>BSDZ01000004.1:3875000-4475000 GCA_030268105.1 Volvox africanus | reverse complement strand
ATCTCATGTCGAATGGGTTCGGGCCCCCAGCATTTCTTCCCCACACCTGCCAGGGGGTGCTGCGCACCTGGCTCGTGACATCCCGGTCCCTAAACAGGCCTCGTCTGATGGCCATCTCTTCTCCACGGGGGTTCGGCGCCACCTTTTGACCCTCAACCTGTGTCGGCACCGAGCGGTGCCTACCTTAGTCTTCCCGAGCCACGGTTTACGACAGCCCCTATCAGCCCCCCTCCCCGACGTTGCGTACCTCGCTCTCATTCTCGCTGTTCGTTGCTGAACCCCAAGCGCGCCCACTTCCGCAGCATTGCCCATGATTGCTCACATACCCCAACGTCGCGCGCCCCAACCTCCCCTCCTCTTCCTCCCCGATGCTGCCTCTCCGATCCTGCCTCCCTCCCTCCCTCCCTCCCTCTCGCAGCGGCGGCTTCCTGCTGACGGGGGGTGCGGGCGGAGAGCTACGGTGCTGGGACCTGCGCAGTCGGGAGATGGCAGCCCACATGAAGTTGCACATGGAGAAGTTGGTGGACGTAGCGGTGATGGCGGACGACAAGCACGTGGTAGGTCCAGCGAGCCATCAGGTGATTTGGAGAAAGAACTCCGAATGTATACATGTATGTATGTTTGTATGCGTGGCTGCCCCACACCCTTCCTAGCTGGCTTACCCGGACGCTCTCAACCAGAGACCATTTTCTGTCGGTGTCACCGACCGACCGACCGACCGACCCACCTAGCGGCCTCCACACACCCCACGTTCGCACCCCCCTGGTCACCCGCGCAGGCAGCTGCATCTGAGGACCGGTCCTGGAGTCTTTGGGAGGTCGGCAACGAGAAGCCGCGGGTGACCTGGCGGTGCAACTCCACCATCCGGGGGCTGGCTGTGTCACCGGATAGGGTGAGGTCGTGAGGAGCCGGGAAGGGTGAGGGGCCGGGGGAGGGGAGGCGCGGTGGACGGAGGGAGTGACCACCGGGTATGAGCGGAGCAGGGTCTATGGTTTGTTCGTGAGGAATAGAGTGTATATGGGGTCTAGTGCGTGTGTGTATGTGCATGTGCATTTGTATGTGTGTGTGCGTGTGGAGGGGGTTTGAGGGGATTTCGTCCAGGCGCAGCCCAGGCAGTGAGCGGGCAATCAGTTGTGGAATCAAACCACGGACTATACTCACTTTCCAGCTTTATACACCTTTCCGACCATTTTCATGGCTGGCGTGCCCATGCTGGCGCTACCCTTTGAATCCTCCTTTCGTGGCCAGGTATCCGTCGTGACTATTACATTGGATCGGAAGGTGTACATGTGGGACGTGCGGGGTCCCGAGCCAAGGTGGACCAAGGTGAGGACTGACTGTGTCAGATTGAGGACGGCGTTGGGGCTCTGGAGGCGGCCCTTCGCGACAGGCTAATGTGTTCCTGAGAACACATTACCGAAAGGCTTACCCTGGAAACGACTGATGAAGTCGCCACCGGCACATGGCAGCATGTCACTTGCGTGTCACACGCGTGAATAGTGAACATTGGAACCTGTTCTTCGTGGCGGAGCGGGAGGGGGCGGGGGCCCATGGTGTGATGCAGGTGAACTAGATGTTGCATAGCTTAGCGACTGTATCCGCTCTTGCGACCGGTGAACTGTTTCAGTGACCGTTACCCTCTTTTTCCTTCTCCTCCTCCTTCTCCTCCCTTTTCTCCTTTTCCCTTCCTCCGTTTCCTCCTCGTCCTCCTCCAGGTGGAGGCGCACGGTGTGGAGGGCGGTTGCATAGCTAGTGACAACGGGGGGAATCTCTTCGCCACGGGGGGGGCGGACAACGCCGTTAAGGTGCGGAGTGTTGTGCTGTGCCCTTTACTTTGCCCTCTACCTATGATACCGCAAGCGGCTTATTGAGCGTCATTTTTCCTAGGTGCAGCACTGGAGGACTTTTGTCATACGAAGGTTGAATGGAGACTTTGCAATGTCGCGACCAGACGGCCACAAAAATGGCATGAGGACCCCACGAGAGGACTTCCAAAAGGCTGATTCCAAAAACACCAAAACCCTAACCGGTCACGACATTTCTCTTTCCCTCTTTTCCTTCGAAGGCGAAGATTCCCTCCCCCGCCGCACCGTCAATCTTTTCTACTTGGTACATTACAGCTCAGCCCTTCCGCTGCAGCTTCCGTATTAACGCCTTCCTTTTTTTTGGCGCCCCCTGCATTCAAAGTCATATCCTCCTTCCTCCCGCTGCGCAGGTGTTCGACTGGCGTAACGGCACCGAGGTCGCGGCGGCGGCTCTGCACTCCACACCCGTCACGAAGCTGGCCTTCAGCCCCGACGACCGGGGCATCGTGTCTGTGGCCATTGACGGCACGCTGGCCTTCTGGCAGCTAGTTTGAGCGGCGATTATGCCCATGCCGCCTGCCTCAACAGGAAGGTTACGCATTTGCGAATTCACGATGTAGCGGAAACGACCAAGAAAGCAGGAAAGAAAACATGGCTGTGTCTGCTGTATCAGCTGCTGCTGCTGCTGCTGCTGGCCATAATGATGTTGGTGGCTCAGGTGGTTCTGCCGTCGACGACAGTGGGGCTCCAGTCGGTCCTACGGTAGTAGTGGGGCGGTGCACTGGAGGTCGAGGGGCAACTGGGCTTGTGACATCACATCACATACGGCTAAGATACGGCTCCTAGTCGGATGCGGGGTTAAGATTTACCCCCCTTGACCATTCGACCACCCTTAAGCGATGGTGCCGACCTACGCCTCTGCATTCATTGTTACGTCACGCCTGGTGGGTGGTGCAGGATCATCACTGGATGGGTGGTGAAGGAAACTTCACCCCACGGCTCTTTCTTCCCAAATACACAGTCCTCCATCCAAACGGACATGTACGCGTATTGTATCGCGCTCATTGTGGCTCCTCTGCGACTCTTCCGCGAACGTGGCAAGAAGCACCTGATGTTAAAACTGTTATGCCCGGCGATGCACCCTCCCCCATCCAAAACATCGCCGCGCGTGAGGGCATATGGGGCTTTAGTTCTGGGTCCTGGATGCTCCCAATGCCTCAAAAGCAAACGCAGTGGCGGGGCCGAAGCGTAATCGTGGCAGGCGAAGGGCAAACTCGCAATACTAATCCCACCGGTAACAAAAAGGGGAGGCGCATTGACGTAACTTAGTTATGGTTCGGAGGGAAGCGGGAAATTCTGAAAGGATTTAGGCGCCCCGCCCGTTCAGGCGGCCCCGGGATCCCCCTCTCGTCTTATAGTGTCAGTATTATACTCTACCTTTAATTATCACTCAGAGAGAGAGACGGCTGTTACAGGCATTCGCAGCATCATATAATGGGGAGCTGGAAGTGCGGGGCCTGTAGCACTGCACCCACGAACACTCCGCCTCAGATAACAGCTATTGCTGGTCAAATGCATGATGCAAGTAGGTCAGGATCAAAATCAGGCCGGGCTTCTTCCGGCCTCTATTTCCGCATCGACGACGAGTGCAAACATTCCAACTATTTGCAAGAGGTGGTATAACCGTATTTAAGAGGTCCATAGCTTTCGCCTCGGCAATGCACAATTAGGTATAGTCACATCTCGAGGGCCGAAGATGAAAAGAAAGGAAGAGCCCACCACCAGCGATTAGGTACTACCTGTACACCACCGTTCTTGGGGTGTCACACGACAAGGGGAAAACGCATTACCTCGAATTAGGAAAGGAGCGTACAGGAACATCGGTCTGTCCATCCTTCCGTCACGTGCTCGCAGTCCCCTCGCTGTCCCGCAAACCCCCCCTCCCTCCCTCCCCGGCTTCTTCACCTCAAACACCTCTTCCTCCCACTTCCTCCCCCCCTTCCCTCATACACAAAAGCGATGCTTTACGAACAGTAGCCCACAAAGATTTCCCCGCTCAACATCTAGAACCAAAATACACAACGACCTACACATGCCGAGCCATACTTTCCCTCCTCCCCGCTATTGAGGCCCCGGGACAAGCTCCCTACTGACTGCAAGCGCAAGTATCACCCCCTGCCGGCATATATTAACATTGCATCCAACGATCGCACGCCACGTCCCAATGATATTCCCCCACCAGCATGAGGCTGCCCCTGCTCTCTACCCCTGCTAGCCGCACTTCATGTTGCACTGGCCACCCTGCACCAGCCGAATAAGAGGCCCCGGCAGCTGAGGGCGGAGTACAAGGGTGGGTCAGGCGTAGGCTTTGGGCCGGATGGCGTTGGCTCGGCGCCTACGAATCAGGTCCTCATTGTCGGCGCTTCGAAGCGCCAGACGAGCAGAGCCCTTCTCAGGAGAGGCGAGGCCGAAAGAGGAAACAGAAGCAGCCTCAAGAAAGAGGATGATAACGAGGCGACAAGCGAGCAAAAGGCTATCACGGCGTCCTTCTCGCTGCCCTAGCCTGGTGGCCCATGGGCCCAACTAACGGCACGGCACAGCACCGACCACATCAGTGGCATTGAAGCGGCTGCTTCCACAACTTGAGGACTGGAGCAGCATTTCCCCACCAGTTCTTGTCGATGACTCTGACTGACTCAAGAACGAAACAAAGCAACGAGTTGGACGATCCTCAGCTGCGCCAGAAGCCAGACAACAAGGATTCCTTCTCTGAGTGCGGCTGAACGGCTCCGGGGACATTTGAAAGACCGCCACCCAATCGCCCAGCGCCGCCGCCAGCCCCGCCAGCAGCCGTGGCCGCACCGCCAGCGCCACCGCGCAGAATACCGCCGCCGCCGGCGGCCCCGGCCATAGAGGGTGCCGGGCCGCCGCCAGACAGAGTGGCGAAGATGTTGTCCAGACCAGGCGTTTGTCCCGGGGCATCGTACTCGCCCGCCGTTGGGCTCTTGTCGTGCTGCTGGAAGAGCGATATTTGTAGCAAGGAGTCAGGCCAAAGGCATGGAAGGGAGAGGTGAAGGAAAGATTCATCGACATTTGCAGAACAGCCCCGCTAGGAGTGGCCGAGGATGATGGTGCAGCGGAGCGCCGAAGATTGCCTCCTACGTAGCGATATTCCCATGTGCAGGCCGTCCGCCAAACAACGGACCACCACTACCCAACCCTCGCAAGGTAACAACCAGCACAACCAACGCACCCGCGACGCCAGGAGCGACGCCTTGGCCGACGACGAGTCCAGCATATCGGACGCTGACGCTGCCAACGGCGCGCCATCGTCGGGCAGGCCGGTACCGCGACCAAGCCATCGAGCTGCTGCTGCCGCAGCTGTGCTCGACTTGTACCTGCGAGGCAGCGGCGCGGATAATGAAAGCCAAGCCGAAACAGTATACACACCCGTCAGCTCATCCTTCAGACTTGCGCCGACTGTATCAGCGAAATGTCAGCCATAAGCATCACAATGATCACATCCCATCGTTACACAAGCCCCGTCGTCGCCAAACCCGAAACTCCGAAAGGTCAACAGCACTTGTTCGGTGCCGCTCCCAAGTCCTAAACCCTGAAGTCCACCACGGCCCGATAAGCACCCGGCAAAAAAGAGAACAAAACAGGACAACGACAACATTTTTGACAGCTTTGCAATGAAAAGCGGCGTGTGAGAAAGGTAGGAAGGTAACGGGCTCGGTCATCGGGGAAGGAGCAGGGAGGACTGGTAAGAGCTTACCGAGGAACAGTACCCGACGGGGCCGACGCGCTGGGAACGGAGGCAGCAGGGGACCCGGCTGGCCGCTGCGGCGCCCCCAGCGGCGGCGGCGGCGCGGCTACTGCCGGCGCGGACTTCTTTCCGAACAGCCCTAAGAATCCCTTCTTCTGCTGCGTGAGACGGCCTGAGCAGGGGCGAGGACGTGAGCAGGATCAGGTAGCACGAGGAAGTCCTGACGTGAATTTCACAACTGGATTGGCAGACAGTAAGACCAACGCGGATACCCCTATTACCCGTGCGCGGGAGCAATGAGGGGGATGTGAGAAGGTGGAGCTGTCAGGACACACAGCGGCAAACTCTGACACAACCCGACTCCAACCATCCCAAGCACATTTGGATAATTCGGTAGGATCACAATCCATCTATCGACGATGACAATCACTTACTGCGTGGCCCGCCTACAATGTCCGGGAAGTCCAGATCGAAGAAGGCAGATGTGAGCACCTGGCGGGCGAGAGGGTGTGTAAGCGAGTGCGTGTGCGTGCGTGAGAGAGGTAGGGGAAGGGACAAGGCAGCGTGTGAGAGAGATAGGGGAGGGGTTTTGGGCAAGACAGCGTGTGAGAGATAGGGGGAGGGGGAAACACAGAGTGTGAGAGAGATGGGGAAAGCAGGACGGAAAGGCTCGCGGGCTTTGCACGGGATTGGAGCATTAGAATCGGTGTCCGCATACATGGATAAGTTAGCGTTTCAATCAGGTCCTGAACGGATCAGGCGTTTTGGCGGCCCTAGGCGGCACGCGTGCAGCCGCCACATCTCCCCCCTTTTCACCTGACCGATGGTGAATCCTTTCTCCACCGCCTCCCGTTCCCGAGCCACCAGCTGTCGTCCTTTCTCCGTGTACTCGTCGTCCACGTCGTCATCGTTCGAGAACTTGTACTTGGAGGAAACGCAGCTGCGGGCAAAGGGTTGTTCATGTGGCGCTGAGGGGTACTGACCGACACACAAGATTCGATAATGATCAGAGCCGTGGGACTGAATGGCGCCATGGCTAGCATGCCATCAACTCACAAACAGCCCCCTTTTCAACGGCACAACCCATGGGCCCTGAGCGCGCCGCCTACTGCACTGATGTACTCACAGTCCCATGATGCGGTCCCAAAGGTTGAGTGCGGTGATGATGCACTCCACCACCAGGATGAGGGGCAGGTAGGTGTTCAGGTGCTGGCGGAGGACGTTGGGCACGTCCATGGAGCCCATCATGTCCTCAAAGACAGTCGTCGTACCGCCTAAATGGTGGAGGCGGGGTAGGGGGAGTCGAATAAACGACAAATGAGGGGATGGGGGAGGGGGAGTGAGAGGGGGGCGGGCCAGGCAGAGTGTGAGAGCGAGCGAGCTGGAAAGGCAAAGTGCCCCCAGCGAGGCTTACGTCTCATCACAAGGACAAGGGGGTGGGGTCTACGTAGAGATCGGGGCAAGGGCAGATGTCGCTAGGGAAAAAGATGATGAGGGATGCGGACCCGTTCAGGACATGAAGCCTCATGTCGTCATGCGCAACCTCATACAACACAACTCCGTAAAGGAAAGCATGCGCCATGGATTCTTTTGCAATTGCAAGTCTGTCGCAAGGTAGTCGTCCGCGCGTTCTGCCCCTAATCCACCCTCCTCGAAGCATCACGCATCTGCTCCCCACTGTAATCCCGCTCTCCATCACCTCTCCATTTCCCCTCCTCCCTTTCACCGCAATGAGTCAGTACTTGGACCCTAAGCAACTCAGGCCCTAAGGTGATGACCCCTATCTTTGATCGCACCCGTGTCTCTTCTGGTCATTCGGATCATGTGGTAGAAGTTCCAGCAGGTGGGTGCGGCGAAACGGCACATGAGCGTGCCGTTCTGCATCAGCGCTGAGCCGATTGTAGCTCGCGGAATTAGCTTGTTGTAATCAAAGGCGGTGATAGAGAAAAGCGCAGCGTAGGTGCATGCGCAGATGTAGGCCTGGAATGACAACGTTACGGGGGACAGTGATGACGAACAAGGTACGGCGCAAACGTGTCTTCCAACTCAGCTTTGAACGTCCTTCCGACGGGCAGTCGCGCAGCTGCATCCAAACAGCAAGCTAGCAATATTAAAATTGCAGTACTTCGTGAAGTGTGCATCATTTTAATCCAATAATATGTCATCTCCACTGAACCCCTCCGTGCCGCGCTGGTGCCGGAACCGCCGCACCATTTCCTCACGATCCCCCCCCCAAGGAAAGAGGTCAAGCCCCTCGCACCAGCCCCCCCCCAGCCGGCCAACTCACCAGCGGCAGCAGCGTGAGGAGCTGCACGCCGAATTCGCTGGCCTCGCTGCCCTTGATCATCAAGGAAAGGGGGGAGATGTCCACAGGTGACACGATGGTGGCCTCGGCCCATACAATCAGGACCGAGAGCACCGCGAACACTACCGCGAGTATCTGTGGAATATAGGGCAGGAGCGGGAACGCAGCGGGAGTGAAGTAAAACTTGGGAGTGTAAATGGGCGGGCTCCATTAGTAGCTAACACGGGACTTCTCTTATTAGCTAGAGCGCTGATGACCAGCCGCCATCGATCTCCCTTATCACCCTCTCCTCGTGAAATGACCGTTCTCTTCCCGAGATGACCACCATCGCACCACCACACTACCCCACGAATTCGCTGAACCCACCCGATGCCATGACGCACGGAGAGCGCACTTGTAGAACCAGACCGCCTTCTTTATGGGGCTGCGGGTGGGCTTGCGCGGCGTGAAGTCGTTTAGCTGGCGGCACTTGACGACGTCCTCCAGCTCGAACGCTTCCAACATTACCTCCTCATATTGTGCGCGGTCGCCTGCGAGGGAGACGGGACAGAGGGCGAGGGAAGCGCCCCGGGGGAAGGGCACGTCTTGATGGAGCACCTAAAAGCGTGAAAGCCCTAGAGGTTGGGGACAGGTAAGGATAAGGGAAGGAAGGATAAGGGAATATGGATATGGGATAAGGGAATCTCGCTGTTCACAATATCGTGGGAAAGTGACCGACCAAACTGCAACATATAATAATTCAACGAAAGCAGCAGGCAAGCTTGTTGGTGCCACGGGCCGGGTGGCCGGCGAGGAGGCTACCAAGCCCACACGCATCAAGATGACACTCCAGTATTGAGACACGCCGCGCCTTTGTATGTGGAGATGGCGTATATCATCCGCCGTCGCAACGCCGCCAGCCCCGCCACGTCGTAGTTGTACTCCAGGTCCTCGGCATTGAGAGACTCGATGTCGATGCCTCCTGAGGATCGTCCGGAAGCAGTGCCGCGGGCGATGAGATCCGATGGCTTTATGGGCGACTCCTGCACCACAAGACGGATTCGAGGATGCTCTATTTTACACGTCAAGGGATTACGAAGTGGTGGAACTGGTGTGTGAGTGTGTGTACCGTGTGGTGGTGTGTGTTGGGGGGGGGGGGGAAGAGAGAGAGGAGGGAGGGGAGGAAGTCGAATAAAACGTATCCTGGTGCTAATACTGAAGGAACGAGGACTAAGGGTCAAAAGATGGCCGACGTCGTCCCAATTAGGAAAAGTGGAAACGAGCGAGTGAAAGGGGGGAGACGAAGAAACGAGACATGCTACCGCTGTAGACGCTGCTGTAAAGCATGACTAACCGCTGAGTGGGGGCCTAACGAGAACACACGATGAAGTCACGATACGATGTGCAGGTAAGCAAACACGCATCACTGCTGCGCAGTTAGAAGTGATAAGACGGAGCTTCCCTTGTCGGGGCCTATTCACGCGGGTATCCTCAACCTCACCTGCGCCAGGATCCAAATACCTAGGGGCATTGGGGCAAGAGTCTTATTAAGGGCTACATTTGCTTTTGCGCCCCCTGGGTTCTCTTCTCGACCCAAGAAGGGACCCACATGAACACACTCTCTCACACCTTCTCCACTTGCTCCACGATAATGTCCATGTACTTGCGGAGGGGGTCGTGCCGCCGCATCTGCCGCTCATTGGCCGCGACAATGGTCACCACCGTCTCCAGCTCAGCCGTGCTCTTCATGACCTTCTCGGCGTACTTGCCAGCTCTGCGAAAATGACATCGCAGATCGATATCGATGGAGAACCTTACGTCCCGCCAAGGAAATCTGTTGGGGTGAGCATGGACACCTGCGCCTCCGCCGACGGACGAGATGGAGAGGAACGCGCCCGACCTTAACCCGCCGTACGGCCGCTCTGCTTCCCTTTGATTCCTGAACGAGGCTTACGTGTCAGCCTACCATCAAGAGGGGGAACGGCCCTAGGGCCCCTAGCAGCCCATCCCCCAGCACCCTACAGCCAGCGCTCAACTCCATAGGGGCACAGATGCTACCGCCTCATGCGATGCAGATTTGTGACGCAATAGTAAAGGGCGTGCACCCTAACCAGCGCGCGGCACATTACCAAGCGCCACACAGGCCGCGGCAACCACCCCGTGAGATTACCCGCCAGGTAATTGAAATCCCCCCACCCCGTTGACCATAGCCTGTCCCTCGCTGTGCTCCCGCGTCTACAGTGCCCCGGAAAAAGGTCATCCTTACAACTACTTCATGGACACGCGGGTCCCTCGGCTGAGCAGTGCGTAAAGGGTGGAGCGACCTGGAGCGCTTAAGAGCCCTCGCGAAACCCTAGCGACTGGTACCCTAGCGACTCATCATCCGGCCCCTCCGTCCACAGTCCATGACGGACTGGAGACTGAACCGACGTACCTGTGGGCGCACCACTTGAGCTGCCGCTCCGGGTCCGCTTTCCAGAGATTTCGGGGAATCTCCACCTGTGCAGAAGAAAAAAGGAATCACCCATCAAGGCATCCCTAATCCTGGCCAATCTCCTTCATTGCGCCGGGTTCGGCCAGAGGCACCATAGCTCCGGCCGAACGGTCGAACAAAGGCATGGTCACCAGATTCGCATCGCTTCATCACCAAACCAGGGGGGAAGGTGTGAAGGTGAGACACAGCGGCAACAACATAAACTGCCGAGCCGAAGGCCCCTAGGTCAAACCCGCGAATGTAAGCTCGCCCCGACTGGCCCAGCATGTCATGCAGCACCCCTCTGCAAAGATTCCCACCCATGTCGCTTTCTTCCTACCAGGCCGTATCCGAGGAGGATGATACTTGCGATGAGGCCTAGCGACAGCGATTGCACAGTAGGGAGGAGACGTGTCAAGTTGAGAGTAGGTAGCTAGGTATTCGGAGACTCAGCGCGTGGCTTGCCGGGAAGAGGCAGGGAACGGCTCGATTCGTATCCTTACTAGATGACACTCAGTTCTTTGCGGATAGCTTGGCGCAAGCTTGAGGAACTTCGCACCGGGCAGTACTGAGAGAGCACGTGGGTGAAGATAAAGACCTAACAAACACGCTCCGCCATGCAGCCAGCAGCGAAGTGAATCATTCTTCAAACACCATGCATCAACCGCCAAGTGAGTCGACAGCAGCAGGCGACATCACGAGGCGGTAGCCGCATTCGACCACCTCTCCGCCAGGCCACTGAAGATCTACCGCGCACAAGGGCATGCGGCAGGCCATGTGCTGCTGCCATTCCACTGTAACTTGCTGACCTAAGGTGCCACCCGAAGATTCAGATCCCAAATTCACAAGTCCACTTACCGAAAGCGTTCGAGAGGCCGATGCCCAGGCCCGTGAGACCATCAAACGTCATCTTTTTGGTTATAAGCAGCGCCGCAATGCCTGCTCGGCAGAACCAAATTCGAGGCTAATACACCGGAAGGACAAAATGGACTCCATGACGTCACCAGCAGTAGGACGACGCACGGACGAGCAGAGTGCAGCCTTATACGTGAGACCAGGACACAGGGGAGGCAAGCCTGCACACCCGAACCACAACAAGCCGACAAATACAAGTTCCGAGTAGGTCCACATTACGCGTCTCACGTAGCACCCCAGAAAGCTCTCTGGACGCCTAAGGTATTTAGAAAGCTATGTGAGACCCTCGTTTACAGATGCATGTATGCCAATGGGAGGAGGTCTGGCGTTCTCCCCTCCTGGCGTTCGTTGCTGATGTGCAACTGCGTTATTATCAACAGAATAGACTCACCGACAAGACCAACTGCCGCCACGGAGCCGTACAGAATAGCATTTTCCTTTAGGCTGGTTATGCACCTGTGGGAGGGAGAGCAGAGCCGAGAGGACAAAATCAGAGTCGCAAAGATAGGTACGTATGTACGCAAGGTACAGTGTATTCGATGCCATTCTTGGGTCAAAACTTTTGGGACAGGGATAATATTACAGTAATGAGAGGTACGTCCATAGAGAAATTAAAATATTTCGTGACGGCCATTGAAACGGCAAGGGAAGCCGTCCCACGGGTCCCAACCCTACCATGTCAACCAAAGCGTCCTGACCTAGCCACGGTGTTTTGAAGCCAACCTCACTTACTTGCCCTTCACTGTGAAGTCCCCTGCATCTGAGTAATATTGAAAGAATGGAAGAAGTAGCCACGTGAGAATCTGCGTAGACCTGCATCGCCGAAAAGCCAAGTGTAAGGGCCTCAGGACAGCTGGGCAGGACTCCCTAACTTCCTCAGGTGTGGCACCCATGAGATTGGCATGCCTTACCAGAACGCAACATTCCACATGTATCCAAGTTCGCTTGGCTTGCTGTTACCGAGCGTCGAGAATACGTCCAAAGGCACGATGGCAACAACTGCCATGGCCGTGAGCCAGGCATATGCGGTGGTGACCTTGACCGATAACACAACTGAATTCGCACAATATCGTCGGAGCCTGCAGAAGCACCAAAATCTGTTGCCGCCAGGTGAACGTTGAATAATGGGATATCTGCGCTGGACTCACAGAAGCAGGATTGCCCCGAAGACAAGTACCATTGAAAAGATAAAGAAAGTCCACATGATTCCTGATTATCATTAAACGAATGAGGATATCCTTTACCTTAAGTCATATGAAGCACTTTGTCTAACGTTAGATACTAGTTGAATGAGTGTATAATTTAAAATGGCATCCTATCTCCGCCTTATGATTATTAAGTGAGGTAACGTATCGGTTTTATGGCTGCCTTTCTACAACGGAAAAAAGCATCTTTGACGCACTTGCCGGGTCACAAGTGGTGGGGTAGTACCGATCGCGACAATGTCCTTGCCATCTTTGCAGGCGGTTGTACCAGAGGGGAGGCAATCGTCCTGTATTAAGAGATACCCGTGTTCTGAGAGCGCGTAGGTACGGGAGTACCCGTCGTACACACCGTACTGAGGCCCTAGGAGCCGATGGTGCCTGTCCCTTCATTTCTGTGCTATTTCGAACTTGTGCTAGCATATCAATCTAGTATAGTATTTCGGGCTACAAGTCTTCCTTGTCGTACATGCTATAGGACTACCTGAGGCAACCGGGGCCTCTTCAGAGAGGCCTGAACAAATTTCTGACCGGGTCCCCTATATCCCCAAGGATATGGCAACGTAAAGGGTTCCTTGTGTGCAACTTAGTCGCCCTGCATCTGGAATGATAATAAATGGCTCAATTTTTTAGTTTCACGAGCTTCACCTAGCTCCATCACGGGACACTTCATGAGCGCTGGCCCGGGTTTTATCAACTACCACCATGTGGGCCTCCCTTGGGAGCTTCTCAAAAACATCCCCTCATCATCCATGTTAGCTTTGCGTAAGTATGGCACCCGGCGGCCGTGCTGCATCCCAGCACGAGAAAGAAAGCTGCACATAGACGTAATATCAAATCGCCCAAACGCAGTGCCCTCTCAAGCCCAACCCCAAACACCTGAGGGTAGGTTGGGACCAGATAATGAACCTTCAAACACGACGTCTGAAGCGATATGCCCCTTGGATTTTTGCACGCCTCGGCAAGGTCATCCTGCCTTGCTCACCATTTCTGCTAAATCTTTAATCGCATCAAACATAAGGAATCGCACAAGTTTAGCTCCACAAGGTTAAAACTTTGTTCAGTGCCCATATACAACGTGCGCCACTCATGCCAGGGTTGAGGCAGCCATCACTACAAAGTTTTTTCTGATCCTATGGCAGAGAATATCCTACTAGTTCAGTAGCTCAAGGTAGCTAAGAATTCGTCAGAGCTCGTAAGGCCCCGACGAGCCAGGAGGCTCAAGTGACCGCAAGCTTACGTAAAGGAGAGTTGGTAAAGGATAAATCTGTACTTTAGGGTGTTAAAGAGTCGAAACTTGCTAAAGTCTGATTGACAAATGATATACCGTACGGCTGGTACGATGACACGCTCCTTCCTCTTTCTACTTTGGCGGCCTGCCACTTTCAGCCAAAACAAAGCGTCTGCGTAACAGCACTTAAAACATTACATTTTAGCTGCTGTTGCTGTCCTTGCATTTTTTGTAAAGTCACTGGAGAGTCAGCAGAAAGGAGAAGCGCTATAGCGCCTCCAGCCTGCGGTGTCTCAGTCCTGCCATCAGTCTGCCTGCGCAGCTCGGCTATGCAGACAAGGCGTATCGGCGGTTTGAGGTACTTCACAAAAGGAGAGCTTGAAGCCACAAATCCTAGCAGACGTGACGGCATTGACGCCATAACTGAGGCTAAATGGCGGTCCACGACCTCAAAAATTGTCAAGCTTACCATAAAAACCCTTAAGCTGTAAGTCTTGAGGGACTGCAACTCTTGGTGAGACGTTTGCCACCGATCTCAAATTTCTGGACCCTGCCGCCTCGGCTGTGGTGCCTCTCCAGACCCGACTGGGTCTACGAGACCGCGATGTGCTACATTATTCGCTTCTTCCTCACGCGGTCTATCAGCAAGAACGACCGGCACGTAAGTCCGGGGCCCGGGACGCTGGGAGCCGCAGGGAAGGCAGGGCGCGGCCAGCCCCCTGTCTTGGAATCCTGCAGTTCGGCCTGCGTTTTGCTGGACATATGTTTTGCTATAGTCCTTTTAAGTGAGGCCTTTTGTGCCCTTTTTGGCGGTCACCGCAGCTGGTGATTGGGGGCGCTATCCTGCTCGCCTCCAAGGCTCAAGAGAGCCCAAGGCCAGTGCAAGACGTGGCGTATGTGCTACTCCAACTTAAATACAACACATCGCAGAAATCTCAAACTGGTGGCCACCAGGTCCGTTCCGGCGTAACTAAGGATTTATAAGAACCCAACCAGAGACGCAAACTGCAGCTTAGCGGCCATTTTCTTTTGCTCAGGTTTAAGCACATTATTGAATCGCTGGCCTAAGGCCTGAGGCAAGCAAAGTAAGAATTTCTGTTCCTTCCGTATCAGATAACGCTGGAGCAGTTCATCGACGGGATCAAGATGGCAGAGCAGGCCATCCTCTTTTCGATGAATTTTCACCTGAACGTGGAGACTAACGTCAGCCTCGCTCGGGGTCTGCTCGAGCCTCTCGATATGTGGGCTAAGACTAATCCTTTGGCCGAAGAGGCTGAGGACAACAAATTAAAACTCAGCCTTTATGGGGCTATGATGTTTTTCTTGAACGATAGTGCCATGACCACGCTTTCAGTGCAATACCCAAACAGCAAGATCGCGCCTGTTGCGCTGCTCATGGCTGCAAAGCGAATCGCAGAGACTAGGTATGCGTGCAGGGATATCCCCGCCATTCTGCAGCGCGTGCTGGCGCTCGGCGATGACCAAGCCTGGCTTGATGCCAAGGGCCTGAGTCTTGAAATCGTTACCGGTAAGGGAGGGTGCGTGCGCTTGGGGTCGGCACGGGTGTGGACGTTCAGAAGGGGTTTTATTGCTTTGAACTTTTTGAACCCTCATGTTCCTTAGTTCTGTAATACTTCCCAAAGTTCTGGCATTGGCGTCCATGGGATGTTTGCGTCTCTTATCACCGCGGCTTGTCTGGCGCTTTGTCATGCCTGAAAAAAAGAAGAAAAATCTGGTGGAAATCTGCTAATTTGCAGATATCTCGGAACAGATCAACGAGCTATATAATTCCACCCCGCCACAAGCAGCAGCTCAGGCGCAGCAGCAGCGGCAACAGCATGTGCCTGCGTTCCAAGGCTCGGCCCCTACAGCAGCGGCAAGTGGGAAGGATGGCGATGCCACGCATCAGAACCTGGCTTCATCTGCCTTGGCAGCAGCTACAACTTCAACGCCTCTATGTTGGGGGCGAGGTCAACCAAGTTCATCTGCGGCGCCTGGGACAATAGCCGATGCAGCTGCAGGTGATACACCTGAACTGCCTCACACACGTTCTCCACGGTGCAAGCTGGAGTCACACCCGCACCAGCTGCTGCATGCTGGTACGCGCGTCAGCGATGGGGATGAGTGCACTGGTGATGAGCAGCAGGCCACTTCGGAGCTCCACGCTGCACCTGAGCAGCGACCAGAGGCGGAAGAGGATGTTTGCGCTTGCAACCGCAACGCTGCAGGATCTGGTCCATGCCGAACATGCACCGGGTTGGAGGACTCCGCAAACGAAAACTGTAGCCCAGACGGCCTCACTACTGGCAACGTGTCTGGTAGTGGATGCCGAGCTGCGGAGGGTCAGCCGGAGGTCTGCAGCCGCACAGAGACGCGACTTCAGCAGCTGCAATCGCAACCGACGCAGCCGCCACCCTCGTTGGAAGTAAGTAACCCGCTGCAGTCACAGCCATCACAGCACGAAAAGCGCGGCAGGGAGGACAATGTCTCCGAATTCAGTGGCAGCGTCCCAGACGATGTGGACCTGATTGCACCGCTTTACAAAGCGCGTCGTTTGGACGACAGCCAACCTGTATCGGACGCACAGATCAGCCAGCCTCAATCGCAGCCTACCCAAGCGCAGTCTACTCCAGCCATCCCAACCTCCACCAGCAGTCAAGTGCAGTCGCATCCATCACAGTGCAGCAAACGCGTCCGGGAGGACGACGTTGCCACTGAATTCCTCGCCAGTGCCCGTGTCATGTCAGGAATTTTCGCATCCGCCGCCAAGGTGCGCCGCCTAGAAGAGAGCCAGGCTGTGCCAGTTTGGCAGGGCTCATAACAAGTTTTCCTTGTCTCACTTCGGGTGGTTACAGCTTGCTAACTTGCCATTCGCAGCATTAGATCTCATAGGAATCGAGTTAGCCACTAGAAAGAAGTTGGTTTCTATGTACCAAGTGTGGATATGGTAGGGACCTGGTAGTGCTCGCACCATGTCGTTGCGTTTGGTGTGCGCCTTCATGCCAGTATGCTTGCATTTCCAGGAAACCCACCGAGACCTTGGGACCTGCACATCTTGTTGATTGTTCGTCACTTGTGTTCAGCACGTGAACTTCGTTTTGGATCTTTTCCTAGCAAGAGCCGGCGATTAGGTTCTGGCCGACCTGCCGTCATCGCGAGGGCTCATGAATCTATGGTCGCGCTGAGTGTGCACCCAAACAAAATCCCCCAAAATACCGGAGGCATGTTACCTGTAGTAAGTGGTTTGCCAGCGCGTAAAATTATTGCACTGTCAGGATTATCCATCCCGGGGCATGTGCCAGAGTAAGGGCAGGGTTTACAACACCTGCTACACCATACTGGCGCGCTGTATGTGAAGTGCTGGAGTGTGTGGAGTGGTAAACACCTCAATTAGCGGCTCTTGCAGGCGCCCTCGCGGTTCATGGGTAGGTAATCATGGGATGCGGGTTGGGCGACGCGGACTGCACGTGTCGTATTTTGGCGTAGTGGTACATAATACATCCCAATTAACCGGACAAATGGAATGGCAGATGCTGGGCTCTTTAGGCTGCGACTCACACGCGGCATGGTGAAGTTGGGCCCAGCCCTTGCGTGCGCATTTCACGCACAAACTCGCTTGCTCCAGTTGCCCGTACGAGTCGGGTTCAACTGGAGAAAACAGCAGTTGCTACTGCGCCCCTGCAATATGAGTAGACAATCGGGTTTCTGTGTCAGTAGTAGGTGCGCCTTTCTCGTCATGATTGAGGCAATGGGGTGGGGCGCGAATTGCTGCACGTCACTAGTGCAGAGGGGGTACTGAGAGCGGAGAGTCAAATCACCGGGATTGAACTTCTGTCACCAAGAGCGTACATGACATTTCTCGTGGGCCATCTGGCGCTGGGGCAAAAAATGTTCGTTCTTAAGCGTGAGGGTTGGTAAGGAGAGCGGTTGGTGGTGGTCACAGCTGTGGGTTTAAACCTTGATCATTTTTTTAAATGGAGTGCATATTCTGTTTGGTTTTCGTTGTGTACGTGAGGCGCACGTTAAACAGCTGCGCACACGGTCTAGTCGGATTTTTCCGACGCAGCTGGTTTAGGCCGGGCCGATCATGTTCGGTTGGGGCATGTTTTTGAAACGATTTTGCACGGAACGGTACCGTGTGGACACGATTGATATTATGCATTGTAATCACCATGCGGTCTATATCGACCGATTGTGAGACAGGATTCTGATTTGTTTCAAATCTTTCCTAAGCAACCGTTCATTTTTGAAGTTGTGCCATTTCCCTAGTGACCACCTGAAGCAACCCACATGCTGCAGATAAGGCGTCCTACCAAAAACGTGTGAAGTATGAAATACCACAACATCATGTCCGAGCTTTCTGCCAGTACGCCATCGAAAGCACGTTAGCAATTTTAACAATCCGCTGCGATGAGGGTTGCCTGCATGGGCTCATGCGTCAGCTATTGGCTCGGGCGTAACCCACAGCTGTGCCTTTGCCTTACTACGCAGGTGTAGTCGCCGGTGTGTTCCAGGTAGGGACGGCTCTTCTTTACTCCCTTGAAAATTAAGGAGCGCAATATCATTATTGCTGGGATATTTTGGGACGAAGCGCACAATGGAGAGGGTTCCAGGCGAAATACCGCTATTTCGCCTCTGTGTATCGTGGCATGAATGGCTACAAGCCAATTGAGCAACAAAACTTGAATAACCATGGCAAGTCAAACAAAAAGTCTTAAAGCCGCGAGAGGCGCAGGGTTTACAAGCTTCGAAGACCTTAAAGCCAGCCTTGAGGCAATGACCACATTGTTGACAGGCAATGAAATGGATTGTGTTCCATTAAAAAAAGATGCAAAAAACGAAATTCGGCCCTGAAGAGTCGAAACCTGAGGCCTTTCCCCACCAGCAACAAAGGTTGGAGCAAACACGCCTACTACCCTGCCAATCGCCTAGCACCGCTGCTCGCCAGCGTGCAGATTGCCCATGCTTCTCAAGGCCCACTTCTCAAGGCCCACTTCTCAAGGCCTGTGCATCCCCGCCTGGTGCGACTGATTGTTGCCCGCCCACCACCGACGCTGGCTCAGCGGCCGGTACCAATCGCTTCGGGTTTAGCAAGTATTGATTTTCCGCCTCCTCGGAATGGTAGACGCAGCTGACTTCGGGAGAGTCGTCCAGGTCTCCCACAAACGCAAATGTATTCATGGAGCGCTTGCACGAGTCCACCTGAGAACCATTTTTTACAACATAGAAATTCGGTACGCATAGGGCCCCAGGAGGGAAATAAGACGTTATCGGGGTTCCAGGACTTAAGGACGGACGGAAGCACTATCCCAGACCGTCTCCCCCAACTCGTAACCTGATTAACGGGCCGAGAAAGAATGACATGGCAGCCGAGTGGCGAATCTCGCCCGGGCTGGCCTGGTAACGTCTAATCAGCTCTACTGCTGTCGAGCTGCATCGCCAAGCGAAAAACTGCGCAAATGTCAGAACGACTTCAGACGTCAGAACAATGCATCAAGGTTCATGCCCATTGCCCGCCCTGAATTGGGAGACGCTGTGGTGGATCCCCAGGCCTTTCCCCAGTCCCCGCAGTTCCCTCCTACACGTGCGTGCCGTTGTTGTCCCCTTGAATGTCCCCTTCCCATCTCTTAAGTTTAAATTCACCCAACCCAACACTCCTCTGCAGCCCTTGGGCACCGGAGGTAGTTTTTTTACTCTTCGTAGGTTCCCCACCTGTTGAGGCGAAACCAGCTTCTTATTCTCCAGCATGTTCACGTTGCTGCGGCGTAAAATGCAACCGGGTTTAACCTCCGGCTGGGATACGTACACGTTAAACGGATTGAAGGACACAAAGAGGCGCTGGTCAAAGGCCATGGCACTGTAGCCGTAAGCCATGCAAAGCTCGGAATTCGGCGTGCGGCGGTCCACAATCTCTGTTGACGCGACGTTAGTTGGCGACAAGGTAATATTGCTGTCAAAGTAAACACCAATTCCCCTGTCCATCAAGAAACGGTACGAGGACGACGGTTAACACAGCTGACAACGGTGGTCACTGTTGGGGATAGACTCGCCGTGAACTTACACTCCCGTAACAAAAGCAGCGGCGATCAACGCTCGTGTGAAGCTACTGCTTTCGCCGTTGTTATTATTGTTATTATTTGGCGATGGGCCGCCTGGCGGCGGCGGGGGCGGCATGCTGGGTTGCCGGGGTGCGGAAGTCGGCGGCGGCGGATAGTCATACGGGCCAGGCCTCCATGTCGGTAACGTTCCGGTAGGAGATCCAGCTGAACCAGATCCGCTGCCGCGTGGGTCCTTCATGTACTGTGCCACGCAAGTGACGGCACCTGAGCGATAACGTCGCCGAACCGCTGACACTGCGTAGCTGGTACTTGCTTCACTCGCAGGTCTCAACAATGACGCTACGCTGCGATGGCTGAGTGTCGACATCGCAAAATTGCTTCCCCGGTATGGAAACGTGTTGTAGGCTTTGAGCTGAAATACTACAAAATGTTAGTTAATACGAAGGAAAAAGGTATCAGCCTGTTGTGCGCAAGATGGGTTAAGCTCAAGACTGGTCTTCATTATCTGTCTGCTGTAAACCTTCCTCCTACCGATACGTGACGTAGGTATGTGAATTAGTAAAACTTCTGCATAGAGTTGTTGTCGATAGAAGGGAAATGTTCTGTATGTATCGTCAAAAAAGTATAGTCGTGGCATGGGCCACAAAAGAGGACGGGACAACTTTCCGCACCCTCAAGCGGAAGCCAAAGTCCAGTCCGCAAGCTACTACAGAATGTTTATAATAATTCTATTCTAAAACATTATGATGTTTGCAGGCAACCGAAATGCTACTGCGATTGGCGTAATTTTGGCTTGCGTCCGTTACAGGGAGGTCCACCTGGCCTGCTTGAGGCACCAAAAAAGCAAGTTTCTGAAAAACCGCGACGAAAAATCGAAACAAAATGAAACAAAACAGCGTGCCAACGAAATTCATTCTCGTTAGCGTTAAGTTCAGTGAAGGGCAGTGCAGTGCAGTGCAATGCGCGTACAACACACTACACCTAAGAACCGCCAATTAGGTTGCCACCCATGTGCAGAGGGACATCCGCAAAGTCCCGCACTCTTTCCGTCTCCCTCGGAGATACTGCACTGGAGATCTCCTTCAACATATATTTAACAATGCGCTAATTAACAATTCTCCCTCACCACGTATCTATTTACTTGTAGCGGGGCTCGAAAGGCACATCGTATAATACAACACACCAATACCAACTTCGCTATTTAATACAAAACAACCTTCTGGGTGTTTTGGGTGCGGTGTTGGTGTTGTGTGGAATGTGGTGTCACCCAGGTGTTACAAATATCACCATTTGTGCATTGATGAATCATGCTAAGTTAACACATACCCTCCCAGCCATACATGCCTGCCCTTAGTCGAACTTAATATCATCCCGCTACGGAGAAGCCACACGCTTCATGCAGCGGCCCGCCTCCCGCGTCCCGGGCTCCCTCCCCTCTTCCGTCTCTTCGTCCACCCCCTCGTTCACGGGCCCCCTCCATGAGCAGATTAGTCAAAGCCAAGCACAGCGCTCAATCTGCATTCATCCTGGGCGGGGAGTCTCCACCGACCCACCAGTATACCTGTCATAAGGGATATGAGCCCACGTCGTGTACGCATGGTCCGCGTCCCGAGTCCAGTAGTAGAAGTTCATCAAGAAGCGGTAGCGTTCGTCACGCTGGACCTGTGGGTCACCTGCCCTCCAGTCCCTCATTCGCACCGCGAGGCGTCCCTTGATTCGCTCACTCACTCATTCCGTCGCTGTCCGACGGCCCCGCCGCTGCTGGCAACCGGCACCTCGAACAGATCCTGCTGCTCCCCCTCCTGCCCTGCCCCTGCCCCATCCCTCTGGTTTCCGACTAGGTGACGCAAAAGGAGCGGTAAGTCCGCTTGCAGCCGGTCCTTGACAAGTGCTACATCTACAGCACGCAGGAAATCGTCCACCACGCGGTGCTGCAACTCCAGAACCTCCCCCAGCTCTTCTCCCTGCGTGGAATAAACACAACGGATTTTTCACACATTTCTGGTTACACATTTCTGATCGCGCTTCCGATCACATTTCTGATCACATATTTCTGATCGCACCTCTGAACTTCTCTCAATTGGCCAACACATTCGTTAATGGGCTGGCGCAGAAGAGGTGAAGGAATACCTCTTTGTCGCCAAGCTGGTGCCCCCATATCCCCCAAAGCACGTGTCATCATCAGCGCGTAACCTGAGTAACGTAACCACCCACCTGAGGGAAGTACCAAGGGAACAGCGGCGTGTCCTCGTTCTTCCGCAGCCGTACAACACTGAACCCGTCACGACCGAACACCAGCCGCCTCAACGTGTTACCGGTCGTGGCACAAAGCAAGTGCAGCAAGTTGAACGGCGGACTGATGGCCTCTCGACGACTAAAGGACGCCATAATAACTGCCTTACGATAGCGGAACTCAACCTGGGCCTTATTAGACACACGCGCGTAAGTGTCTGTGCAGCAGACAGCCAGTCAGCCAGACAGGCAGCACAGCAGCATGAGGCATAAAGTATGTATTGGTCAGTAATTCAGGTCCTAATTCAGGGACAGGACAGTAAGTACGTAAACAGTACCGCTAACTGAAGATACGTGTACGCATGCAGACAAGTACGACAGCCACACCAAGGACAGGTAGTTCCTCGTTTGTCAGTTGTGCGGAGGGGCTGCAGGGCGGGGTAGAGCTCCGTGACCGATGTTGCTTGCGGGGGAGAGGATGTGAGGGGAGTCTGGGTAAGGACTCCCTTCCCACTCACATACCAAACCCTAAAGACTCCCCCCCTTCACATCGTGAACTAAACACCGGACGACGTGGCGTTTTGCTGTTCGATGTTGGGATCAACAACTTAACCAGAGTCGAAGAAGGTGGAAGTCAAGACCGGACCCCAGACAACGAGACAACAGGCATGCGCGGTGGGATGGACGCTGAATCTTCCATCTGGCCTCCACCCCACCTGCTAACATGGCGATGAAGAGATTGAGCATGAGGATGCTGGTGACCACTGCAAAAATGAGATAGAAGATGATTCCGGTGACGCGCTTCTGCTCAAAGTCCGTCACTTGCATATTCCCCAAGGCAACGTACTGCGCCAGCGGCGGGGCAGTTGAGGTGGCGGCGGCAGGGGCAGTAGCGGCGGGAGGGAGCGGCGGAAATCAATACCAGGCGGTGCATCAGTCCTCCACGACCACCCGTTAGTTTCAGTTTCCCATGTCCTCATTTTCGCGGCAGATGGCTTCATTTTGAATTTCACATACAGTTACCTCCCCCTTGTGCGCGCACAGCACTTTGAGCAACATTACAGCATCGGGTAAGGGCGGCCAGCGGCCGGAAGAACACCCGCCGGCATCTCTTCGCGTCGTTTTCGCCAGCACCTGGACTAGCGCCAGAGCTGGTGCACATCAGGAACCTGAAAGATCCCTCTCTGGAACCGAGGCACAGGCCCTGAGTTACTCATCTTTGCACCCGACCAGCCGACTGGATCACTCACCTGTAAGAAACTCATGCCGCCCAAAACACCGTCTTTGTGCCAGTCGTAAGACCAGTTGCTGTAGCGGGTGCAAGTTTGGTCCGTTCCTATCTCCAAACATACTTCTTTGAACAGCGCCTTGGGGGGGGGGAGCGAGAAGGCCCCAGCGGCAACACGGGGAGGGAGGGGAGGGAGGGAGGGTTCCGACAACCGCAACCTTGTACAATGATCACCATGCGGGGAGGATGGGGGGGGATGTGTAAGCGGCAAGCCAAACCCGCTCACGCCAAAATCCATCCCTCCGGACTCATATTTCGGTCATCTCATTGAGGAGCCGAATGACACACTGATGACCTGACATCCGATTCGTCCGGAATGCGGTACGGATGCTTGCGATCGCGTGCAGTGCGCTCCAGGTCTCTCATACCCTCTTCGCCATACTGCTTGGCAACCCGCAGTAGGCAACCCGTTAGGCCCCGGCAACATGAGTGCCAGCCCGCACGTACCTCCATCCCAACAGAGAAGCCCAACAGAATAACTACCACCAACAGCGCGAAACGTGTCACGTCTTGAAGCAACATCTGCTTCATCATCTGAATCAGCGGACCGATGGTCGCTGAAAGCTCGAACACGCTGACAACCCTGCATGTGCCCGGTGTGAGGAACGCCAATCAGATCATGTTTCCCCAAACATCGTACTCCGTACTCCGTACCCGTACGGAAACCACCGCTGCCGCTTTGGCTACGATTGGCTACGAAGCGGCCATCGGCAACTCTCTCTTGCTGTGTGCTGTTTGCTTCTACGGCAAGAAATAGCTAGGTGTGGGGTGTGTGCATTACGCGTAAGATTCTTTCATAAATGCGGTGATGTACAACTGTGAAGATGGTGATACGAGCAAGCTTTCCGTGCAGCGAACTCTCAGTCAAGGCGCCGTACAGAGGCATACCATACAAGCATTTCTCTCCCTGATAATACCGAAGTTGTGTGACGCATTTTCAAAAAGAGGGGAACAATAAGTACTGGTACGATACCGTGGTACCGTACGAGGGGAAACATACCCCGACTCGCGCTCCGGAACCCAGCCCCGACTGCTGCCGGCGATCTAAGCGCCTACCGGAACCAGGCCATGAGTGCTGCCGCTGCCAAGAGGTCATTCACCACCAGCAGCGCACTCATGTTACGGGCGCCTTGCACGGCCACGATCTGCAGCAGCAACATTTTAAGAGGATTGCAGAAAGGTGCGAGGGGGTAGGTGGCCGGAACCAGCCCCGTCCACTCAAACAGGTCATAACACCGGTTGCTGTCGCAGCCAGCATTGGCGAAGGGGGCGAATAAGGAAGACGCCCATGTTGGAGCCGGAGGTGGTACGGCCCCGAGCGCATGCTTAAGGCACTGAGATGATTGTGGTTCCATGGATGTCCACCTTGACACGTCGGATGCCGCATCCGCTGCTGCAGCGATTGCAGTTACTTTGGGTAAACTCATGTTGCGGCCGTACCAACAGTTCAGGCGGACGGTTCCTGACAGGCAGCGGGCTGCAGCCCTCCCCCCTTCCTTCTCCCCCCGCCCTCTTCACATCAGGCAAGCGTCACTGTCCCCATTCCCTTTCCCCCCATACACACACACACACACACTTGGAAAACACCCACCTGACACCCGCCCGTACCTTCCTCCGCGTATTTTCCCACCTTGTTTATCTTTCACCACGGCAGCTCGGGGTTTCCTCGCCCCTTCCCCGTTCCCTGCCTAGGTATCGCCCTTCCCCAATGTGATGTGGTGGATGTGGCCCTTCCGCGACTGCGTGCAGTGCAGATACGCGCTCACCCCGATCCGCATAAGGTACTGCAGCAAGAAGGCGACGGACATGGTGACGTCCATCAGGTTCCACCCCGAGGACATGTAGGCGGCGAGGCCCTCCTCCAGGAGCTCCTGAGAGGCAGGTGGGTACGACAAGGTAGGCACGATAGGGTAGGCAGACAGGCAGACGGACAGCGCCCCCAATGATAGCATCAGCACACGTCGCACGATATGTACTTAAACTTTAGGCAGGTCGCACACGAGCTTCACAACTGTTATGGTGCGAGTCGTGCTTATCATGTCGGCGGCCAGTGTATAAATATGTGTGGCATACACATGCACATACACATACACATGCACATACACATACACATACACATACACATACACATACACATACACATGCACATACACATACACATACACATACACATACACATACACATACACATGCACATGCACATGCACATGCACATACACATACACATACACATACACAGGCAGCTTTACCAACGCCCGCACAGGCGACTTCTTTGAGCACACACATATGGCGTAGTGTTAACTAAATGTAAACCCAACATATCGTTACTTGTTCGTTAGCCCACAACCCTCGTCTTATTAGGGTTACCTGCATCTCTTCAACGAGTATCGCCAGGCACCACACAGCCAAGAGTGTGTTGATGGGGCTGACAGCGGAGCTCACAGTGGCCTCGCTGCTGTTGGAAAACACCTAGAAGGACAGGAGCGTGATGATGACTACTGGGATAAAATGACATAAGGGGGCAGCGAGAAAGATGGAAAGCGCGCGTTGGGGAACAGACTACGGTGGGTTCGTTCCCCCTAGAGTGGGTAACGAAGTACGAGAGAGCTAACCCTGTATGACAGAGCTCACCCTGTAGCTGAGCAGCACCACGAAGGTCAGGAGCGAGCACTGGGACAGCAGCCAGCGGTACAGCGGTACGTGCCAGGGGAAGCGGCTATCCACAATGACCTTTCCCCGTTGCAGGAAGTTCTCAACCGGGGAGAAGAAAGCCCTGAAAGCCGAATGAGGATAAAGTTGGAAAAGGCCGGACTGCGCAAAGGTGTATCAGTGTAAGAAGGTTTATCGTTTTCGTGGGAAGTTCTTAAGGGAGTGGGTTCTAAGGCAGTACGGAGACCGGGATGGCGTTGGAAGCCGTGCGAAATGTAGGGAGGACAGCGGGATGTGTGTTTTCCGGCATTCTAGATCCCACCGTCGCTATTATAATATAAGTGGGTTAGATAAAAGTATAAAAGGGAGTCCGTTCATCTGCTCGTCAGTTAATCTGCGCGGTCTTTCCGTCGGTGCCTGACGGGCTGCGTCATACGCTCATACCGGAGGATGATCACCAGCGGGCAAACTACCGCCCAGATGGCGAACGCCACCACCAGCACCAGGAAGCCACACACAACGCCCAGCAGGCTGCGGGCGTAGTCCGTGACGCCCATCGTGTCTGGGGGGGTAGAGGATGTTCCATATGCAATAAGATGAACGACAGGGGTGGCGGTGTCCTTCTTGCCGTTGATGGAGATAGCGGGATGGGGAGAGGGAGAGGAAGCACTTTAGAGTACTGCGCCAAGACACGCCTACCCGGGAAAGCAGTAAAGTGCTACAGGCCGCGCTATGTCTTCAAGGGTCTAGTCACCACCAATACCATCGCTGCCTTTAACTTCTGGCGACATCTCCACCTTAACAAACACATACACACGTCGCCCCTCATTCTTGGTTTGACGAAACATACCCACGCGGGTGCACGCGGGTGCACGGAGCCCGGACTTCACTCACCCCACTTTTCCGTGAAGATTTGTTGAATGAACCTGCGAAGACGCGGAAGGGAAATGGAATTGAATCGGGAGAGCACAGGAAACGCGGGAGGCTACGGGAGCGACAGCGGGAAAGGGAGGCCGAAGGGTATCGCACCTTCATGCAAAGGTAGACGTGCGTGCAGGACGATCAAAGATGGCCCCCTCAGCGACAGCCTAACTCAGTCACTGTGGCCATGCCACACACCGAAAGCGTCCCTGAGGGGCTCCAGTGTTGAGGATTGACGATGCTTATCACAACCCTTCCCCCCACTCTCACGTATCCACTCACATATCTTATGCCGTACACATTCCCTGGTGACCTCATCCGCTTACTTGTGCGATAAGAAAGCCTTGTCGAACGTTAACAGGGCATATCCCACTGGCTCCGAGGGGTCTTGGTCAGTGGGTGTTAGCACCGCCTGCACCTCCGACTTGTTGCGGCAAGTGTCCAGCAGCTGTACCTCCCAGGCGACGCAGCGAGCCACCAGGTCGTCGAAGTATCGGGCCTGCTGCAGGAGAACCTGGGAAGGGAAAGGAAAGGAAAGGGACAGCAATAGAGGTAAGAAGTAGGGAGTAAGTAATATTCGGAGCCAGGTGAAAGTGCGAGACCAAAAGATTGACTGTATAGTGTACTTCTGGGGAGGGGTATGTGTTATTAAACGTGTGTGTATGTGTGTAAGAGGGAGAGGGAGAGGGAGAGGGAGAGGGAGAGGGAGAGGGAGAGGGAGAGGGAGAGGGAGAGGGAGAGGGAGAGGGAGAGGGAGAGGGAGAGGGAGAGGGAGAGGGAGAGGGAGAGGGAGAGGGAGAGGGAGAGGGAGAGTGGAGCATGGAAGGACACGACCTACACAACCAGGACGCCCTTGGGTCGTTCACCTGGATGTACATGATGACACCCATGCAGTTGATCCCCGCGCAGTGAGCTGACGTCACGACATCCATCAACATCGCCACTGTGACGTGAACATCCTTAGGGGTGCTGCCTGGCGGGAGCCGTGGAAAGATAAGAGCGTGAGTGGCCGGTTTCGGCATCGTGGTACGCAGGGATATGAGTAGACAGCTACGTGGATTTAAGTGTTATTTCTTCTCTCTTGTCCCTAAGAGAGGTGGTGCTAGCCAGTGATATGCACTGTTCCATCGTAAGTAGCCTTGAAAGCAAAAAGTAATACATGTGTATGTGCATGTGTATACGTCACTAGGTCATTACATGTCGAACTCACTCGGTCGGACCAGAACAGAGTCGGAGCGTTGGTGCTGTTTTCTGGCCGCATTGGCGCTGGGAGCACCATCGGCCCCGCCACCGCTGTCTACCCACTTAACACCGTCCGCGCGGCGACTGGACCCCTGTCCGCCGCCGCCGCCGCCGCCGCCACCGGCATGTACTTGCCGTACCTCCGTACAGTCAGCTTCCTGCTGCTCGTCGAGATCGTCCCACCTGGCGTCGTCAATGCCCGCCTCGGCTTTAAGAGGAATCCTTTTTATGCTGTCGCCGCCGCCAGTACTGCCGCTGCCCTCGCCAGGGGCGGCAGTATCCGCCGGGACTGCCGCCACCGCCGCAGCGGCTGCTGTCGCGGTCGGGTTGTAATTAATAGATGCCAACACCTGTGCATAATTATATCCAAACCAAACAGCCAGCGTGACTTAGCTGGGCTATGGGGTATGGGTATGGGGTATGGGAACGAAAACTGTGCGGCGCCTCATCCCCCATTCACAATGGGGGCAAAGGAGGGCGGGTAAAACCCACATCCACATCCACATCCACATCACTGCATTCTATAACCATTAAGTACGAATGCTGTGTGATTTCCGTCTCCTGGCAAACCTGGATTAACAAACATAAAAGTTTGGCCCATTGCTAGACTAAACTTGCTTGCTATGTAGCTGTATGCTATCCCAACCGTAGGCATACACAAAGCGTGTTTGCCCCATGGCTACGTCCACAAGCAGACTACGAGGCTGCGGCTACGTGTACCAAACCTACCCGGTTACCAGGGGGCAGAAGACCCCAACGACATCAGAATTGCTCCGCGCTGCGGCCTCTGGCTTCAAGATACCGCACTTACCTCTTGGAAAAAGCGCCGTGGGTTCGTAGGGTCGTAGTCACGGCAGTGTTGGGACAATTCTGCCAGCAATGAGACAAGCTTCCATCGAGTACGGATTACAACGGGATCCGTACACCCAGCTGGTAGCAGTTTGTACAGTGACCTCAGCAGCAGCACCTCGATGGTGTCCGTGTGGCCTTGCGAGGCCGCCCAGTCCATCTTGGCGGGGGAAGGGAAAGGAAGGGGGGAACATCCGATGCAAGGGGTGCGAAGGGGGGGATGCACGGGAAAGAGGGAGGGACTTTCCGGAAACGGAGCTGCGTGTAGAGTGTAGTACAAGGTCCACGAGCCGGCATTAATAGCGAACGGAAGAAGGAGAAGAAGCTGCGCGCACGCACATACCTGTTTTACTCACGTCGATAACACCTATTGGCTGCAATGACATGACACAACAGAGCACACAGTGGGCTCTGGTTAGTGGGGGTTCTCGGCCCCCCCTGTCTGGTCGTCGCCCGCTGTCACGGGACATACTGTGTACGTTTTTAATTGCTAAGCCGCAACTCCGCCGCTCACCGCTGTCTTCCCCATGACGTCTCGCTGCTTGAACAAGTCCACGTCCCCGAACTTGCCCTGAAGATCCAGATCTATGATGTACAACATCGTCTCCAAGTGACCCTGCCGTACATACGATGCATATCCATGACAGCTGTCTAACGTTCAAATGCAAGGTGAACATGCAAGCCCCCTGGTAAGCCAGCTCAAGATGTTCCCAAGGCCTTCCGGAATGCTAGAGCCATGTCGTGTAAGAATAAGACGAGCAGTATTTCATGCACTGATGCAAAGCCGTCCCTCCTTCCCTCCCTCCCTCCCTCCCTCCCTCCCCAAAAGCCCAAAAGTGCGACACACAGCCACTCAGCCAACCCCCCACTGATCCACGCACCTAGCCATGTACACATGCCTCAAGCCAGGCTGACCAATTGACGGACAGACAAACAGACAGACAGATAGGACAACCATCCACCCGAAATCTATAAAAGCAACCCCTAACCCCTTATAGTGTTAAGAACATCCCATGATTCTGGACATCTGGGCCCAACGTCGGCCTCGGATCTTTCATCATGCCGCTTGCCAGCTCCTATTGCTTCCTCCACCTCTACCCCCCTCCTGCTTTGCCGCTTTATATGCATTCTGTTTAAACTGCCTGCGCTGCCCCAGTCACCTCAGGGCGACCTCCCAACAGGCTTGCCCACCCCTGCCCCACCAGCTCACCTGATACGCCGCCACCATGGCACTGTTCTTCCCCACCCAACAGCGGGTTGTGTGCATAAGGGTGAGTTCCGCCATGCCAGAAGAAAACTCCCGCTCCACCAGTTGCAAAACCTGGTAGGGAGGGAGGGGAGGGGAGGGAGGGAGGCAGCACGAAACAGTCACGATCGACCGCAACTCCAAGGCCTTGCTTCCCAGCAACCCAAGATATCATAGACGGGACTTGTCCCCCATTTGCCATTCTAGATCGGGTAAATTACCATGAACAACACTCGAAACAATGTGGCCTATTCCCAGGAATGTGCGGTTTTAATTCATGCGCCCCCGTGTACTGCTTTGTACGGGATAGCTCGTCCGATTGGACGAGGGTTGCAACGCTCGTGCACAACGTCACAAGTGCTCATGCCAGTTCTGTAGTTTGGTGAGTCACTGCAGCTCTTGATGTGGCTTGGTGGAGATCTGGCGATGGCATTCGACGCCGAATGAGGATGGAGAGCCATTACATACACTGAAAGCCAACATCAGGGCGCTGGTGCAATCAGCACTAACCCGATGATGAATTTCCTGGGATCGAATTCCGGTTCGCCGGCTGTGGAGGGAGATACTAGCGGACTGCACGACGACGCCGTACCTTGTACTGATTGCCGTAACAGGCGTACAAGATACTGCTGTAATGGTACGGAAAGTCCACCTGCAGTACCTCCTGACCCGCCAGCTTCAGCTCTCTGGAATGCATATGGGGGGGAGGGAGGGCCCGAGCCAGGGCCGGGCCGCCATTAGTCGGGGGGTCGGCAGGGGGGTTGGGGAGGTGCGGTCGAAAGGCGGAAACGCTAGCTCGTCATGCGCACCCTCCTTCCCCAGTAAAGAGGTACGGTAAGGGGCCGCTGAGTCCCTTCCCTATTTGCAAAACAAAACCCATCTGCATCTCACCTTCGCAGCTTTGCATAATTTAGCACTGTGATAATTGCTCGGTTTTATTCATTAAAACAGCTCTCCCTCTTCCTCTCTCTTATTCCGGGTGGGAAATAGAACACTAATGAACTGTACACAGATGGTTCCCCGTACTTCAACCCGCGATGAGCCTCGTCCAACATCTGTTGGGAGGATTCCCCCGACTCCACCTACTTTATGGTGCCCCAACCAGCAGAGAATGCCCAGAACACTACGCCTTCATTTGGTCGTATATGGTCGTACTTTGTCGTACTTGACCGATTCAACGGATACATACACGTGTGCGCGTGTGTGTATGTGCGCGCCGCCCATATCGCCGCCCCATGTATGTGCCATTCACACCGCGATACAAATCTAAATATCGAGTTACGGCGTGCGCGTCCTCCGTTGTCTGGGCCCTTTCTTCGTCGTGGGCTGCCTTGACGACATGACCTTACCCTCCCTCTCTTCCGTTGGAGTTCATGTGCCGGTGTTCTTATGCACTCACTTACCTGTACTGATTTACGAGTCCTAGCTCAGCGGCCGTAATGAGCGTCCGCTTGTCGCCCACATCCTTCAGCCGCTTCGGCCCCTCTTCGTCCCCAGGGTTTACTGAGACCGAGCGGTCCGCTTTTTCCGGCTGGCGAGGAGGCCGACTTTTGCAATAAAGAGAGGTGCCGTAATCTGAATATGGGCTAATATGTGGCCGCTTCTGCGCGTCTGCGGCCGGCGTCACTTTGGTAGTTCCCATCTACCAACTTGCCGAACACGGTCCAGGCGCCGCTGATTTTGACCAAACAGGCGGGAATTGAAATATGATATAAAAATAAGATAGTTTAAATTTTAAAGATGCTTAAGGCGTATATCAAGCGGTATTGAACCTTCGTATTCGTATAGGTTCGACGCTCCTGAGTACTGAGAAAGCCTCGAGATTACTGAAAAATTCGAGTATTCAACATATCATTACGTCTATTTCCAAAACACATAAATCTGTGAATTGCATTCATTCAGCCGTAGTGGCCCGGAGTGGAGTTGTACAGCGTGCAGGGCTTACTGCAAATGAAACTTTCTAAAAGCTCTGCCTCAGTCTAAGGGCGCTTCCGATGAAAATAATACTGTTTTTTGATCTGTAAGTTATTATAAGCCATGGCTTCACCAGGCGAAATCAAAGTCCTTACGTTCAACACGTGGGGCCTCCCCTTAGCATCCAAAGATGACAAGCTGCGCCTCCGGTGAGACCACGACCTACGTCCTCTCTTTAACTCACATTTCTTCGTAAATTCTGAAGGACAAAAACGAAACACTCACTGACTAGCTGATTTACCCACAAGTTAGCTGTTGCCTCCCTAAGCGATTGCTTTGCTGGGTGCGAACTTCTGAATGCACAGGATGCAAGCCGAATACTTCCGCCAGTCAGGTAAAACTTTGGTGAGTACCGGCGCAATGCGAATACCATAATGCACGTTTCGGAGCAAGCATGATTACGTTTTAACTCAGGAATCGAAAGGGGATTCGATCAATAAGAGGAATGGCGGGCGGGATGAAGACCGGGAGGTGCGTGCTGCTATCCCAATATGTTGACGGGTTCCAATCTTTCCCCATCTCTGAACTCCAGCTCTATACCCGAACCAGCACTTAGTGCCTAGTGTACGGCAGTAAGTATCCTTTAGCTGCCAGCTGCCGGTGCTTAAGTCGACGCCGAACTCCCGTAAACCGCACCCGCAGTCCCCCTCCGTGTCCTTACCCATGCCGTGCCTCAATCAAGCAACTGATGCACCAGATACAGAACGGGTTGCGCAACAAACAACATATGTCTGTTCTCAGCTTCCCACCTTTCCCATCTCCGGCATTCTAAGCTCTATCGGGGTCCCCCTAACACCCACACGAGTAGCTCCTCGCCTTCACGAACCCTCCAAAACAGACACCGCCCACATCCACAACACGTCCAAATGTTCAGAAGGTTCCCGAAGTCGGGCCCCCTCCTCCTCTCCCACCAGGGTAACCGATTATCCGACTAAAAGCAGTCACAACGCCGCTCAGAACCCGGGCACCGCTCACCTGCACTCCACCCTCCCCCACACATGTTCAACTAAGCTACCCCTCAGGACTTGACCCATTAACATCTACATGGTAGGAGTCGTACAGGGCAATTCGGCAATACGGCAAGATATCCCCACTCACATCCATTGCCCTCTCGCTTGTCTCTCAGCCCCTGTGACTGAGTTCTTGGCTTTCTACATCTTGGCCCCCTCCATCGCCCCCCCCAGGATGTCGTCCTGCTCCAAGAGGTGTGGACGGACGAATACGTGACGTTACTGAAGGACGCCGCTGCGGAGGCCGGGCTGGTGCATGCGACCACCTTCGACGGCGGCGTGCTGGGCGCGGGCCTGCTGCTTCTGTCGCGCTTTACCTTCACGGATGTGGCTTTCCGGCCGTACTCCGTACGGGGAGAAGCGGGAGCGCTTCAGGGAGAGGCAATGGCAGGTGGGTTAATGTTGGGGTTTGGACTGGTTTGTAGTGCTGTACGAACATGGTTGTGGTTGAGCGCCTCTGGGACCCGCCTCGTGGGGTTGGGGCGGGCGGCTTGTAAAGGCCCCCTGTTCCGTGGACCCCATAAGGTGGGAAGGGGAAAAGGAGGGTCCCGTATGTGCGCGCCTGCGCATCGTGCTCAGTAATGTGAAAACGGATAAGTGACGTTTAAAGAAATAAATAAAAATAAAAATAGGATTAAATTATATATATTTATAGAAAGTGGTCAGCATTCCGCCGAGCATCAAGAGTCGTAGTATGCGCCAACGCAGAGCCACCCAACCCCTCCCCTCCGCCGATGCAGTCAGCGATAAGAAAGTAACATCCCGTCGCCACAAGGATTTTCCTTGTCGTGACGAGATAGTAAGTTACTATGTAATGCACACATTCATAAACTAAATGTTAAACTGTCCCGCCTCTCGGATGCTTTCCTTTAGTCCTGATTTACGCACACGTTTATTGCTTGCGCCCACCTACGTACGGACGTACGGACGTACAAACGGACGGACGTATACATCATGCAGGCAAGGGCATCGGGTATGCGCGCGTGCAGCTTCCTTACGGAGGCCGCTGTACGGCGCTTCACATATTTAATACACACACACACGCCAACTGGGTGCACAGCGTGACACCTGATGCACAACTGCCTGACGTCAAGGTGCCCACGGATACCTTCGCGCCGTACCGTACGGCAAATATTTTGGACGCGGTCGCCTTCGTGAAGCCCATCCTGGTTGCTGCGCAGGCGGCGGGGGATCTTGTGTTAGCAGGTGCGTGTGGAACCGAAGGTTACAGAGAGAATGCAATAGGCCCAACACGAGCACACAGATGGGTAGAGAGCAGAGTATTGATATGTTTATGAATGCATGATATGTGCACGTTAGTATGCGGGTATTGGCTCGAGATGCTTGGCGGGGCAGCGGGGATGATTTCTCCTCTCCTCCCTATCACCACCGCCACAACCACCATCGGGGAGAAATAATACACACACATAGATAGATAGATAGATAGATAGATAGATAGATAGATAGATAGATAGATAGATAGATAGATAGATAGATAGATAGATAGATAGATAGATAGATAGATAGATAGATAGATAGATAGATAGATAGATAGATAGATAGATAGATAGATAGATAGATAGATAGATAGATAGATAGATAGATAGATAGATAGATAGATAGATAGATAGATAGATAGATAGATAGATAGATAGATAGATAGATAGATAGATAGATAGATAGATAGATAGATAGATAGATAGATAGATAGATAGGTTATCACAAAGTATAGATTGAACCATATACATGTACGTTTTCTCTAGGCTATGAAGAGCCTGCTCACATTGGACGCGTATGCCGCGATCCCGCAGGGGGCGACTGGAACGTGCCAGTGGACAACCTGGAGGCGGCGCTCCTCCTGGAGCTGCTCCCCGGGCTGAGGGACGCCTGGCAGCTGGCGGGGCACAGCGCTCTGGACTCGAAGGGCAATACGTGCGGGGACCCCGGCAACGTTTACACGGGTGCGCGGCTCGGAGACCGGCTGGCGGACACGGCGGACGGGACTGGGGACGGGCAGGTTTGGGTCCGGGCCGGCAATCCCCGGGGTTGGGTGACATAGTTTATCTCCTCCTCCTCCTCCTCCTCCTCCTCCTCCTCCTCCTTCTGGAGGGGATCATCCGGATAGTTGAGAAAATCGGATGTGTGTACTGTGGATGGTACGGCAAGATTGCATGAACTACCATGATCCTGTACGAGCACCTGCGGTCTCATCCCACAACAGGGTTCGTTTTCAGTCCCTCGCAGTCCCTCTTTCCACCAAAACAAACATTTGGCCACGGTCCACAGGCAGCATAATTGGCGGATACGTTCCCGAGCGCATAGACTTCCTGTGGACCAACAGCAGTCGCGTGCTCGAATGTGAGACAGTGCTCAAGATCATGCCGGGGACCTCTCTCAACTATAGCGGTGAGTACTATAAATTTGAGGCAAATCCACGGTTGCTTGTGTCGTACGTTCCGTACCATACTGCAAGCACTGTTGGTCCAAAAACCCAAATAATGCAGTACAGCAGGGGCCGCTGTGCAACCCTGCTGTATAATGTACTTATTTGTACGGCTCTTCGCGTTTTATTATTCTTCATTGCCGTATGCCGTATTTAACAATTGCTATCAAAGAATCCAAAAACGTTATAATTACATAAAGAAGGTACCAGGACTTGGAGAGCGCCTCTTAGTGGCGCTTTCCGAGGACTTGCTGGATGACGATTGTGTATGGTGCCGTACGGATGGTGTACGAAATGGACGCAGATCATTTCGGTGTGTATGGCATCATATCATGTGAGGTGGACAACAATGAGCCCTGCGCCGTGTGAGTTCCAACTCGCGCTGCTTTGTTTGCATGTGTGCCGCCGTACATGTGTCCGTATGTACACCAATGGCCGCATGGGCCTTAGAGGCCGGCCCATCCCAAGCACTGCTAGGGCTGCTGCAGTTACGACCACTACTACACTACTAGTTCATGCATTAGAGCTTATGATATAGACATGCGCACAGCCCCATATCATATCTTGCTGCAGTATTGCGTGCGTGCTCATAGGCCTGCTGTGTTGTTCTCTTGCAAATGCATAGGGCCTGCATAAAGCGCCATAGCGCCGTAGTTATGTGTCCCGCATATACACTCACATCATTCTGCCCATGTTCCCACTTTTCGTTTCCTTATGGCATGCGCTCGAAACAATCCTCTTTTCGTACGGAAAGGGCCTTGGTACGCCCGATGGCCTTTCCGGAACAGCGTTCTGGCAACACCGACGCCGCCGCCATTGGCTGCTGGGGCCCTACCGGCGGCGATATCAACCTTCGTGACCGCCAAGCCAGTGCCGCCGCCACCCTGCCGAGGTCCGCCTCCTCGGGCGGCCCTTTTCGTGTGGCACCAGGACCGATAGCCGAGTCGAAGGTCGCAGCGGATCCCACCAGCGATGACAGCGGCGGCACCACACGCCACAAACTCAGCCGCCGTGTCCGGCTGCTACAACTGGCGAGGGAGCAGCTTCGTGCCGGCATTGACGCCACTACAGCGGGCCAAAAGCGACTACTGCGCCGTACAGTACTATTCGCCGCTGTAACATTGGTGGCCATCGCCGTACAACTGTACGGTATTATAGCGGAGACGGACCACTGGGCAAAACGACTGGCAGCGGCGGTTGCTGTGGCAGTCGCGCCCGCAGCGCTGGGGCTGTGTCTGTCGCAAGTAGTGTGGATGTCCATGGGTACGGCGGGGCGACGGGGATTCGGACAGCTGTTACGGATGGTGGAGGTGTGGGAGACAGTAGCGAGGGCGGAAGTGGATGGATGATGTACATTGTGGCACGAAAGGGTTTGAGGATGGGCTTTGCTGGAGTCGCGTTGGGATTTCTGGAGGGGAAGGGGAGAGGTGGTTCATGCATCTGGGGAACTCAGTTCAGGCTGCAATAATGCACCGTGCGGGGGAGTAAGTACCATGTCTCATGACGTCATATCACCCTATCGCCGTGCTTATGACCTTTCCTGTTGTCGCTGCGTCTGCTGAGTTGCCTCCAAGGCTCAGAAACTCAGGGGTCGTAATTAATTTGCGGCGTGCCTCCATGTATTCGTGATGAATTTTACCATGATATGCACGATGTGTATTTCTGCTGATGGCAGTCGATGGTGGGTGCTTCATAATTATCCAAATGGAAAATCAGGAGCGAAGAGCCAACGGCCAAACAGTCATACGACATGTTGGCGAGCGCGAAAGTGCCTGGATTAGGGCGGTCCGCCCATCACGTTGTGCTGTACATTGCTGTACATCGCTGGACATTTCATATCAATACAACAAACACGATTACGATAACGGTTAAGGTTACGGTTGAAGGGGAGAAAGGTGCGCAAGCGTGCGATTTGTTGTGCTCCCCGATTGATGCATACCCTTCCCAAGTGCGACCGGAGAGACCGGTGAGCTCCAGGGGGGGCTTCAAGAGCACATCTGGGCCGGGCAATGGTATCCGGATTTTGAGGTGTGTGTATGTGCATGTGCATGTGTGTGTGTATGTGTATGCGTATGTGCATGTGCGTGTGCATGTGCATGTGCATGTGCATGTGCATGTGTATGTGTGTGTGTATGCGTATGTGCATGTGCGTGTGCATGTGCATGTGCATGTGCGTGTGCATGTGCATGTGTATGTGTATGTGTATGTGTATGTGTATGTGTATGTGTATGTGTATGTGTATGTGTATGTGTATGTGTATGTGTATGTGTATGTGTATGTGCATGTGTATGTGTATGTGTATGTGTATGTGTATGTGTATGTGTATGTGTATGTGTATGTGTATGTGTGTGTGTATGTGTATGCGTATGTGCATGTGCGTGTGCATGTGCATGTGCATGTGCATGTGCATGTGTATGTGTGTGTGTATGCGTATGTGCATGTGCGTGTGCATGTGCATGTGCATGTGCGTGTGCATGTGCATGTGTATGTGTATGTGTATGTGTATGTGTATGTGTATGTGTATGTGTATGTGTATGTGTATGTGTATGTGTATGTGTATGTGTATGTGTATGTGTATGTGCATGGCTGCGCATGGCGTGTGCATAATGACATAGAGGAGAAGCTGGATTGCAACCGGTGTGTTTGCTCCTAATTAGGAACGTTATCATCAACAACAAGAAGCCTTGTATGACGGCTACGTTTTGTGCATCTGTTGTGCATCTGTTGCGGGGACTGGTCGCTGGGAACGACCATTGATGGCTCAGAGAGTGATCTGCCGTACACCAGGTTTCCGACACACTTCTGATACTATGCAAACCTGTCATGCATAGGGGCTGCGGAAAGCCCAAAATTATATTATGCTAGTTGTGACCTTGAAATGACGTTCAACCTCATTCTTTTATTTTTTTGGACAGATTCTTTGAACTTTCGTTTCCAAACAGGAAATCTATTGTATGTAAGCCCTGTGTACGGAAGCACGTAATCCGTATTTTTGTTGTCTGTTTGCGAGTGAGCAAGCTTCCGATGCATGTTCGCGCAGATGACCTCTTTTAACAAATCTAGATGAAGAAATTTGTTACCCGAATCAGTTCTGTGGTCTGTGGTGGCGATCTGTCTCTCCATGGTGCTCGTCGAAGATCCAAACGAAGAATGCGGAATCGAACGTACATCATGACTTGCGCGCGCAAGCTGTGAAGTTCTCAACGCATTCTGTTATGATTCGGTATGCATATTTGACACCCTCTGTTTGACACCCATGAAAGGGATTTTGATGATCGTGACCATAGCTTAGAGATACACATGAATGTTTGTTCATGTACGGCGCTCCGGAGTACGGCTGATGTTCGACGTCCGAACCTGGTGATTTTTTGGGCAAGGCTTGCGGCGTTGCAGCGGGGGATTAGCCTCCCAGAGGTTGGGACAATAAACCCATTAATCACCCTTTCTTTACGTTGGATGGTCGCAACAAATTACGTTGCTGCGGTCCAGCTCAACAAGTCGTCTTAAGTTCTGTGTACTCCTCATATGTTTAGGAGTTGTGCGTCCAGGCTAGTGAAGCTAGTATGCCTGGTGGCCGCATAAGGCCCATAGTCAGTGCGCTGCACTCAAGCCGTTCGGGTTCCGACCCCAATAAGCCCTATAAATCCTGGTGCCAAAGGTTGGAAGAAATCTAATTAAGGCCAATCAGGAGGGTAGCAGCTGCTGCTTTTTGAGCGGTAGCACTGGCCATTAGGAATGCGGGGCTTTCGTTGTCATGAGCTGAGCAATCGCTCGGCCTCTTTTAATTCTGTCATCGTTCCCAAGCGAATCTCGTCCTCCCCCGTTTCCTGGCAATGTTTTCGTGGCAATTTTGGGTACTTCCCTCCTCTAGACCATTAAATACGTTCGGCGGGACTCCCTGCGCGCCCACTCTTCCCCCTCCCTTCTCCTCCCCCCACAGCCTCGAGTATGCTCGCGAACCCCAAATTAGCAATAACCCCCTAACCAATCCCCAATCAGCTCCGCCCAATCCGCTGTAGAATGAACAATCGATGGCGTCAGGGGCGGTCATGACGGCGGCAAAGCTGTTTCTCGGCACCCACTCAGGCAGCCAGCCAAGGTCAGGAAACGCACATCCGCCCATCATGCTTTTATCCGTACAACGTACAACGTACCCTGTGATCCCACATGCGTCAGATGCTGTCCGCCCCATTACGGCGCAGTAAGTCATGAGAACTGCCGCAAGGAAGTAAAAACGTCGTCACCGCAATATCAGACAGACAGACATGCAGACAGATGGACGGACAGATAGCGGTTAGGAAAGAGGGAAAGGGTCAGGTCGGGGTGGCTGCTTGCAAGGAACGCAGACAGCTTGACAACGCTTCTCCTGAATGATCGCTTTCCAACAAACCGGTCCAGAACCCACATCGTAACAAGAAAGGTATAAAAAATGCTCTACGCAACGCGTTGTGAAAAACGCTGCGCGTCCGTACACAAGAGTATGGAATAAGAGTTCGTACAAATGCCGTACGATGGCGTAATATCCCAGCGGCGCAGTCTACACACCACTCAAGGCACACGGAGGACAGCTCGCGGTCGAGCACGCCATCCAAGGTGAAGGACTTGCTGAGGAAGAGGGAGGCCCGACCGAAGAAGAAGGAGAGGAGCCGGAAGTGGAGCCGGAATCACGTCTCTCCGCCCTTCTCTTCCCCCCTATCTTCCGCACTCCAATACATCAATTGCCGCCCGCTGCTGATCACCATACACACAGACACACACACACACATACCCCTCGGACTCAACTGTACAGCTCACAGTCCCGAGCCGCGCGCTCCTGTCGGCCCCTCTCTGCCGCCACCCTCATCCTCTCTCTGGACTTGACTGCGGAAAAGCTGCCCGGCGCAGATCCCTGCTTCCCATCTCTCTTTCCCTCTCTCTCTCTCTCTCTCTTCCTCTCTTTTTCTCTCTCTCATTTAGTTACTTGGCTTCGGTTAGTCAGCTTTATTTTCCCTGTTCTCCAGGTTACGCAGCACTGCCTCGGTGAAGCGCAGGAGGGTGCCCTCACCCCCCACGTCGGGGGTGAGGGAAGACTTGTCGCCGTCCTTGTAGACCTGGGGGGTACCGCGAAAACATCGTGAACCCATGAACCGCGAAAACATACCGTTATGCATCGTTAGGAAACCTAGGCGCCTTCACGCCAGGGAAGATGAGAGTGATCCGGGGAGAGGGAGGGAGTAATCTTAATGCGCAAGATGCGAATATACAGGTGATGCCGTACACAGCAAGAAGGAAAAGAGAAGAAGGGGCATACGAAGGCCATCGAAAGCGCGAGGGGGGAAGGGGCAAGGGGACAGTTGTTAGTTGGGTGCCTTGAGTCGGAACTCGGAACAGCCTCTTTTACCACACACACACACCCACACACACACCACCACCACACAAAAACACAAACACAAACACGCACGCACCTGGAGCACCGCTGCGTCCAGGCGGTCAGCGAACCCAGCCAGTTTGAGATGTCGGAACATCATGGCGGTGCTCAAGAGGGTGGCTGTGGGGTTGGCCACTCCGCGGCCCGCGAGGTCCTTGGCCACGTGGCGGGCGCCCTTGAAGAGGGGGACGGCGAGGACGTCATGAGGGCGAGGACGTCATGAGGGGTATTGGGGATATTGCGAGCCTCCGGCGCAGTGCAAGGAGTATCTCAGACATTCACATTCCCGTAACCCAGCAAAGGGTTGCCAGACTACGGAGAGAAAAGGCGTTAGAGTAGAGGGGGGTAGGGAAGGGGGGTAGAGAAGGGGGGTAGAGAAGGGGGGTAGGGAAGGGGAATGGTCCCGGATGCATGCGGGCTGTTTGCAAGGATGAGGTGGCCACACGCCCTTACCACCCCACATGCCCTCACAACCCCACACGCCCTTACCACCCCACACGCCCTTACCACCCCACACGCCCTTACCACCCCACATGCCCTTACCACCCCACATGCCCTTACCACCCCACATGCCCTTACCACCCCACATGCCCTTACCACCCCACACGCCCTTACCACCCCACACGCCCTTACCACCCCACACGCCCTTACCACCCCACATGCCCTTACCACCCCACATGCCCTTACCACCCCACACGCCCTTACCACCCCACACGCCCTTACCACCCCACACGCCCTTACCACCCCACATGCCCTTACCACCCCACACGCCCTTACCACCCCACATGCCCTTACCACCCCACACGCCCTTACCACCCCACATGCCCTTACCACCCCACATGCCCTTACCACCCCACATGCCCTTACCACCCCACATGCCCTTACCACCCCACATGCCCTTACCACCCCACACGCCCTTACCACCCCACATGCCCTTACCACCCCACATGCCCTTACCACCCCACACGCCCTTACCACCCCACACGCCCTTACCACCCCACACGCCCTTACCACCCCACACGCCCTTACCACCCCACATGCCCTTACCACCCCACATGCCCTTACCACCCCACATGCCCTTAGCACCCCACACGCCCTTACCACCCCACACGCCCTTACCACCCCACATGCCCTTACCACCCCACATGCCCTTACCACCCCACACGCCCTTACCACCCCACATGCCCTTACCACCCCACACGCCCTTACCACCCCACACGCCCTTACCACCCCACACGCCCTTACCACCCCACATGCCCTTACCACCCCACACGCCCTTACCACCCCACACGCCCTTACCACCCCACATGCCCTTACCACCCCACATGCCCTTACCACCCCACACGCCCTTACCACCCCACATGCCCTTACCACCCCACACGCCCTTACCACCCCACACGCCCTTACCACCCCACACGCCCTTACCACCCCACATGCCCTTACCACCCCACATGCCCTTACCACCCCACATGCCCTTACCACCCCACATGCCCTTACCACCCCACATGCCCTTACCACCCCACATGCCCTTACCACCCCACATGCCCTTACCACCCCACATGCCCTTACCACCCCACACGCCCTTACCACCCCACATGCCCTTACCACCCCACACGCCCTTACCACCCCACACGCCCTTACCACCCCACACGCCCTTACCACCCCACATGCCCTTACCACCCCACACGCCCTTACCACCCCACATGCCCTTACCACCCCACATGCCCTTACCACCCCACATGCCCTTACCACCCCACATGCCCTTACCACCCCACACGCCCTTACCACCCCACACGCCCTTACCACCCCACATGCCCTTACCACCCCACATGCCCTTACCACCCCACACGCCCTTACCACCCCACACGCCCTTACCACCCCACACGCCCTTACCACCCCACACGCCCTTACCACCCCACACGCCCTTACCACCCCACATGCCCTTACCACCCCACATGCCCTTACCACCCCACATGCCCTTACCACCCCACACGCCCTTACCACCCCACACGCCCTTACCACCCCACACGCCCTTACCACCCCACATGCCCTTACCACCCCACATGCCCTTACCACCCCACATGCCCTTACCACCCCACATGCCCTTACCACCCCACATGCCCTTACCACCCCACATGCCCTTACCACCCCACATGCCCTTACCACCCCACATGCCCTTACCACCCCACATGCCCTTACCACCCCACATGCCCTTACCACCCCACACGCCCTTACCACCCCACATGCCCTTACCACCCCACATGCCCTTACCACCCCACATGCCCTTACCACCCCACATGCCCTTACCACCCCACATGCCCTTACCACCCCACACGCCCTTACCACCCCACATGCCCTTACCACCCCACATGCCCTTACCACCCCACATGCCCTTACCACCCCACACGCCCTTACCACCCCACATGCCCTTACCACCCCACATGCCCTTACCACCCCACATGCCCTTACCACCCCACACGCCCTTACCACCCCACATGCCCTTACCACCCCACATGCCCTTACCACCCCACATGCCCTTACCACCCCACATGCCCTTACCACCCCACATGCCCTTACCACCCCACATGCCCTTACCACCCCACATGCCCTTACCACCCCACACGCCCTTACCACCCCACATGCCCTTACCACCCCACATGCCCTTACCACCCCACATGCCCTTACCACCCCACATGCCCTTACCACCCCACATGCCCTTACCACCCCACACGCCCTTACCACCCCACATGCCCTTACCACCCCACATGCCCTTACCACCCCACATGCCCTTACCACCCCACACGCCCTTACCACCCCACACGCCCTTACCACCCCACATGCCCTTACCACCCCACACGCCCTTACCACCCCACACGCCCTTACCACCCCACATGCCCTTACCACCCCACATGCCCTTACCACCCCACATGCCCTTACCACCCCACACGCCCTTACCACCCCACACGCCCTTACCACCCCACACGCCATTACCACCCCACACGCCCTTACCACCCCACACGCCCTTACCACCCCACACGCCCTTACCACCCCACACGCCCTTACCACCCCACATGCCCTTACCACCCCACATGCCCTTACCACCCCACATGCCCTTACCACCCCACACGCCCTTACCACCCCACACGCCCTTACCACCCCACACGCCCTTACCACCCCACATGCCCTTACCACCCCACACGCCCTTACCACCCCACATGCCCTTACCACCCCACACGCCCTTACCACCCCACATGCCCTTACCACCCCACACGCCCTTACCACCCCACACGCCCTTACCACCCCACATGCCCTTACCACCCCACATGCCCTTACCACCCCACATGCCCTTACAACCCCACATGCCCTTACCACCCCACACGCCCTTACCACCCCACACGCCCTTACCACCCCACATGCCCTTACCACCCCACATGCCCTTACCACCCCACATGCCCTTACCACCCCACATGCCCTTACCACCCCACATGCCCTTACCACCCCACACGCCCTTACCACCCCACACGCCCTTACCACCCCACACGCCCTTACCACCCCACACGCCCTTACCACCCCACATGCCCTTACCACCCCACACGCCCTTACCACCCCACACGCCCTTACCACCCCACACGCCCTTACCACCCCACATGCCCTTACCACCCCACACGCCCTTACCACCCCACATGCCCTTACCACCCCACACGCCCTTACCACCCCACATGCCCTTACCACCCCACATGCCCTTACCACCCCACATGCCCTTACCACCCCACATGCCCTTACCACCCCACATGCCCTTACCACCCCACACGCCCTTACCACCCCACACGCCCTTACCACCCCACACGCCCTTACCACCCCACATGCCCTTAGCACCCCACATGCCCTTACCACCCCACATGCCCTTACCACCCCACATGCCCTTACCACCCCACACGCCCTTACCACCCCACATGCCCTTACCACCCCACATGCCCTTACCACCCCACATGCCCTTACCACCCCACACGCCCTTACCACCCCACATGCCCTTACCACCCCACATGCCCTTACCACCCCACATGCCCTTACCACCCCACACGCCCTTACCACCCCACATGCCCTTACCACCCCACACGCCCTTACCACCCCACATGCCCTTACCACCCCACACGCCCTTACCACCCCACACGCCCTTACCACCCCACACGCCCTTACCACCCCACATGCCCTTACCACCCCACATGCCCTTACCACCCCACATGCCCTTACCACCCCACATGCCCTTACCACCCCACATGCCCTTACCACCCCACATGCCCTTACCACCCCACATGCCCTTACCACCCCACATGCCCTTACCACCCCACACGCCCTTACCACCCCACATGCCCTTACCACCCCACACGCCCTTACCACCCCACACGCCCTTACCACCCCACACGCCCTTACCACCCCACATGCCCTTACCACCCCACACGCCCTTACCACCCCACATGCCCTTACCACCCCACATGCCCTTACCACCCCACATGCCCTTACCACCCCACATGCCCTTACCACCCCACACGCCCTTACCACCCCACACGCCCTTACCACCCCACATGCCCTTACCACCCCACATGCCCTTACCACCCCACATGCCCTTACCACCCCACACGCCCTTACCACCCCACACGCCCTTACCACCCCACATGCCCTTACCACCCCACACGCCCTTACCACCCCACAGGCCCTTACCACCCCACACGCCCTTACCACCCCACACGCCCTTACCACCCCACATGCCCTTACCACCCCACATGCCCTTACCACCCCACATGCCCTTACCACCCCACATGCCCTTACCACCCCACATGCCCTTACCACCCCACATGCCCTTACCACCCCACATGCCCTTACCACCCCACATGCCCTTACCACCCCACACGCCCTTACCACCCCACATGCCCTTACCACCCCACACGCCCTTACCACCCCACACGCCCTTACCACCCCACACGCCCTTACCACCCCACACGCCCTTACCACCCCACATGCCCTTACCACCCCACATGCCCTTACCACCCCACATGCCCTTACCACCCCACACGCCCTTACCACCCCACACGCCCTTACCACCCCACACGCCCTTACCACCCCACATGCCCTTACCACCCCACATGCCCTTACCACCCCACATGCCCTTACCACCCCACATGCCCTTACCACCCCACATGCCCTTACCACCCCACATGCCCTTACCACCCCACATGCCCTTACCACCCCACATGCCCTTACCACCCCACATGCCCTTACCACCCCACATGCCCTTACCACCCCACACGCCCTTACCACCCCACATGCCCTTACCACCCCACATGCCCTTACCACCCCACATGCCCTTACCACCCCACATGCCCTTACCACCCCACATGCCCTTACCACCCCACACGCCCTTACCACCCCACATGCCCTTACCACCCCACATGCCCTTACCACCCCACATGCCCTTACCACCCCACACGCCCTTACCACCCCACATGCCCTTACCACCCCACATGCCCTTACCACCCCACATGCCCTTACCACCCCACACGCCCTTACCACCCCACATGCCCTTACCACCCCACATGCCCTTACCACCCCACATGCCCTTACCACCCCACATGCCCTTACCACCCCACATGCCCTTACCACCCCACATGCCCTTACCACCCCACATGCCCTTACCACCCCACACGCCCTTACCACCCCACATGCCCTTACCACCCCACATGCCCTTACCACCCCACATGCCCTTACCACCCCACATGCCCTTACCACCCCACATGCCCTTACCACCCCACACGCCCTTACCACCCCACATGCCCTTACCACCCCACATGCCCATACCACCCCACATGCCCTTACCACCCCACACGCCCTTACCACCCCACACGCCCTTACCACCCCACATGCCCTTACCACCCCACACGCCCTTACCACCCCACACGCCCTTACCACCCCACATGCCCTTACCACCCCACATGCCCTTACCACCCCACATGCCCTTACCACCCCACACGCCCTTACCACCCCACACGCCCTTACCACCCCACACGCCATTACCACCCCACACGCCCTTACCACCCCACACGCCCTTACCACCCCACACGCCCTTACCACCCCACACGCCCTTACCACCCCACATGCCCTTACCACCCCACATGCCCTTACCACCCCACATGCCCTTACCACCCCACACGCCCTTACCACCCCACACGCCCTTACCACCCCACACGCCCTTACCACCCCACATGCCCTTACCACCCCACACGCCCTTACCACCCCACATGCCCTTACCACCCCACACGCCCTTACCACCCCACATGCCCTTACCACCCCACACGCCCTTACCACCCCACACGCCCTTACCACCCCACATGCCCTTACCACCCCACATGCCCTTACCACCCCACATGCCCTTACAACCCCACATGCCCTTACCACCCCACACGCCCTTACCACCCCACACGCCCTTACCACCCCACATGCCCTTACCACCCCACATGCCCTTACCACCCCACATGCCCTTACCACCCCACATGCCCTTACCACCCCACACGCCCTTACCACCCCACACGCCCTTACCACCCCACACGCCCTTACCACCCCACACGCCCTTACCACCCCACATGCCCTTACCACCCCACACGCCCTTACCACCCCACACGCCCTTACCACCCCACACGCCCTTACCACCCCACATGCCCTTACCACCCCACACGCCCTTACCACCCCACATGCCCTTACCACCCCACACGCCCTTACCACCCCACATGCCCTTACCACCCCACATGCCCTTACCACCCCACATGCCCTTACCACCCCACATGCCCTTACCACCCCACATGCCCTTACCACCCCACACGCCCTTACCACCCCACACGCCCTTACCACCCCACACGCCCTTACCACCCCACATGCCCTTAGCACCCCACATGCCCTTACCACCCCACATGCCCTTACCACCCCACATGCCCTTACCACCCCACACGCCCTTACCACCCCACATGCCCTTACCACCCCACATGCCCTTACCACCCCACATGCCCTTACCACCCCACACGCCCTTACCACCCCACATGCCCTTACCACCCCACATGCCCTTACCACCCCACATGCCCTTACCACCCCACACGCCCTTACCACCCCACACGCCCTTACCACCCCACACGCCCTTACCACCCCACATGCCCTTACCACCCCACACGCCCTTACCACCCCACATGCCCTTCCCACCCCACACGCCCTTACCACCCCACATGCCCTTACCACCCCACACGCCCTTACCACCCCACACGCCCTTACCACCCCACATGCCCTTACCACCCCACATGCCCTTACCACCCCACACGCCCTTACCACCCCACACGCCCTTACCACCCCACACGCCCTTACCACCCCACATGCCCTTACCACCCCACACGCCCTTACCACCCCACATGCCCTTACCACCCCACATGCCTTTACGACCCCACATGCCCTTACCACCCCACATGCCCTTACCACCCCACACGCCCTTACCACCCCACATGCCCTTACCACCCCACACGCCCTTACCACCCCACATGCCCTTACCACCCCACACGCCCTTACCACCCCACACGCCCTTACCACCCCACACGCCCTTACCACCCCACATGCCCTTACCACCCCACACGCCCTTACCACCCCACACGCCCTTACCACCCCACACGCCCTTACCACCCCACATGCCCTTACCACCCCACATGCCCTTACCACCCCACATGCCCTTACCACCCCACATGCCCTTACCACCCCACACGCCCTTACCACCCCACATGCCCTTACCACCCCACATGCCCTTACCACCCCACATGCCCTTACCACCCCACACGCCCTTACCACCCCACACGCCCTTACCACCCCACACGCCCTTACCACCCCACATGCCCTTACCACCCCACATGCCCTTACCACCCCACATGCCCTTACCACCCCACACGCCCTTACCACCCCACACGCCCTTACCAACCCACACGCCCTTACCACCCCACACGCCCTTACCACCCCACATGCCCTTACCACCCCACATGCCCTTACCACCCCACACGCCCTTACCACCCCACATGCCCTTACCACCCCACACGCCCTTACCACCCCACATGCCCTTACCACCCCACATGCCCTTACCACCCCACATGCCCTTACCACCCCACATGCCCTTACCACCCCACATGCCCTTACCACCCCACATGCCCTTACCACCCCACACGCCCTTACCACCCCACATGCCCTTACCACCCCACACGCCCTTACCACCCCACATGCCCTTACCACCCCACACGCCCTTACCACCCCACATGCCCTTACCACCCCACATGCCCTTACCACCCCACATGCCCTTACCACCCCACACGCCCTTACCACCCCACATGCCCTTACCACCCCACATGCCCTTACCACCCCACATGCCCTTACCACCCCACACGCCCTTACCACCCCACACGCCCTTACCACCCCACACGCCCTTACCACCCCACATGCCCTTACCACCCCACACGCCCTTACCACCCCACATGCCCTTCCCACCCCACACGCCCTTACCACCCCACATGCCCTTACCACCCCACACGCCCTTACCACCCCACACGCCCTTACCACCCCACATGCCCTTACCACCCCACATGCCCTTACCACCCCACACGCCCTTACCACCCCACACGCCCTTACCACCCCACACGCCCTTACCACCCCACATGCCCTTACCACCCCACACGCCCTTACCACCCCACATGCCCTTACCACCCCACATGCCTTTACGACCCCACATGCCCTTACCACCCCACATGCCCTTACCACCCCACACGCCCTTACCACCCCACATGCCCTTACCACCCCACACGCCCTTACCACCCCACATGCCCTTACCACCCCACACGCCCTTACCACCCCACACGCCCTTACCACCCCACACGCCCTTACCACCCCACATGCCCTTACCACCCCACATGCCCTTACCACCCCACATGCCCTTACCACCCCACATGCCCTTACCACCCCACACGCCCTTACCACCCCACATGCCCTTACCACCCCACATGCCCTTACCACCCCACATGCCCTTACCACCCCACACGCCCTTACCACCCCACACGCCCTTACCACCCCACACGCCCTTACCACCCCACATGCCCTTACCACCCCACATGCCCTTACCACCCCACATGCCCTTACCACCCCACACGCCCTTACCACCCCACACGCCCTTACCAACCCACACGCCCTTACCACCCCACACGCCCTTACCACCCCACATGCCCTTACCACCCCACATGCCCTTACCACCCCACACGCCCTTACCACCCCACATGCCCTTACCACCCCACACGCCCTTACCACCCCACATGCCCTTACCACCCCACATGCCCTTACCACCCCACATGCCCTTACCACCCCACATGCCCTTACCACCCCACATGCCCTTACCACCCCACATGCCCTTACCACCCCACACGCCCTTACCACCCCACATGCCCTTACCACCCCACACGCCCTTACCACCCCACATGCCCTTACCACCCCACACGCCCTTACCACCCCACATGCCCTTACCACCCCACATGCCCTTACCACCCCACATGCCCTTACCACCCCACATGCCCTTACCACCCCACATGCCCTTACCACCCCACACGCCCTTACCACCCCACACGCCCTTACCACCCCACACGCCCTTACCACCCCACATGCCCTTAGCACCCCACATGCCCTTACCACCCCACATGCCCTTACCACCCCACATGCCCTTACCACCCCACACGCCCTTTCCACCCCACATGCCCTTACCACCCCACATGCCCTTACCACCCCACACGCCCTTACCACCCCACACGCCCTTACCACCCCACACGCCCTTACCACCCCACATGCCCTTACCACCCCACACGCCCTTACCACCCCACATGCCCTTACCACCCCACACGCCCTTACCACCCCACATGCCCTTACCACCCCACACGCCCTTACCACCCCACACGCCCTTACCACCCCACATGCCCTTACCACCCCACATGCCCTTACCACCCCACACGCCCTTACCACCCCACACGCCCTTACCACCCCACATGCCCTTACCACCCCACATGCCCTTACCACCCCACACGCCCTTACCACCCCACATGCCCTTACCACCCCACACGCCCTTACCACCCCACATGCCCTTACCACCCCACACGCCCTTACCACCCCACACGCCCTTACCACCCCACACGCCCTTACCACCCCACATGCCCTTACCACCCCACACGCCCTTACCACCCCACACGCCCTTACCACCCCACACGCCCTTACCACCCCACATGCCCTTACCACCCCACATGCCCTTACCACCCCACATGCCCTTACCACCCCACATGCCCTTACCACCCCACACGCCCTTACCACCCCACATGCCCTTACCACCCCACATGCCCTTACCACCCCACATGCCCTTACCACCCCACACGCCCTTACCACCCCACACGCCCTTACCACCCCACACGCCCTTACCACCCCACATGCCCTTACCACCCCACATGCCCTTACCACCCCACATGCCCTTACCACCCCACATGCCCTTACCACCCCACACGCCCTTACCACCCCACATGCCCTTACCACCCCACACGCCCTTACCACCCCACACGCCCTTACCACCCCACACGCCCTTACCACCCCACATGCCCTTACCACCCCACATGCCCTTACCACCCCACATGCCCTTACCACCCCACATGCCCTTACCACCCCACATGCCCTTACCACCCCACATGCCCTTACCACCCCACATGCCCTTACCACCCCACATGCCCTTACCACCCCACACGCCCTTACCACCCCACATGCCCTTACCACCCCACACGCCCTTACCACCCCACACGCCCTTACCACCCCACACGCCCTTACCACCCCACATGCCCTTACCACCCCACACGCCCTTACCACCCCACATGCCCTTACCACCCCACATGCCCTTACCACCCCACATGCCCTTACCACCCCACATGCCCTTACCACCCCACACGCCCTTACCACCCCACACGCCCTTACCACCCCACATGCCCTTACCACCCCACATGCCCTTACCACCCCACACGCCCTTACCACCCCACACGCCCTTACCACCCCACACGCCCTTACCACCCCACACGCCCTTACCACCCCACACGCCCTTACCACCCCACATGCCCTTACCACCCCACATGCCCTTACCACCCCACATGCCCTTACCACCCCACACGCCCTTACCACCCCACACGCCCTTACCACCCCACACGCCCTTACCACCCCACATGCCCTTACCACCCCACATGCCCTTACCACCCCACATGCCCTTACCACCCCACATGCCCTTACCACCCCACATGCCCTTACCACCCCACATGCCCTTACCACCCCACATGCCCTTACCACCCCACATGCCCTTACCACCCCACATGCCCTTACCACCCCACATGCCCTTACCACCCCACACGCCCTTACCACCCCACATGCCCTTACCACCCCACATGCCCTTACCACCCCACATGCCCTTACCACCCCACATGCCCTTACCACCCCACATGCCCTTACCACCCCACACGCCCTTACCACCCCACATGCCCTTACCACCCCACATGCCCTTACCACCCCACATGCCCTTACCACCCCACACGCCCTTACCACCCCACATGCCCTTACCACCCCACATGCCCTTACCACCCCACATGCCCTTACCACCCCACACGCCCTTACCACCCCACATGCCCTTACCACCCCACATGCCCTTACCACCCCACATGCCCTTACCACCCCACATGCCCTTACCACCCCACATGCCCTTACCACCCCACATGCCCTTACCACCCCACATGCCCTTACCACCCCACACGCCCTTACCACCCCACATGCCCTTACCACCCCACATGCCCTTACCACCCCACATGCCCTTACCACCCCACATGCCCTTACCACCCCACATGCCCTTACCACCCCACACGCCCTTACCACCCCACATGCCCTTACCACCCCACATGCCCTTACCACCCCACATGCCCTTACCACCCCACACGCCCTTACCACCCCACACGCCCTTACCACCCCACATGCCCTTACCACCCCACACGCCCTTACCACCCCACACGCCCTTACCACCCCACATGCCCTTACCACCCCACATGCCCTTACCACCCCACATGCCCTTACCACCCCACACGCCCTTACCACCCCACACGCCCTTACCACCCCACACGCCATTACCACCCCACACGCCCTTACCACCCCACACGCCCTTACCACCCCACACGCCCTTACCACCCCACACGCCCTTACCACCCCACATGCCCTTACCACCCCACATGCCCTTACCACCCCACATGCCCTTACCACCCCACACGCCCTTACCACCCCACACGCCCTTACCACCCCACACGCCCTTACCACCCCACATGCCCTTACCACCCCACACGCCCTTACCACCCCACATGCCCTTACCACCCCACACGCCCTTACCACCCCACATGCCCTTACCACCCCACACGCCCTTACCACCCCACACGCCCTTACCACCCCACATGCCCTTACCACCCCACATGCCCTTACCACCCCACATGCCCTTACAACCCCACATGCCCTTACCACCCCACACGCCCTTACCACCCCACATGCCCTTACCACCCCACATGCCCTTACCACCCCACATGCCCTTACCACCCCACATGCCCTTACCACCCCACATGCCCTTACCACCCCACATGCCCTTACCACCCCACATGCCCTTACCACCCCACATGCCCTTACCACCCCACACGCCCTTACCACCCCACATGCCCTTACCACCCCACACGCCCTTACCACCCCACACGCCCTTACCACCCCACACGCCCTTACCACCCCACATGCCCTTACCACCCCACACGCCCTTACCACCCCACATGCCCTTACCACCCCACATGCCCTTACCACCCCACATGCCCTTACCACCCCACATGCCCTTACCACCCCACACGCCCTTACCACCCCACACGCCCTTACCACCCCACATGCCCTTACCACCCCACATGCCCTTACCACCCCACACGCCCTTACCACCCCACACGCCCTTACCACCCCACACGCCCTTACCACCCCACACGCCCTTACCACCCCACACGCCCTTACCACCCCACATGCCCTTACCACCCCACATGCCCTTACCACCCCACATGCCCTTACCACCCCACACGCCCTTACCACCCCACACGCCCTTACCACCCCACACGCCCTTACCACCCCACATGCCCTTACCACCCCACATGCCCTTACCACCCCACACGCCCTTACCACCCCACATGCCCTTACCACCCCACATGCCCTTACCACCCCACATGCCCTTACCACCCCACATGCCCTTACCACCCCACATGCCCTTACCACCCCACATGCCCTTACCACCCCACATGCCCTTACCACCCCACACGCCCTTACCACCCCACATGCCCTTACCACCCCACATGCCCTTACCACCCCACATGCCCTTACCACCCCACATGCCCTTACCACCCCACATGCCCTTACCACCCCACACGCCCTTACCACCCCACATGCCCTTACCACCCCACATGCCCTTACCACCCCACATGCCCTTACCACCCCACACGCCCTTACCACCCCACACGCCCTTACCACCCCACATGCCCTTACCACCCCACACGCCCTTACCACCCCACACGCCCTTACCACCCCACATGCCCTTACCACCCCACATGCCCTTACCACCCCACATGCCCTTACCACCCCACACGCCCTTACCACCCCACACGCCCTTACCACCCCACACGCCATTACCACCCCACACGCCCTTACCACCCCACACGCCCTTACCACCCCACACGCCCTTACCACCCCACACGCCCTTACCACCCCACATGCCCTTACCACCCCACATGCCCTTACCACCCCACATGCCCTTACCACCCCACACGCCCTTACCACCCCACACGCCCTTACCACCCCACACGCCCTTACCACCCCACATGCCCTTACCACCCCACACGCCCTTACCACCCCACATGCCCTTACCACCCCACACGCCCTTACCACCCCACATGCCCTTACCACCCCACACGCCCTTACCACCCCACACGCCCTTACCACCCCACATGCCCTTACCACCCCACATGCCCTTACCACCCCACATGCCCTTACAACCCCACATGCCCTTACCACCCCACACGCCCTTACCACCCCACACGCCCTTACCACCCCACATGCCCTTACCACCCCACATGCCCTTACCACCCCACATGCCCTTACCACCCCACATGCCCTTACCACCCCACATGCCCTTACCACCCCACACGCCCTTACCACCCCACACGCCCTTACCACCCCACACGCCCTTACCACCCCACACGCCCTTACCACCCCACATGCCCTTACCACCCCACACGCCCTTACCACCCCACACGCCCTTACCACCCCACACGCCCTTACCACCCCACATGCCCTTACCACCCCACACGCCCTTACCACCCCACATGCCCTTACCACCCCACACGCCCTTACCACCCCACATGCCCTTACCACCCCACATGCCCTTACCACCCCACATGCCCTTACCACCCCACATGCCCTTACCACCCCACATGCCCTTACCACCCCACACGCCCTTACCACCCCACACGCCCTTACCACCCCACACGCCCTTACCACCCCACATGCCCTTACCACCCCACATGCCCTTACCACCCCACATGCCCTTACCACCCCACATGCCCTTACCACCCCACACGCCCTTACCACCCCACATGCCCTTACCACCCCACATGCCCTTACCACCCCACATGCCCTTACCACCCCACACGCCCTTACCACCCCACATGCCCTTACCACCCCACATGCCCTTACCACCCCACATGCCCTTACCACCCCACACGCCCTTACCACCCCACACGCCCTTACCACCCCACATGCCCTTACCACCCCACACGCCCTTACCACCCCACATGCCCTTACCACCCCACACGCCCTTACCACCCCACATGCCCTTACCACCCCACACGCCCTTACCACCCCACACGCCCTTACCACCCCACATGCCCTTACCACCCCACATGCCCTTACCACCCCACACGCCCTTACCACCCCACACGCCCTTACCACCCCACACGCCCTTACCACCCCACATGCCCTTACCACCCCACACGCCCTTACCACCCCACATGCCCTTACCACCCCACATGCCTTTACGACCCCACATGCCCTTACCACCCCACATGCCCTTACCACCCCACACGCCCTTACCACCCCACATGCCCTTACCACCCCACACGCCCTTACCACCCCACATGCCCTTACCACCCCACACGCCCTTACCACCCCACACGCCCTTACCACCCCACACGCCCTTACCACCCCACATGCCCTTACCACCCCACACGCCCTTACCACCCCACACGCCCTTACCACCCCACACGCCCTTACCACCCCACATGCCCTTACCACCCCACATGCCCTTACCACCCCACATGCCCTTACCACCCCACATGCCCTTACCACCCCACACGCCCTTACCACCCCACATGCCCTTACCACCCCACATGCCCTTACCACCCCACACGCCCTTACCAACCCACACGCCCTTACCACCCCACACGCCCTTACCACCCCACATGCCCTTACCACCCCACATGCCCTTACCACCCCACACGCCCTTACCACCCCACATGCCCTTACCACCCCACACGCCCTTACCACCCCACACGCCCTTACCACCCCACACGCCCTTACCACCCCACATGCCCTTACCACCCCACATGCCCTTACCACCCCACATGCCCTTACCACCCCACACGCCCTTACCACCCCACACGCCCTTACCAACCCACACGCCCTTACCACCCCACACGCCCTTACCACCCCACATGCCCTTACCACCCCACATGCCCTTACCACCCCACACGCCCTTACCACCCCACATGCCCTTACCACCCCACACGCCCTTACCACCCCACATGCCCTTACCACCCCACATGCCCTTACCACCCCACATGCCCTTACCACCCCACATGCCCTTACCACCCCACATGCCCTTACCACCCCACATGCCCTTACCACCCCACACGCCCTTACCACCCCACATGCCCTTACCACCCCACACGCCCTTACCACCCCACATGCCCTTACCACCCCACACGCCCTTACCACCCCACATGCCCTTACCACCCCACATGCCCTTACCACCCCACATGCCCTTACCACCCCACATGCCCTTACCACCCCACATGCCCTTACCACCCCACACGCCCTTACCACCCCACACGCCCTTACCACCCCACACGCCCTTACCACCCCACATGCCCTTAGCACCCCACATGCCCTTACCACCCCACATGCCCTTACCACCCCACATGCCCTTACCACCCCACACGCCCTTACCACCCCACATGCCCTTACCACCCCACATGCCCTTACCACCCCACATGCCCTTACCACCCCACACGCCCTTACCACCCCACATGCCCTTACCACCCCACACGCCCTTACCACCCCACATGCCCTTACCACCCCACATGCCCTTACCACCCCACATGCCCTTACCACCCCACACGCCCTTACCACCCCACACGCCCTTACCACCCCACACGCCCTTACCACCCCACATGCCCTTAACACCCCACACGCCCTTACCACCCCACATGCCCTTACCACCCCACACGCCCTTACCACCCCACATGCCCTTACCACCCCACACGCCCTTACCACCCCACACGCCCTTACCACCCCACATGCCCTTACCACCCCACATGCCCTTACCACCCCACACGCCCTTACCACCCCACACGCCCTTACCACCCCACATGCCCTTACCACCCCACATGCCCTTACCACCCCACACGCCCTTACCACCCCACATGCCCTTACCACCCCACACGCCCTTACCACCCCACATGCCCTTACCACCCCACACGCCCTTACCACCCCACACGCCCTTACCACCCCACATGCCCTTACCACCCCACATGCCCTTACCACCCCACACGCCCTTACCACCCCACACGCCCTTACCACCCCACACGCCCTTACCACCCCACATGCCCTTACCACCCCACATGCCCTTACCACCCCACACGCCCTTACCACCCCACATGCCCTTACCACCCCACATGCCCTTACCACCCCACATGCCCTTACCACCCCACACGCCCTTACCACCCCACATGCCCTTACCACCCCACACGCCCTTACCACCCCACATGCCCTTACCACCCCACATGCCCTTACCACCCCACATGCCCTTACCACCCCACACGCCCTTACCACCCCACACGCCCTTACCACCCCACACGCCCTTACCACCCCACATGCCCTTAACACCCCACACGCCCTTACCACCCCACATGCCCTTACCACCCCACACGCCCTTACCACCCCACATGCCCTTACCACCCCACACGCCCTTACCACCCCACACGCCCTTACCACCCCACATGCCCTTACCACCCCACATGCCCTTACCACCCCACACGCCCTTACCACCCCACACGCCCTTACCACCCCACATGCCCTTACCACCCCACATGCCCTTACCACCCCACACGCCCTTACCACCCCACATGCCCTTACCACCCCACACGCCCTTACCACCCCACATGCCCTTACCACCCCACACGCCCTTACCACCCCACACGCCCTTACCACCCCACATGCCCTTACCACCCCACATGCCCTTACCACCCCACACGCCCTTACCACCCCACACGCCCTTACCACCCCACACGCCCTTACCACCCCACATGCCCTTACCACCCCACATGCCCTTACCACCCCACATGCCCTTACCACCCCACATGCCCTTACCACCCCACACGCCCTTACCACCCCACATGCCCTTACCACCCCACATGCCCTTACCACCCCACATGCCCTTACCACCCCACACGCCCTTACCACCCCACACGCCCTTACCACCCCACACGCCCTTACCACCCCACATGCCCTTACCACCCCACATGCCCTTACCACCCCACATGCCCTTACCACCCCACACGCCCTTACCACCCCACACGCCCTTACCACCCCACACGCCCTTACCACCCCACACGCCCTTACCACCCCACATGCCCTTACCACCCCACATGCCCTTACCACCCCACATGCCCTTACCACCCCACATGCCCTTACCACCCCACACGCCCTTACCACCCCACATGCCCTTACCACCCCACATGCCCTTACCACCCCACATGCCCTTACCACCCCACACGCCCTTACCACCCCACACGCCCTTACCACCCCACACGCCCTTACCACCCCACACGCCCTTACCACCCCACATGCCCTTTCCACCCCACATGCCCTTTCCACCCCACATGCCCTTACCACCCCACACGCCCTTACCACCCCACACGCCCTTACCACCCCACACGCCCTTACCACCCCACACGCCCTTACCACCCCACATGCCCTTACCACCCCACATGCCCTTACCACCCCACATGCCCTTACCACCCCACATGCCCTTACCACCCCACACGCCCTTACCACCCCACACGCCCTTACCACCCCACACGCCCTTACCACCCCACATGCCCTTACCACCCCACATGCCCTTACCACCCCACATGCCCTTACAACCCCACATGCCCTTACCACCCCACACGCCCTTACCACCCCACACGCCCTTACCACCCCACACGCCCTTACCACCCCACATGCCCTTACCACCCCACATGCCCTTACCACCCCACATGCCCTTACCACCCCACATGCCCTTACCACCCCACACGCCCTTACCACCCCACACGCCCTTACCACCCCACACGCCCTTACCACCCCACACGCCCTTACCACCCCACATGCCCTTACCACCCCACACGCCCTTACCACCCCACACGCCCTTACCACCCCACACGCCCTTACCACCCCACACGCCCTTACCACCCCACATGCCCTTACCACCCCACACGCCCTTACCACCCCACACGCCCTTACCACCCCACATGCCCTTACCACCCCACATGCCCTTACCACCCCACATGCCCTTACCACCCCACATGCCCTTACCACCCCACATGCCCTTACCACCCCACACGCCCTTACCACCCCACACGCCCTTACCACCCCACATGCCCTTACCACCCCACATGCCCTTACCACCCCACACGCCCTTACCACCCCACATGCCCTTACCACCCCACACGCCCTTACCACCCCACACGCCCTTACCACCCCACACGCCCTTACCACCCCACACGCCCTTACCACCCCACATGCCCTTACCACCCCACACGCCCTTACCACCCCACACGCCCTTACCACCCCACACGCCCTTACCACCCCACATGCCCTTACCACCCCACATGCCCTTACCACCCCACATGCCCTTACCACCCCACATTCCCTTACCATCCCACACGCCCTTACCACCCCACACGCCCTTACCACCCCACACGCCCTTACCACCCCACATGCCCTTACCACCCCACACGCCCTTACCACCCCACACGCCCTTACCACCCCACACGCCCTTACCACCCCACATGCCCTTACCACCCCACACGCCCTTACCACCCCACACGCCCTTACCACCCCACATGCCCTTACCACCCCACATGCCCTTACCACCCCACACGCCCTTACCACCCCACACGCCCTTACCACCCCACATGCCCTTACCACCCCACACGCCCTTACCACCCCACACGCCCTTACCACCCCACACGCCCTTACCAACCCACACGCCCTTACCACCCCACATGCCCTTACCACCCCACACGCCCTTACCACCCCACATGCCCTTACCACCCCACATGCCCTTACCACCCCACATGCCCTTACCACCCCACACGCCCTTACCACCCCACATGCCCTTACCACCCCACACGCCCTTACCACCCCACATGCCCTTACCACCCCACACGCCCTTACCACCCCACACGCCCTTACCACCCCACATGCCCTTACCACCCCACATGCCCTTACCACCCCACACGCCCTTACCACCCCACACGCCCTTACCACCCCACATGCCCTTACCACCCCACACGCCCTTACCACCCCACATGCCCTTACCACCCCACACGCCCTTACCACCCCACACGCCCTTACCACCCCACATGCCCTTACCACCCCACACGCCCTTACCACCCCACACGCCCTTACCACCCCACACGCCCTTACCACCCCACACGCCCTTACCACCCCACATGCCCTTACCACCCCACATGCCCTTACCACCCCACATGCCCTTACCACCCCACACGCCCTTACCACCCCACACGCCCTTACCACCCCACATGCCCTTACCACCCCACACGCCCTTACCACCCCACATGCCCTTACCACCCCACACGCCCTTACCACCCCACACGCCCTTACCACCCCACATGCCCTTACCACCCCACATGCCCTTACCACCCCACATGCCCTTACCACCCCACATGCCCTTACCACCCCACACGCCCTTACCACCCCACACGCCCTTACCACCCCACACGCCCTTACCACCCCACATGCCCTTACCACCCCACATGCCCTTACCACCCCACACGCCCTTACCACCCCACATGCCCTTACCACCCCACACGCCCTTACCACCCCACATGCCCTTACCACCCCACACGCCCTTACCACCCCACACGCCCTTACCACCCCACACGCCCTTACCACCCCACACGCCCTTACCACCCCACATGCCCTTACCACCCCACATGCCCTTACCACCCCACATGCCCTTACCACCCCACACGCCCTTACCACCCCACACGCCCTTACCACCCCACATACCCTTACCACCCCACACGCCCTTACCACCCCACATGCCCTTACCACCCCACACGCCCTTACCACCCCACACGCCCTTACCACCCCACATGCCCTTACCACCCCACATGCCCTTACCACCCCACATGCCCTTACCACCCCACATGCCCTTACCACCCCACACGCCCTTACCACCCCACACGCCCTTACCACCCCACACGCCCTTACCACCCCACATGCCCTTACCACCCCACATGCCCTTACCACCCCACACGCCCTTACCACCCCACATGCCCTTACCACCCCACACGCCCTTACCACCCCACACGCCCTTACCACCCCACATGCCCTTACCACCCCACACGCCCTTACCACCCCACACGCCCTTACCACCCCACATGCCACATCGCTCGTTACATACATGTTTACAGATACTCCCCTCCCACCCTCCCACCTTATTAACCGCCGTACCTGCTCGAAAACGGCCACTCCGTCCCCGATGTTGCCGCCCGGCACGACTCCGAAGCCGCCACACAATCCCGCTACGACATTGGACACCAGGTTGCCGTACAGATTCGGAGTGACCATCACATCGAACTGTTGGGGGCTGCAGCGCGTAATGGGATCGGGGGGTGGAAAGCGGAGGAGGGGGGCAGGGAGGGGGCAGGGGTGACCGTCGGAAGGGGTGACCGGTGCCTTAGGCGAAGGCGGACTGCCTTGACCCCATGAACATCTACGTTCGCGAGAAACACACTCACACACACACATACGCGTACCTCCTCATGCCCCTTCCTGGCCCTTTCCCATTCCCCCCGCAAAACACCCCCCTCCCCCCCTCCATTGCCCCTCCGGCAGGCCCACCGGGTGACGAGCTGCATGCAGGTGTTGTCCACGATGACCTCCTCGTACTGAATCCGCGGGAAGTTGCGGGCCACCTCACGGCAAGCCTGCAGTACATCATCATCATCATCATCATCGTCAGTTATACACAACCCCGTTCACGTTGTTACAAGTATAGTCGTACGTGCAGATTTTCGCTCCGCTCGCGGGTGCCGCAGCCATTCCCCCGCGTCCCTTAGCGCACCCCTCAAGCAAGGAACGGTGCCGTACTGTGCCGTACCTTAAGGAAGGTTCCATCTCCCTGCTTCATGATGTTCGCTTTATGGATGGCTGAGACCTTCTTGCGGTGGTTGAGGTACGCGAACTCAAACGCGTACTGTGCCGTACGCAACGACTTTTCGTACGTGATGACTTTCAGGCTCTCGACCACACCTTCAACCACCTCGTGCTCTGTTGAAACCGTCCGCAGCGGCATCGGGAGATACAGATGAACGCGGGGCCCCGGGAGGGTGTGTGTGTTACAAAAGTACAAGAGAAAGAGAAAAGGGGCCAGAGGACGGAAGGGTCAATAAGCGAAGCGGCAGCGGTGGCGGAGGAAGAGGGGGAGGGGGAGAGGAGGGGGAGAGGAGGGGGAGAGGAGGGGGAGAGGAGGGGGAGAGGAAGGGGAGAGGAGGGGGAGAGGAAGGGGAGAGGAGGGGGAGAGGAGGGGGAGAGGAGGGGGAGAGGAGGGGGAGAGGGTTACTCACCGTACACAAAACACATACACACAGACACGGCCTCCTGAGCCAGAGTCATGCAACCCCCCAAGTGACGCTATTCGCAGACGCAAAGTGAATGTCCTGACGACCCCCCTTCCCCCAGCCGCCCCCCGTCTCCTCTCCACCTCCGCCTCCTTCCCCCGGCGCATCCTCACCCAGGCCGCTGTACTCCCCCTCCGTGTTTTCCCGAATGACCACAACGTCGAGACCCGAGTGGCGCGTGTTGAGACCGGGGATGGTGTAGCCGTGGACCACCTGAAGAGGCGGGACAGAGAGGGTGGGGACAGGGGGGTGGGGACAGAGGGGAGGACGCATACACGAGACATGATGCCGCCGTAGATGCTGCTGCTGGCAAGTACGACTAACCGCGACATGGGACACAGGGAGGGACAGGGAGGGCGGGACAAAGGAGCGGCCCAGGGGAAACAGAAAACACATTTAAAATTAATATTTGAAATAATGTTTGCATGTAAAGTTGGAAAACAATGCGCTATGAAATGCAAGACGGAGGGGTTGGGGCGGCCGCGTGGATTGGCAAATACCTCCCTTCCCTTCCCCTCCCTTCGCCTCCCCTCTCCTCCCCTGCCCTGCCCTCCCCTCCCGTTGCGGCCGCATCATGGGCGACTGCGATACGCTCCATCGTGCCTATCCCAACACATCCTCACGTCCCAACCACCCTCGGCCCCCCAGTCGCGCCAGTACGACCCTCACAATATCCTAGAGGCCCTCCCTCCCAAGGACACGCGCACACCACACCGCTCGTAAGGCCCACATGCACCACGCAACTCAGATCGACACCCACTGCCTACGTTGACATGCAGATCCAGGTCTTTGCGCAGCTGCACATTGAGCGACTGTGTGTTTGTGTTGTTCGCGTCTAGCTGGGTGAACAAGGTGCCCTGTGCGGGTGTGGGGGTGTGGGGGTGTGGGGGTGTGGGGTGGGGTAAGACGAGTAAACGAGACATGATACCACTGTAGACGCTGCCGTACGCTGGGGTGGGGTTGGGGGGATGGAGACGGTGACGGTGACGGTGAGATGGATGGGGAAGAGGAAGGGGATCTGCAACTGAAGCCAGGAGGGAGAGGGGTCACCATTGCCGGGAAAGGGGGGAAAAGGCGGACAAAACGAGTCTTGGTGCCGAGGGGGGAGGGGGGGAGTGAAGGGGAGCTCGGAAGACGGGCAAGCGAGGGAGGTGGAGGGGGGCGGAGGGGAAATCCACGGGCGCACCCGACAAGCGACAGGAGAGGTGTATGGCGGACGAGACCAGGAACACCTCCAGGAACGCAGTTGTCGATGACGTGTGATATCTCCTCGAAAACCCGGGCAGGTTAAGACCTTAGCCTTAGTACTTCTACTCCTCTTTCCTCTCCCCTCCTCCCTCCTTAACACACATGGCTTGCTAAGGCTCCGTTGCCACCTCCCCGGCGCACCTTTAAGCAAACCCCGTTCCGCCGAATGGAATCCAGGATGTCCTTCGGCACAGAGGTGCGGGGCACCTTGCCGCCCTCGGAACCGGATAGGTAGTCAAACCTACACAGTACGGCATTCAGTACGAATATCGTAAACGTGTACGACACATGGTGATGCTCCAATGAATGCAGAAAGTAGAACGTATTAATCGATGAGTGCGGGCCTAGCCCGTTGTGCTGCCACCGTGCTACCGAGCTATCTCCCACAGACCACTAAGTCGTACATTGTCGTAAGAACCTGCCGTACAGATTTCAACGGCACACCTCTCCCAAGTAATAGGTGCCCCCATGGCTGCCACCACATCCACCACGCTCTTGGTGACCTCGGGGCCAATGCCGTCGCCCGGGATCAATGTGACCTGTCAATTTGGCGAATGATGCGGCCACGACGTAATTGCAAAAGAAAAAAGAGAAGATTCCGTATCTTCTGATTGACAGCAGCTACAGCAACAGGTACTAAGCAGCTGTAGCACAAGCCTTAGGACCCCCCCATTCGTTAATGACGTGGCGGCAACCAGCCGGCTTGATTAGTTCCAACCTGACACACGGAGGGTGACATCCCCAGCTCAGCTCATGTCACAATCCCAAATGACAACCGCCGAAGTACATGTCTTGTATAGCCCTCCCAACCCCAATAATCTGACAATTCCTCGTTGGAAAGAAAAAAAGAGACACTGAACGCTCGGTTTGACAGGACAGGTGAATTACAAGGGATCAATAATGAAAAACCATACAAATAACCCAGGAATGCAATACCAAGCCGAAAGAATGCGAATGTGAAAGAATATAGACAGTCGATGAGCGAAATTGTGTACGCGCGCAGCCGAGGGTTTACGGTTGGCCCCGCACTTTAGATTGCCCTCACCGTTTGTGATGAGGCATCTCCCGGTGATGGAAGGTAGCTGGTGACGCCCCTCGCCTGTGACGACACACGAATAGCACGTGATTGCAACGACTAAAAGTAACGCACCCACACAGGAAAGTGGAAATGATACTTTGTTTTATCTCTATATCTCTACCTGTTGGAAAATGCCAGCACCTCCGAAGGAGGAACTTCTGGCCAAGAGTCCCAACCGAGCGAACATTTGCGGGACTCGTATTGCAACGCAACCAATAATCACTGAAAGATGCGCCTTGCACCTTAGTGCCTCTCTCGGGTACAAATCTTAGACGACATTGGTAAGTTGACGGGCATCTCACGTTTCTTTTTGCTTACTTGCCGGACTAACGGCTAACGAACATCGTACCAGCCTTTGGACTCCTTACGTCCTTAATCCTTACCAAGGTATCAGAATTACTAATGCAACTGCTACCTAGGTCATAGCATCTAAGCTGAGCTCATGAGTCGATTAGGGCCAGGCAGTGCATCAGGCGGTTCTCAAGAGCAAGAAAGCTCTCAATGCTTTGGTTATGTATAGGATTACATGCGAAGCTGTATCGGATGTTGGGGCTACGCTATAAAAGGCTAGTGGCGCATGACTTTGGCACGACGACGTGCTTATGCGGTATGGTGCTCGCAGGGTTCGTTGGTAAGGTTGCGGGCTGAAAACCCGGCACCGGCATCGGCATCCCGTATATAACGGTAACCTGACATCTTTCCCGGCTTCCCTAGGACTGTCGCCATGTAAAGTACTTTGCTCCCTCAAATGCTTGATTGAGCGTTTGAGGCCAGCGTACGTCTCCGCGCGCTGTAGTCCAGAGGGTTTAACTTGACTCGTCACTGGCAACTAGCGGGCAACGCGAACCCTGATATACCCATACATATGTATTGTCCTGCTTAGTGCGTACCCATGTCAGTCAACGTTTTCTAAGCGTGTCCGTCCTGGGTATGCGTGGCGTTTCCCCGTACACGGCTTGGGAAAAAACATCAAAGGGACGGTGTGGGCGTGGTGGACACGTGGAGTGTTCATGTATATTATATGCATGGATAACTAATCTCTATTACTACTGATATCGACACGAGTGATATCATAATTGGGGTCGTAAAACATCATTCTGATTAAATGGATTCAATTGAAAGGTGCGCCTCGAAACCAGCCCTGCTTTGCATAACAACAAACACGGCTACATACCATTAATATTTTTGAAAATGAAATAAAAGTCGCTTTAAGCATTATTTATATTTGTTAGTGGGCTCCATGACACAGTGTGGAATGGGGGTCCTCTTCAGTTTAGGTATTAAGAGCCCTCCGTGTCTTGGTTATCATGACTCAATTATATCTACAAAGTGACACTGCGCATAAATGAAGCGAATATTTCAGCGCAGCTAGAAGCAGGCGGAGACTTCGTTCAGCTGAGTGTTAGACATCCTGTTGACGACATACAAATAATCAATTTGTGAGGATGTTTACGATCTCTCATAAAATGTGTAAAATTGGGCTTTCATCGGGCAGCAGAGCGAGTCCCGAGTCTGCTCCTGTCTGCAAATTCCAAATCGGGACTGATGCGGTGCTTCTTAAGCTGCCCCAGACCACGCCGCGCGTCGATGGTGGCTCTCCGGGAAATCCGCGAGGCTGTCGATCCCTTTGCGCTCTGCGCACGCCCCGTCACGCCTACGGTGGCCCCGAGCCCTTCGGCACCGGCGCCGGCATCCTGCGGGTACGGCAAATGTACAGTAACACGCGCATACTCGCGCCGAATCATCATGATATTTAGCAAATGTAAATCAATAATTGAAGCAAGCGACAATAGTTAGGCACTTGGCACAAATGTTCACCGAATGCGGCCGGGGACAAGTGGCCTCACATGGCTGTGCCGACGCTGCGACTCACACAACCGCACCCGTTGTCCCATCATGTCCGTACGGCGCCTCCAAAAGCACACATACCGTCTTGAAGTTCAGAAGCCCCATAACGTGCAGCTCAATGCCAGCAGGAAGCAATCCATGCACCGCCTCGGGGACCTATACACCGTCACCGGCTGTAGTTCCCCAACCCGCATCACTCCCCCGTAAGATGTAAATCTTCAACCCAACGAACCTAACGAACCCAACGAATCCAAAGCCGACTCTTGCCCTTCGATTTGCTTTCCCTGCAGTGGGAGCGTGAGGCGGGGGCAATGCTGCTTGATTACCTGAGAGCCGAGCGGGAGAAGGAGTGGAAGCGATTGCGGTATAAACTTGTTTTGGACGGCCCCAGCCCAGAGGACGAGCAACAGCTGGGGCCGGAGCGCACGAGGGAGATTAACCGCACACGACTTCAGGTGTGTTTGAGACCCAGCTTACCCCCCACCCCATTTGCCTTGTGTCTTCCCCCGGAAGGGCGATAAGAAACCTGCGTGACCCAAATATCGTGCTTTTTAATGTCAAGTCGGTTATTTCACGTCACGTCACGCAACGTCATATTATGTCGTCGTGTCTCTGGTCGCAGGTTCGGTTTGAGAAGTTTTGGGACCTCATGAACGAACGCGACCGGCCCTGGCACTTCGATGTGGTCGTTCACCTGTGTACGGCACTGTCGCCGTACACGTGTGAACGCTACAACTCCGTGACGGCGGGCACCATGCAGGGCATTCTTGCGCAGCGTGCCAAGGTGAGACGGGGTACGTGTAATCGCCATCGGGCCCCCTTGGCTCCTCTCCCTTGGAGGGATTCGGTGTGTGTGTGGGGAGAAGTCAAAGAGTTCAGGTCACTTGGCCATTCGGACGCAATGCTGAAAATCGCTGACGGCTAGTCCAGCGATTAATTACGTATCTTATGTTAAATATTTGGATAAAAACAGTCTTTATATTGATGTACGTGTCAGTAGCTCACTGCCGTATCTCTCTGCTTGTACGACAGGCTGAGCGGGCGGTACGTGACCTTCGCGAGGATTGTCGAACATTGCGGCGGCGCCTCACCGCCATGACCATCCGGGTGCGGGGGCGCCGTCTCTCGGATGGAAGGGGGAGGGGGCAGAGGTATGGGCAGGGGAGTAGGGGTGCGTCGAGGGGTGTGAAGGGTTGGGGAATGGGAATGGACGACCACACAGGACACTGCTGTGCTGTCCGGGACATCTTTCCATACAGGTGCTATTACGGCCACGTGGGGTGATTCAGTGGGAGGCGGCTGTTGATGCACGCTGCCAGGTAGAGGCGCCTTGGGAAACCCCCAATGACTTTTAAAGTTTCGATTACGGAGGGGTTGGAGTCTTGGAATCTCGCCATCTTTTGGCGGGAGAAGGGGAAGACGGATAAACGAATCCTGGTGCTGGTGGCTTGGGGGAAGAGGAGGGTCGAGAGACTCCCGTGCAGCTGCTGAAGGGGCCGAGTTTCCCCCGATCCAGCTCGCCTCACTCCAGCAGTCCGGCGCCGTTTCCTCCAGCTGGATGTGCTGGGAACACAAATCTCTTCGCCCCCAACACAATGAAGAATCTGGCTCCCCCGGGACCCTTTTCTACCGAGTACTAACTCACTCTTCCCCTCACCCTTCCCTTGCCGTCCGCCTCTTCAGCCCGGATGCGCTGTTGCTCGCTGTTTCTCTTTATCTGCTCCCTCCTGTGCTGGCTGTTGCGGATTTGGATGTGGATATCGCCGTTTTGGACGTTTCCTTCTGGCCACCCCCCAGATGGCTCGCAGCGGGCGGCCAGTTTCGGAGGAGCAGTTGAGTCAGATGGAGCGACTGGAGACGCAGATCTCAGCAGGCTCGGGCATCGCGATGTGGCAGCTAAGAAGACTGCAGGCCATCGCCCGGGCCACCTACCAGGTGGGAAGAGGTATACGGAGGCGCAATTGTAGCAGTTGTGTGATGCTACGGCATTCACACAAGCGGGGCTGTGGGGATGCAGGCATGGGGGGATTGGGGAATGCGGGTGTTGGAATGCGACACGCAGTCGGACAGGGAGGCGACTCCATAGTTCGTTACATACGTGCTTAAGTCTTGGCATAGCGCACTGACTCTCCATAATAGGCAGGACAGATTGCAGTACCACTGTTGTACTCACAATTGTCTTATCCATCACGCATTGTCTCCACTATTGTTCCAACCGATGTTCAACACCCCCTCGGACGGAACACCGTCATCGTCCGCCTTCCCCCAGCGCACACCCATTGCGGTCCTGAACTCCCCGAACTTCTTGTCACCTAGTGGCTTCGTCATCACGTCTGCCACCATGCTCTCCGTGAGGCAGTAATTAACCTTTACCTCGCTGCGCTCAGCCCACTCCCGGACAAAGAGGTGGACCACATCAATGTGCTTCGACCGCTCCGTGGTAACCAGATTCTTGATCAGGCTCAGCGCACCCTGGTTGTCATCCCAGATGAGCACACAATCCTGCTCTATGCCCAAATCGAACAGGAGCTTGTGAAGCCATAGAGCAGGATTGTGTGCTCATCTGGGATGACAACCAGGGTGCGCTGAGCCTGATCAAGAATCTGGTTACCACGGAGCGGTCGAAGCACATTGATGTGGTCCACCTCTTTGTCCGGGAGTGGGCTGAGCGCAGCGAGGTAAAGGTTAATTACTGCCTCACGGAGAGCATGGTGGCAGACGTGATGACGAAGCCACTAGGTGACAAGAAGTTCGGGGAGTTCAGGACCGCAATGGGTGTGCGCTGGGGGAAGGCGGACGATGACGGTGTTCCGTCCGAGGGGGTGTTGAACATCGGTTGGAACAATAGTGGAGACAATGCGTGATGGATAAGACAATTGTGAGTACAACAGTGGTACTGCAATCTGTCCTGCCTATTATGGAGAGTCAGTGCGCTATGCCAAGACTTAAGCACGTATGTAACGAACTATGGAGTCGCCTCCCTGTCCGACTGCGTGTCGCATTCCAACAGGTAGGACGGGGTTTCGGCGACATTAAACATGTATTCGTATATATTACAGCCTTCCTCTATGCCTTTTCCACGAACATTATCGTTTTGCTACTGCTACAACGTTACTGCTACTGCCACGGCTACTGCTATTGCTGCTGCTTTCCATCGCTGCATCTGCTGCTACTGCCGAAGCTCTCCGTCCCAGCGGCCCCCTGCCCCGGCCCTGCAGGACTATGACTACGCGGACCACGTGCTTGCGCTACTGCCGCTTCTGCAGGTCGGGACTTGTGACCACAAAGAGGCGGGAGGGGGAAGGGGGGATGTAACCCAGATGATGCCAGCTGCCAGCTCGGCCTTCCGTTGGGACATCTCGACTTGTGAGCGCGTGAGGTCGGGCTCTGGGTGCACTAGCCCTTGGCGCTCAGGCTTTGTCGTTGCATACCCGCAGTATTCCGCACACAACCCGCCATCTGACTTGCCCTCAGTTGTGCCCAGGTGGCGCATTCGTATTGACGAAGGATTGATTTTGCACATCTTGTGTGTTTGTGTATATGTGCTTTTTGCAATGTTGTTCGCCAGCATGTCAGTGCTCTGCATGTGCCCAAACATGGGTCCGTCTGCTCACGCTATGGGTCTGGCCGCTGCCGCTGTTGCAGGAGACCAAGCGGCTCAGTCAGGTGGCCCGGCGGGACATGCTGCCCGTAGCGACGGACCTGCGGGTGAGACTCAAGAGTCCGTCGTTGCACTGACTGAACGACGTGTGTCACATCATCTGTTTGAGAACCTTTGCGCCCATCGGCGGCTATCGGCTGAAGAGTGCTGCAACCTCCGGCGCTCATATCCATCCCCTTGAAATGCCGCTGCTCAGTTCCATGAAAGACACCACGCCAGGGGAAACGCCACACCTTACTCACACCGGCATGCGGTGGCGGCGCACTGCCACAGCCGCCCAGTACCGGGTGCCACTTCGTGCCGGGAACACCTCCCTCCCCGCCCCCTGAGCCCAAGGCACTGACACGGACACATTCCTGCCCCTTATGTGTGCCCCGGTGTTTTCATCTAAACTTCTTGGTCCATCGGTTGGTTCCTTTCTACGGACCGAACGATATTGATGTGGGGCTCCATGTAATAGGACGAGCTGGAGGCGTTTCAGGATGACTTGTCAGAGCGGCGGCTGTCCCGAGACCAGCTACTGGCCTTTCTGGAGCAGCTCCGAAACCGATATCTGCCTGCCGAAGATGACGGCGCCTGGCCGGCGCTCACGGCGGATGAGGAGGTAGAGTGGAGGTACCCGGCGCTGGATTACTGGCGAACTGATCGAAGAGGTAACGACGTAGGGCATCACGGTGGTGGCGGGGATGGTGTAGGGGGCAACGATGGTGGCGGCGGCGTTGCAGACTGGGGTCGTCTGGATAGCAGTAGCAGTAGCAGTAGCGGGAGATATGTTGGGGGTATTGCTCCAGACTGGGAGGGCAGCACTGCGCTGTGATGGACCAATGCGGGCGTTTGGAGTTTTTGGTTTTTGTGCACTGCGGTGGAATCCCACCATACCTCCTCGAGATATGGGGTCAGCCAGAGCCAGGTGCTGCAAACTCCGTTGCAAGCCAGTGTTATTACGGATGTCAGCGCTTAGGTGGGAGCGGGAGCCTAAGACCGGTGTTGCACGTAGGGTGGGAAGATGATGGCCAACACGCTGGTGGTGGTCGGTGTGGCGTTGTCGGCCATAGCATCGCTCCCGGCATTCTTCGAGCTAAGGGCATCTGCTGACCAACAATAAATAATCCTATACATAACATATGACGCCATTTTTTTATGATGTTTAGCCGTTTTTGTGACCTCAGAGGTGGTTGAAAGGCGAGCGGTTAATTTGGTATAAACGCTCGCGCCGCCAAAGTTCGGTTCGCTGAGTCAAATGTTGGTAGTTTGGATTTCTAGGCGAACGGCGCATTGCTTCCGAAACCGGTTCCAGAACGGGCGTGGAGATAGGGCCCGGCAGGAACCTTGACTACCACTAAAACGGCGCGCAGGGCCGCTGCAGTATTTGTCAGTTGGCTCTCGAAGTAATCTTCGTGAGCGGGCAAATGATGACCATGAAGACCTCCTCTATGATCAGCAAGTCGCCGTTGGGAGTCATTATGCTGGGCTCCCCATATCTGGTCCGTCTGCCTCAACCTGCACCGTCCCGGAATACTTGAGACACGTACCCGCAGACAGACACACTGACACACACGATGATGCGAAATGTATGCCACTCCGTCCGAGTGCCCAAACAAAGGTGAAACCAGTGAGCGCATCTGGACCTCTCTGGCAGTCACGAGGCCTGCAACAGACATCCGCCACTGCCGCCCCTCTCTAGTCGCATGTCTCGCACTGTTACCAGCCTAAGCCCCCCTGCCCTCCGTGCCCTGCTGTGTTCTCTGCCTCTGCCTCTGCCTCTGCCTCTGAGACGCCTTGAACATCAGCCACTTGTCAGACGCCGATCCCCCAGTTCCCTGAACCACCCCTTGTCCACCGGAACCCACCCATGCAGACAACCGGTTTGGGAAAATGGCGAGGCTGTTTGACGAAGCCGACCGCATCCTGCCCTCCACCATACGTCCAAACGTTCATCCCCTCACAGATCAGGGATATGCGTCAGGGAGCACAGTTGGTGCCTGCTAGAAGGAGCACCCAGAGCTTCCCATGAACAAATCTGATCCACGGTTCTGCCGTATAAAGTTAACTAAGCACATACAAACAGCTGCCCAGAGGCGCCGATCGATCTACCGAACATCCTGTAAGCCCCTTGGACAACCTTCAGACTAGCACCATCTTTTACGCGAGAACCCTGCCTCCAATCCCTCTCTCTTTCTCTCTCTCTCACACGATCGCACGGCGTCATTTGTCTCCGCGCCAATCAAACCCCGGTTAGCGTTTCTACACCGTTCGTCGACTCACACACATACACACTCACACACATACATACATATACACACACACAACCCGAAGGTGTGACTGGAAATGCAAATACAGGTAATTGCTGTCAGGACACCGGTTTTACGGTTTCATGTTCCCAAATTCCCTACCTTTCCCCCGGACTCTACTTCCCACTCCGAGTCCCATCAGGCTGTTCGTCCACACTTGCGCCGCTCAGCCCGGCCCCCACATCGCAGCGTTGGAAATCCAGCGTCACCGCCATATGCCCCGGGTGGGAGCCGATGGCCGCAGACACCGTCTTGAAGGCCTACGGGGTCCAAGAGGGGCGCGTTCCGGGGACCATGTCGGGGAACCTTCCAGCTTCAAAACCCAGCTTTCAGGCGGAGGACATTGACGCCCCTAACACCCGGACCTGTACGCTTGCTGACTTGCTCCCTCGTTTCATCCTCTTTGGGACCAATGTCTGTGTTGGACTGCCTGGTTGGTGGCGGCGGCACTGGCTAAGTAATCCCACCACCATCATCACTCGCCCTGGGAGGGCGAGCGGCAACTTCTCCGAGTCGATTTCAGCGGCGATGCTGATGGCCGGAGAACGCAGCGTGCCGCCGCCGCCATTCCGTGTCCAACTTTCCCAGGCGCTGATGCGTACTGCATCAATCATGCATTCTCCCCTGGACACTGACTGGTGCTTTTTCATCGCGCCATGAGTCCCGATGTCCCTCCCGCCCTCCGCGGCTCCGCCCCGACGACCTCCCAATGCGCACCTCTCCTTGAACGCGCAGCCGCACCACCTGCTGGCCACCTTTGACGGTAGCGCCGCCGTAATCGCTTTCTGTGGTGTAGATGACGCCGCTGGTCGCAATTAACTGATCGCCCTGCATGCCAAGCCGTACCGTGCCGTCCCATTGCAGCAGTACGGTTGAGTGAATGAGTAGGTAGTGTACGGCAAACAATAGTCAATTTTGGTAAGAAAAAGTGCAGTTTTTTGAGGGTCAGAGGGATCGCAGCGGGAGGAAGCGCCAGATGGCAAATACCAACCAGTATATCCCGATCTCATTACTTTTTGCATTCCAGGTTCCCGATATTATTGAATGTTTTCCCCTCCCGTGGGTCAGTGCACGCCAGCGCGCAGAGCTGTATCCATCAGCCGCCGCCGCTTTCACCAACCCCCAACGCATTTCGAAGGCACGGCCCACCGCAGGCAGTCCGATACCACTCCCGGTCTACTTGACTCACCAACTTGACCCGACCATCCCTCGCCGCACTCCCCTCCGGCTTAATCTCCACCTGCCACCAGCAGGCAGGCAGGTGCAGCACCCGCGGACGCAACGACACCACAAGAAGTGAGTCAGAACCAGTGCGGGCCGCATTAAAACCGATGACGAAGGTAACTTGCGAAGAGACAAATGGCGCAATGAGGGATGAGGATGTGAGAACAAAGCCCCTGTCGAGATCTGGGCGGGTAGACCCATATGTCTGTGTGCCAGCGTGCCAGGCAGGAAGACAGGTGGGCAAGTTCTCTCGGCGTCATCTTAGTGAACGCTGCGGTCGACAGACATGATGCATCCTCGTGCCACTTCAACCCGCTCGGGGGAGCTGACGGGTCGTCATGCGAGTGGAGTACGGGCGTACTGCAGGTTGCGGTGAACTGAACCCGCTGTTCTCCAAGCAAGGCGCGAGGGTTACTGCAACATGCGAGGAAATCCCTTAGTGCTCCACAGCTCTGGGCCCGATGCCATTTCCAGGTAGTAAGCACATGCATGGTCAGGGCCCTGTCATAGCCCTGTCAGGGTATTGGTCCTCTGGTCTACGCTATCCTCTTCTATTACCTCTCTCGGTAAGCAGTGGAAGGAACACCCCACTTTCGAGCCGAGTGTGAGAAGTTTGAGGCCTCTCTAACGCCCTTCCCACTACGCTAATGTGAACGTTTTCGCGGTAAATCTTTGTTGGTCAGGGCAAGGCAGGGTGTTACTGCCCCCGGCCAGCATCAAGGTGCCCAGTGAGGTATGTGTGACGCACACACACAGGTCCCGTTCGGGAGGCCATAACATACCACGTATATGTTCCCACTCTTAACATCCTGTTCCAGTACGATCCCGAGCGGCTTCTTCAGCGACACGCTGTACCTGGAGCAACCAATTGGGACCTGCGGCGTTGCACGAGGGCGAATCGACAGAATGGGGCACCGCGAAGCGAATCTAATTAACAAGATTTCTCGCTTCTAAGTAGAGCGATGCGGGATAGCACAATCACTCAGTTGCCTGTGCGTTGCATACAATCTGGAGAGTGACAAGATAGTCACCGCAACATAACCATTTACATAATAAAGCTCATTTATTACCGCTTTTCATACGATATGAGCAGCTGGCTGGCCATCATATGGTACCGTTCGGGTCATCAACGAGCAAGGCTGGCCCTTACCTTCCTGCCCGTCAAGACAGGTGCATAACCAGGACTCACAGAAATATTAGTAGATGCTCACCTGATCAATTGATTGCCCGTTGTTCGATGCCGCTTGCAAACGCACTCGCGGTGTATGGGCTACTCTTGTGCGCCCGAACCTATGCAGCTTCGTCGCAAGCCGATGCGAAGTGAACTGCATCTCTCCTAACTAATTTTAATATGATATATTATGTGTTTTGATGAAAATATCGAAAAATGTCGATCTGTTGGGCCATGTAGGCACGATTGGACTAAGCACGGCACAACATTCGCCTGTCAGGTACGCGCCAGTGCCTGGGCACTCCCCCAGCGCCGGATGCCCGGAAAAATGAAGACTCGCTAACAAACTGTTCCGAAACCCAGGAACGGAACATTGTCGTTAACAACTGCCCCGCCCGAGCGACATTCCGTGGCGTGAAACAATCAGGTCGTCCATTTGTACTGCACAGCGACGGTAAGCAGTGCAAGTGGGGGAGGGGTGTTGAGGAGGATCCGAACAAGTGAAGTTCTAAACTGCGGGTGAAGCTCTAAATTTGCCTTGCTTTTTCCTGGGACATGCAGCTCTGGATTGCTGCGCTGCTTTTGCTCCATCCCATATCGGCTGTGTCGTGCATCCCGACATCGACATCTCTCATTTCCCGAGAATTTTTGTTCTACCATGAAGAAGCTAACCATGCCTGTGGCCATGGTTCCACCTCCACCTTCGTGTCAACCAACATAAAAATGTCACCACCTTTGTCACAAAGGCTCACACGGGGGTTCTCCACTCATCCCCTTAGCACGAGCAGTAAAATGGAAAGCCGAACTGAGCGGAACCGGGAATCCTGTGGAAGGCAGAGGCGCGGGGATCTGCCCACATGCACACCGCGCCAGATGCCAAAGCATGCCACATAATCATCCTGCTGCTGTCGCCCCACCTGCTGCCGGCTTCAGCAGCAGCGCATGCAAATCCGCAGCCTGGGATTTCATAGTACAGGAAACGTGATGGATCGAGATGGACCGTGACAAACCCTGACTTCGGGCCCCTTACTTCGGGCAGGAGCAGCGGGATGTTCTCAACTCCTGAACCAGCGCCGCTGCACCAGTAGACTAGCGAGACCTCATCAGTCGTCACCATCAGTTAGGTTGTTTGCATCATCGTCACAATAGACTCGTCGGCATTATAGCTGGCAATGTTCCGAATGCACCCTCCTTACTAATGCCCTCCAAGAGGGTGAGAGACAGAATGAGGGGAGGGGGGAGGGGAAGGTCTATTGCCTAGCTGACCATAGCTGTTGGATAGGTTTGGATACCATAAAAGCAATAACGGCAGAAGTCAAAAGTTTTCCAAAACTCATATAGATTCCCGAATGTATAAAGACTATCGCAGCACACAGCACCTTGCGCCGGAGGGGGCCAGAAGGGGCTTGGAGGGGCCAGGAGGGGCTAGGAGCACATACACCTACATCACATAAAAACGCGAATACTTAACCTCTCGGATATTTGCATGTGGACAAGATTACTTCTTGTCGCCACATCCCTCCGCATGTGAACCCATCCGAATCTCTGCCAGAGTATCGCCGTCATTATGGCTCACCCGACATGGCAGTGCCAAAGCCCTTATCCAGCCGTGTATCAAGTACACGGATCCGTTTGTGCAGATACTATGCATGAATGTGCAAAACCGTGGCCCGTGGACAGAGAGTACGGCCTAAAACCGATTAGTCAGTTAGATTGGTACGATAGGGCGATACGGCCACACAGTGTAATTCGGTTAACCAGATCGCAATCATATGACTCGTATTGGACCTTCAGGTTTGTGTGCATATAACAATTTCATTTCATTACATTTCACCAGGCCCAAATTTGTTATTCGACATCCATGTTGCGATTGGGAGCCTTATGCCTGTGCCATGATCTTTTTTACACCTCTTTGCAGTGCTCTATATTGTTTTCGGGTGCATTGCGGAGCTGCTTGTGAGAGATGGACGAGGGCCCACGTTATCCGGGCTCCCTGGTTGTGCAACATGTTAAGCAGCAAACTCTTGAACTTGTAGACAAATATAGGCGGCGGCGAAAGCGGGCAACAGGTGTGCTTTTGGGCAGCCCTGACTAAGCATGCAACACCTGCAGATTGCCTGGTTATAGTGTTGCGAACTTTAGGGAATAGAATTTGAGTTGGTCCTTTTAACTTCATATCCGCCATTAGGTGTATACATCACGAATCGCCCACATCGTGGCGAAGCTGCCGAATGGCGAGGCTGCCCTAGCTTGCGGCGGCACACTGCTATCAACGTTTCTTCAAATATGACGCTCCCTAATGACACTTATTAGGCATTATTTGAATTCTGGCTTTCTCCCCGCAGAGCTGCCCCGTGCTGCGTCCCTTCTCCTGGCCTGGGAAGGTGCCATCGTGGCAGGAGCTTTCCTTGTTGCCATCGCACACGTGGCTGCGAGCGCGTACATGATGGAGCGCTTTGATGAGCGGACCCGGTGGGACGTGGGGAGGGAAACTTCACATGTCTGATAGTGTACGCTTGCGGTTACCCAGGTAGAACTCGCTAGCTTGATGCGTTGCGCAAAGCCATCACGACCCTTGACATTCTTCATGAGCCCGCAGTCTCCTGATGCCCTTGCTGTTGCCTGAAGGGCTGGCTTGATTTCTTTTTAGCTCTACACATGACTCTTTCTCCTTCCTCTTGGCCTCAGCCGCACCAGCCTGGTGCGCTACTACCAGCAGCGGACGGAGCTAGCAGCAGAAGCTGTACGGCATGTCCAGGCAGGTTTCGGGTGCTTATCCATGGGTACTCGTATCGGCCGCACTACTCCCGACTCATTACTGTTAAGGAAGTAGCCGAGGCGGGATGATGAAGTTGCTTGGAAGGACATATAGCAGGCAGAACATGGGGTCGCCCAACGCCAGGTTAGAGCCTGCACTCGGTGCTCGTGTGCGGGCCTCCGCTCCTCTTTGCTGTCATTGACTTGAGATGGTAATCCCCGTAACGGGGTCCAGGGTTGTTGCTGCACAAGTTACTTATTCCTCCGGTTTTCCTGAAAGCAATCCGGTTGCAGCTCAACTCTGGTCCTCCGGGGACATTGTCCTGGCGGGGCACTCCAGGAGTCTATCGTCTACTACTCACGCCACGCGGCGGCTGTCGAGCGCCAACTGGAGTCCACCAACACTGCAGCGAGGGAGTGCCGGCAGCGCGTGTTGGAACGGCGGCGGCAGCTGGAGAAGGAGCTGGCGGCGGGGCTGGGGAGGGAAGCGGGGCCCAGCGACAGTGTCGGTGGCAGTGGGACTCTTGCATCAGTGTTGGCGCCGTGGCGGGTTTTTTACGTCAGGTTGCGGCTGGACGGGTGGCGCCGCGAACTTGAGGTGCGTGGAGCTGCACACCAGGCTGTAGTAGGTGTGTATGGATATGGCTTGTACGAGCTTAGTCTAGCGATTCGGCGCACAAGAAAACGCTTGACTGTGTGTGTGAGATCCAAAATCTGATGTTGCGTCGATTTATGTGAACCAGTGTGCGAGGCCACAAAGATGCACATGCGCTAACCAATCGTTCGTTTCGCTATGATGGGGCCCGAAGCACGGCAATGCGGAAGCCGATGGGAGGATCAGTGCGAAAGCCATATCGACAAGGTTCATCAATGGCGCATGAGCGCAGGCGGCGGTTCCGATCAAGCCCAGGGGACATTGCATCACTGCACACGATCTTGCGCTATCGAAGTGTCTAGTCCCCGACTGGACTCGTTGGTCCAACAACATATCAGGTCATTGATCTTGATCTTACTTGCCTTATCTCTCCACTCTCAGAGCCTGGATCGTGAGGCGGGTCAGCTGGAGCAGTCTCTTCAACATGACCAGCGCCTGGCAGAGCAAGCTCGGAGCAAGGTGCGGTTACAACGGACTGCCGAGAGGGGAAGGCTTTTGTGAACCGACCGCAAAGAGCAGACGAAAGGGAGCCGGCAAAGGAAAGGGAATGAGCTACGATATATAGCTACGATTGGTGCAGGATGTCCGGGCTTGTACTCAAGCACTCAGGAGATGGAGTACGGTAGAGGGCAGCGGTGCTCCCAGGCGGCGACCCGCGGCAGCACCAACGACGAATCTACGTACATGGTTCGGTAGCTCTCTGTAGGTTTTCACATGTGTGGCAGCTGCTTACATAATCTACATGGCCGAGAGGCAAGGAACAACCAATCAGCACCATCTTTTTGCAAACTGTCATTCCTGCCATTTCTGCAAACTGCATGCTACATGTCTGAAGAAGTACCCTTCTTTTCTCACTCTCCGCTTCTACGGCTCCACCGGTGTTTCGAACGTTGGGCCGGCAGCTGCGTTCCTTGGCCAAAGAGCTACGGCGCGAGGCGGCCGCCTATGAGGCGCTCCATGCGCGTCTGAGCGCATGGAGGAGCTATAGCTGCCGTTCCCTGGTCTTCTCAGGGGGGGCCCAGCTGGGGTTGCCGGGGCTGAGCTGGCCGGGGGGATCACAGCAGCACGGAGATAGGCGTGCGCCTGGAATCGAGGGCATTCACAAGGAGGATGTGGAGGGTGGTGCAGCCCGCGGCGATGGCGATAAGGATGAAGATGCATTGAACTGGGGCAGCAGCCGCACAAACAGCAGCGAACAAATGCTTTGGTCCTGGACGATGCAGGTGGGCACCGTGGCATTGAGGCCTATTGAAGCTGGAGGAAACCTAGAGGGGAGCTGTGCCGCAGATGCAGGGCCCAGGTGCTTATTCAGACACCAAATAGGTCTCTTGCTGCTTTCTGGTGGCTTGGATACCCAGGATTTCTCATTAAGGAGTTTTCGCCGTCCTGGTTTCTTCCCATCCACCATCAGCGAGAGTCATTCCTGGACCACAAATGCGCATGCACGTTGATATATTGCTGATCTATTTTCCCGACGTGCTTCTCACCTGTACCATTCAAACGGATGCACGCGCGCTATTCCAGGTGTACACGCCAGCCTGGATGGGCGATGAGGAGAGTTTTGATCCACCGCCGCCGCGTGGGGAGGCGCCAGGGGACCGCGATGATGAGGAACAGGAGGATGAGGAAGGGGATAACACGGGCGAGAACGAGCTAGGTAAATGGGAGGAAGGCGGTATTGGCGAGTTCCTATCAGAGGTGAGGCCGCTGCTTGAAAACGCGCTGTCACGGTGGTGAGGACGAGACCTGCCTTGCGGCATTTCTTGCATCTCTGGCGGCGCGCAGCTGTAACCTTCGTCTGGTCGCTAAGGTGTCTAGCGGCGGCAGCTGCAAGGTTCCGCTGGACAGCGATGACATCAGCAAATGATCCTTAAATCGACAGAGAGGTGCAGGACAATCCGTAGCAACCGGCGCGACAGGACCGCAGATCATCGGTGGATCCTCAGCAGCTGCGAGGAGATGGCTGCGCAGCACGCTATCAGCGGTATCCCGTCCCCAGCAAAGCCCTGTAACGAGGCGCGGCAGGTCCGGGCTATCATCTATATGGTAGGTAGGGGATGGCAGGATGAAGGAAACCGCCTCTTTGACCACACTTACGTTACTGGGCCAGCACACTCATGCAAGCTAGGTTTGTGGTGGCTCGTTTGTGGCGGCGCCCTGACTGTGTCGCATGGGCTTCGCCTGGCATGAGCCAGGGGCTTACCCCTTTGGCCAACGCTTGGGCCGCGCCAGGTATCGCAGAGCCAGGGCTAGGGCCAGGGCCAGCAGCGTGTCAACGCCTCCCTCCAGTCACCCAGCTGCCGCCTATCACCTCGGTGTTAGGTGACTTCAGAGCTTGTGCTAATCCTTCAGTACCCTGGAGCCGTAGGGACGTCAGTGTGGTCCCTACGCTGTCCATGTCCCGGCACATCCCCGACAGGCAGGGCCGCCATCCTCGAGACGTCAGCTGCCAAATCAGCTTGATGCAGCAGCAATCAAGCTGCGCTAATACTGGCGTGATGCAGCGCCAATGCTGGTGAGAGCGCCAAACTGCTGCGCAGCTGGCATGACCTGAGCAGGACAAGGGCGGAGCAGGACAAGGGCGGAGCAGGACAAGGGCGGAGCAGGACAAGGGCGGAGCAGCATGGTGCTGCAGCTAATGCAGACTCCCTATGTGTATGTAGAGCTGCGCAAGTAGCTGCCCGAGTTCAGCTCCGCATCGCAGCTTCCACGGTAGGTTGCTTTCCCGGTAAGATTTTGTTGTCTTTTCGTGCTTCCGCGGGGAGGCTTTGGGAGTGCGAAACACTGGTAAAGGTACGCCCCAGAAGCAGAGGCGGAAAGCGCGGATCGATGCACACGGGGCGTATTGCTAGGTTCCAGCTAGTGGCTGCTCACGTGGTATGTATAGGTTAGTCAAACATGGGTATATTTGAACATGTATGGAGTTTTTGTAGAGGGTTCATGGGGGCTTCCGGAGATGGCATGGGCGTATGCAGGTGCGCAGGACTTTGAGGTCGTATCTTGTTTGGTTCTTTCAGGTTTATTGTGATGGATTGGAAGGGGGCGGGGGGAGGTGCAGATGGTGGCCACTGTAGACCGGCCCGACTCCGACGCCCAGACCACGTCCGTCATTTTGTTGTTATTCAGGATGTGCGTATGGCCGCTTAGGCGGGGTGCAAGGATCCAATGTGGGTGGTGAAATGCGCGTTGCGGGATGGAGAAGATATTGGCTCTCTCAAGGCGTGCGTCCAATCCGGACGGCGACGTCAAACGGCCAAGCATGCAGGCTTATGATCAGCAGCAGACCAGACCAGACCAGCAGCATTTTTCTTATGATCCTTTCGCGAATTTCGCAGACAGTAGGCCGGCGCTAGAGCAGGCGGTAGAGAGCAGGCGAGCGATGAGCGATGGGTCGTCGGGAGCGCAGCACTGAAATGGGTAACGCTCTCACGTAGCGTGCGCTGCGACGCGGGGCCCATGGCAGCTGCATGGTGACGGAAGGTCCTGTTTTGAGATCCGAGTGGGTGGGATTCATCAAGCTCCCAAAAGACTGAAGTGCCGCTGTCAGGGGGTGGTGTGTTCTTGTCGCTGGGTGTTTCTTAGCGAGCTGCCGAGTAGGCTGTCGTGTGTACCTGCCAATGATTTTCCACAAATCCTCTATTTTGTTGAAATCCATTGCCGGTCCTTACGCAAGGGGTGCTTGGGCAAGGCCGGTGCATTCGGTATCTCTGTGACGCCCGATGTCATACGACAAGCCGTTCCTTCAGACGCGTGACATTCCTTCCTTCATGGATCCCCTATTCGTGAATCGTTTCCTCCTCTGCCTCACCGATCACCCTGTTGGGGTCACCAACTTCGGGCGCTATAGCTCTGTCCCAGCACCTTCCCCGGGAAATCCTGGCAAGGGAAGATAGAGGGGCCCCAGCCAGCGAGACATATGCAGATGCGCGGCAGCCGTGCCGATTGCTCTCCCTTGGAGCAAAGGTGAACGAAGAAATAAAATAGGAACCCAACCTATGCGGTGTGTTAACGGCAATCGGTCGGGGGATCCAAAACGAAACCTGTGGTCGGTTATCGATGTTCGCTGCGCACTTCTTCCCGCGCATCTATCGATAATCCATATGCCTGGCAATCGATGTAATTGCCTGATTTCGACTTCTAAAATTTTTCTTTCTTAAAGAGAGCCTTGTTAGACATCACGTGTGTCCAAAATGCTTTTGTCCAAGGTGCGTGTCGCTAACCGCTGCCGCCTTTCGGCCGAAGCGCGTTTGAAATTACTGATCCCTCATGAAACTGGCAAGTATTAGTTTGTATGATTCGAACGGGGCGCAAATTCAAGCCCGGCGGCGGAGCGAACACGGTACTCGTTCGCCCTGGAGTCGGAGTTCGCCCGGGATTCGGCCGCATTGGGGGATGGTGGCAGAGATGGTCGAGGAAAGAATTTGAGTTGTTTTAGGTGATTAAGCTCGATAACTACTGCCAGATGATGTACCGGGGAAAGTAATCTTTTCCCGGCTGTCCTGCCGTGACACCTTGTCATCCGGTGGTGCGACCGTCAGCGAACTCTTAAACTTAGCAACGCGCCGACCCATTGGCCAGCTCGGAGCTTATTACCTTCCTTAGTTTTTCTGGCTACAATAATTGGTAAAACTTCAGGCTCCACGGCGTTCGTAGCACACTAAACTGCGCGACTGTCAAAGTCGGCCCGCCGACTGTCACCACGAGAGTTTACAGCCGGCTTCATCGAAAACCCAAATATTGGTCGCGGTTTCCATAGCTGCCAGTTTTGACGTCCAAGCAACAGCGAGGGGATTAGCTAAGTATCCCACGTAATTCCGATTTGTCCTCAGCTCTAGGGCGGCATTATCTTTGGTTTGTCAACTAACCGGCAAAACGAGCCTTCCACAGCTTGGACTCAACGCGACTTTGTTGATCCAGAGGACCTGATCCCAGCTCTTTCCCAGCCCGAGGACTCCCAACGAACAACGCTTTTGGCGGTTTGTCGATTACTTGCTAGGCCGGGACGACAGCCGAGATGTTATCGCCAACCGCTGTTGAAGCCCCACACTGTTGAAGTTCCCCACACTGCGGAGCAACGCAGCACCTTGTGCTTTTCGGGCTGGCGCGAGGTTACTTGCTGTCGTGCTATTCTGCGCTTATCCTGGAAGCAGCTCTCCACTCGAGTCCTTGAGGCGCACTCTAAAGTCTCCTAAAGCCGGGACTCTTTCCCTTCCCTGTCTGTCCTGTCAAAAAGTAGCGGGGCACAATCTTACAGTTTTTTAAGGCGTTCTGCATACCGTCCTGAACCGTGACTATAACCCAAGGCGAGCGGCCATCGGCTACAAGTCTTTCCCTCTTTCGCAGCATTTTGGAATTATATCGCAAACAGGGCGGTAACCGGGAGAACTGACACTGCTCGTTTTCCTGTCAGCACCACTGCGTGGACTTTCTTCTCTTTGTGGTGCTCGTGGCTAGCGCCCGCGCGCATCGGTGAGACATATAAGCGTGGCACTGGGATTTCCGTCTCCACCTCTCCCTCTCCGGCTCCATTTCGCCCGTCTCTTCATTTGCTGACGGAGAAACGGCGCAGCGCTCCTGCGCCCGCATGCGGGTAGCAGTCCAAGCGGCCGCCGCCAATTCCCGGCGACCAAGGTGCTCAGCGGAAAGCCCAGTCCAATCGCCCGATCCAGAAGGCGCACCCATCACCAGCATCAGGATCGACGCCGCGAAAATTCACTGTCCGGTGCCGTTTGCTTTCGATGGCGGACCCGGTAGGTGAGGTCCACATCCCGACCTCCAGGGGGGTCATCAGAAGCGGATTGCCGCGGGGAAGGAGGCAACACGCTTCATCCATCGCCAGCAGTGATAGGCCGCCTGGCCGGCGGATCCTATTTGCAAGCGGTAGGCGCTGGTTGAGGCTGCTAGCGGCGGCGGTATCGCTGCTGACGGCGGTCCGGCCGCTGCTAGCCGCGGCCGCGTCCCTCTCGGGTCCCCACAGTGGCGAAAGCAGCGAGCAGGGCCAGTCACTGCGTGAGACCTCGCACTGGCGGCCTCGGAGAATGCCCGGGCCGCTGCCGCCGATCCCTCCACAGCCGCCACAGGGTGGTGCTAGCGCCGCCGCTGTCGCCATTCGTTCTGCGTTGACGGTTATGACGCATGGCGGCGACAGCACCGGTGGTAGGGGTGGCGAGATTGATCGGGGTGTTGCCCGTGCCTTAATGGCAATGCCACCACGGCCGCCTGCGTCAGAGGCGGCAACGCCCAAGGTAACGGATTCATCTAGCCCATCGGCGGCGGCGCCGCCGGCGACTGGGAATAATAGGATCTCCCTGGAAGGTGACTCTGGAAACGCACTTGGCCCAACGACTCGCAGCGGTGGCGGCGCCGCCACCGCCGCCGGCGCAACGGCGGCCATCGCAGGCAGCAAGAATGCGTCGTCGAATACTAAGCACGCCGTCAACACTAACAGTAACGGAAACGGTAACGGAAACGGAAACGGCGGCGGCGGCAGTGATGACCTGTACAGCCAGTTGCTCCGGGGCGGCCTCATCAGCACATACGGTGGGTGTAGCGGGCCCGCGCCGCCCCTGTCCTGTCGGCCCGGGAGGCGCTACGACGACGACGAGCCGCCAGCATCCATTGACGGTGGCCGTCGGCGCCTTCACGATTGGGAAGTGATGCCCGAGAGCGACGTTATTGGTCCGCTGCTGGGCCCCCTGGAGGGCATCCGGATGGAAGACAGGGGCAGCAGCGGCGACGGAGGCAGCTTGAAGCGACAGTGGCGCCGCCCCCTTGCAGAGCAGCCCTCGGCCGTGGGCAGCTCCCCCGCGGTGGCGCAATTCAGCGATCTGAACGCCGCTTCGGGGCTCATCAACTCGACGGCCTGTGCCATCCTGCTGCAGTACGATGCACGTGTGGATGAGCCCAGAGCGGGGGGGCAGGCTTTCGAGGCGTCTTGGAGGATGGACGTGGCGTCTTTAAAGGTGCGAATGTGAGGGGCAGAGCCTGGGGGCGAGGCTACCCGTAACTGGCTCGAATGTCTAATCCTTAGAAGAGGGGGGATGACGTGGAAGCCATGATGGGCCGGGGGAGGCAGAGGGGGGAGGGAGGTCCTCTCCGGCGCTGCCTCCGGCTCGTCCCCTGACCCTTAACCTGTTGGTGGCGGCGGCATCGAATGCTTAATGCGCGTGCTACCTGTCTGTCTGTCTGTCTCTGTCCATCCGTCTGTCCAAATACCTTGACAAATCTAATTTCTCTTCCCCTGGACTCCCGTTTTCCCCTTTCTCAGCTGCCTCCCATCCACTCTTGGGCTCTGGGATGGGCCTTCTCTGCGGGTGAGCGGCTGCTGTCCAGCAAGGACGTCTTCAGCGACGACACGGGAAGGCCGGGCACGCTGCCTGCCAACGTCAGCAGCGTGGCGCTGCAGGTGAGGATGTGTGTGTGTGTGTATTGGGGGGGGAGACGGAACGGCTTTGACACAGCCCGGGGTTTAGGTAAGGAAGAGACGACCGGTCGAAAGGAGAATCGGAATCCAGGATCTTCCAACAAATATAACTGTCTGCCATCTGGAAATGTTCCACCGGCAGCACGTTAGGTCGGTGGATGCGTTCATAGTCTGTGACGTCAGGGACGCGGAAAAAAATGGAGAGCAGAGGGGTGGGCCGGAGGGGGGTTAATTGTTCGCGGTGAGGTGTTCGCGGTGAGGTGAGGTGGGGTGGGGTGGGGTGGGGTGTCAGGTCAGGTCACTCATTTTGTCAGACCGGGGCTTAGGAGGGGAGGCGTGTCTCAGGTTGGGTGCAGACATCGTCCCGTCAGCATGGCTTCATCGCATCGCGCTACTGGGGAGGGGAGGTGCTGAGGTGCTGAGGTGCTGAGGTGCTGAGGTGCTGAGGTGCTGAGGTGCTGAGGTGCTGAGGTGCTGAGGTGCTGAGGTGCTGAGGTGCTGAGGGCCAACATTATTTGGATCACATAGGGACTTCTCGAATTGTCACATCCAGTTCACATTCCGCTGCCCCCTTCCTTGTTGAGTGCGCAGGACGGATGGCGGGGTGGAAACGGACCAGTCGCGGAGCAGCTCGTCCAAAGCGTTACGGTGTTCGGTGCGTTCGGGCCGAGGCGACGTGTGGGGGTGCATGTGCCAACGTAAGGAATAATACACATTTTTGTATGCCCATGATGCGGGAGGGGGGGGCATAGGGTGGTGTGTGTGTGTGTATGTGTGCGAGGTGCAACTGCCCAGGGGGGTTTGATGAGGCGGATAACGAACAACGGAAGCGAACGCAACCAACCAATCACACAGGAGGCTTCCGTACAGGAGGTCAGCCCATTTGGAAAAGTCAACACCAGCACCTCACCGTGTCGTCCACACGGCGTACCACTGCGCGCTGCCCAATCCGTACCTCAATCCGTACATTCGGTTTTGCCTGCCACAATCGCGTTAACAAGGTGATCGGGTCCCCTGATCTCCCAACCCAAGTGGCCACCAACTCCAACTGCCTCCAGCTGCCTGTCACCCCGTCCCCTCCAGGTCGTGGCCAGATGGCGGCGGGGGGCCCCCCACTGGCCTTCAAGCTAGTAGGGCAGAAGGGTCCGCCCGGCGGGCATGTCAGTGCCGGCAACGCAACCAGACGCCCTCGAAAGCCCCCGCTTGATGAATCCCCCTCCGCCCCGTTGAGGATCGGCCCGCCCATGTCCGTGTACTTCAACAACATGAACTGTGTGCAGCTGACCAACCGTGAGGGCCTGGCCCGGGTGCGTGCGGTGGTGGTGAGGGCGGTGGTGGTGCGTGCGGTGGTGGTGAGGGCGGTGGTGGTGCGTGCGGTGGTGGTGAGGGCGGTGGTGGTGAGGGCGGTGGTGGTGAGGGCGGTGGTGGTGAGGGCGGCGGTGGTGAGGGCGGTGGTGGTGAGGGCGGCGGTGGTGAGGGTGGTGGTGAGGGTGGTGGTGGTGAGGGCGGTGGTGGTGCGTGCGGTGGTGGTGAGGGCGGTGGTGGTGAGGGCGGTGGTGGTGAGGGCGGTGGTGGTGAGGGCGGTGGTGGTGAGGGCGGTGGTGGTGAGGGCGGCGGTGGTGAGGGCGGTGGTGGTGAGGGCGGCGGTGGTGAGGGTGGTGGTGAGGGTGGTGGTGGTGAGGGCGGTGGTGGTGCGTGCGGTGGTGGTGAGGGCGGTGGTGGTGAGGGCGGCGGTGGTGAGGGCGGTGGTGGTGAGGGCGGCGGTGGTGAGGGCGGTGGTGGTGAGGGCGGTGGTGGTGCGTGCGGTGGTGGTGAGGGCGGTGGTGGTGAGGGCGGTGGTGGTGAGGGCGGTGGTGGTGCGTGCGGTGGTGGTGAGGGCGGTGGTGGTGAGGGCGGCGGTGGTGAGGGCGGTGGTGGTGAGGGCGGCGGTGGTGAGGGCGGTGGTGGTGAGGGCGGTGGTGGTGAGGGCGGTGGTGGTGAGGGCGGTGGTGGTGCGTGCGGTGGTGGTGAGGGCGGTGGTGGTGAGGGCGGTGGTGGTGAGGGCGGTGGTGGTGAGGGCGGCGGTGGTGAGGGCGGTGGTGGTGAGGGCGGCGGTGGTGAGGGTGGTGGTGAGGGTGGTGGTGGTGAGGGCGGTGGTGGTGCGTGCGGTGGTGGTGAGGGCGGTGGTGGTGAGGGCGGCGGTGGTGAGGGCGGTGGTGGTGAGGGCGGCGGTGGTGAGGGCGGTGGTGGTGAGGGCGGTGGTGGTGAGGGCGGTGGTGGTGAGGGCGGCGGTGGTGAGGGCGGTGGTGGTGAGGGCGGCGGTGGTGAGGGCGGTGGTGGTGAGGGCGGCGGTGGTGAGGGTGGTGGTGAGGGGTGACGCACCACACCGCCATGGGCTGTGTTGAGGGGGGAAAGGTGGCAATGGCAGCCGCTGGAGGCTACTTGGGTAAGAAAGGGGAGCGGAAAGAGTAGCGACCGGGGGCTGTTGCCGGGAGAGGGTCACCCCACCCCACCCCATTCCCCTCCACTCCCCTCCACTTGCAAGAGCTTGCGTGCTCGCACGACCCCATGTGTATCGCTGCTTCTCACTGGAAGGTAAGGACGACACTCACGGTGTCAAACCGCACATCACCACCACACAACAGGAAGCCTCGCAGCAAAGCGTAATGGCGGGCGACGGCGGCAGTGGTGGCGGCAGTGGTGGGGTGAAGCCCTCCTTTCTCTCCCCCACCTCCTCCTCCTCTCCCTCCTCCTCTCCCTCCACCACCACCACCACCACCTCCTCCATCTCCTCCTCCACCTCTTCCATTCCTGGTGATAGGATGTGGGCTCAGCAGTTGCTTACGGAGATCCCCAAGCTGCTGGAGGTGAGAGAGGGGCGCTGCGGGGGTGCGGGGGTGCGGGAGTGCGGGGGTGCGGGGGTGCGGGGGTGAGTTACCTTCCAACATGGAGACCAGGAAGAGAGCACTCGGGACATCTAAAATAAGGCCCAGACAGGGGGCTGCGGAAACTGAGGGTCGTAATGCCGCTATTCGATTTGGTTTGTGATAGGAGTATGGGCGTTGGGTTAATGTTGGCCGCGTACGACCTGGCCTCTCTCCTGTAGGTGTCGTACATGCCAATCACATTGGTGAGGAATCCCGACATCACCTCCGCCAACACATCATCCGCCTCCAGGGCCTTATTGCCCCAGACCTTCACCCACATGTACATCAAGTGGGTGTACGGGATAAGTCTGTGATGTACGTACAATCGTCGCACATGGCGTTTAGGTTGCTTCCCGTAATGAAGGGCCCCTCTCCGTTCCGCATCGTTATTTGTTTGATCCCAGCGCACCGCACTCGGCTCACTGAGATTGTGTATTTGGGTTTCGGAGCCTACCGCTGCTCTGCGCTGCTACGGTGCCCGTCTATCGCCTTTTGGTATTGCACTCCTGGTCCTCCCGTTTCAGTGCCGAGCTCTCAAAACCTGTCGTACACATCCAAACCCGTGTCATAAAACACACTACACACATATTTGCGGCTCTCCCCTCATGGCCTGCTGTTTAGAACACAGACACACATACGTGTGTGTTTTCCCCTGCGCTATGGTTCGGCCCCGTGGTCAGGGCCTCCGTAGGTGCTTGTCCATGCAGGGCAAGCAGCTCAGCGTGTAACACCTTAATACATACACACACAAAAGGGAAGGTGGATGAGGAGCTGTGTTATTGTGGTCATTTATATGGGAAGTTACGACCTCCACGCGCCTGGGCCCTATGCTCGTAGGTTGACCAATTACGGCAGTCTCCGCCCGCTACCGCTGGACCGTATCCAGGTACGTGTGGATGCGTGTGGCTGTATGGACAGACTGACGGACCGACAGATGAGCTGACTGGCAGGGAGCGTGTGGCGATGGAGGGAGGGAGATAGGGAGGGGTTTGACCACTGCCGTTCGCGGCATGCAATATTCTCCGCTGCCAACCAAGTTACTGGGGGACCCACATAAGTTAACCAGCTTGCCTGCCTTCCCCCCAAATTGCGGTTGGTCATAATTCCACAGCAGCGTATACGGCGGTACCACGTCTCGTTTATTCCCATCCTCCCATCCTGCCCGCCTCCCCTGCCCCCGGCCCCCTGCCCCCTGCCCCCTGCCCCCTGCCCCGGCTGCTGCATCGTTCAGATCCAGTACTGGTTTGAGGGGCCCCACGAGCTGCTGCAGCCCTGGGATGCCACGGACGAGGAGGACGAGGAGGACGAGGAGGACGAGGAGGACGAGGAGGACGAGGAGGACTTGGGATTGGGCCAAGGAGCTGCGAATGCCACCAGTAATGGCGCCGCCGACAGCAATGCCACTGGCATCTTTCATGACAGCGCCGGCCGTGTGCCGCCGCTCCAGATGTCCTGCTCCGATACCTCTCCGCAGCTGCGTGAGTGGGGAAGGGGGGGACAAAGAGGGGTATGGGATGGATTATTCAGTTATTTGTTTCTTACCGTTAATCCGTACCTCCTCGTCCGGGAAAATGGGTGTATTAGAAGTTCCTGCCCTGACCGGAGCTCCTTGGCCGGACGGCCAGCAAATCGTTGGGTGCGACCTACGGCAGTTGGGATTCGGTTTGAGAGGGGGGAGCCAGCGGGCCTGGGGCCCAACGTCACTAACGGAACTAACTGATGTTTTTTTGTTTGCGCCGATGTGTTTGTGTTGGTGCCGCTCCTGGTGAAGGTGGTCACGAGTGTGGTCCCATGACTGCATGACGTGATCTTGTTTTTGCTCCCATTTGCTCCCCATTCATGTGAGGCATGTCACTGCGCCACGGCTTGCATGGGTTGTGTGGGATGTGAAATGTGTGGGCGGTGTCTGGAGCGCGATGCGGTGGGCTAATTGTCAGCATCACCGTAACAAGAAGTGTTGGAATCGATCACCACTTGCTAGGGAGAGGTGCTTCATGCATTCCTTGGACCCGTTTGCGTCGTACGACACGAATTCGTCAAGTGAACTGGCAAAAACCCCTCACCCCCCACCAAGGCGGCGGCTGCAACGCGCTGCGGTGGGTCTTCAGGTCGGGCATGCCCGCCATACGGGGCGCGCGGTACGTCGTGACGGTGGGATTCAAGCCCGGATCGGGAGAGCTGACGGCCGCTGCCGGAAACGGCGCCGCCAACCTGACCGCAGCTGAGTCGGCAGAGACCCCGCCGCAATTGCCCAGTGTGGAGCTGATTGTGTCAATTGAGCAGCTCACCTTCGTACGAATGGATGCACGGCAGGACTACAGGTGGGCCTTACGCCAAGGCTGGGGGCTAGAGGGGGAAGGGGAATAGGGGTGATGGGTGGGGAAGGAGGTGGTCGAAAGGGCGAGCGGTCGCTCCGAGCATCGTAATGGGCGAGGAGGTGAGGTGAGGGATGTGGGAAGCACGTGGTTACTCCGTTTGGCCCCTTCCTTTTCTATGCGGGGAGATGCAGTCGCGGTAATTCGATCTGTACGATAGGTAGTCCAGCGCCAGCGCCAGAACCAGAACCAGCTGGTTCGTTTATTCAGCTTCCCCGCCTTGCCCCTTGTCCATCTCCCCTTACCCCTGCCCTCCGCTACACTCCTTAGTCCCTTCCGTACAGCGCTGCCACGGATGGCAACTCACCGCATCTCTTACCTGCCCCACCCTCGTGCACATCGCATCATCCCCCCCTCCGGTGCCGAAGCTTCATGGATACCCCCGTCATTGGGCAGCAGGAGATCTCCGGCTCTCCAGCCCCCGCAGCATCGGGGGCTGAGGGCGGGGGCTCATCTCCGGTGGTGCTGCTGCGGATGCGGAAGCCGAACCCAAGGTGGGCATTTCCGGGGGCAGAAGCCGGGGAAAGGGGGCAATCAAGGAAGTGAAACACACGGCACGTGTGGCGCAGTTAATGGGTTCCATCACCTGGCTTTTGTTGCTCTCTTCTCTCTCTCTCTCTCTCCCTCTCTCTCCCTCTCTCTCTCCCTCTCTCTCTCTCTCCCCTTCGCTCTCCTAGGCCCTCTCGAGATCCTGCCCTCCTCTAACCACCTGGCTCTCCCTGCTGCCTGCCCGCCCCGCTTATCACCCCCACTGCCGTTCAGGATCCCCGCCTACATCGACGGCATCATCGCATGGGGCTCCCCCCCGGCCCCCGCTAAATCCGCTTTTGAGAAGCGGCAGCCTGGATCGAATCTGGATCTTGACCTGGCGAAGAGTAATTCGCGCCTGTCACCTGGCAGCGGGTGTCGGGGGTGGGGGGAAAACACCCTGGTGCGTGCGTGTGCGCCATTTCGAGGGGAGAAACCCCTAAGGAGAGGAAACGGCGCGTGTGTATGTGGGCGTGTGTATGTGGGCGGGAGTGTACCAGAGACCGAGGATTAGAGTTGAGCACACGATTACGGCGTCGATAAGAGTCCTCACATTATTAGGTTACGTTGTCGTACTCCGCACCAAACGTTTGTCCGGTCTGGGGTGCTGGTGGACGTTAGGGTGGTGTGGTGGGGGTTTACTCTTTCCCACCCCAATCCCAACCCCCTCGTTTTTCTTCCCCTCATATCTCGGGGCCGCCGGGTGAGTCAAACCAGACATGGGATTCCCCCCTCGCAACTGTCATCTTCCCCTCCGACAACCCATGGTTCGGTGATCCCGCTGTTGCATTGCGCTCTGACCCACACTCTTATTGCTCGCAGATCTGCGGTCTCGTGACGTCGTACTGCTGTGGTACGACAGGGCGCGTCGTAACGGACCTACCGCCGCTGTGGAAACGGTTCATGCCCAATAACGCGCATATGTCATTTGATAATGCCACCGCCAACACTGCTGTCGGCCGGTCCAGTGACACTCGCGCCCTTACCCGTGCGTCTACGCCCGCCGACGGCATCAACCTGACAACCACGGTTGCTGGCGCCGCCGCCGCCGCCGAAAGCACCATCACCCGCAATGCCACCGCCGCCAACACCCCAATGAGGGTCACCACTGACACGCCCCGCAATCGAAGGGATGGTGTTCCGGCGAGCAAGACTTCGGAAGTCGAGGTGGCGGTGGTCGGCGACGGGGACGACGGCGCCGACGGCGGCGGCGGCGGTGTCATCTCCGCTCAGGATGGACCGCAACACAGCGGCACACCTGCCCTTGCAACGGAAGGCATCAGTACCACCAACACCACCAATAACAATGACAATGACAACACCACCGCTACCGCCGGCGGCTCAGTGAGCGAAGATCGGGGCAGCGGGGTTTGGAAAGAAACCCCACCGACCACCGCTGTCGCAACCTGCGATTTAGCTGCAAAGGGTCCCAATGCCACCCGTCCATTGAACACCGCACCAGGTGCCGCCAGTGAAACCGACCAGGTGGGCCCCAAAGGACCCGGGGACACGGCAGCCAGTAACTTGATGGCGGTAATGGCGGCGGCCACGTCGCCCAGCGGCGCTGACAATGGCAGCGACGATCACCTTGGCGGCAAGGGCCTGTACGACGAGCTGGTCGCCAACGGCGGTACGTTGACCAGGCCAGGCAGTGGAAGAAGCGGCCGGCGGCTGCTAGCCGTAAGCGACGGCGCCGCGCCGCAGAAGATGATGGTTAAAGATGTCGTACGCATGTACGGAAGTGATCGTCGTAGTCTCCGCCGCGGCCTCCTTCAAGATCAAGTTGCGGTGCCGGTGCCGGTGATGAACCTGACGGAGGGAGCGGCGGCCGCCGCCACCGCCACCATCAACGCCAGCGCCTGTGCGGTGATGCTGCAGTACGGCGCAGGGGTGGCTGATCCGACGGACTCGAGCGCCAGCCCCGTGTTCCAGGGCTACTGGAAGTTGGTGCCGGCCGCGTCACAGGTTCGGGCGTGTGCGTGTGTGTGTGAGGGGTGGGGATGGGGTGGGGATGGGGGGAGGAGTTGAAAGGAGGGGAGGCGCGTGTACGTGTGTGCGTATGTGAATGCGCGCGAATTCCACACCTGTACGGTCTGGCGTACCTACCTTCCGTACTACCTTCCGTGTAGTGGAAGTACCACAATGCTACTCTAAATTAAGTTATACGATTGTACGTCACATGCGTTGCGAGCACCCCCGAGACCTCCAGGGGAAGTCGCCGGTCGCGGATATACCTAGCTGATGTGTACGTGTGTGTGTATAAGAATGTGTGTGAATGTGCTTACGGGGGACGAGTCGAAAACTTAAAACATCAACGTAAAGTGAGCACATCTTGACTAGTTAATTTCTTGCAGTTTTCTCTCCGAAGCCAAAGCCGCCGTACCCATGTGCCGTACCCATGAGCCGTACCTATGCGCTCTGCCGCGCCTGTTTCCTCAACTACCATCCCTGGACTCCCGTTTTCCCCTTTCTCAGCTGCCTCCCATCCACTCTTGGGCTCTGGGATGGGCCTTCTCTGCGGGTGAGCGGCTGCTGTCCAGCAAGGACGTCTTCAGCGACGACACGGGAAGGCCGGGCACGCTGCCTGCCAACGTCAGCAGCGTGGCGCTGCAGGTGAGGGTACGAGCAATTGACAGGGGCGTACATGCGCAGTGTGCAGTTGTGCGGGAGGGAGAGAAGGCAGGTTGAGGAGGGGGGTGAGGGTGTGGGTGGGGTGTGTGTGAGGGGGGATGAAGTGCGTGTTGGAACCGTCGTACCTCCACCCTTCCTGGTACCGCCAGGAGGAAGGCTTACAAGCGCGAATGGTTTTTGCCCATCGCCCCTCGTCCGCGTCTCATCTCGTCCCGTACGCCCCACGTGCCTTGCCCGCGTGCTTGTCAGGACGCATGGCCGGGGGGCAGCATCGCACGGCCATTCCAGAGCGTTGCGGTGCTAGGTAAGGAGGCCAAGAGGGGAAGAAGGTTTGTGTATTGGGGGCAGGGGCAGGGGCAGGGGGCAGGGGGCAGGGCCGGGGTCGGGGGCGGGGGCAGGGGCAGGGCCGGGGGTGGGGGCGGGGGCGGGGGCAGGGTTCACCCGGACTGCACCCTCTGTGATGTACACCTCCAAAGAGCTGCAACCGCACGCATGCAAGTCGAGGTCCCGGTGGACATGAGAAAGGGCACTTGGCAGGGGGGGAAGGACGGAGGCGGAAACGGATGTTTTAAATCGCGCCTCCGAACGCAGGAGCCTGGGAGTCGGAGCGGGTTGTGACGGGGAAGAGAAAACCCACACGTTGCGAAAATGCGTCAATCGAAGGAACCTACCCTCCTGGTCCACCTATTAACCAATTTTACATGGTGGTTATTGATGCATTTTCCGCAACAGCAGTACCAAGTCCCTCCTGTCTACTCTTCGCCCCCCCCCGTCTGATCCCCTGTTGCCGCATGTGTTTCGGCAGGAAACGGCACGCTACATGCAGGCGGCCCCTCCCTCTCCTTGGCCATGGTGGGCCGCAAGGGACCTCCCGCAGCCGCCGCTGAGGGCAGCATCCCGGGGAACGCGGCGGCAGCACCCGGGGGCCCGGGGGCGGCGGAGCAGGTGTTCGACGGACCCCCCTCCGCCCCACTGAGGGTCGCGCCGGTCACGTCAGTGCGGTTCAACAACATGGGTTGCGTGCCGCTGAAGGACCTGACCCGTTTTGCGATGGTGAGCGGGTGCATGAGAAGAGGGGAGGGTACCTGCGCCCAAGGGGGGGGGGATAACTCTCGTGCATCAGGTCACGGCCCGCCTTCGTGGCATCATTTTAAGGCTTGTCCCCATCGATGTGTTGGTTGTGGGTTGTGCACGTGTACATGCACGTGTGCGCTGGATATGTGGTGCAGCGTGCCGCTCCCTGTCCTGTCATGCTGAGGAAAAAGATGACCACGTAGACAGGTGATGACACGCATGTGTGTATATGTGTGTATGTGTGTGTATATGTGTGTATGTGTGTGTATATGTGTGTATGTGTGTGTTGCTGTATGCAGGAGGCGGCTGAGAGTAGCGGGCCAGGTGGTGGTGGGGGAGGCCGGGTGGGGAAGCCGTCCCTGCCGCCCTCTCCTCCGCTCCTCATTCAGGTGGCCCAGCCGCTGCTGCCGGAGATCCCCCGCGTGCTGGAGGTGCGTGTTGTGTTTCAGAAGGGGGAGGGGGAGGAGTGTCCTGAGGAGGGGGAAGGAGAGGGGGGAGTCGGGAGGAAATGAAATACATGGCCGATCGATAGGTTCGTTGTGGAGTCGCTAACGGAACGTACACTGGCAACGGAGCGAACTTCGTTTGTACGATGTGTTGTCGTACATTTATATATATATGTATGCGTGTGTGCCGGTGGACAAAGAGGTTCGGTTCAGATGTGACATGTGTACGTACAACACCTTGTTCCGTGCGTTGCAGGTGTCGTACATGCCGATAACGTACATCACCAGCGAGGGCCCGGCATCTAAAAGCGACGCGGGCGCGGTTAAGGCGATGGCTGCGGCGAACACCTCGGTCGCCTCGGCCTTCTTCTCCGACTCCTTCACCCAGATGTACATCAAGTGGGTACAGGCTCCATGCCGTACACGATATGCCGTGTATTGCATAGTATTGGATTATAATACATAAATGTTATGTAGTATATACGTCGTACACTAGGTTATAACCGTCCTGATAGCTCATCATCGGCTTCTGCTGCCGCTGTTGCAGAATTGCCAACATCGGTAGTCGCCGGGCTATACCGCTTGAGACCATTCAGGTACGTGATTACGAAAAGAAGGGGGAGAGGGGAGAAGGGGGGGGGAGTGTTGAAGTGGGTAATGGCGCAGGGGAAAAACACAAAACAACAGTGTCCCTGCTGCTGCTATTGCTGCTCCCTTACCACTACTGCCACTGCTGGTTCTACTACGTCTACTTGCTAGTCCCCCAACTCTACACGCACGCTGCTACTGCTATTGCTACTGGTACTGCTGCACATACTGCTACTGCGGCTGCTAATCTCCGTCCTGTTGGTCCCTGGATCCAGATCCAGTACTGGTTCGAGGGCCCCGAGGAGTCCTGGCCCATGCCGGGTTCGTCAGACGATACGTCGGGGGCTGCGGCGAGCCCCTCCCAGGCCTTTGAGCTCACATGCTCCGATACCACCCGTTCACTGCGTGCGTAGAGAGAAGGGGGGGGGGCCACGGGGAAAACTGAGCGGTTCTGGGCCCGTATGGTGGTTTGGGGCGAGATGGTTAAGGTGCATGCACGGGGGGATAAAAAGTTGAATTTGGATCTGATCTGGATCGGAGTACGACTCTCGGTGCGTGGAGAAAGCTCCGTACGGCAGATCCTGGACCGTTGCAAATCGGAATCCAAGGGTTACCCGAAGGCTTATTTGACCAGGTTTCGTGCAGGTTCATTTCCCGCCATGAGTGTTTTTCTCTTTTCTCGCGGACCTCAGGTGGAGGTTGCGATGCGCTGGTGTGGGTATTTAGCTCCGGCCTCCCTGGAGTGCGGGGGGCGAGATATGTGCTGGCTCTGGGTTTCGCGCCGGGATCAGGTGATTTGGAGGCGCAGGTCGCCGCCAGCACAACCTCCGCCAATACGTCCGCCGCATCCACCGCTGGCAATGCAACCGGCAATGCCGGCAGCGCCGGTGGCAACGGGATGTTTGAGTACGACACGTCTGTTTCCGGGGAGTCTGGTGAGGAGGATTTCCCGCAACTGCCCAGTGTGGAGCTGATTGTGTCAATTGAGCCGCTCACCTTCGTACGGATGGATGCACGACAGGACTACAGGTGGGCCTTACGCCAAGGCTGGGGGCTGGAGGGGGAGGGGGAAGGGGAGTTCAGGAGTTGCCAAGGGGTGTAGAGAGCCCCACATAGAGATGGCGTATCCGGCTGACCGAAACGGCGAGGGGGAGAACGAGGGCCAAACCAGAGACTTATAGACTCCAGGGGGGGCAGAGGGCTGCAGGGGACTTGCAGATACGGAGGGTGAGAGCGAATACATGAGAGTTGGTGCTGTTGTTGAGGGGCCAATGCGGGCGGTTGGGTTTTGATCCCGGGAATATTCCACCGTTGCCCGCCTTGGAGATACCACCGCACCAGGGCTCCCGGCTGTAAGTCTTGCCAGCTTGTGATTTTGAATATCTTTCACTGTCGTTATCACATCTCCCACCCTTCACCCCCCTCTCCTCATCCCCCACCCCTCAACCCGCACCTCACCCGGCGTTAATTGCTCATGTTCTCAGCTTCATGGACACACCTATCATGGGGCGGCAAGTACTTTCCTCGCTTTCGGGAGGAGCGACCCATGGGTCGTCAAAGGGTCCGCCGCCCGCCACACGTAACTCGAGCGCGGGCGAGGGAGCTCCGCGAATAGTGTTGTTACGAAAAAGGCTGCCTAACCCTAGGTGCGTGGGAGGATGGGAGGGGGTGGGGGGAAGGGGGAAAAGATAGCGGAAGGGTCTTACGTGAAGGTTACTACATCTGACTAGACATGTATGCCTATTTGCTTACATATCCCTCACCGATCCTTTCTGGCCCCCGCCAGTTTTTAACACGCCCTTCGCCCCCGTCCTCGCCCTTCGCCCTTCGCCCTCGCCCTCGCCCTCGCCCTCGCCCTCGCCCTCGCCCTCGCCCTCGCCCTCGCCCTCGCCCTCGCCCTCGCCCTCGCCCTCGCCCTCGCCCTCGCCCTCGCCCTCGCCCTCGCCCTCGCCCTCGCCCTCGCCCTCGCCCTCGCCCTCGCCCTCGCCCTCGCCCTCGCCCTCGCCCTCGCCCTCCCGTTCAGGATTCCCGCTTACGTCCGTGGCATCATCGCGTGGGGCTCCCCCCCGGCCCCCGCCTCTGAGCAGCCCTCCTCCCCGGACCAGCCGCCCTCCTCCCCGTCCGCCCCGACCCCCACCACGGACTTGGACGCCCTGGACGCCCAACTACCCATGGGGAGCTCTTGTCAGAAGACCGATGATGACAAGCTGGTGTGTTTCCGATGTGCATTGGGGACTGACACATTTTGGAATATTCGGTTCCTAGATTCGCACAGAGCTGTTACGGGGGGCCGGAGTTGGTGGGGCTTATGTGCGATGTTTGCCGCTACCGATTCTTCGTGGGAAGCGACTAGGTGGGTCTTATGGTGATGGGCTGGCTGGCGGACTGACACAAACCCGGAGGCTTATGCCATGTTTTACTCGACGTAGCAGTTGGTGGGCGGATGCGCTGTCGGGGGGATAGTGGCTGTGTGTGCGGGATGGGACATGTGTGTCCTGGCGAGGAGGGGTCGCGACGGCACGACATGACATGACATGACATGATATGACATGATTTGACAACGCCAAGCAACAGAGGCTGCAAGACCCGCTCAAATCACACCGGTAACAACTGGGTTGGCCGTATGGACTGCCTTCCTCCTCTTCCTCTCCCTCCTCTCCCTCTCCCTCTTCCTTTCCCTCCTCTTCCTCTCCCTCCTCTCCCTCTCCCTCCTCTTCCTCTTCCGGAAAGCGCTAAGAGTGCTGCTACCTTTGCCTGGGAAAACTTTGACGTTCCACCTCATGCAGAGCTGCGGCGTGGCGGAGTCGTACTGCTGCGCAACGGAGGGGACGATTGTAACAGAGGTACCGCAGATATGGGCAAGCATACTTGGATCGCCGCCACAGGTTCCGCCACCTACGCAAGTTGAATCGCCAGAACTGAAGTTGCACTCGCCGTCGCCGCCGGCATTGAACGGGAATGGCGCCGTCGTACCCGGCACTGGCGGGCCTGGCCGCGCTCATACCACGAGGACGGCCTCAATCGCAGCCGGCGTTTCAGGGGGTGTCATCGCACTGGTGCTTGGGGCCGGTCTGGTGCTGTTCCTTGCGAGAAGGCATAGAGCCGGGGAATGCAGCAGCGGCGGCGGGCGCCGCCGCCGCCATGGCCATCGGAATGGTCGTCAGCGGTTGTCCCGAGGTGGCGGCGGCGGCGGCGGCGGCGGCGGCGCGGGCCACAGCGTGTCCCGTTTCGCGGCGTTCCTGCTGCCAGCGGGGATAAAGCGTTCCGATACAGCCGGCAGTAGCACCAGTAGTAACGGTAGCAGCACCTCTACCAGCAGCAGCCGCAGCGGCGGCGGCGGCGGTGGCGCTGGTGGAGGTGGGGGGTTCAGCAGCGGCGGCGGCGGCGGCCGCTGGCAAGGGGACTTGATAGCGGACTTGCATCGCTTGCAGCAGCAACAGCCGCATCTCTGTAGTACGGCAATTCACGTGACGGCGTCCGAAGGTAAGCGCTGGCGGCTCGTACACGGGCGCTGTGTCTCCCGGGAGTGTTGGGTTTGGATGGTATCCGTACAGCCAACCGTAAACCCCTAATCTTCCCCCCGTGCGTTTCCCCCGGCCCTTTTTCCTATCCACAGCGAGTGAGCTTCGCTACGTACTCGACGCGGGCTGGTGGCAGGACAACTCCCCCTGTAAGGGCGGACCCATGGGTCTGGGTTTGCTGCCCAAGTATCCAACGGTGCCGGCGGAGGCCTTCATGGCTCATGTGGCGACATTGTCGCCCCCCACCACTCAGGAGCTGAGGGAGCGGCTGGCGCGCGGACTTACCAGCAGTGGTGGCGGAGGCGGACATGGGGATGGGGGGAGAGAGGCGGGAGGTGCTGAGGGTGAGGCAGGTGAAGGCGGCGATGTGCAGCGGAAGCGTAGCCGCGCGGCGGCTGTGGCGGCGGCAGCGGCCGCAGCCGAGGCGGAGGCGGAGGGCCGTCGGGACTGGGCAACCGTCACGCTGGCGGCGGCGGGCCTGGCGGGGCTGGACGACGATGACGTACGGTTACGAATTCTTGTGTAAGTAAACTTTGAAAACTTGTACATTGTCGTACTGTTTCAAATGCTGGAATTTGAACGAGGAAGGGTCCATGAGGGCTATAAATGAATGTTTTGCGCTCCACTAACAGCATACATGCCTTAAGTGGGCCGTAAGAATTGCGCACTTGGAGAGATTTCGGAGCGGTGTATTTAAAATTCGGAAGACAATGCCTCCGCCAGAAGAGTAATATAAATTCTACGTTTTTCATTTTTTTCATTTTTCATGTTGCAAGAAGGTATTTGTAATCGCTGGCTAGGTATGAGGTGCCGGCGCTCTTCCTAACATTGTGAAGGCATGCGCCCGTGCTCCCGTGTTCACTGACCGCTGCCCACAACCAACCCAACGACCTAACCGATAACCAACATTGACACATTCTCAACCCCGCGGCGAAACACAGTCGCAAAGCCAAGACATGGACGGGCCGTGTCGCCGAGTCCTGGGAGCTACTGCCCGAGATTCCGCCGCATCTGCTACTGCCGCCGCTACAGCCGGAGCCGGCGGCGCTGCAAGAGCCTGCGCACTTTGGGGCGGGGGTGGAGGTCGAACCGGCTCTTCATGGCGAGCTCACAGTTGACAACGCCGCTGGACCCATGGAGGGTCGCGCGAGGCATCAGCCGCTGCTATCTCGCCTGCTAATGCGGCGCCGTACACTGGCGGCGCCGTTAGCGACGGGGACGGCGGCGCAGCCGCCGCGTGAACCTCAACCCGAGCACCAGCACCGGCACCATCGCCGACATCCCACCCCTAATCCGGATTTGGGTGTTGCTGGAAAGAGGTCGCCGCTGGCTGCTGGCGTTACGACCGCCGCTACTGCCAGCGCCGGGACCGGCATTGAGCTACAGCCGAGGCTGCAGCAGTCTTCGCAATCACCGCGACAACCACAACCGCCATCGGCAAGTTATTTATTCGCTCGACTGCCGCCGGCGCCGCCGGCGCCGCAGCCGCCTTCTCGCCATGTGGCCCTCGCGCAGATGGCGTCTCTGGCCCGGGGGGCTGGCGGCGCCGCCGGCGCGGCTGCGTTGCCGGGTCTGCCCGCGACGTTGTCGCTCGCGCCGATTGAGCTGGATGTGGACTACGAGGCCGAGGTGGCGCCGTTCCTGGGCCGCTTGATCGGCGTAGGGGGTTTTGGCCGGGTGCATGAAGCCACTTGGCGGGGGCGTAAGGTGGCGGTGAAGACGGTCGCTATCGACAATGACGCCCAGCGGCAGGCGCTGGCGAAAGAGGCCCAGTTGTGCGCGCGCTTCAGGTGAAAGAGGGGGGAGACGGGGAGGGCGGAAGGTGGAGGAGGCACAGCGAATGCCGAGGTTCTAAAGCTCACCACATACGGAGGTACTTTATACATTTATACGTTTATACAAATATAGCTATATGGACCTTGCCTCGCGCTGTACTCGTGATTGGCCATTGGACGCCGAACCGCCTCAGGAACTGCGACCGGGTTGTGCAGCTTCTGGGCGCCTCCCTAGGCATCCCCACCAGCCCTGGAGCCTCCAGCGCCAGCGGCGGCCGAACCTTCGCACGCAGCAACCAAGGTGGATCCGGCCCGGGCCGACGCAGCGGCGGCGGCGCGTTCGGGAGCGGCGGCGGCGCCGTCACGCGCACGCCCGACCCCTCCGCTTCCGCTGGCATGTCAGCGACGAGTCACCGGCGGGAGGGAAGCATTAGCAGCGGCGGCGGCACAGCATCGAACACGCCCCTTGTTACCAGCGGCGTGATTACGCCAACCGGTGCGGAGACGTACGCGACATCGGGTCAAGGCCACCCGGGGCAGCCGGCGCACCTGTCCGCCAGCCGGCAGCTGCAGCGGACTCCGCCGCCGCCGCCGCCGCTGCTAGGGCTGCAGGGCCCCCCTGGCCCTCCCGGTCAGCAGCCGCCGCACCCTCCGCTGCACGCGGCTTTGATCATGGAGTTGTGCGAAGGGGGTAATCTCGGGGGTCGGATCCATCACCCGCACATGCGCCGGCTGGAATATCTGGAGGTGCTGCAGGTGGGGTGTGTATTGGGGGGGACGGAGGGGTATGGGGGGGATGGGGTTGCACGGGGCAATGTGGCGGGTGAGGTAGGGGGGGATGTGAGTCTGTGTACGAGAGTAGGAAGGGGGGGTCTGGGGAGGAGAGGACTGCACACAAGCGGAAGGACCTGCGGACCTGCGGAAGGGATCAGCGACAAAAGGACGCCTAAGGGGCCTCCTCCTCCTCCTCCTCCTCCTCCTCCTCCGCCTCCTTTCCTTCTCATTCCCCCGTAGAGACTGACTCGGTCTGGTTCATGTCTCTCCTCCTCCTCCTCCCCCTCGCAGTTGTCCCGGGATGTGGCGGAGGGGCTGGCCCACCTGCACCGCTTCGGGGTGCTGCACAGAGGTACGCAATGGCACATGCCCGTCTCCGCGAATGAACAACATAATGTACTGTACTGTACTGTACTGTACTGTACTGTACTGTGCTGTACTCAGAAGTTCGGCGGGAGCTCTTACTCGTTCGTTGATACACCGGTATCATCAGTACTGCAGAGGTGTCCACCTCTCACAGAAATATCAACGGACCATCGTGGGGGGGGGAGAGGAGGATGGTGATGACGCAACCCTCCACCCCCCACCCCTTACTTCCATGGCACCATGCACCCATCGCTGTTCTCTTTATTTCTCGTTAGTCCTCGCTCCTTCAGTACCAGCACCAGGATTCGCTTCGTTCGCCTTCTCCTCCCCCCACCCCGTTTTCTCCGCTACTGCCGTACTGCTTTCAGACCTCAAACCCGGCAACGTGCTGCTGGACGCGAGGGGTCGCGCGAAGATTGCGGACTTCGGCATCTCCCGACTGCGGGTGGGTGGGGGTTGGGGGTGCAGCCGGGGGGCGGAGAGAGAGCGAGGGGCCATCGCCCGGGGGGCCAAGAGGACCGCCACTGACACGGCGATGTTCCGCAGCCCTCAGCGTCCCTGCACTTCCCTGGAGCTGTCAGGGCGTCTCCTCGCATTTTTTCGCCGCGTGGAACTGCCTGCTCGCCGGTCGGGCGGCGTGCGGCCTCACGATGTTGACTCTATCAGTTTGAGCGCTGTTGTAGGTTGGGCGGTCGGAAGTGTCGTACCTGGTGCGAATCCGCTGTCTTCTACCCCCCTACCCCTTGTGCCCCCGACGTCAGCCATCATCCGACCAGCCCTCACGGTGGTTGGTCCTCGTTTCTCCAGTATCAGCACCAGCTGGTTCAGGGTTTTTCGACATCCCCCCCCCCGTTGTGCAGCACGACCCTTGTGCATGCAGCATGGCTGTGTTTTGCCATGACATCCTCGAGACGGCCGCCACTCGGTTTCGTTCTCTTCGCTTGTCACTTGTCCGCCTGGTTACTGCTGCCGCGCTGCCGTACAGGATCCGTACCGCTCATGCGTCAATGTGACCCAGCAGGGTGGCACGGTGAGGACTGACTTGGCGGGGGAACGCGGGAAGGAAACCCTGACGCCGGTAAAGCAGTTGTGAAGGGGGGGGGAGACGGTTGGAGGGGGATTAGATGGGTTGTTAGGATGAGAAGGAGAAGGGTGTTACCTGTGTGTGTTTGTGTTATATGAGCTTACGGTACTGCATACCGTACGTTTCAGATAAGAAATGTACAGCGTACGGTATTCAGATACATGTCTTACTTCTACGTGCCGTATCTGTTCCTGCCGTTGTCGGTTCGCATGCGGTCATTTTCGGCGCTGTCGTCTGCGACCTTAACCAATCCAATGCAACCGATAACGGTAACCGTTACAGCCCAACTACATGGCGCCGGTGAGTTGATATCACTCGACATAGGGCTGCTACTGCTGATGGTGGGGATGGGGGTGGGGGTGGGGGTGGGGGTGGGGGTGGGGGTGGGCACTCATTTTTAGGGTTTCGGAACTACCTTCTGCAGAAAACTCCTTCACGGGCATTTGACATTCGCTACTTTGATTGCGCCACGGTGCTTTCTGATTACACTCTACTGTGTTGCGGCATCAGCGGGTGTCACGACACGTACGATGTTCGAACACTTCGTTTGACACACGATGCGGTATGACAAGTACCGCATTATGTCATTACACATCGACTGTCCGGTGAGAATAATGTTTAGTAGAATAGTGGCTGGACTCGTCACCGGCTCATTGCTAAAGAATGAAGGGAAGCAAATCGCCCCAGCCCAGCCTAAGCCTCCTGTCTCCCCATCCCCTTCATTGCCGTACAGGAGCTGTTCAACGGCACTCGCGTGGACGAGCGAGCCGACCTTTACAGTCTCGGTGGGGTGGGGTGGGGGGGGTGGGGGGGGTGAGGGGGCCGAAGGTGTTCCTTCACACCGGCTCCGATTCCAAACGTATGTCTCCCCGGCTGGATGTACGGCGCCCATCCGCTGTTGCGCTGGTGTCCATCTCGAGCAACCACCGGGGTGTGCCCCTCCCTTCCCTTCGTTGGCAACCACCGCAACCTCGACAAATGCTTGGGAGGTTGAACCTTCGTTGCCCCCGTCCCCGTCCCCGCCCCCGCCCCTGCGCTTATACTTGCCAACCACCACACCTCAGGCTGCATCATGTACGAGGCCCTCACCCGCAAGGTTCCGTTCGATGAGCTGGTGCGGGGCCCCGGGGTCAAGGGAGGCGCCGCGGGCTCCGAGGCCCTGGAGGGCGGCCTGAGCCCCGGCGGCATGCCGCTGCCACTGCCCATGGGCGGCTTGTTCGCCATCATCCTGGCGGTGGCCATCCAGGGCCGGCGGCCGCAGCTACCCGACTGGATCCCGCGGGGCTTGGCGGACCTCATCTCTGCATGCTGGTCAGAGGACCCGCGGGTCAGGCCCACAGCGGCACAGGTGAGCGGCAGCGGCAGCGGCAGCGGTGGTGGCAGCGGAGGTGGTAGGGGAGTGGCGATGGTGGCGGCAGCGGCAGCGGTGGTGGCAGCGGAGGTGGTAGGGGAGTGGCGATGGTGGCGGCAGCGGCAGTGGCCCACAAGTCTGGCACCCAAGTGGTATGTGGGCGGAGTGGACAGGGCCTGAGAAGGCAGCGGTGCACCCGGTAGCCCCGGTTGCAAGAAGGAGGGAAAGAGCCGGTTGGGCCCCCGTCTCTGTCTCCGTCTCTGCATCTGCCTCTCTGCCTCTCTGTCTGTGTGTCTCTGTCGCAGTTTGTCCAGTAGCTCCCGAACCCGCACCCGGCCCCCTCCCACCATTTTTTCCCTCTCCGTACCTCCCTGCCTCTTTTCCACCACCACCTCCTCATGCAGTCTCTCATCTATCACCAGCCCTTCCCGCTTTCCCGTCTTTCTGCCCGGGAAACAATACTCGGTCTAGGAAGTAATAAATATTGAGCACATTGAAATGGATAGGTAACTCTGTGCCATTCCTGTACGGCTCGTGTGCCGGGGGTCATCCTGCCAGGTGTACGCGCGGTTGGATTCTTTGATATCGGAGGAGCTGGGGCGCAGGGCGGTGCGGGCGGCGAGGGTGGGCGCCGGCCGACCCCGCACCAGCCGCCACTTCGGCGGGAGCGGCGCAACGTTGGTGCCGGCGGGCTCCGCCTCGTCGTCAGGTGGCTGGGGGGGAGTTGTTGAGTGCGTATGCTTAAGGTGTGAGCTCGGGTCCACCCGTCCGCGCCACCATTGTCTGAACCCCCCCTGGCCATACAGCCCAGTGCATTCATGCGTTTGCATGTCCTCCCGTCCTGATTCTGATACCGATGGAAGAGCCTAACGACGCCGTCGCCGTCGCCGTCGCCGTCGCAACATTCCATTCCGTAGCAGGTGGTCCCCAGCTGCCGTCGCCGCCGCCGTCACCGGCGGGGTTGAAGCCGTCACCGGCGGCCCCGACGTCAGGCTCGCAATCCAGCTGCCCACCGCCGGCCTCTTCAGATAGCGGCGCGGGGGGCGGCAAAAGCGGCAGCTCCGGCTTCCCGTCATTGCTGCCCCACGCGCCAGCGCCAGTATCCGGAGGGGAAGAGCGATACACCGCTGCCTCCGCTTCACGCACATCGTCGTCGACGTCGTCATCGGCGGCCGTGGCCGCTGCTGCAGCGGCGGCCAAGCAACCCCTGAAGCCTTCTTCCCGCACCAGGTCTGGGGCGGACTCCAGTACCCCGGGTGATGAGCAGTCGGGGGCGTCATCGTCCGCACCGCCGTTGCAACTACAGCCGAATGCGCCCGCACCGCAAGGACTGGCGCCACCGCCGGCTGCGGGAAAGCCACCGCAGCGGCCGCCGCTGCCACGGCCACCGTTATCGCCGCCGGCGTCACCATCGGGATATCCGGCTCTGGTGCCGGAGCCGATGCCCCCCCGACTTGAACTGCCGCCGCCGGGGCCATTATTGAAAGACGCCGGGTTACAACCGTCACCACCCGAGCTTCCTGCACCGCAGCCCCCGCCGCTACCACCGCGGCTGCAACAACAGTCCCCGCAGTCCCCAGTGCCGGACCCAAACGTCCGACCGCAACTGGCTGCGGCAAGCGGCATGAACCGCGGAGGCGCGGGAGGGGAGTCCAGCGGCCGCTCGGTTCTGTCGCTATCACAGATGGCCGCCGCAGTCTTTGCTGCCACCACCGGCGGGAAGAGCTCCAGTAGCAGCTGGTTCGGCGGCAATGTCAGCGGCACCGCCAGTAGCGGGGAGGAGGCGCTGGCAACTTCACGCAGCCCAGCGGGCCGCATTCCGACCCCGAGGAGGCCACGGCTTGCGGCAAATGAGGCTGACCTGGTGCCCTACCTGGCGCCAGGGCAGCAGCAGCAGCAGCAGCCTCATCTGCGGGTCATCGCCCCGGAAGCGGTCGCGGCGGCGGCGGCGGCGGCGGCTGTCGGACCACAAAACACAACACCGTCGACACCGACGTCAGGTACGGCCGGCCATAGCATCAGTGGCGTGGAGAGTGAAGGTGCGGCTGACACGGCGGCCGTGCTGTCCGCGCGGCGGCGGCGGCGGCGGCGCTCTTTGTGGGTAACCCGCAGTACTGGCGCTGTGTCGGGGGAAGGCCCCGGGGGTCATGATGAGGTGACGGAGCGTTTCTTCTCCGCGCGTAGTCGTCACGACTTGCAGAGCTCGGAGGACTACTGCACAGTGGATGAGGACGATGTGGAGCTGGGAGAGGAGGTCAGCCTAAGGGCCGGTGGCGGCAGCGGCGGCGGTGGAGTGGTTCGTCGGCAGACCAGATCCCGTCGCACCAGCGTGCTTAAAGTGCCCGAGGACGGCGGTGCCGGCAGTCCACCGGTGGCCGGGCGAGGAACTGCGGCATTCACCGGTAATGGCACTAGCAGCGGCAACAACCAGGCGCGGAGACCGGTGGCGCGCTGCGTCAGCAATCCCTTGCCGCAACCGTCACCGCAACAAGCTCGGCCAGTCGCACCGCCGGCTTCTGGCTGGGTTGCCGCCGGTCTCAGAGGCGCCGTCGGGCATCTAGCGCAGGTCGTTGTGGGCGCTGGCGGAGGCGATGGTGGCGACGTGGATGGTGCGCCTCGGCCCCCATACGGATTGGCGCCGCTAGCCTTGCTGCCGAGTGGAAGCGATCGCAATGATGGGCCCAAACCCCACGCGCACCCGCATCAGCGCCCGCATAAGGAGCGAACACACCGCCAAGGAGAAGGAGCTGGTGGAGCTGAAGAGCCTGTCGAGGGCCAACTTCACGCGGGGGCGTCGCCATCCGTGCAGGAGCCAGACACGGTCGGAGGCACCGCGGTGACGGCGGCGGCGGCGGTGGCTGAGCTCTCTGCCAGTGGCGGCGACGGCGGTGATTCTGCGCTCCCTACGGCATGCGGCGACGCGGCTGTTCCCATACCCGCCGCTGCCACCGTCGCCGGCGGCGACGGCGATAGTGGTGGTGGGGGCTTCAGCGCCTCCCGCTGGTGGCCTTGGTGGCTGTTCCGTCGGCTCACACCGGAGAAGCCCATGTCAGTGCGCCCCGTCGGGGCTCCGGAACCCGGAGCCGCGGCGGCGAATTCGCGGCCTTCGGCGCAACGACCTAAGCTTCCACCACTTCTCGGTGGTCACTTACCCGCTGGTGCTCATTTAGTGCCGCCGCCGCCGCCACACTCCCACAGCCATAGCGATATGGAGCCGCAGCTCTACCACCATCATCACCACCACAAACACCACGACTATCAGCTTCATTCGCAGTCCCAAGCACAGCGGCGCGCCGGCGGACCCGCAGTCCCACAAGACTTGGGGCAACAGGGGCATCAGCAGTTGATGATCCAGGATCCAGATTCTATCCATACCCGTACGATGTCGGCGCCGGGAGTGACGAATCAGTGGCTCCGGCCTCCGCCGATGCACCCGGTGCATTTGCAGCAGCAGCAGCAGCAGGTGGAGAGTCACCGCACTGCTGTGGGGTCCACACCTTTGGGCGTAGCTGGTGCAGTACACGGTGGCGTCGGTGGCAGGCCCGCAGTCGGCTCCGCCGGCGGCAGCAGCGGTGACGCGGCTCCTTCCGTATGCGGCTCCGCAGCCGCCAGTACCTCCCGGACCACCACGGCCGGCACCGCCGCCAGCTCACGGACGTTCAGCAACAGCCTGGGGCTGCCGGCCTATCCGTACTATCCCTCCCTGCAGCCGCCGTCGTACCGGTCCCCTTCCCACTATCCTTGGGGCTCGCCCGTGAGCCACCTGGGCCGGGGCACAATGGCGGCCCTGTCCCCTGGGTCCACGGCGGCGAACTCCATCACCCCATGGGTCGGTTCCGGAGCTGATTTCGGCAAGATTTCAGGGCTGTATGATGCGACTCCGGTTGGTCAGTCGGTTGCGGCGGGCGATGTCCCGAAGCCGTTTGGGAGCACGCCGCTGCCTCCGAGCCGCCAAGCTGGTGGGCAAAGCCCCGTCCAGGGCCTCCCCGGCAGCACCCCCGGCGCAGGGGGTTTTCGGCAAGGGTTTGGGTTCGCCGATGGCTTAGAGGCAGGCGGGGTAGGTCCGGGGATGTTATTGGGGTATATCGGGGAGGAAGAGGCAACGGGCAGGGGGCGCGACCTATCGGCGATTGCGCTGGCGGCCGCACGAATTCCGCCGGCGGGTTCACAGCACACAGGAGCCTGTAAGCCTGATTGGTCAGTCACTGCTGCTGCAGCTGGTAGTGTGAGATCTGGTGTAGAAGGGGCTCTGGCAGCTGCACAACCCGCGATCAGTGAGCTGAGCTTCGGGGATGGGTTCGCGGGCGGCCAAAACGGGTAGATGGCATGGTGCGTGGGCGTCGAATGAATGGGCCAATTAATCTGACTTTGTTGGAGAGGAATCGAAACGGCTTAGTATTTTGGATGTTTATGTTGTTTTTGATTTCATTGGTGTTTTGTTAGCGGCTATGGCGTTCAAATGGGTAACGAGAGGCCCGGTACCGATGAAAACTTTCAAGTGGGGCGTCCGCCTATCTTCCGCAGGTGCTGACGTTGCGATGGCGTCTAATGATTGAGGTTAATTTGACGTATACGGTTCCCATATCCGCCCGTTGGAGGGTATGTTTGCTGGCAGCACTATAATTGCTGGCCGGAGTCCATTCGCAGTTGCCAGCAGCGAGCTGGGTTGGTGTGAACACAATACGAGATGTTTTTGTCTTACAACTGGCTGTCCTGCAGCAGAGCCTTTGGTGGTCGCAGCGCGAGTCAAACGTTCGTCGTCGCCGTTGTGTCCGGCTCGACCCACACACTTTGTCCTCAAAGGCGTTGCAGAATTATTGTGACTTTGAGCTCATATAGAATGTATTACAATGTGGGATGATGAAACACAAATGCGCTGCAGTCGCCAGTTTTAGTCAATAAGATTACTTGCAGCAATCCGGCGTGCGCTACATCTTGACCATTTGAGTGAGTGAAACTATCGGGATTGATTGTAAATTTATCTCGTCTTGTGAAAAGACATAACACATAACCTTGGCGTTGTTAACGTACACCAGCTTTCATTCTTGTGTCAATGATGCTTCTGACCACACGGAGAAACAGTTGCAGAAATCATTTTGCTGCAAGTTTTAGTTGACTGGAAATAACCGCCTGATTAACAGCTGGGCCCGCACAGCTAAGCAGTAATACTTGTACGACTGAAGTGCCCGCACAGCCAGAATAACGCGTATCGTCCAGGCAATATAGGTGCATCATGACGGAGTTAAAAATCGTAATAAATTCTTGGTTCCGTCAAGGTTTCTGCTGTTTGCCAGCATACCTAAGCCATATCTAGCCACTCCGTTTTGTCGGCCCTTAGCAATCACCCTTCAGGCAGATCAGATTTTCCGCATTGTTTTTAAGCAATGTGCCAATCCGATCCATCTGTGTCATATGAGTCGAGCGTCGAGGATCCCGAGTGCTGCTGGTAAGGACCATGGCAATGGGCTGTGCTGTTGCTGTCTTGTGCGGACCCAACATGCCATTCACCTGTGCAGAATTTGCGCATGATTTGATGGTGATGATTAGAACTATCGTTCCGTATGTGGGGCAAGCGTGCATGACAGGTCTCAGTAGTGTCGCCGCAACCGACGTGCAACCACCACCTTTTAACGTCCGGAGTTTGGTTGCAGGGAGGTCAAAACCGAAACAGAGTTATTAGTTATATTAATTTCTGCTTCATACCTTGCCTCGACATCTGCACAGGATTTGCCTCGGAGAGGGTGGAGTGTTATCGCGGCCATGTATGTGCCCGCGTTCGGTTCACCCAACATGTTTAGCACGATGGCAATTACAGCAGGCGGGCCGCAAGGTAGGGCACTAAAACTCGCAATCTTGCCGGACGTCGGGAACGCAATGGCATGTCCAACGAGTCGGCGGGCAAAACCTGACAGTAGTGTTTTGACGTACATCCTAACCTTTGAAATAAGTTTGGTTGGAAATATAAATTTGGGCATTGCCGTCGCGGTGCGGATAAGGTGGTTATCAGACATGTGAACATGTCCCTCCATCTTCTGGTTGTAACGCCGCCACGCAAACCCCACTGTCCATCTTCTTGCATAGGAGGAGAGAAGTTGTCGCTTTTGCAATGCCAGCCTTCCTGACTGGAAGGCTCAGTTGGCGCCGGCACCACCGGCACCGGTGGAGCCGGTCATGGTGGTCAGCCTCGGAGGCAAAGCCGTGAAAATGCGCGTTAAGCCCGGGCCCGAGGGCATGGCTCAGTTCCGCCAGCAGGTCAGGGAGCTCTTCAACATTCCTCCAGATGTTGAGTTTGAGTGTTCCTTTAAATGCAAAGCTCCGTCAGGTGAGGCTATGCTGAGCGATAACCTCCGTGCACAGTGCGGGAGACCCATTTCGCCCTGTCCATCAAATGCAGGGTTACTCCGACACTTCATCGTAATTCAGTCACGTGTCACATTAAAACCTGGAAAACGTCGTGCGTTTTTATAGCTGTCTGTGCATGACGATGTAACTGTTTAAGTTATGCAATTGTTGTAACCGCTATTGAAACGTTTCAACATTTCGTTGCCCGTTGTTTTGCCAAAACAGGTGATACCATCCAACTCGACGGCCTAGCCTCGTACGAAGCCGCAACGCACTGTGCGTCATTGATGGCTGCACAGCGCGCCGCCGCAGCTAGCCGCCGTGCCGCGTCCGCACCCCCCCACGCACACCGCACTGCCGCACCGCCACAAGAATTCGGAACAACACCGGACGCGCAGCAGCAGCAATTGCCGCAGCAGCAAGGCACGAATGGTCACCACCACAGCCACTACCATAGCCACGAAGGCCATCTTGCTTCCCATCACCATGTCAGCCCACTCCATACCCTCGCCACGGGCACAGCCTCGCCTTCGCCAAGCCAGCAGCAGCACCAGCAGTACCAGATTCTTGTCTAGGGGGACGCTCGTAGAACATCGGATTGCTACATCTATGGCCCCAATCGGCTACAGCCTTGGGGTCCCGGACGACAGAGCTTTCTATTTGGCTTTGGCATTCATATATGTCGTGATTGCGCAGGTGTGCAACCGCTTCATGTCACTGCCACGGGCCGCACTGAAGATGGGCCCCAGCACGGGTCTGAGACTGCTGCGACCGGACCGGCCCGCCGTGTTGGGGATACGGTCTCGTGCTGGCATTGGGCCTGCCCTCAGTTGCCAGGGCAGTGCGGGGACATAACCCCGACCATATAGGAGCTGCTAGTGGCGTGGACTCTGCGCCCGGGGCTCCGCATGCGGAGAAGCCACGGTTGGATGAGGCGGAAGCGGATCATAGCGCAGAAGGAAGGACTTAAGGGGACAGACTTGTGTCACGGAAGAGACCCTGCCTCCCGATAGCGCTTTCCGCCAATAACGGGCGCTGAAGAAGCGCATTCCGAAGACACATTCCGCGGGTAACCAAGGAGGACAGATGCTGACTGCATGGTTCTGGTACCGGATGGGATGGTGTGCTGCGTTATTTGATGCCATTCCATTGTCTCTCGCACCCTACTTGCATACTGCGCACTCATGTGTACTGATGACCTGTGCGGGGCGCGCAACTATGTCGAACGGGTGTATGTACGAGCTGGTCAAACTGCGGCTTCTGCCCATTCGCTGTCGCTGTCGCGTACCCCCAGCCCAGGACGGCCCCGGGAGGTGTCGACCTGCGGCCGTGCATGTATGCACGCATGTGAGGATGCACGCGTTCTGTTCTTCTTTGTGTACGGTAATGTTCAGCACAGCGCGTTATGGCGCAGTTGCTACGTGTATTGCTAAAATTAAAAGGCTGACTGACAAGGTGGGGCCCTGCTCTGGGATTTGCAATTTTTTCGATGTTTCGGACGTCATTATGAGTGTCGTTCGTGTGTATATGCGTGCACGAGAGGGAGAGGCTTCGGCACAGTGCTGCCGTGTCGCCTGTTGGGAACTGCTCTTGTCATGTGCCTCTTGTTCAGGTCCGCCGGAATATAGCCAAAGGTCTGCTGAGTTATGGACACACATTTTGTGCATGTACGTCCAGCCCTTGGGGTCCAGCCCAGTCAGATGCTTCGGGACGGGACAGTGCATAGGTGGTCTTGTGCGAGTTCGTTCTCCATGCATGTAGACGCATACCATCATATCTATATTCTGGCATGTATTGCGGTTGGCGTGTGTTGTGTTTGGCGACTGCGCGGTTGACCGCGCACATATGCAGAATCCTATATGGAATACCACTTCCAGCTGGATGCTTGCTATGGGACGTTTACGGGGGTCTGGCGTGTGTGATGCGAACTATCGCCATATGTTCATTAGGTACAGTTCTTGGCGGGTGAGTTTCGGGTTTGCAGAGCGGATTGCATTGCGGCCTGGTCTACAGCTCGTTGCCAAGCGCGTGGCCAGTCGCTGCGTGACAACGATTTTGTGCTGTAAGTCACATATATTCCAGGTTTGATTACATTACTGTTACAAATCCCCCAAGCAAAACTTCGACAAGCTAACCTACAACCAAGCTTGACATCCCGAATAGCACCGTGACCCTATAGAAAAGTTTCAGAAATGTGCATAAAACTCAAATGCAGCCCGATGCAACAGCAATCGTTACTCACATGAGCAAAATCAGCAGCAATTCATGCAAGCAGAAAATAAAAAAAACTAATTTTCGACGCTATTAAAATCATAGACCTAGCAAATCCGAGATCTACTGCAATTGCTGCCCTTACACCCATGGGAAGACACGTATAGTAACATAGGGCTGCAGTTGCTGAGTAAAGAACGGACATACAAGTGCAAGGACCTTGCAGAAGTATGGGGACAATCCCCAAACCTTCTCTACAAAAACTGGCACGGCGTCTACGAGCATGGCCGCCATGACAGGGCGCTAGGTTGGGGGAGGAAACCTACGCTAATGTGCCCCGCATGCAGAAGGGCCATGCAAACAAGCAATCCCCATCCGAAAGAGTTACAAAAAACGGCAACCAAAATTGAAACCCTTTGAAAACAATTCCTCCAGAAAACTCCCAAACAGATCTCGACATGAAAGGCCATGCATCCCATCTCAACACTTGCAGCCAAGGGAGCGAAGGGAGCTGCTGAGCAGCGGATCAAGACCAATATCTTGTATCTGGAATGATGAACGATGTCAAGACCACCAAGCACAGTTGGACTGATGGTCGATGTCAGGCGAGTCCTTACTCCTCATCATCCACCTCGGCAGGGCTACCAAGAGCCAGCGCGCGCTCATGTCCGATGTATTTCTCAGACTCCTCGCGATGCGGGAAGCAGATCTTGCAGCGCTGAACGCCGTGCTCACACATCGAACCCGTTGCAGCCTTCTCAGCGTGCTTCAGCAACTATGTACGCGTATTTGATGGGAAGTCAGGAAAAGCCGTTTACTGGGACAGATAGCCCTGGTGAAATTGCAAGTGGTGTACTCACCTCGCGCTGCTCCTTGATTGCCCGCTTGCTGTGCTTGCCCTCAGGGTCATGTTCGAGCTTGTACTCACGCTCGGCCTTGTACTGCCGTGCTTGATCGTGCAGGAGCTGTTGGCAAATAGCAGGACACGAGACCGAAGAGATGCTAGATATATTGCACATTATGGAATTGCGATACATAATTTAAGTATTTTTATTAACGCTTTGTTGTCATGAACGCACTCCACAATAGTTAATGAAACGTGCGCGCAGGTACAGACGGCAGTAGCTCCAAGGTGAACAGGAGACCGGCAAACATAGAAGAGCAAAAGCCGCACCTAGCAGAGACAAAATCCAACTCTTGATAAGATAAAAGCAAACCTGGCATGCTCCGTGCCGTTCCAAGCGCTGTCGATCTCACCTGCTCCTTGGCCTGCCTTTGCTGATGTTGTTGAGCCTTGAGGACCTCGTGGAGAGCAGCCTCTTGCTTCTTTGTCTCGGCAAGCTTATCTGCAACGGAAGAAACAGCCGGTATAATACCGAGTGCCATGCCGACACCAACGACGACTGAAGCTTTAGCTTAGGTTGAATATATATGGCTGGTCAATTTGAACTTCACATGAAGCCAGTACTTACCCCTATGAGGCGGCTTAATGCGTTGCTCGTGGTTGGGCAGAAGGTCCAGCATTCTTTCCTTTCCAATACAGTTGAATGGTCGGTTGTGAAATCGTCGCAAGAGAAGTTGCTTAAAGATCGTATTAAGAACCAAACTTTGAATAAGGAAACTTTCGGTATGCCCACTTTATGGACAGTCCGAGGGGAGGCTAAACCCCCTGTTTCGGAGCCATGCTGACGATGGATTACGGACAATCTGTCTCGAAATGGCGGAATTGTGGAGCGAAACAAATAACAGAGGTTTTCACCTTGTGAAACATCAGATTGCTTCTTTTCCGAAAGCTTCGAGTGTCTCGCTAGTGTGTTGGTGGTACGCCATGGGGCCCTCCGCCGCGCTTGGCCTTCCAAAAGCAGCAACAGCGAGGATGTTTTCATCTAAAGCTGCACACAATCCCACGAGATGCCGCAAAATCACCCGAGTCGTTGCGTTTAAGGAACAAGACAACATCAAGGTGCAGATAATATCGGAGTTGAAACACGATGTTATTTCGAGAGCCTATGTGAAGCATCAATCGCCCGTAGGAATCTTAAGGTCCAAAGTTACGTTATTAACGGCAAGCACTTTGACAAGTTAGGCTGCATTTGCCTATTTGCGTCGTCCATCCGTATGTCCGTCTGTTCGCACACTGATTTCCATCATGCTGCGAATCCTTTTCTGTCCACCTTCAAGGACTGGCGTGTGAAACAGATGGTGGATACCTGCCACGTTTATTACTCAAGTCTCTGGAGCCGGGGGGAGCTGCTTGCTGCCGATATGCTACTTGATCCTCAATTTGTATATCGTGACCTGTGCAGTGTATCGGGGTGGGCTCAGCGGTCTCTCACAGGGAACCTGCCGACCACTGGCATGGTGGTTGGTCCCCGGGCTTTCAAGGCGCTGGTTGGGGACGTACGCACACAGTACCCGGACTACTACGTTGAGGTGCGGCGTTGCGTACAGGGGGAAATTTGAACCTATTCTGGAAAGGTATGTTTTCGTGCGGGCCGTTTGGATTTTAGGAGACCTTGAGCTCTCAGCTTTTATAGTTTTAACATAAGTGAGATCCGGCTTAATCCGCATTTGATCTTGGGCGGGCGTACGGTAAATGGAAAGCACTGTCCGTTGGGGACTTACTGTATACTGGGTTATCCACCTGCGCGTGTTTTGATGAAGGGTATGAAGAGTTTCCTGGAACGAGTGCAAGCAGCTGTGCAAGGCGTACAAGATTGTGTTCGGCCTCGAAGGGCCACAGCCTGACCCTGATCCCCATAACTCCTTCAGTCATCAACCAGTCGTCTTTGCGATTCGCCTCCGGGTCCTCACCTATGCCAACCCATAAGTCCTGTAATTCCTTTCCCGCCGGTATTTCGGAATTCAGGTGGAGGAGCTGGCTGTGAGTGATACACACCGTATCTTCGTTAGCTGGGTCAGCCACGGCACGCAACTGGAGGCGCCAACGCTGGATAGCGCTTCCATTACGCACATGGCATTGTCAGCCGGAGCTGGCTCTGCTGCTTCACAAAAGCACCACCAGGATCCTCAGCACCAAGCCTACCTCAGCACCAAGCCTACCGCCAACATGGCGCCTTCCTATCACAACAGCTTGGTTCACGGTGTCGACGTTATTACGTTTAATCACGACCGCAGTCGCATGCTGGAGGTAGGACTGCCCTGTGCATAGTTCTGGGACAAGGCGCCGGTTGATAGCCACGATAGGGCCCGGTCACAGATGAGCAACATGCGGCTTTTATGGAGGATAGAACATTTTTCTACTTTTTTCCACACGCGTAACCTTACAAACTGTGTCTCCTGCAGGTTAACGTATTCCGACAACTAAGCTCTGATGAGCGGCGCGATGTAGAGCGGCGGCTTGCGCCTGACCCATTAGAGATTCGGCTGGCCCGACTGCACTGGGAGTAGCCCCAGCAGTACCAGCAGCGGTCAAACCGCCCAGGGAAACATGTAAGCTGCCTGGAGAACTCTGAATTTATGCCGTTTGTGTGGCTGGTGTTTTCGTTTTCGGGCTGTCAGATCAGGCTTGTTGCATCCACCTTGAGGCTGGATGCGATATGACATGGGCGTGTCCCTAGAGTGAAGTTCTGTGAGCGTCGTGCGTGAGTTTGTAGACGTGATTGTGAGACACATTAGCAAACCTAACCTTAGTAAAAGCGTTGACAGGAAGATCAGGAGGATAGTAAAAAGGGCGGAGCTTTTCAGCCAAACACCCGGAGGGATATTCCTTGCTATTGATCGTGTGGATCAGTTTTTTATGAGATAGATGAAAACTGAGCGAGTCCTGTCCAGTTGGGCGGAAGAGCAGACTTGCCAAGGTAGAAGCGCCCCGGAGCATGCCGGAAGGAGCGGCAAACAAAATCTGACGTGATGCAGCGATTTGCGGAGTGTACCCAAACCCGCTTTTTTCTCTTTTTGATGCTCACCGGTGGCGAGCTACAGTAACGTCGTTTGGCCAAGAAACATAAGCCTCCCTGACCATCGTTGGGAATGCCCATAGATTCACTGAATATAGGGAGAATGTGCTTTGTTCAACCATGGAATGGTCCGAACTGCAAACTTCACCAATCAGGCTTGGCCTGCCTGTCGCGCTGGCAAAGGTTTGGGGTAGTACCTCGCGCCATTTAAGGTTGATTATCGTACTCTAGTCTTTCTTCATACTTGAACGATTGTGGTGCGGCTTCTGACCTGGCCCTAATGTTAGCCACAACGTGTACTGGGTTTGGGCATGGACCACTGCAACGACGTGTACTGAGGTGGTGCAAACAGCCACCGGGTGCGTAACCCACATCCATGACGCGGAGACGTTGCCTTCGAAGGTGTTTCAACTTGGACGCGACAGGTTCTAGGGCAGCAGAAATAAGATACCGCGAATAAAAGTAAAATCCTGGCCAGCGTTTCGACAAGCTCTGGGCGGGACCTTATACACAACGTTGCCCCTTCGGCCCCTAATTGAATGCCTGTTGCTTGTTTGTAAGTCTAAGAAAGCACAAGGCCATTACATTTCCTTCATGAGGGACATGTGAGTAGGGACGCTAGTGGATGCTAAATAGATATCAAGATCGTTTTGCTACCGTCGCGTGGTAGAGCCTTTGTGGAGGGCATTTCAGCCGCAGTCTGGCCCAGTACACGCCACGATGGTTTGACCATTCATTTTCTAGAAGCCGCCTGCGGTCTGCAAAGCAGCACTTGGGCAGCATTCGTTTCATGCTTCCAAGCCAGCGGATGAACAGTGCCCTGCTGCACTTGCCTACGTGTCAAGCTTTTGTACATATACAGAGACATGAAATTCCGTGCTCTCCGCGCTTGCGATTTTCAAACCTGTAACGTTCAAGGATAACCCAAATTACGTGGGCCGATGACTCCCGTTTAACGTAGTGCGTATCTTTAATAATTGTTTCATTTGTAATTAATTATTAAGTCTCAAGATCTTGGAAGCCAGAGGAACGAGTCAAGAGGCTTAAAGGAACGCGAGGTTGAGCAAAACAGAAATGACAAAGCGACAAACATAAAACTAGATCGGAAACGAAGTTTGACGATATGAAAATAAAAGGGAAAGTCCATTGATGAATGATTAATCCTAACCCACATAGCGTAGTGCGTATGACGTCTATACAAGAAAGTCGTTGATACGGCGTACGGAATGTAGCCGTTTTAACGAGCAATCGGGGAGATAGGCTGGAGAGCAAGAGCCATACAAAAGATGTTGAAAACATGTATTATACATTCTTACGGAAATTTTACGACCTTCAGTTGATGACTTTGCAGTCTATTTTTCCTTGAATCATTTCAATATATCCCTTCCGATTCCTAGATTTTTAAATGCATGCACCTTAAACTTTGCCAGCCTAGCTGTCTGACATGTTTAGGGTCCGGAATATACGTGGCAAGGTTTGTTAGTAACCCGCAGTTACACAGAGCTTAGTATCAAGCTCTGCAGATGACCTGCTTGATTGAGGTTAACTTAAAGTGTTTCGCATCAATATGAAGACTTGTCAATTTGGGCGTGCAAGATTGCACGCTACGGTGTCTGCATTTCAGTAAGCTGTTATGCATCTGTCGGCGACAAGGGGCATCCGAGGAATTTTATTCTGTGCACCCTGTCATGTTCACAAGATACAATATCAAACCAGAAACTTTGCTGCAAACTGCTGCTGCAGATCGATATCTTCGAGTTGCGTTTGCCATCCGAATGACACGTTGAGTCATAACGAAAGCAGCATATTATTTTCTGTCCCGGTAAGTTTGGTATTTTAGACGAAATCGGGACGACTGCCTGGTGTTATAGGCCGATCACCTCTTCGGTCTGGCCGATGCAATTGACCTGCGCATGTATTGCGCAGGCATCACCTTTTGGGGGGAACGATTGCTATGCGCGGCCTTACTTAAACGATCAAATTTTGCCAAGCCAGGCACCCAACCTATCCCCGCATCCGTTGGTCTGTACAGGGCGTTCTGGCCAGGATCAGTCGCTTATACAATTTGTGGCATGGCTGGTCAACTTGGATTCTCCACCCTGGGCCGGCCTTCCCAGTAGTTACTAGTTATTTCCGCGATATTAGCAACGCGGTGGCTGTGGCATGCAACTTGCACAACACCGTCGCGGGTGGCGACGACACCGAGGACTTCTTCTGGGTGAACCCACCGTTGGAATTGGCATCTTCGTCACGTGCCACACCGTCTGATGTCGATGTCAACGCCGACGCAGGCGCCGGCTCGCCGACTCGTACGTCTGGGTCCTTCACCACCACCGTATCCATCTCGCAGGCCTATTCGGGCCCATGGCACGCAGAGGACAGGTCAAAGACCGGGGCAGAGGACAAGGCAGGAATTAAGATAGTTAGGCAGGGCAGAAGGTTAGGCAAATAGGCATGGCAAATGGCATGATGCAAGGCTGGCATCAGCCATTAAGATTGACTGTGCTACTATGCAAGGCGCTGGAACGGCGTGCAAGAAGGGCACGCAGCCTAAGCGCAAGGGAGCGCTGGGCCTCTGCACGCGCTCGGATTGCTACGTACCTGCGCGTGGATGATACGGCCATGCCAGATTTATGCGCATGATTACGTAGGCGTCTATATGATTGTGATGCTCGCAGTGCGGGTCGACGTGATGATATAGCCGTTGTCCAACCGCCAAGTGAGCAGAGTATAACATGGTCATCTTGTAGTTTGATAGCCCTCCTCTATTAAATTAAGTTTGAATATTAGTGCGGGTGAACTTATCACCAACGTGGCATTGAGCTTAGGCATTTTTAGGCTATTTAGTGCCCCATCCTTTTGTGGCGACGGTATTTATTACTGTTTATGCTTTTCCCAACTGCTTTGGAGGCTTGGCTATGTGGGATATCTGTCTGGATTTCATTAGTGTTAAGACCACGACTGATGGGGGCCCTACTGCGCACAGGTGCGCAACGTTGTGCTCCGTGGCCGCGGACACAGGCCCAGAGAAGGACGGAGACGGCATTTCCTTACCTTACCATATGCTATTTTGCATTTATTTAGTCGCAGGCTGCTCTTATAAATAACTTAACCAGGAAGATGGTGGGGCATTCCACGTGGGGCAGTTTGGGGGGTCGTTAGAGCGTACGGTCAGTGTAACGGACTTTCGATTGCTTTCATCTTAAGGGAACTGATTTGCTAGCCGGATGGGGCTTGTCTGGCACTCTGCAACAATTTGCCGTTCCAAACGTTTGCACGGAGTAAGGGTACGAAACAAGACGCATTTAGAGTACGTCGTTCATTCTGAGCAAACTGCAAGAGTTACTTCCGCCTCCTTGTCCTGACATCCCATGCAAGGACAAAAATCTCCATTTCAGCAGCTTCCATCCCATCCGCCTTCGCGATGTACTTACTGTCATGATCATTTACGGCACAAGCTCGCAAAATGGAAAAATTGCAGCACTTTCTGCCGCTACGCGCACATCGCTGTCATCCCAGGCAAGCGCAACCAACCTCTCGTGGTGCCATGGATACACGCTTAGTCCGTCGATACGGACACATCAAACTATAGCTCCCTCCCTGGAATCGGCTTAGCCTCGCAATTTTCTGTCGAGATACGTCAATATAACCTTGTTGGCATGCTCTCCTGCCGCCGTCACTTCCTGCCGCATCCCATTCAACGCCTCATACGCCGTTACAATATCGATAGCCGGCTTCACAGTTTAGGAACCTCTTTCAACTTCACCTTGCTGTCAATATGCACCGCCATCACTATATCGATAGCCTGTGTGACAAGATCCCGCTCCAGTACACGCGTGCATACGAATGTGCACAACGAAGATCATCGCTTACAGCTCCCACTGCTACGGTTCAACAATCCAAAACAGCGAACACGTAAACGAAAGCTTCTTGGTCACCGTAACCTGCTGCCCTTCGGCAGCTGCTGCTTGAGCCCCAGCTATTCGGGGTATTCACCCAGGGCAACGCAGAAGATTTCAGTCACGGTTGACTCAAGAACAGTGGCCCCCGGATCTGCCATGCAGTTGCCGCAGTCTTTCTCCTTCCTCACATGAATACTCGCCCACTCACTCATTGCTTTAAAATCTGTTCTTTGTGCCGCAGCCATAGCTTTACAACAGGTTCAACGTGTCCCGGATGACCAGCCCCACACCCAGCGCAGTTAGCAGCAGAAAGCCTGATGCCATAACGCCCTGCTCCACCACCGCCGGCAGCTTGCGCCCACCTCGCACCGCCTCCAGACCCAGCAGCAGCAGGTAGCCACCATCCAGTGCGGGTAGTGGCAGGATATTGACCGCCGCCAGGTTGATGTTAACAATTGCAGTGAATTGGAACAGCCCCGCTGAGTCAGTGCGCAGCACCTCGGAGCCGGCAGCCACAATAGCTACGGGGCCCGACAGCTGGCCGCTCATGGCCGTAAAGTTGGTCACAATCTGCTTTAGCCCATTGAAAACTGTGCCACTCAGCCTGTAACAGAGAGAACACGGGCATGCAGGAGAGGATAAATTGTCACCGGGTTAACGACGGAAAACGTGTAGCTTTTCTGACCTGAAGGGTCCGCTTTATAGCAAGGTATTTAATAGTTTTAGGACTAAAGGAAACCGACAACAGATAAAGAACGATTGTGGCGTGACTCCTGACCTCCTCAGCGCCCGAGGGTGAGGTGCGATTGGGTGCCATCCAAGCGCACGACGCGATCACACGGGCGAAGGTACAGGAAGATAAGCGGCACGATGCATCTGGGTACATTACACGCAAGGCCCCTAGGCAATCCGTAGGCCGGTCCGTGGCATCACCACCCTGTACCGTACGCAGCATGACCATAAGCCGCACGACGCCGGTCATGTTCCCACTTCGAAAAAGAGCCTGCTTCCATCCCGCATCCGTCCAAACACCCCCTCCTCCCACTTTTCCCATCCCCACCTGTTGAACTCGCCCTGCGTCATGGTCAACACTTCCGTAGCGCTTTTTGGATAGGTGTGCAGGATGTAAGTGTTTGAGGTTAGCTGCACACCGATGCGTCCTTGCCCGTCGGTGCCCACATCCGGAGTACACCTCAGGGACAGAACTTCCGCGCCGTTGCCGCTGCTGCTTGACCCCACCACCGCCAATGCATCTCCCTGTTCCCGCCGAGCTGCAGTAGTGGCAGCTCCGCTGCCGATGCTGTCACCCCGTCGCACGGTGAGTTCCAGCTCCCTGCCCGGAGACTTCCGGATGGCAGCCACGGAGTCCGACACCTGAGACACGTCGGCAGGAATGGTGACGTCGCCGATCCGCAGGATTACATCTCCCGTGCGCAGACCTGCGCGCGCAGCCGCGGAGGCAGCAGCTACGGGCGTATCGGGCACCACCACACGCACCCCAGGCAGGAAAGCTGTCTCGGCCTTCCCCACTGTGGAGATCTGCGGCAGTGAGATATACGAAACACACATATTGGGCACGGGAGGGGTGGGAGGGGAGGTAAGGCTAGAGAGGGACGGGATGCTCGCATACGCCTAAGGCGGCCATTCGGCTGTGGCAGACGTAGCTTCAAAAAGCCGGTTATTTCCTAATAACCAGAGGGTAACCAGAGACCGAGTCAGATGGATGTAAATGCCGGGAAGCATTCAAGTTGGCACAAGCAGTTGAAAACGAAAACATCTGTACCCCAGACAAATGGAACGTCACCAAGACGTGAAGGGGCCTCGCAGTCCCTACACCAGTTCAGATTCAGATGCAGAGAAGCCACGGGCCTTAGCGGCTGTGGCGGCACCTGGCATGTGTTCCCCACTTAGGGTTTTACCCTGATTACCTGCAGCTCCACTACGCACCTGAGCTAATAGCACCAGGTAAGCGAATAGGATGTTGGCAATGACGCCTGCACTGATGACTAGCGCCCGCTGCGGGATGGGCCTGTTCTTCAGCAGGTCCGGGTCGTCAGGCTGGATCTCGGGGACTGGGGCGGTGCTGGTCCCCTGACCCTCTTGAACCCCCTGGCCGCCTGACTGCGCCCCCTTCGCCCCGTGTGTCCCAGAACTCGCCATCTCGTCATCAGGAAAGGCCACGTATCCGCCCAGAGGCACCGCGTTTAAGCAGTACTCCACGCCACCGCCCTGTGAGGTTTTGGTGTCGGGCCCAGGGAGGCGATTACCACCACAATGGAAGTACGTACAGGACACGCACGTGGGCCAGCGCCGCGCAGGACCGAATCGGGGCGCCGTCCACGGGCGGGGAAGGCGGACTGTAGCAAGGGATCGGACTGTACAGACTGTACGGTGATGTGGATGGGAGTGGTCATACCAACGCAAATCTTCCCCGATCTCATTAAGCATCGCTTCGGACACTCCTAACCATTGCGGTCTTCGCAAGCATTTTGCGAACATCCCTCTGAATGTCCGATCACCTATCTGCCCCTCTGCCTCTATATGACCGATGCCAATCTGATCCAGGCTAATAACTTATCTTGATCCTTGTGGCCGAGCCCTTGGCAAACTCAATCACTCCGCGAACACCACCGGACTCGCCGTCCGGCACCATCTTGATCATCACCATCACCATCACCTTCACCATACTGCGGCTTCCCCACTTGTACATGATAGCATTTACCCACTCACTCACTCCAACGCTTTCCTAAGGTCGCAGCTATTCTCAGCCTTGGAAACTCGGCACGCTGCAATCATCCCAGGCTTCAACCTCAAATGCTCCCGACCGTCTCCATTTCCTACAGCTTATCCCTCAGTTCCACCCACCTGGTACTTGAAAAGCGTGGGACCAAAGCCCACTGCAAACCGAGTGACCCGAATTCCCTGTAGCCGAGCCGCAAGGAAGTGGCCCGCCTCGTGCACTGCCACGATAAGTGCCAGCACTCCCACAGCCTGAAGCACCGAGCTGGGCTTGGAGTAGTCGAATCCTAGGCCTGATGCGCCAAGACAGAAGCACAGTAGCAAACATATCACACACAGGTGTCGCCGAGTACAGCCGCAAGATAAGTTATGCTGTGACATACAGATAGCCTTTAATAAACGTATCAACCTGACAAGCGTTGGGTCTGATCTGATCTAATCTACTTGGTGATCAGGCAGCCATCTGCCGAAAGGGTGGGTTTGGTAAGGTCGTAATGTGGATGGAGAGGGCGACGCTGGCTGTAGCCATTACCCACCCCGTTATGATGAAAGAATTGAAACACATGGTTGGGAAAGTCTTGTGACCTCACTAAACACTTTCCATGCATGCGCAACCCAAAGTGGGCACCATCAACAAACCATTCAACCAACAAAGATCAGTCAGCACAGGGGCGGTCTTTGAAGAAACCTTAGGACGTGGGAGCGGCAGGTTGGCAATGCCAAGCCCTGGGGCTTACCTCCTAGGAGCCCCCCTAGCAGAAGGGTTGACCTATTCTGTGACAACCATCCAACATCCATTCCTGACATCCATCGAGAGGACTGGTCAAAAATGGCTTCTGTTGGCGTTGCCAGGGACGTGGAAGTGTTCGCTTCAAGACCGACACTGCACTGATGGGGCAGGCGCTCGACGGTGGTGGTTTCATCCCGTAATGGTGGAGCCGAAGGAAGAACAAAAAATTCCGGTTTACGACTGCTTTGTGCACGTATTTGTCGAAATCTCCTAGTTGCCACTATGCACTGTGGTGTCCTTTTGAAAGCCTCCCACGGCGTCTGTAAAGTCTTAGGACGAGATAGCATGTTCCTTGGCTGCATCATGCGTGTTTAGCGGTATTTTCCTACGTATTGCGCCCGATGGATTCAAAACAGATGTTTGTAATATGTATGATACCTGAACTCAAGCAATGGCAGGACGCAGCAACCTATCGAAGCTGCCTTTCATATGTTAAAGGCAAATGATATGATGAACGAAATGTTGCTCGTCAGCTTGGAAAGAGCGATGTTGTGTACGGCAACGCCCTCGTCCTCACGTCTATTTGTATTGACGTCGCACATAAGGGATCAATACATAGTTGTCCACAAAAAAAATATACGAGATACTTGATTATATTAATATTAAGTTGCACCGTTCAGCACGGCGCTTCAGTCGTCCGTCGACGGGTAGTTACCGCACGCAGCGACGCTCGACGAATTGAACGAGCTGGAGGATGAGCTTGATGAAGCAGCAACGCTTACGTCAGTCTGATAAAATTACATGGCGGTTGCGCCAGTCGGTGGTGCCCTCGGCCCTATTCAGGAAGTCGTCCCCGGCGCTCGTTGTGGAGGAGAAGCCCACTAGCACGAAAGGTGTTAAAAAGGCTCCCATCTCGGAGGAAAAACCCAAGCAAAAGTAAGCGTTCCTGATCATTCGATTGCAAGCATCGAATGTTCGAACAGCCACACAATTTGTCTGGTCATGCGACTTGTTGAGCAGTCCCTATGGATCATCCGACTAGCATGCAGTACTGTAACAACATATATATTTATTTTTTAAACGTTTACTCAACGTAACTCTAATTAAGGCGAGCTGGCTGTCACGGATTCCGCACCACATGGCTTGTGTAGAAGGGTATCGAAAACCAACCTTGTATACGTGGCTTATCCAAAACCCAGCAGTTGTGACGTATGCAGATACGAATGATCCCTCTTCTGCTGTCCCATACGTCACTTAAACAGGCAGGGCGCACTGTCTCAAGCCCTGAACGCCCTGGACTTCACGTCCACGCGGAGCCAGCGCGATGCAGACCTGTTGTACGAGGCCAAGTACGGCAAACGTGGAGAGGATGGAAAGTTGACCCCGGAGCAGTACAACGCCCTGCGGCGCAAGGTCATCGGCACGGCTCGTGATTATTGGAAGGACTGGGTCGAGGAGGAACAGGTGCGATTGGCCCCGTCGGGGACATACATGGCCGTCGAGTGGCCGCTACCATGCCGTAGCGTACAGCATACTCAAAAAGCTACATCAAGGGTTGCATTTTCTGTTTAACCTATACGGGCGACCATCTATCTGGGCCCGTCTTCAACCCATCACCTGTTTTAACGTTGCCCGCAGGTAAAGACTGTGAAGACTTACTACAAGCCAGATGACGCGGGTGGTAATGTGCCGTACCTTGGGTTGTTGGTGGCTGTTGTTGTAGCTATGCTGGCAACCACAGTGCTCGTGGTAATCCAGACCAGCCACTGAAGTAGTGCTGGTACATTGTAAGTGTCAAGCAGAGCGTGTTGGCAGGCATGATTGGCTTAGCGAGGCTGGGGTTGGACGTCACGTCAACGAAATAGTTATTGCTTTTGGTGATGGAAAACTGGATGCCGTTTGGGATCTTGTAATCCTCTGATGCGGCCATGCTTGGGATTATACGGCACATGGATTTCGTGGTCTCATTTTAACGTCCCTATGGGAAAGTGCGACCCCTAGCTATAGGTTGGTACGTGGGTACATGGTTGTAGTGTCGTAGTTGGTGTTGTTGTTAATTTCAATGGATGTCATCGCACGGTGTCTGTGTGTCGCTGTACTGACATTTTCAATGTTCGCTATGGCTAGAGTTCATTTGGTTCCAGTTTAGCGATCAGCGAGGTTTGCTTCTGTGTTGGTCGGTTGATTGTGTCGTCATGCGTTCTTCGCTTTAGTGCGTGACCTATAACCACAATGAAGAGAGGGAGAGTTTACTGCAAATGATGTGTGTGTACGGGATGGCGTGCCTTGGAGAGAAAGCCGGTGTCTGGCATATTGGCCATGGCCGGCATGAGCAGCACTGGTGACACGCTGAGTGGCCGGGGAAGCAGGACAACTCCCTGCCTCCATCAAACTGCGGTTTATCATGTGATGAACGTCGGTACTGTGATTTACACATACAGCGCTGTGACAGGTACGAAGTTAAGCAGACACTGTCATGACTTAGCCCGATAAATGATGTAACTTGACTGACGAGTTCTCATCGAACCGCTGCAGAGATCCTGTGCAAAATAAAGGAGGTCCAATTTCCAGCTATACCGACAGCGCCACACCGGCGACACACTGCAAAAATATTCTCGCCGAGGATATTACTAGCTAAGAATGATAACTTTGAAATAATGCAAGCACATCTTTGACACCAACACGCGTGCATCAAACCGTCCAGAGCCGTAGGGAAGCATGTGCCCAAAATATCCCAACGGGTATTGGGTTAAAAACTTGCTTTCGCGATTGCAAACCCGCGTAATTAAGGGCGGACTGCAGACACGCAACAACATATGCCGCTTCATTCCACGCGGCTTATAAGAATAGGTAGGACGCAGCTTGGTCAAGCAGCTTCTACACCAGCATCAGACAAGCCATGTAGTCACACTCCCACAACCAGCACCAGCTCCCAACCGTCCCAACACCAGATAGAAATACCCAACGACCAGGCAGTATAATGGCACAACCTCCAATGCGACTAAGTTGCGGTGGCCCACTGCTCACCTTACAGGTTTATCCCACCGGCAGAAGCCCGTATAATGTCTCACTCTTGGCAATACATTCCTCGTACCCTGCCTGACCCGTGAGATGACTACTCCATATACTGGAACGACTATTAGCGTTCAATGGACGCAGTCGCACACGCATCGGTCACCACCTCCTTCGCACAAGACTTGCCTTCATTTCAGGCTCGTTGTCAGAAATATGATCTAGCACACCCTTTCCCCAGGGATGCATGTCCTCATAGCGCGAACACAGCATCCGGAGTCTATTTGTGAAACCCCCTCCCTCACATTGCACGCGCTACCTCCTATGCTGCTTCTCCAGTCTTTCCTGCATGACCCCTGTGCACAAAAACGAATGGAACCATCTTTCTGGACAAGTGCAATTCCCAGCAATTATATTTTGCGCACTGCAAGAAGCTCTCCCGCCAGTTCTGAACGTTCTCGTTCGTATTGCACCGCACACCATCATCGGGGTACCTGGATCTCGGATCTGCGCACGGCAAGCTTGAGCAGGCAGGGACAGAACCCTTTCACTACTCCCAGAAAACGCACAGGAACATCCGATCCCATGAGTGCCGCCAGTCAAGCCTCCGTCCTCCAGCTTGGGTCGACTTCCCTATCCTGCTCCGGTCACATTGCCACCGTGCGTGTAAGCTCGAAGAGGGCAGGCGATCCTCCGGGGGAGAGAGGATTATTTTCAGCACCGGAAACCCTTACCACTGTATGCCCTCCGGATGCGTGTCAAGTGCACCCCGAATACACGTCGCCTGTCTCAGGCCCATGTCACTATCGTGACTTGGCCACCATCGCCAGCTAGAAAGCATAAGCCAGCTTCAGTCCGCAAGCTTAGCGGACTCTAGTCTGTCTCATGGCAGCCTCCTGGTTTCCCGCGCGCTGTCGCTTAGGCTGTCCCAACATACCATAACCACCAGTCACATATCATACCGTAGACGTCAACTGAAGCCTGGAATTGCGGTGATGCGGTTATACCTGCGACCACCGTCGCACCGTCGCGGCACCCAACTGCTCATTTGTCCTTCTGCCCAGACGCGCGACGGCGAACCGCGACGGCGAAGTATCGGAAAAGCACCACAACTGGTCGGTGGGAATTACGCTACTGGACACGGTTACCGCGTGCTCACCACTGCAGACAGCCTGCACGACGCACGCTGACCGCTGCCAGTGGCGATCACACCAACCTTCCTATCCTATGATGCTTTGTTCAATACGTAGCCGGAGGCCCGGTGGGGATGAATGTGACATCGGACGCGGGCATTTTGATAGCCGTGCCATACAGCGCCTCCAGGCGGGCGACGACCTGCCCAGATGTGGCGATCACCTCAGGCACATGTGCGCGGGCTGATTCCTCTGTCTCGCCGATGCTGCGCATGAAGGTCTCACGCGTGGGCATCGTGACCAGCCCGGCCCAAACAGCCGTGCGCACCATGTAGGTGTGGATTGGGCCGAGAGAACCCTGGTACGCGTTCCAGAGAGCATCCTTCAGCTGCATGGATGGATTCTCCAACAGGTTAGAAAGCATCAGGCGTACGAAAGTTATGACGAGCATGAGCCGGTGGAGGTTACGTGCGCAGCTTCCCTTATGGGTTGCGCGGTTCGCTTCTATGTCCGCCGCGACCACCTCGCGCAGCGTTGTGAGCTGGCCAGAGACGCGCTTGATAGATTCGACCTTGCCTCCCATCTCTAGCTTTGCAAAGTACATAATTGTGCCCAGGTGGTCGAATGCCTCCAGGATGTGCTCGCAAAGACACGCAAAATCCGCGGAAAATATTGTATCGCCCTGCTGGTGAACATTCCGCAAAGATTCTGCAAGGCCTTCCAAATAGCGGCCGTGCTTGGCCATCGCATGCAGTCTGTTACTGAAACAGTCTATCTCTCAGAGGTTATTATTTGTATGAAAACATAGAAGGGAAGCGACGCTTACAAATTACGCTACAAGCGCAAATCTAACGAAACGTATGTCTGCGTTTATGGAATCATCATTGACCGACTGCTCGTCTTCATGCCGATGCGCTGCGCACCTCATTTATTCCGGTTATATACTCGATAGCGTTCATGCCTTGCCACTATTCGGTACAAATGTCATTACTTTTACCATGGCGACGATATTTAATTGTTCCATCTTTTGATATAAACTTGCCAGGCAATGGACGCAGAGGCTGAACTATGCACGCGCTGTGGCACGCACTCAGTGTCGTATGATTATGGGGCCTCATGCTGCGTGTGCCAAAACTGCGGCCTCGTGCCGCCTCAACAGGACCTTGTGGAATACCGAGAAATTGCGGACCCCCAACAGGGCAACGCAGTCGGCGGCCATTTCGCAGTGAAGGCTGCGTATGGGACAAAAGGCAGGCTTGCGACTTAAACTAACAAGGGTTGCCTATGACGATGTTGTCGTCACGGGTCTAGAATATGTTATGCAATATCACTACATTGCCGCCAACGCATTGTCCCTATTGCGAGGATATCTGCGTAATGTCTGGAGCCTAGAGATGTCGTGGAGGCGCAGTTCGTATGTTTTCAGTTGCCACAGCTGTCCGAAGGACTTGACTTACCAGGTCAAAGGCCCTATCAGCATACCGCTTCGGGCTGTTTCCCAGTGTTTGAACGATGCATCTTGCTCGCGGTTATCGCCATTATTTGCAGCACAGGGATTCAGCCCCATGCCACCGGCGTTGCAGCGGTTCTGCATCCTGCGGATAGCGACGGCGCAAACGCACGGGCGCGGAGGCAACGGCGTGAACTAGACGACCTGGAACGGTTGGCGGCGATATTGCGACTGCCAGGGCCTGTGGCCCTGCTGGCAGCGGGCTTCCTGGCGCGGGTAAGTAGGTGTGAAGGGCCTTATTGGCTCTTCACACAGCAGCGGACTGGAGGCCGATACAGGAATCCACATCCACGCCACGTCGGATAGTTACGACAGCTTGTATGTTCGGTGTTGCGTGGAAGGTTAGTGTTTTTGTATAACCTTAAGCACATGGGTTAAAAGCGTCTGAATCCGGACTGGTGTTATGCAGTCAATGTGCTTATTCGCCCACCCTTGTGCAGATCCACGAGGCGGCGTCCGAAGCAGGTGCGGCGCGCCGTTATGGCAACGACGAGGCTCAGGTGGAGGCAGAGGCGAGTGCCGTCGTCAAACATTACGGCACAAGCGACTCATGGGCTGGTCCTAGCACTGGCCAGGGAAACGCAGATGGAAGCGGTGACGCGTTTCCCGACCCCACAGCTGGAGATCCTCGCAGCCTTATTGCGCCACGCCCATTCACTGGCGGGCAGCAATCATCCGCCCGACTGGGTGCGCTGCTATATCTGGCAGCCCGCAGCGAGCGAGGTACTCTGACCCTTGCAGAGGTGGCTATGGCAACCTGTACCGATATGTTCCGAGTGGGCGAGATGGCCAGGCAGGTATTATACGACAGCTTCACCAGCTTCGACGGGGCCGGGTCAGATGTTCATGGAATGGTGTACGCCAGGGGTAACCGTGGTCTGCTAAGCAGCGCAACCCCTTGGTCGCACTCAGAATCATGACCCCGCGTGGGGGCTCAACCTCTTAGCGGTTATTTCTCATCTGCCTCTGGTTCCGATCGGCACTTACGCTTCGTGTCCTCTACCTCTGGTCGCCTTGAGAAGAACGTTGAGGGGGTTCGGCATCGCATGACGGCCACGTCCCGGTGCACCGTGGCTGCTGCCACTAACCAATGCGGAGAGCATCAAGATGCTTCTGTGTCTCATGTGTGAAGATCGGGGACTTCGACCGAATCCTGGCCCTACCCTGTGCAGCCCATCTTGAAAAATACCGCCGCGTTGTGCTGCCATCCCTCCACAGGCAACAAGCAGCGTTTCTGAGACTGTCCCTTCCTTCTGTGGACGTGGAGCGCTTCGTCATGCGGATGGCCAGGGAGCTGGTGGCGTCGGGACAAATGTCACAGCGGCCGGGAACAGCGGCAGCAGAGGCCACGGCCGGAGTCGCGGCCGAAACTGAAGTGGGTCGTGAGGCTGCTGAGGCATCTCCAGAGCTTACTGCGACGATGCCTGTGTCCGCGACCGCCCTTTGGTCTCACCCATTAGTCTGCAAGACCTCTCAGCTGACGGAGCTGGTGGTGCGAAAGGGCTGGCACGAAGGCAGATCGCCGCGGACGGTGGCAGGTGAGCAATAAAGGGATGGGTTTGCGTCGTTGCGAGGTGCACTAGGCAAGTTGGTGCGGTGGCAAGAGCGGCAAGTACTGTCAGGCAGCCGTTTTCGCTCCCCATCCTGTCTCTCATCGTGCGCTCACCTCAGGAGCCTTGCTGAGCATTTGCTTGGACGCGTTGAGCCCCCAGAGGGAGGTGGCCGCAGCGGGAGCAGCAGCTCGCATGGCCGCTGGTGGCAGCGGCGCGAGTGGCATTAACGCCAGCGGTACCAACAGGTCGCCAAGTACCGCACAGCTATCCCGAACGACGATGTGCGCTGCAAGCCAGTTACTTGAACTTAAGCAAGAGGTGAGGTGACATGGGAACGACATGGGGTCTCGGTAAGGGGAAAGTAAGGATGCAGAGAGAAAGGAATCCGCTGCCCACAGATATGCCGGTATAGACCAACCAGGCCTTGGAGGTGCCACAGCAGTGTGATCGGTGCAAGCATCGATATGGTTAGCAACTGACCCGGCGGTGTCGTTCAGGGGGCCGCGGTCCACATTTTCCGTCTTGCCTGGATTCATTATCTTTAGGCGAGTGCCGTCCATAGCTCTTGCCTCAATTTGGTTGAATTGTTTGCGACCCACGGGGCGCAACCGTCCCGGTCGGGCTCTACCCCTATCCACATATCGCAGATCTTGGGCCACTTGGTTCGGCTGGCGGCGACGTTGCCTTTTGGGCCGTTGGTAGGACGGTCTAACGTAGCCACCTATTTGGACGTATTGATCGCTGCGGATACGGTGATGGAGGGAATCCAACAGCAGCAGTAGCAATTGCTGGTGCGGAGGTAGCGCTGGAAAATACTAGCAAAAATATTAAAATTAACGGGCAGGTGCAGCAATATGATATACATATATCATAATATGTCAGCATATGTCAGCATATGTCAGGTGCAGCAATATGATATACGTATATTATAATATGTCATGATACTATCAGATACCAGATATGTATGGTTTATTCCTTTTTAAGTGTTGGAATTTTTTGCATTGTGGATGCTATCGGCTCTTGACTACCATTACTTTTTCCACTGGCGGTGCCTCAGTACTAGGGTACTGAGGCACGATGCAAATACATAGCATATCAACCGGAGTGAGACGTGTAATGATTGTGCGTGAGACTTTTTTTAATACATCTGCAATGTGCAGCAAATATTGTATTGATACTTCGGTACATGGGAATGTATTCGTCATCTCACGGTTCAGTTATCTATTTGCAATATCCTGCAATCGTTCTACAGGATACGGGTCTTGGCAGTGTATTTCTCATGAACTGCCTGGCCCGTGACTCCATATCCCAGCGCACAAGGTCCGCTGTTCAATGTCAAGCGTTTTCATAACACAATAACGGAACCGTTCCTGTAAGAAAAACCGCTTCTTTGTATATTTAAGACATTTGCAAAAAAACTAAGGTCGAATCAACATTAGCCCGATAGTATTTGTGCTTATTCACTACCGCTATACACGATCCGCGACACTATTCATCATGCCCAGCAGATCGCTCTGCTGATAGAGCGGCAAGAAGATTCACTGATTTCGGCAATTGGATGTTATGGCGAGCAAACACTGACCCTTGGACTTACGGCTTTGTACGACGACCACTTCGAACCTCCTGCCTCCAGACCACTCAGTATTCACTAGCATAAGTGGGTTTTTGGGACGCCTTATCAGGCGCATCAGATTATTAATCCTCTAGCCACACGTCAATATGTACAGCGCTATCAATCTCCGTTAGGTCGCCACTCCCCAGATAACGCATTGTTGCAGACAGAGAATAAGCCTCCGCAATCCCGCCGGGCCTGACGTGAACCCTTCGCCGCGGATGTCGCCTACCCAAAATTCCGCCTGAACTTCACACTCATTAGCACGTCAAGACATCAGCCGGGATCGGCATCTTCATCTGCCGTCATTATTCAACGTAATACGTCAGATGCTGCACCCCTTGTTCAATACCTTCCCTGCATTGCTCACCCGCACTCTCCCCCCCCCATCGCTCGCTCTTTTACGTTAATGCATGCAATAAGTCCATACCACCGAAGCGCTCCTCCGAAAGCCCGTCTCTTACTCGGCCTCCTCGGGAATATTTGGTGTTGCGCCCTGGATGATGATGCCTCCCCGCTTTCCCGGCGCCACACTGCCCGCCATGATCTCCGCGTAGCACTCGGGCAGCGGCCGGTCGTTGGGCGGAGATAGCCACAGGCGCAGCAAGTGGCGCGTGTGGGCGGGGCTGTCCCGGAAGGCGCCGCGGTAATGCAAGCAGGTGTGGTTGGACAAAAGTTGCACGTCCCCGGTCCGCAGAACCATGCGCAGACTGAGCTCAGGGCCCGAGGCCAGCTCATTGAACAGACGCATGGCCTCGTGGTGTTCGGCCGTCAGCTTGGGCACCTCAGCGTGGCGCTGACTGAGGTGGTAATAGTTATCCGAATAGTTGACGGAAAGGTAGCCTTTGTGGTAGTTGAACACAGGAATCTCGAAGAAGGGTTTCTTGCCTGGAAAGGGAGTGGACAGGTAGGATCCAAACGGCTTGAACGAGGCGCATGTTGAAAGGACAGCGGATGTTGGCATGCCCGCTTGGACTGGTAATCCGGTGCGCCGGGCAATGTGTAGTGCAGTCATCGTAAAGCCAACCGATGCGCTTTCGCGCCGCTAAGAGCAACGCTGCATGACACGCCTCCACGACCTCACGCCAGCACCCGGAGCCACGATGTTCTCACCTTCAGGCACCTCGGTCTTGCGGTCGAAGAACCATGGCCCCGCCAGCACCGCCGCCAGGTGCGGGGCCCGGCGGAGGATCTCATTGTGGACCGAGATGGAGGAGGACCAGCCACTGTCACCACCCTCCTCGGCGTCCGACAGGCACAGGAGCGCTGCGATCGCGTGGACGAGGGTCAAACGGGGAGTTTATTAAATACCCATCACCTGGCCTTTGATGCTCTACACCGATGTGTGACGCCTAGAGCATCCAAACCACTTCAGGACATCCAAAGCCACATCCAAAGCAGGCCTCAACAGGGATATGGTAGGTTCACAAACGGAGCCTAGGGGACCTCCGCTGGTACACGGTGCATGACATGAGCGATAAGGTGAGGGCTGTTGCATTCGACTTACAGACGAGATCAGCAGGACCGTCGTTGTGCCAGGGCTGTGCGGCGTTGGTAGCGTAGAGACGCGTGAGCGGGTTTTTGGGGTCGTGTCCGATGTCCTTGATGTGGCCAATCAGGTGGCCCTTGGCGTTCTGAGGCACTGCGCGGCCCCAGTGCAGACCCAGAATCCAGTACGCAGCTAGCTGCTGCTGCCGGCTGTAGCGCCACACAGGCACACCGCGAACGAGCGCCCAGCCACGGCCGAACTGGGCCTCTTGACCCGCCTCGAGCAGTGGGTCGGACAGCGTGGGCAGTGTAAAATCGGCGAAGTCGATGTCCTGAGGAGCAGGGGTGGGCAAGCGAGGAGTTAACATCGTATCGTCATGTCGTTTCGGCTGCATTCAAGTCGTTCGTGTTGAGGCTTGGCATAGGAGAGCAAGGTCAGGCCGTCCGAAGCTCCCTGCCCCAGGCACGTTGCGACGCGTCGCACCTGCAGCCGTTTTCCGCTGGACAGCACGGCTTCTACGGCCGCATCCAGCTCAGCCACATGGGTTGGGGTCAAATGCAGCATGTGGTCCTCTAGCACTGGGAAGTCGGAGGCGGTCCACGCATCGGGGCCCTCAATAATAGTGTAAGGCACCACTGAGCCCTGCCTGTGGATATTTAGGCATCGGGGGAATCCGTTTCTTGTGCTTATATTCATTACAACACATGGAAAGAGGTTAGGCCGTTTTACTTTATCTCAGTTGTGTCCGATATCCTTATGTCGCAGTGCGTATGAGTTACCTGCTTGTGCTGAGGCCAGTCGACATTTTGATGAGCTCTGAAAACCGAATATGTATGTGAAAATATGTTAGAGGAAGCACCCCTAGATATAATATATATAAGGAGGATCGTTTAAGCTTCAGATGATTCGACCAAACGACCTTAGTACCGTTATATTGTGATAATAATGGAGATTGTGATTTTTAATATTTATGGGATGGTTAACTGCAACGTCCAACGTTCGCGGCCTTATGGCCTTCTAACGGAATCACTCTTTGCATGGCCTCGCGGCCACTCATCACACTGTCGTCAAAATCTGTGGCATGTCGCTTGCCGTGCAACACGTGGATCAATATATTAATGCATAAGTACGAATATTTGTGCGCCGGTTACTTAAGTTCCATCACTACATTTGGCAGAACACGGCTGAACACCCGTGCGCATGTCGTCACATGCCTGGAGAGTTGCGAAAATAGGATGCATACGATTATTTTCCAGCTCAACGAATCCCCTGGAACAAGATAAATCATGCTCTGCGCTGTTCTCATGGCACATAACCGAATTCACTTACGGGATATGCGTAGCTGGGATTGCACTATCACGTCACGGATTTCAGTTTAATTTTATTGGTTGCGTTCTTGACATCCTTGACACGCTGACTGCTTGGAAACACCGTTCTAAGCTCTTGTAAAGCCTCGCCAGGGTCGAGACAATCAAAGATGGAACCAAAAATTTAGCGTACATTAGTGTGATATTATTGAAAATTATTATAATTTCATGTATTATTTTAAATATTCGTTCCTAAATTCGCAAATTGTGAGCTTGCTGGTGTGAAGACAGTTATAGGTTGCCACCCAAGCACGAAACCACGGATATTCGCCCTAAAGATATGCAAATGTATATGGTTATTAACTTAAGACTAAGTGAGATCAATTCAAAGATGTTTTTGATAAACAGCTATGATGCTATACAAGAGAGAGCAGATACAAGATATGGCTGGTGAAAGAGTCCAACTGTTCAAGACTCCGGTTGTCATTTCCTACTTCTAGGAAATTTCCTTGCGGCACTTTATGAAAGACCATGATTTTCCAAACGAAGAACTACATAAATTATCCTTGACAGGTCATGAGCAGACCTGGTAGTCGTTGTCGCCAGTTGCCATTTAAGTCTTACTTGTGACTTTTGAAAATGCTCGACCATTCTTTATCTTACTGAAACATAGTCATGTACTGTCGTACAGTCTCTGAGAACTAGGGCATGGCAACGGGCTGCACCCGTCGCTTCCATCTTTGCCTATTCTAAGTGTTGTAGCATCCTGGGTTGAGTCTGCTACGCTTCGTTATTTGGCAGCCGAGACAAATATATTGGATGAGTTATGGAGCCAGAAATTCCCTCGCTTACTACCTCTGCCACCTACCCGCAAATCCATTCTGGTGTCAAACACTTCTGTTTCCGTACGCGGATAACTGATAAAACCCGCCTGGTGCAGCTCCTCCGCCAGCTTTATGATGCGCTCACCTGATGTGTGTTGGATTGGTTGGGGTTGGTTGAGGGGTTGGATTGGGTTGGATTCAGGCTCGTGAAAAAGGGAACGGAGCCAGGTGAGCGCCACCACTGTACGGAATATCACAAATGGTCACCATATCGCACATATACGTCTGAAACTCAAGCCACAAAACTTTTCGCGTTATGAGTGGATGCTTCCAACCTCCCGGATTTCTAGCACGCAACGTCTACAACAGGCCACAGCTGGTCCAGATTGAAACATTTTGTCTGAGTTTATGACCTCGAGAGTACCAAAACCGATTAGGGGCGGCAGGAACTTTGCTATGAGTTAAATTTTAGGAATACCCTTTAGTTTGGACTTTTTTTACATTATTTGGGGGGTGGAGTACGGCTGTACTTGCCTAGCGGAAATCCGCCTTTGCTATAATTCACTGTTGGCTTTGTTGTTGTCATTGCCCCGATCAGCTTGTTGCCTTGAGTCACCTTGTTGCCTTCGACCGCTAAATGGAACATATTGTTTTTGGCAAGATACGCAAATTGCGTGCTGGCACCCCAGCCATAAAGCGATCTCACCGTAAGGATAACAGAACCCTGAGCACCCATACGTTTACCTTGGCTACCTGGAAGCATGCTTCGGGTTCATAATATACGTGCCTGGCAGCACGACCGGGGGCAACCAGGGAAGTCAACCAACATCCTTCCGCCGTTACATGGTCGCGGTGCACAGCTTTCCACCGTAACATTAGCATGCTATCTTGCTAGCTTTACAGCCCTAAAATCCCCAGCACGCAAACTGGGAACATCGTATGAACAGGTCCCCACGACTAGGCTGGTATTACATACCGAACTACAGCCAAGGCAAACCCTTGCCTTCACCATTCCTGCCATGAAACCCAATAAATAAAACATCGTCTTGTAATCAAAATTTCCCGGAAAACCTCCAAAGAAGATCATGCGTCCCCGTAGCTCAAAGATAAAGACCTAAGGAAACAAGAGTCGCAGGCCCCTTGCACAAAGATCTTCTCGTAGAATAATTGTAGATTTCGTCTCGGCCTATATAAATTCCTCGGGACACCTATCTAACGAATTACCCCGCAGACCTCATATGTGGGGATTAAAACGACACCGGTCTATGCATACAGCAGCTCCGCTGAAAACCTTGAGAAGATTTTTGAACTCTCCAAAAAGCAATCTAGTCACGCCCAGTCATGAACAGGTAAGCCATACTCGAAAAACCGCAAAACAAGATAAACATTCCTGCATCTCAATGCGGGAAAAACAATGTCTTGTGTAGGTTTTGAGGGTTTAGGGTTACCGGCCTTGTTGCCTTGCGGTAATGAGATACGGTTTCATCATCCCTTATGAGCTTCCACCTACCCAATGCACGAATCTCGAAGGAAGAAAGGAAAACCTAAGATATCAAAACTCATACGCTAAAACGTTAAAACTAAATAACATCTCCCCAGCATCGCTCGCTCTTTTACGTTAATGCATGCAATAAGTCCATACCACCGAAGCGCTCCTCCGAAAGCCCGTCTCTTACTCGGCCTCCTCGGGAATATTTGGTGTTGCGCCCTGGATGATGATGCCTCCCCGCTTTCCCGGCGCCACACTGCCCGCCATGATCTCCGCGTAGCACTCGGGCAGCGGCCGGTCGTTGGGCGGAGATAGCCACAGGCGCAGCAAGTGGCGCGTGTGGGCGGGGCTGTCCCGGAAGGCGCCGCGGTAATGCAAGCAGGTGTGGTTGGACAAAAGTTGCACGTCCCCGGTCCGCAGAACCATGCGCAGACTGAGCTCAGGGCCCGAGGCCAGCTCATTGAACAGACGCATGGCCTCGTGGTGTTCGGCCGTCAGCTTGGGCACCTCAGCGTGGCGCTGACTGAGGTGGTAATAGTTATCCGAATAGTTGACGGAAAGGTAGCCTTTGTGGTAGTTGAACACAGGAATCTCGAAGAAGGGTTTCTTGCCTGGAAAGGGAGTGGACAGGTAGGATCCAAACGGCTTGAACGAGGCGCATGTTGAAAGGACAGCGGATGTTGGCATGCCCGCTTGGACTGGTAATCCGGTGCGCCGGGCAATGTGTAGTGCAGTCATCGTAAAGCCAACCGATGCGCTTTCGCGCCGCTAAGAGCAACGCTGCATGACACGCCTCCACGACCTCACGCCAGCACCCGGAGCCACGATGTTCTCACCTTCAGGCACCTCGGTCTTGCGGTCGAAGAACCATGGCCCCGCCAGCACCGCCGCCAGGTGCGGGGCCCGGCGGAGGATCTCATTGTGGACCGAGATGGAGGAGGACCAGCCACTGTCACCACCCTCCTCGGCGTCCGACAGGCACAGGAGCGCTGCGATCGCGTGGACGAGGGTCAAACGGGGAGTTTATTAAATACCCATCACCTGGCCTTTGATGCTCTACACCGATGTGTGACGCCTAGAGCATCCAAACCACTTCAGGACATCCAAAGCCACATCCAAAGCAGGCCTCAACAGGGATATGGTAGGTTCACAAACGGAGCCTAGGGGACCTCCGCTGGTACACGGTGCATGACATGAGCGATAAGGTGAGGGCTGTTGCATTCGACTTACAGACGAGATCAGCAGGACCGTCGTTGTGCCAGGGCTGTGCGGCGTTGGTAGCGTAGAGACGCGTGAGCGGGTTTTTGGGGTCGTGTCCGATGTCCTTGATGTGGCCAATCAGGTGGCCCTTGGCGTTCTGAGGCACTGCGCGGCCCCAGTGCAGACCCAGAATCCAGTACGCAGCTAGCTGCTGCTGCCGGCTGTAGCGCCACACAGGCACACCGCGAACGAGCGCCCAGCCACGGCCGAACTGGGCCTCTTGACCCGCCTCGAGCAGTGGGTCGGACAGCGTGGGCAGTGTAAAATCGGCGAAGTCGATGTCCTGAGGAGCAGGGGTGGGCAAGCGAGGAGTTAACATCGTATCGTCATGTCGTTTCGGCTGCATTCAAGTCGTTCGTGTTGAGGCTTGGCATAGGAGAGCAAGGTCAGGCCGTCCGAAGCTCCCTGCCCCAGGCACGTTGCGACGCGTCGCACCTGCAGCCGTTTTCCGCTGGACAGCACGGCTTCTACGGCCGCATCCAGCTCAGCCACATGGGTTGGGGTCAAATGCAGCATGTGGTCCTCTAGCACTGGGAAGTCGGAGGCGGTCCACGCATCGGGGCCCTCAATAATAGTGTAAGGCACCACTGAGCCCTGCCTGCACGGATAAGAATACCATACAATCTAACAAATATGTATTGACATATCTAAATTAGATCAGGCGCATGGCACCTCTCATTCATATTACGAGTCTTAGTAAGGTAACCGGGCATGGATACGGCAAGCCATAGCGAATACCTGGAACTCTGAGGTCTAAAATCCATATTATTTCAGCTTGTAAAAACTGTGTTCTAGAGTTGCCAAGGAAGGTATGTGTTGTCTCGTCTCAGATTTCATATTCTGAGCACAAGATATTCGATAGCTGCTTACCACAAGCAAGGATGTTGTATTGATTTTGTATATATTATTGGGGCATTTCTTGTTTATCTCAATGTGTGTCGGTCTGTCCGATCTCCGCGGCCTACTTGGCCTGTCAACCGTTTCCTTGTTCCGTTGGCCTCCGGGCCTCGGTAACACAACCGTCACCCATCGCTCCAAGCAATTCGCGATCAAATAAAGAAATAAATTGGTAATTCAGTCTAACTGTGTCTCTGTGACAATTGTGGATTGCTTTCCTTCCCCCACCTTTCTCTGCGAGGGCATCGGCCCTTCATACATTCTCGTCGCCGCTTGCCGGCGATAGTTTTGATACATTTTTGTCCATCTATTTATGCAAAGATGGACTGTGGACGCTGCATCTCTGGTGAGAATAGGACGGCAAGGCCGAGTGACTGTTGCTTGGGAACTTCGCGGCATGATTGTTTTGGGGACAGAATATTAATAGAATTTGTCACTGATTCACTATTAATGGTCGTTTATTCAAATTGATGTGGCATAGACTCAGTTTTCATCACTTAAATGAATAACTTGTTCGGCTACAACCCATGGCCTGCAGGTGTCCCTTGCGCTTGTTGTTGCTGCGACTGCTGCGCTGCCACCTGCTGTTGCTGTCAGCCTTGCATGCTGTGAGCTGGCCTTTGCTGCGTCCGCGGCTGTTCGTTTCAGTGTGCACAGTTCGCCAGGTACCGTCAAAACCGACCGGAAGCGTCGCGCCCCATCCATCAGTCTTCCGCTCTTTGGGCGACTCGGGAAAGAGGTTTCGGATGGCGCGTCGGTATTTGACAGCGGGCCTAGGGAGACCGCAAACACTGGTTGCACTCCGGCTGAACAAGTGGCTGACAAACTATTTGACGAGAAGGTAAATCGCCTTCTTCAGTGTCCAGGCTCTTGCTCTTAATGCCAAATAATAAATAATGTGATTTCTCGATCAGCGTTGGCGTGACCCACATCGGATCGGATCAGACCGGACAGTGCAGGCGACGCCACCGGCAAACCAGCGCGCCCTGCGTGCGCAATTGGAAACACAGGACCCGCCCAAGCCATGATGCCGCATTTGGCAATGGAAACCCGCAACGATACACCTCCAACACTCTGCTATGTGAATATGTGCACCGTGGCATGACCATTGGATTCTCTTATTCTGCTACTAACAGGTGTATCCGGCTGTAACACCAAATTTTGCAGTAACATATCATACGGGGTGTTATCGCTCTCAGCCTCTTTGCGTCCCCGTCGCGTTACTCATTCCCATCTTCCTCTCTTTCCCTCGCTGTACAGGAGGGTCACCTAGACTTGCTCCAGGGAGGCCATCTCCTTGCCCAGTGGTTTAACGGGCTGGCGGGACCGCACCAACTTCACGTCAGCCATGTCGTGCAATTGCTGTCGTATCTTCTATTGCCGCACCCAGCTCAGGCAGTGGCGGTAGCTGCAGCCGCCACCTCCTCCGGACACAACATCCCGACTTCTGCCACATTATCATCGATCGCCGCCCCATGCCCGCGCATCCGTACCTGGGCTTCCAGACTCATGGAGCTCGTGCATCACCATCCTAAGCATCCTGACCCGCAAGTGCAGCCCCAGCCCAGCAATTACGCCGCAAAGGACGTAGTCGCCGCTGAAGCCAAGTTGCTGGCCTGCACAGCCGACCCTCTGGTTGCTAGCTACCGCCCCTTGATCTTCTACTTGCTGACGGAGGCTGTAGCTGCTGCCACACACCTCGCCCTTCTCCTCATGGGCTTTCGCGCGACAATGACCCCCGGCGGCACCGCCACCGTGTATACCTGGGCACGCGGTGCCGATGCTGCTGCTGCATCAGCCAGCAAGGGTGCCATGAAGAAGACTGGAGGAGGAGCGATGGACACTGCCGTCGCTGCGGCCACTGCCGCCACTGGTGATGGTGGTGATCCTCCGCTTGTGTTCCTTCATGGCATTGGTCTGGGCCTTACACCGTACCTGCGGCTGCTGAGCCGGCTTGTGACGTCATCAGGTGGCCGACGGCCAGTGTATGCAGTACAGTACAAGCACGTGTCCATGCGTCTCACCTCCACCATTCCCGCGCCTCATGAGGTGGCCAACGATGTGGCGGCTTTCCTGGCCAGCAGGGTGAGTCCAAGTCTAAGAACCAACTTGGTAGCCTGAAGTCCTTGAATGAAGTAGACCGCCCCAAGGCTGTAGTGTATTAGAGAGCGGAAGGGTGAGGCACTCCCAGCATGGCTTAAGTTTTAAGCCAAAATGTTGTGTTGTAAGGTAACCTGCCCTGTACAATCATCACACGCATCGTCTGGTGGCGATTGGTAAGCAATACGTACAACACGTACACGCATCATGTTGCAGTGGTTTGGTGACGTTTTCCCCCATCACGCCATCAGGCGGCCTGTATGGCCGGTTCCCTCTTTTTCGCCTTCCCTTTCGCTGAACTGAACTCCGGTGATCTGACGTTCGTTCGCCCTCAGGGTGTTACTCGTATGTCTCTTTTGGCTCATTCCTACGGCACTCTTATCGCCTCGGCGTTGACCAAGCTGGCTACCGCCTCCCCCTCTGCTCCCAAAATCAGCCGCCTCACGTTGGTGGACCCGGTATGGTGAGTGGATTGTCGCACGCGGTGACGTAAGCAGTGTCCCAATAAATTAGGTCAGCATTCGATAAAGGCTGGGGTTTAGTGTAAAGGGATGGATTTAGGGTTTTTAGGAGGGAGTATTATGGAGTGTAAGGGATGGAGGGAGGAGCATCTGTTGAGGTGGTGTCCAAATCAGCATCGCCTACATCATGCTGCCGCTCTGCTGGTGCCCAAACAGATCATGCTGGCAGGCACACTATCCTCGCACCGCCAACCCTCTGTTCTATACAGCGTTTTCCCCCTCCCTCGCCGAGATATCATATTAACCTGCCCCCCTGATCCCCGCCCGGACTGCCCCGCTCCCAGCTTTGCCATGTTCCTGCCGCACTTGGTGCGCAACGCCATATACCAGCAGCCCCTTCAAGACCAGCAGGATCAAGAGCAAGGAAGCCGTTTCAGCCGCCGCAGCCTGCTGCGCAGCCTCATCAAAGGTAAGGCCGAGCTGCCGACCGGTACCTGGCGGCTGGCTTCACATAAAGCAAACCATATGTCAGCCCCTGCCTGTCGGCTGCATTATGATCCCTCAATTTTATCCTCCGCTTTCCACCCATTCTCCACTTTCCCATGTCACCCAGGCCTGGTGGTGGCAGAGTTTCATTGCTCCGTGGCCCTACGTCGCCGCCTGGACTGGGCCCGAGTCAACCTTTGGCCGTCGGAGCTGCCGGCCCAGTCCACTGTTGTGCTCAGTGGCCGGGACAACTTGGTGCCCGTCAGGGAGATACGCCGGATACTGGTAAGTGGATTTCCAAGGGGCCGGCTTGTATGCAAGGTTGGCTTTGGGGTTACGGTGGTTGATACCGGGACGAAGGCGGATGATCCGTCTCATAGGCAAGATTCCACGAATATGCTTTTCCATTTTTGGTTATGGCCTGTCGGGCCCTGTGCAGTCTGTGCCATTTGTCACCTTGTGTATAGTTGTAGTAGACTCTTCTCCTAAGTTTTTGGCCACCCGTCCTTAAAACTCGTTCACGGCAGGCCAACCGCGCGGAGCTGCTGGGCCCTGCCTGCCCGCATCCCAATGTGCTGTTCCGTGAAGACTTGGGCCATGGAGGCTTTCTTGCGGATGAGGATTGCCAGGCGCACGTCATCGCGGCATCACTGGATGTCAGTTTGCAGCGCGCCAAGGAAGTCATCAAGAAAAATGGCAGCGCACAGCAAATTCAGCAGGAGGAGCAGCGGAGGGTGACCACGGGGGCTCGCGCCCTTCCACGCGCACCCCTCATCCACGACCGCGCTGCGCCGTTGCCAGGCCATCAGTTGGTCCCTCTCCCATCCTTTGCAGACAGATACGTTCTGGCGGCAGAGCCCACCATCGAAGCCGTGGAAGCCGTTTGGTCGCAGCCCCTGGGCGCTTACTTCATGGACTCAGCCAGGCAGGGGAAGGCTGCCAACTGGCTTGCTGCTTCTACCGGTGCCGTGGACGCGGACAACCACAGTCACTCAGAGGGTGCTCTCGTCACGACTGCACTAGGCCGTGGGGAGGCACCTCACCGGCTGTTGCCGTGGACACTATTGCCTATATTCCCTTCGGCCGCGCTGTCGCCCATCCCGCTTGCAGCAGCTGTGCTCATGACCCTAGCTCTGTGTGATTGTGAAGGCATTGAAGCGCCGGTCAATGGTGGAGGACAAATCTGGCAAAATGACCGGACACGTTTAGGGTTGCTCGCTGTTCTGGGTCTTATGTTTGAACAGAAAATAGGCGTATGGAACGAGCATTACATTGGACGGCAAGGGAGTCGGCTTGTGGCTCTGCCGCTTCCACAGCGCAGGGAGCGGGGGCCTCGCAGCAGCAGCAGCAGCAGCAGCCGCTTTCTCACCGCCTCAGTTGCAGCATACTTGCCGGCGCGCACCATCCGACCTGTGGTAGCATTCAGCGGGTCCCTGTACGCTGCTAGTCCTGTCCGACGGAAGATGGGCGTTGTCGCTGGCGGCAGCAACCTGCTTGGTCGCATGTGGCGGACGTGAGCGTGGATTCACCGGATTGGGACCATCGAGTACGGGTTTCCCGAAACATTTGACTTGGCTTTATTTGGGCCAGTTTTGCTTTCCGTTTTCCGAGGTTTTCATGTACGAGGACGGATCAAGAAGATGCATTATACAGTATCCGTGATGCATAATGCGATATCCTGGAATAAGGCCCGATGTTGCGTCATGTGTGATACGACAAACCCTCCTTTGCGCGGACTCGATAACATTTCACAGCCCCAAGTACCGGACCATCCCATTATAGTTTTTGATTTCGTGATATCTGGGTTCGGGGACCGCCGATGCAGCAACTATTGATGGCTCTTGATGTTTACCTGGGGTCCTCAACGACCCACGGACGGCAGACCGAGTCTTTGTGTTGTCAAAGCAATCGACCTCCCTTTGCCCGAAAGTACTGCGCGTCTACTGATTGTATCATTACGTAATGTTTTGAAGGCATTCCAGTTCTCTGGCTTTTTATGAAAGAATTGGGGTGTGTTGGCGGCTGCCTTAGTGGTGGAGAGATAAGAAATATAGAAATGGCTTCGTATCCTGTGAATGCGCTCGGGCGAATTGCAGCGCTGGGTGGGTTCCAACCACAAAGGCAAAGCTGGCGCACGTGTACATATAAGAGGAGTGGAGTTGGGGTTTTGATTCATGTCCCCGGGTGTTATTGAAGCCGTTTGGGTGAATTTGTTCATTTTAGGAAATCGCCGATGATGATCAGGTGCTGGTTAGCTTCTTATGCACGGCTTAGCGACAACCTTCTTTTTAGCCTTCTTTGCGGGATCCGATAGGCGCGGGTGGCCAGGCATGTGTGTTCAAGATGTTTCCGTTGCCACGGGATCTATTCCTGGAATCGAATATTGGCAGACGCTCCGGTCGGCAAAGTTGATTGAAGGATCGTAGATATTTGCGCATGGCACAACGTACGGATGAGCGATGAAGATGCGGCTCGTTTGATTAAAGTACAATATGCGGATGTTTCTTTATATTTTGGCGAGGAGCTGCAGTCTAGATTTATGTTATTCTGTCTCTGCAGGTTAGTATCATTACTTGAGAGAAAAACAAATGTAAGGTTTGAAATGAGATGTTCAGTAAATTGATATGGATGACGAGTAGATATGCAGTACGGGCAAATGTATGCAGCGAGGAAAATGCTGCGTGAGAACATTACAGCTCCTTGAAAAATATAACGACATATAATTATGTGCTATGAGAGTTTCTGCGTTATCAATCAAATATGCAAACGATCTTAATGTCACGTACTGTCTCAATAGTACAATTTAGTACAATCGGGAAGGGGCAAACTCTGCCCACGACTATCCCAAATAACGATCTTCGGCCGTCGTTAATATTTGATGCGTCCTGATCACATTTTCAACAGACAACAACTTCAATACAAACGATAATAAGATCACAGGAATGCTTCGAGGCTTTACGAGACGAATTTCGTATGCATACACCGAGCAACTCGACGATACGTTTATATTCTTCCGCCTTGCAAAATAAGTATTCTTAATGTAAGCTCGATATTGCGACGCTCACTCAGGAACCTTGAACTGCACAGTTCGGACATGGAACGATATTAGCGGATTTGAGGAAATCAAGAAATTCAATTTCTCAAATAATTACCTCGTTGTTGAACACCGAAAACTTTCCCGCACGAATGCGCATGTCGAATAACTGCGGGATGAGGGGCAATGGCTCGTTGTGCAAGGGGCCGTTGGGATTTCGTTCCGCTCCGGTCAACCATTCACCACTCACCGATTTAATTTCGTTCCCATAACGTGTGCCAACAGCTGAAGCGTATTTCTCATCCTCGTAGAAAGCTGGGTTCCGGGTTGCCCTGCTCCGGAACGATGCCGCGTCAGCAAGGCCCCTCGAGACCCAACTAGCACAGCCTCAAAGCTTACTCTGGATCAAGGGCTGGAACTCGTGACACCATGGTAACAAGACCAACGGCAGCACAAGCAATAGGCATGATTAGAAAGTAAACGTCCACCGGGAGCTTGAACGCAGCGCTCCGTGGGGCCATCGTGCTTGTCCTATCAACGGAATGCACAGCAGATGGCTAGGCAAACTAACTTCAACGATATTTAAGCTTACAATATTATAGTACTTTTTCAAATGCATTGGCTTTTGTACCCTGGTCGCTGCCGAATGTCGTGCGTTATAGTACGGCAGAATGTGTAAAGATTTGCCGCAGCTCCGCTGTCATCTCACGACCAACGTGCCCACTACCTGACTTCTGATGTTTTTCCAGTTCTGTTATCAGGTTTGTATTATTACAAATGAAGAATTACGCATAGATAGTAATGTATAAGACGCCTAGACTGGATAAGATGTTGCATCGTTGGGCTTTCGTGTCATTCGTTTGGAAAATTTGATGACATGCGCTTGGTTGCACCGTTATTATACAGCTGTCGCTCCGCCTCTACCTTCGTGGAAAGCATCTAGTTCATGACAGAACTGCTTCTCGCACCGTGGCTGATGCATTTCTTAATTATCCTGTTAAAACCTGTATCCCATTAAACATGTGTTCGCGTGTATAGATGCGGATGAGTCCTCCAGTCCTTTTAACGGATGTTACTGGACCAGACCATATCCTGCCGGTTCGATATTATAGGTGCAAGAATTCAGGTAGGATGTCTAGGACAAGATCGTTCCTATTCAAGTCCGGAATCAACTATTAGGATTGGGAGCCTATTCGGCCGGACACAGGGGATGGTGCTGCCAATCGGAGGTTACCGGGGCTGGAGCAAGAGTAAGAATATCTGCCAACTCGTCTCTAGATTCAAAACCTGGCTGTGTTCATCCTCTGCGCATTGTCGACCTAAGATATTGCAGAATAATCATACGCGATACAGCAGCACACAATTGGCCAATCGAAGTGAATCATATACAAAGTAGGTGCTGCCATACGTGTTACAGAACTAAAAACCAAGAGCACACATGTATTCGCCGCACATACGAAATGGACCAAAAAAAAGTTCCAGGTTCAGATTTATAGCTAGTACACGCTAATTCAACTCCCGATAATCCCCAACGTCCTACTTTTTCAAAGCATTGCAGCGTCCGACTGCCACAATCTGCTTTGTGAATGCATTCACTTGGCGCTCACATGCGTGAAGCGGGCTTCGTGACGATGTGGTCATAGCACAGAGTCGTCAGGAAATCGCTGTAAGGACCGCCAGTGATGGTTCCCGCCAGCAGCTGAGCGGCCAGTGGGTACTTGGATGCGGCGAAACGCTGAGGACCCATCTGCACGCACAAGTATTGAAATCCCAGCCCGGTGGTCAATCACATCACAAGCACCGTGAAACGGGGCCCTTTGCTGAGGGCAATTTCCCGAGATAAACCCCTACCTCCTCCCGCCCACCCGCCGACCAGATCGTACAGACGTATGCCTACCACCGGGTTTCACCGCCAGGTGGTCGAATCATTCTTTCTCTCTCACCCACCGCCTGCAACAACCCCGCACACACTTGCCGCGATGTGCTGCTGCACAATCCCCCACTGCCTCACCTTGCCCTTGGCCGCCTCAACTTCCTCCTGAAGGATTTGGAGGACCCATGGGGCGCTCACCACACGGCCTTCCCGGGTAATGGCGCCGTGCCGAACCCATTGCCACACCTGAGACCTGCAGTAGTGTTTGTGACAGGAAGGGGGCCTTATCTTTAAAACCTTCCATTTTTAGAAATCAAAATCAAAATCAAGAACCTAACCATTGGTCCCCAAAATCCTCGAGGAATGGGTACCGAATTCCAAAGTCATCTTCGCGTCAGGCTTCATTCAGTCAACCCCACCTCTCGGAACTCCTCTCCAGACCCACCTGCTGATTTCGGCAGTGGCCGCATCCTCCATCAGGTTGTGAATGGGCACGCAGCCCACACCCCTCAGCCAGCTCTCCATGTATGCCAGCCCTACGCTCAGGTTGTCCCGCAGACCGCGCTCCGTGATGCCCCCCTCCGCGAGCAGCTGGCCCCCGCCCACACACAGCAGATCGGCGGCAGTGACGTTGACGTCATCACGACGCACGAAGAGCTGGTTGGGCTGCGGCATGTGCCTGTGTATACATAATAAGGGCAATATAATGTGCAGGTTAAAGTGGAAGAGAGGTGCGGCACTGAAGGATGACAGTGACCTATTCTTAGCCAGTGCTGCTGTGATGGTGTGTGTGTAGGATAGGGGGGTACATCACCCGTGGCCACTAACCTGGCAGTCCCTACCTTCCCCGGTGTTTCGGGGCACCCTCATCCAGTCTCCCATGCCGACTTCTCCGAAATCAGTGGTTTTCCCAGGTTCAGCACCCACCACCAGCATCCAGCGGAATCTGCCGAATCAACTAAGGCGTCAACTCCGCTACTGTTCAGCTCGCAGGTGTGTATAGCGGACTCCGCATTGGCCCCAATCATCGTCCGCCCCAATCTCCGAGAACCGGCTACCAGACTCACTTGTTGAACACCTCCAGCGCAATCTTGACAAGGTCGGGGTGCGCCACCCAGGTACCGTCATGGCCCGCAATCACCTCACGCTCCTTGTCCGCACGAACCTAAGAGCCGACGGCGTAATGCATCGCAGCGCCGCAGATCAGCGCCGCAGATCAGCGCCGCGAAGAAATGGTTCTTCTCAATGCATTTTAAATAAGTTCTCGCTTGTCCACATACCATCTGTGCCGCTATGGCAGCCACACGGCCACCACCACATATCATATTCCCAACTTTTCCTAACTTGGCAAACACAAAATCGTGCACCACACATCTACCGCACCTTGGCCAAAGCAGCAGCGTTTGCGGCCGGATCGTCCTTGATGGGAATCTGGGCCGCCATGCCGCCCATGGCGTGAACGCCTCTGCACGGTTATCGAAAGGGGTTAGTACCCAAGGGTGTTTCGGCATCGTGTCAGCCAGCCTTTATTAAGGATGCTTTGCACACGAGTACTAAGGGTAATTAGGCGGGTGGGATGCTGATTTTGGAGATGCAATTCGGTTGATACGTTAGTATACAAAATATTGCGGCTTCTCCTTACAGGTCTCCCACCTACCGTTTGTGGCACGTCTTGATCAACAAGCGCACGTATGCGTCCATGAAGGGCGAAGTCATTGTCACCGCGGAGCGGTCCGGTAGGACATACAGCCGGTGGTTTCGGAGCTTCTTTATGAATGAGAAAATGTAGTCCCAGCGGCCGCAGTTGAGGCCTGCGGGACGTGCAGGCGCGCGTGAGCAGGCCAGATGGACTGAGGTCCTGGACTCAACCCAGGCTTTTCCTGGACTCACTCCCGCAATTCCCCTGAATAAATTCCCGCCGCAGGGTCTAAAACGGCAAAACCAAAGCGACAAACATCCGCACCCGCCGAATGGTCTCGAAGCTCGTACAGGATCTCCTCCATCTCAAACGCCGCCAGAAGCGTCTCAATGAGCACCGTGGCACGAATGGTACCGCGGGGAATGCGGATCATGTCCTGGGCCGCGTTGAACACGTCGTTCCACAACCTGCAACAGGATTCCGATCCGGATCCAGATCAGGCAGACAGGGCAGTAAAAATCCAGAGTAGTCAAAACGAAACAAACCTAATATCATCAGATACACGGCTCGTTCTCCACATCAAAACAGCGAGTGGTGCGCTTCCCAAATGCTTGGAACTGCTGCTGTTAACTTCCTGCTATCGGCAGGATATGTTACAGATTCTGCTTTTCTTGAACTTCTTCTCCTTCCCCTCTCACCTAGCCTCCAAATGGCTCTCCATCTTTGGCAAGTAGAAGTAGGGCCCTTCACCGACAGCCAGCGTCGCCTTCGCGTTGTGGAAGAAGAACAACCCGAAATCGAACAGTGAGGCCGAACACGGCTCCCCGTCCACCAGAAAGTGAGCCTCCTCCAGATGCCATCCGCGGGGGCTGAAATGGAAGACAGGGATAAAAGATGAGTGGATTTGTATCGAAAGACACCGCACATGTTAAATATTATAGACAAGCGGAGACAACAAGAGAAACGCTGGTAGGCTTAACGCCTGGGAAGATGCTTGGATTCGTCGTGCACCATCGGTACTCACCGTACCAGCAGGGTGGCAAGCTTGCCATCGTTGCGCAGGTTGTAATTTTTGCCATTCGGGGCGCTGTACGTGATGGTGCGGCGAATGGCGTCACGAAGGTTCACGTGGCCATCCAGGTTGTTGCTCCATGTGGGCGCGTGTGAATCTGCATGTGGAATGTGGAATGATAAAGGGAGCTGGAGAGGACGGAAGAAAGGAAGAAAGGACAGCGCGAAGGAAGTTGTTCATGCGTGGCACACCGGATGGAAGGGAACGCAACCGAGATGTGCTTGCATTTGCAACTAGATTGGGAGGTGCCTTCCATCCGCCAGAGCCTGCTGATCCTGGAAAAGCATGCGGGCCACGAGGCTTGATGGGTGACGAGGCCATTTAGCAATTCATGTTTCAGCTCAGAAATTGTCTGATTCTTGTAGGCCATTCCTTGCACTGCCTGTCTCTTCGTGAAGAGGAGGAATCTCTCTTATCGGTAACTTTGGCACGTCCTGGGAGAACCCGGCAGCACGGAATGAAAGAGGATATCCGCCCACTCGCTCCTACCCTCAAAGTCGGCCATGTACTGGGTAGCGCCAGAGTTAAAAGCGTTGATCACCATCTTCCTGTCCACGGGGCCCGTAATTTCTACACGACGGTCCACCAGGCCAGGAGCGGGCGGTGCGCATCGCCAGGCAGGGGAGGCACGCACGGAAGCAGTCTCCGGAAGGAAGTCGGGAAGCCTGGAGAATAAGGCATCAGTAGCCAAGGCGTTCAAATGCTGTGCCATGGTTCACCGGCTGCTTATGAGTTTAACGGCAAACGAGGAGCGCTATGGCATTTGCAGAAACAATTTCGGTGCCCGCAGCTTCACAGCTGACCTCTACAATCAATATGTATTCGATAAAAAGGTAAAGATTTTGAGGGCATGGAGAAAACATGGAGGGCATGGTCTGGAAAGATAAACACGGTCAAGTGACAAGGGTAACGACTTAGCATGCGCGAGCCACGGAAGTGCCTCACCTGCCAGCATCCAGCTCCTTCTGGCGCTCCTGGCGGCGCTTCAAAAGATCCTTACGACGCGAATTGAATACGCGTTGAAGCGTTGCCACGAAAAACTGTGCCTCCGGGGTGAGGATAACGGCGTGCTCAGCAGCGACCGGTCCCAAAATAGCAACACCCGGCACCGCCTGGACGGCCATTATGTCCTGACTGTAGACGAGTCTTTTGCGCGGCGACTGGGAAAGGGTGTGTTGCCGGAATGCTGGCGCGGCTCCACGGACGCAACTACCCGACTCTCGACGGTCTTCAGTAGCCGCTCTCGATCTTCAAGCCAATCTTCCAGCACCAATATTGTTAATCTTTGAATCTAAACGTTAAACTGTATGTAACATGAAGTTGCTCAACGACCTTAAAATACAGTCATCGTACGGGACGGTTGCTGTCAGCAAACCGTCAGTCATTCGCCGTAACTAGTCTTCCACGCATTACGCAACCAGATTAGGCATTTTTCTAAACCGCTTAAGCTGATTCGTGGTTCCAGATGATTTCGGCTCCTTACAGTCTTTCCTTAGCCGCATGCTAACTTGCCTATTTCTAAACTCACGGCAGAACCATGCTAAAACCATGAAAGTTACAGGTATATAATGATTAAATCTCTAACGCGCTATTTTTCTTAAATCTAACTATTCTGCTAGAAACCTGTCCGGTCGGTCGATAATGGACCCGACTGAAAATTTGCAAAGTAGCCGTCTCCTTTCCCTCCTAATTATGGGTCAAAGTCACCTTTTGATTTGCATACTTCTTGATTTATCAGTTCTGGTAACAAGCGTCATTCCGGCTGTCACCATGTTCCTTTGAGACGAGATTCCGGCGGCCGCAAGGATGAACTCTCTAGGCATATTCTACTGCCTCGTAGGCTCCGCCCTTCCCTGAGAACCGAATCAAGCGAAGGCGCACGGAACCGACTTATAAATCCTTGCTGCGTTGGAACAAAGCACGGTTCCGATATGAACTACACGTCAGCGACGAGATTTTTCACGCAATCGTTGATGCATGCACTGTAGAACTTCAGTGTACGTGAGAGTACACTGCGCTTATGCGTTGGTGAGCGGGTTTACTCTGTGTTTCCTATCAAGTGGGGGTAATTACTCTGCCCTCATGCGCCAATCTTAGCGAGACATGTCAGCGCGCAGTTTCTGAAGTACCTTTATCCATTTGCAGATGCTTGCAGCACCATGTACCTGGGCCCCCCAAAAGACTTAGCTGATGTAGTTGTTGTACACATACACCAACACACACAATCTAAATGTGCAGGAGTCCCCGGACTGATCATCATCTGTCTGAAATAATTGGTCTGAAGATAACCTGGTTTCCCATGAAAAATAGGAGGCAGGTTTAATGGCTGATCAACACTTGATGCTTGAAAAACCCATGGGAACATGTCGTGACGGCGGAACACAAAACACTCATGCATGGCTGAGGTTGGCAATTGTTAGCATCAGTGCCTGAGACGTGCCCTACAGAGGGAAAGGAGTGTAGTAGTCGTACACGTAAGGCAACATGGGACATTCTAATAACACCCCATCGCCAGCAGCAGTGGTGGTGGTGATGATTGCGGTGCTTCATGTCTACATGCCTAGATACAGCACAAGTATTCTTGCCTAGCTCATTGTCCAGTCATTCATTAACGATGAAACTCATACCTGTTGAAGGGGAGGAGCAGTTTTTCCTAGCTGATGGCGTTGCTGTACCCCATTGAATGGCAACACCAGCAATGGCAAACCCGCTTTACATCAACCCCTCGGCTCTGGGGCCTGCAGGTACGCCTTGAAGCGTGCAAGGAGAAGCAAATCATCATCATTGTGCCAAATGCTACCATTTGACTTGCTATTGCTTGAATCTTCATCATCACCACCTTTCTCATCCCCATCCCCATCACAGCCATCTACACCATCGCCTGTGGCATCCACTGATGACCGTACTGTCTTTGCACGCTTCACGTCAGGTGCCACATACCCCTTGACACTGGCTGATCGACCGCCTGCTTCCACGTCCTCGACCGCACGGCCACCACGGGCAATGGGTAACAGTCCCTACAGAAGAGTGTGCACCTCTCCCTCGGCCCCTGCCCCTACCCCCACGCAAGGATTTCCCTTCATGTTGGATAATTGGGTGAACATGCTGACTGCTTCACGTGAGTGAAAGGACAATCGCAGGTGCAATATTTGGAACTCCCTGCTGCACGGTCTGGGCTGGAACTCCTTGCTCCAAAGCGTGGACTGGGATTTCTTGCTGCATCATGGCGTGAGTAGCAGGGTGAGGCTGCGACCACCAACCTGCAGCAGCAGCTGCTGCTGTTGCAAGCAAAGCTGTAACAATCCATTGTGATACGTGGAATCAAAGGGGAATGTCTGATGCGCCGTTGCCTGCTCTTCAGCCGGTACACCTAAGTCAGAGCCCAGAGCAGACGTTGGACACTGTGAGCAGTAGATAACAACACGTGAAGTTCTTTCAACAGGATTATGGAAATTGCAGACACTTCATGCCTCATGTACATTTATATGGTACCATGCCACATGCCGTATCAATGAATGCGCAAGGTTGCACTGTTGTGCTGATATCCCCAGCGGTTGCCGCTAGATGATGTCTGCACTGGCTACAGCGGATTAGTAACCATATGGTTTTAGATGTAGAATGTGGATTACTGAAAATGGAATTCTGACGTGACCTTCAGCTTTATTAGCTCCGAAGCGCCCTGGCACACCGAGGCTGTCGTTGACCCCTAAGACGACCAGATAGGATATCGCATCCGACATCCATGGACAGTCGTTGCCGACTTAGGGAAACAGTCCAATAAATCATTGCCACATATTGGTATAGAGGTAATTTTAAAATGAAGACGTTAAAAAGCATGGCATTATTCGAAGCTGTTTTGGGTGTATGCAAGGAAAAGCTTCCATAACATCTCTGCAAATGGTACAAAGTATATTAGGGGATATGTTGAAATTGTAATACCTCTGAAAGGGGATGGTCAAGCCTAACGGTTGTGAAGTTAGTTGTCTTGAAGTGCAATCGTCAAGGATGAAAGGTTTTCACAAACTTCAACTTCGACTTAAGATTACATAGCGCGGCATTAAAACGTCTGATAACAGCCATACACAAAGAAGTAACTAAACCGCACACAACCCCTATCTCATATATCCGTAAGTCCACGCCCTCGAGCCGCGATTCAAGGAAATAGCACCATTTACGTTCAGGTAAATTCAGTGCGAACGTAAGCTTAATAGTTTCATCTATGCGTGTTCGAGATCAAGAACATTTCATCTGCTTTCTACGGATGCCGGCTTGGGTCGACTGTCTTCCGGGTACTCGGTGTTGGTCTTTGAAAGCTCTTCGACGTCCTTAAGCACGTCCCCGAAAACGACTGGGTTGCGTTGCATGCAACGTCGCATAGCCTCGAACTGCAAGTAAGCGGCCATAGTAAACAGCTAGTTGACGTGAAGGCCTGCCTCGGCATGCAAGTCAAGCACGCAAACACCAAACCTTACCAATGGTATGCAGTCTTTGTAATCGCCGTCCCCTTTTTCCCCACGCACACCGCAATCCATGAAGTTCTGCGCAAGTGCAGTCGCTCTGGTTTTTAATGCTAATTATATACAATACGGAAGAACCATTACACTCTTGTTTCAGTAAAACTTACATTGAACTCCTGCTCACAGCCGCCCTCGCGAAACATCACGCAAATTGGGCACTCCTTCTTTTCTCCAACCTCTGATGTAACCCCTGTTTCAGACATGGTGTTCCAGGATTTATGCGCCCTGTATTATCCAGTCTAATTGGTTTACAGCCTCCGGCAACGATGACAGGATATCTGCTAGTGACCGCACAGCTTAAGCCAATAGCCTATCACGTACTTGTAAATGCTGCTACAAGTAATAAAATCGTTGTCAATTATAATGCGTAATTATTCACTGTGCAGATGTGGCCATCATAATGATGATAAATCGGGCGAGGCCACATGCAATGAAATAATGTAGAAAATAATCAAAGAACTATATACATATCTTGTCTTGAAGGGCTTCGGCGAATCGCGATCAACAACATGAATGTCGGTTCTTGTTGACCGTTGCCCGGTCACAAGCGATGCCGCCAATGTTCGAAAAGCCCTTGGGACTTAATGGAATGTCAATTTAGAAAGGAGAAACATTTTAAGGTAGAAATTTAGTGTTATCTCGTAATTTGATAGACGTGGATAATGATGCATTATCCCTTATAACGCACTTTACGCACCACAGACATGAACGCCAACCTACGACAACGGCGACCTTGAGGAGCTCGTCCTATTACAATACACAGTGTAATCCTGCACATGTGGGCTACATTCCAGCGTGGACATGACTGTGGAAAGCTGCAGCTCACAGATTTCGTAAAGCCATCCTCTGGAGGACACCTTCAGGACAATGGTTTTCATGTACAGTAAAGCCAGAATCCAGACTGGTAAACCCTATGCTGACAACCTCAAACTGTGTACCAAGACCTACCAGGGGCGGCGTGCCCCATGCATCATCCTTCGGCCTCAACCATAACCTCGACGATGCTTCACGCCTCCAGTCGGCCGCTGAATTTTGGGCGGCTAATGGAACTTGGGCACATCCATGCGAACTGCCTCCACCCTCAAGCGTTACCTGATCCGCATCGTCACCTAAGAGACGATCCATGGAACCAGGCTAGTAAACTCGACAATATCTCCCGCTAACATCCCAACCAGAAACATCCATTCACATCAGCTGCCCCAGCTGCCAGCCCCATTAAATTAGCGAAGGGGTGGGAGGGTGGGTTATAGAATGTCCCGCAACTACCGAGACTAAGTGACCTTAATCCAGGATACCACCAAATTAGCAAGCCAAAGGATGAAAGGAGTAGGGGATCTGGTGCAACCTGTTGCCAGATTCTAGTCCACACAGACAGTACGGCACTTATTAATCGAGCATGACATAAAAACAATGCCCGAGCAGATCAACAAATTACAAAGCTTGTGAGGGTCTTGGATTACTGTCTTTTGCTTGGAAAATGATACCATCCTCGAACTTTCCTAACACTTGGTCACTTAGGTTTTTAGCCTCTGGAGTACTCAAATATGATGTACGGTTTTTGTGGTAAACTTTTTTTATGGACGGGGCTTTATGTACATATCCACTTGAAAGGGCATGTGCGTGTGCCCAAGCATCTTCCCGGTCAATACGGACTCTCAGGAATAAAGAACATCTTTATTTTATGCCTTCGGCAAGCTCGCCAAAGTGCACGTATTACCTCAGCTTCATACATTATACCAGGGCTATAGTCTAACACTATTTATTCAGATCAGCGGCCCATACTTGCGATATTCCTTTCGGAAGCTGGCCATCATTTGGCAGCTATAAATCCACGTGTCCATTCTGCATACACAGGAATTATTGATAGTTCTTTACGTCTGCGGACGCAAGCTGAAGTTTTTCCCGTAGAAGACTTGCAAGTCCAGAGTGTCGAGTGACATTCGTGAACTGCGTCCTTCCTATTATTACCGCTGAGTTCGGGCGAACCTAAATTCTGTTGGATTGTCCAACTAACGTCTGAAGTGCTTCTGGTTTCGACTGACCTCGTTTACTTCGGAAAATGGGTGTGCGTGGCTCAAAGCCTTTATTGCATGATGAAAGTCAACAAACTGGATATGATACAACGCGGTTAGGGGACCAGAAGAATGGCGCCAGGCCGTCTGGTTACGCGCAGCTGTCGGAGGCCAAAGGCGTACCGCATGCCGAGTCTGTCTCAAGTCGACTGAACCGTGGAATGAAAGTTTCCAGTGTCGTCTCATTCGGTCAGCTGAGTGAAGATATTCAACGGCCATTGAACACGGCCCGTGCTGCGCTCACAAGCGTGCACAGTCGCATGGACCTCTTGCAGGTGCGAACGATGCCGGGCACGCTAGGAGCACTGCACGGGAGGTCAGCGAGTGCGCAACGCATCTTCGATGGCGTCTCGGTTCATATTACACCCTGGGAAATGTGGAGTCTGTGGAGTGTTTTCTCAAGACCATGAGGGGGTAACATGAGCATACAATTTACATCTAGATAGGTTTCCCATTATTGGGATATGCCACGCTGGATGTGGCCATGGATGCTTTCCCATAACCCCATTATTACTTTTCCGACCTCCCTCCCTGTTTTTCGTTTGCCACAGGAGTTCCACCATCGTGAAATGGCAGCTGCGGCTTTGAAGCGCGAGAAGGCCTTGGACTGGCTACCCGAGTACCGACCCGTATCTTTGGTGCCGCCCTCCCGCGGCGCCATAACTCATCTGGAGAGGGTCACACGAGTTAGCCAAGCCGCGATCCTCAGCGTAAGTGGCGAAGGGTGGTGAATGGGCAAGGGTCTGGATTGAGCAGCTTCGCCAATGGCCGGACAAACTGTTCAGGGCTGTTGCCTAACCAGTGTCCATCGGAAACCATACTGGCATAGAAATTGAGACAAAACATGGGGCACTCGAACCTGCTGCCTGGAAGGACGCATTTTACGGTATCCTCTGTTTGCAGGATGTGCCCGTGGGCCGCAAGACCAAGATCGTGTGCACGCTGGGGCCCTCTTGCTGGTCAGAAGAGGGCCTCGCCCAGTTGCTGGATGCGGGCATGGACGTGGCTAGGTTCAATTTCAGTCACGGCACTCACGCTGCGCACCAGGAGGTGCTGGACCGGCTCAGGAAGGTGAGGCGCTTGTCGGGTTGGCAAATGTGGCAAAGGGGGGGGCAAGTTATGGTTAATGACTGCCAGAGGGACAAGGGTGTGGATTGGACGAAGGCAGCATCAGAGAAATGCGGGGTCCTCATAGAAACTGCAGACAAAAGAGGAATGAAGAGAAGGCCCCAACAGGCATTTCTTGACGATTTCCAGCTGGCTTTGTAAGGAACTAGGATGTTTGTACATCTTTGCATTGTTGCATGAAGGCGTGGCAACGCAGACACAAATGGGAATATTGAAGGGCATCAGGCACTAACGCTTTTGCTGGCAAGAAGCATTCACGCGGCTCTTGCAAGGCGTGGACTGCGCGTCTGAGGCCTATTCCACAGGCTTTCAGTTCCGATGTTCGCCCCTCGACGCGTCACGCATTGCGTGCCCGTCAAAAAGGGGTTAAACGATAGTGAAGCTGTCTCGCGGTCACGCCTGCTGGCTGGCCCAACAAGCAGATTGCTGCGCCTGTACTTCCAGGTGGTTATTGGCGCCCTCTATTGATGGTGTGTTACGGCTCCGGTGTCCTAAATGACCATGATCGCAGGTCGCAGAGGTCAATAAGAGCTTGGTGGCCTTCCTGCTGGATACCAAGGGCCCTGAGATTCGCACCGCTATGCTGCGGGGTGGCAAGGACATCGAGCTAGTGGCGGGCCAGGACGTGACTGTGGTGGCGGTGGGCGATGATTACGTGCGCTGGGAAGGCTATAAAGAGGCCACCGGCGAGACGAAAATTGGCATCAGCTACGCCAATTTGTGCCAGAGTATCAAACCTGGCGGTACCATCCTGTTGGCGGACGGGGCCATCAGTATTGAGGTGGTGTCTATCCTCAATGACACGGAGCTTCTGGGCCGTGTCATCAATTCGCACAAGCTTGGACAGCGCAAGAACTGCAACTTGCCGGGTGCGCTGGGAAGTTGGGCCCTTTGGGGTATGGATGATGATGTGTGCATGTTGATTTTCGAACGCATATCAGCTAAGGGTCAAGGGGCAAGTTTAGGGACAAAAGAACAGTGACTAGGTTATCAGCTCGGCCAAGTTTCCAAGTGCTAGGCCATGGTCAGGAAACCTGCAGTCATTTCTGCCTTCAGCAGATCTGCCGTAGTAAATCCCGGCCCTGGTCTGCGCAAACCTCTGTTCTGGGACCTTTCATGGTTGACCGACAACAGTTGTCCATTCCTATCCTTTCACTTAGGTGTGCACGTGGACCTGCCTGTGCTCAGCCCCAAGGACGTTGACGACGTACAGAACTTCGCAGTGAAGAACAAGATGGACTTCGTTGCCGCGTCCTTCGTGCAGGCAAGTCGTCGGAAAGCCCGTGCGGACACTCCATTTATAGCCTGTCCGTTCGGTCGGTTGTCGCAGCCAGCTTCTCATCAGCCATGCGAGCACGAGACTACTCGGCATTTCTACTGCGTGGCCTGATAGGCAAGATTGACGTCGACATGGCGTAAAGTAGGATGGTGGGCGGTGGTAATGGATGATGGCTAATGCTGTAATGCGGCTCGCTGCCCCTTAACCCTTCCGCTGAGTAAGGTGTCCAATCGCCCGGCGGAGCATATCTTGCCTCTGTTCGCCCTAGGTGAATGACAAGTTTGCAAAGTTTTCAGTATATTGGCCAACGTTCTCGTCAGGTCATGGCGTTAGGTCATGATTGCGAACAGAGAGGTGAAGCGGTGATCGTCACAGATGGTGACCAGGTCATATGTTGGGCCCGTATCTCCTCCAGGCTACTTCAATCCTCGTTTCGCCGTCTGCAGAGCGCTGACGACGTGCGGCTGGTTCGTCGCGTGCTGGACGAGGCGGGCGGATACTTCGTTAAGATTATCTCCAAGATCGAAAACGAGGCAGGCCTGAGGAACATCGACGCCATCCTGGCAGAGACGGACGGGGTCATGGTAGCGCGTGGCGATTTGGCCATGGAGGTAGGCATGTAACTGGCTGGGGACGCTGGAATTGTGTGGTCATAGTTGCCAGGAACTTAGGATCCTAGGCCTGATGGGCCGCTTCTTTCCTCCATCGATGAGAAGGTGCTGTCCTTATCATCTGCAGGTCCCTGCCGAGAAGATCGCGTTGGCTCAGAAGATGATTATCGCCAAGGCCAATGTGCTTGGCAAGGTGGTCATCACCGCGACCCAGATGCTGGAATCCATGACGTCATCGCCCCTGCCCACCCGCGCCGAGATGACGGATGTGGCCAACGCGGTGTTCGACGGGACGGACGCCGTCATGCTCAGTGGGGAGACAGCGAACGGGCGGTACCCATTCGATGCAGTACGTACGATGGCGCATATTGTCGAGTATGCGGAGCTGGGCGTGGATTACAGCTTCCATCACGACTGGGTCAAGAGATACAACTCATGGCTGGTGCGTGGTGGGACTGGTGGAACTGTGAATTAAGGTTGCGATTGGTTTGAACTGAACAGTGCGGGGGTTTTGTCCGTGCGTGAGTCGATTACGGAAGCGCCTAACCCGATCGACCTCCGGGCCATGGTGTTAAAGGACACACATAGTGGCGAGGCAATATCATAGATCAGTGTTGATCCGTATCTCATGTAAGGCCCGTATCCTGTCCCCGGTAGGCTCGCATCAAGGGACCTTCTACGTACCCCATGAACCAATTGTCAGACGCAGCTGATAGTTACTGTCACGTGTCTCTCCATGTGCAATGTGTGAAGTGCTGGTCATTGATAGCCACCAAGCCACCCTCACTCGTCGTTTCGTCAACATCTGTACAAACGATATGTGTCACCTGGGGATGCCGCACGCATCACCTGGGTCTGACCCACTGGTGTCCACCCCGCTCAGGCCCCTGTGAGCCCCCTGGAGGCCACACTGGCCGGTGTTGCGAAGTCTGCTATTACCTTTTCTATGGACACCAACGGAGACGGAGTGATGGATGCGTCTGAGGGTGAGTCAGCAGCGCGTGCGTCTTTCCTGTTGCATCTTTCCTTGCTAGTAGTTGTTTTTTTGGGGTCGTGACGGCGCCGAAAAGCCGAGCATGAGGTGCACCAGTATGTCGCAGGTCTTGCATTCCGGCGAACGCGGCCTTCACAATCGTTCGCCAGTCTCTGCTCCTCGCGGCTACAACTTGTTGACCGTTTGATTTATTGTTTGTCTCTTGTTCAGATTTCTGCATATCACCAAGATATGGTTCATCCCGCGCGCATTTTGTTTTGGCAGCGTTCAGCGCCTACAAGCCCCATTTCACGTGACGGGCGTTGCGTTCACCTTCCTTCTTTTGGTCTCCCCGATCTTATCTCCCTGATCCTTAGGGTTTAGGATTTGGTATTCGTTCGATACCTTACCTATCATGCGTAGCCTATCCTCTTGAACCCCGTGTGACGCGCAGTTACCACATCCCCATCCTTCCCGTGGCCGATCCATGACACCCTTTTGCAGGCTGTATTGCGGTGGTTTTTACTCGCAGCGGCTTGGCTGCGCAGCTTATTTCCAAATACCGTCCGCCCTGCCCGATTATATGCGTGTCCGACCATGACTGGGTGCTGCGTCAGGCCTCGCTCACATACGGCCTCTACCCGCTGCATGTCGACGTTTCCGGGACGGCAGATATGCGGCGGGCTATCAAGGCGGCGATCGAGTATGGCAGGTGCGTGCAATTGGTGGTGACGCAATTTATGGTTGTCGTGTATCACCCTATAAGGATGCGATGCAGGTTTGCAAAGCTGCTGCGAGGGATATAAAAGCCCTGGGGCCAGGGCCGGGCCGGATAATGTGCATCACCATGACTGGGTCCTTTCTTTGAAGGCTTCCTTGCCCCTCCGATCTCAAACATCAGGAAGCGTCACGTGGTGTACGACGGGAAACACATTCTAGTGGCCTCGGGCAGCGGCGAACCCTGGGCTGACAATGTGGCGGAGGTTTGCGTGGACCAGATTGGGTCGGGAGGTGCGTGACGGTGCGATTGGGTCGGTCGATGAGTGCTGCCGCCCGGCCTGCAGAGGGCTCCTAGGGTCCAGATAATAAATAAGGGTTTAGGTTGTTGTCCTCTTCGCTCACAACTTCGTATCTCTCACTTCTCCAAGACATCATAACGTGCGCTGCAATGGAAATTATGGAACACGACGACAGTTAACAAAGGGCCTACAGCTTCTAGCTGTGCTCGATGTACCGTATAGACGTCCCTGATTGGTCAGCCTATTAGGCGGCCTATCGCGATATTGGCTTTGGGGCGTTAATGCGCGGCGTGACACAAACTATGCAAGTAACCCTCACCGATTATAGTCGTGCCGTTGTTCGGGCTCGGGATGTGCAAAGGAGGATTCGTACCGAGTGAATGTCGCCGGCGTGTTGGGTATGTCCGGTGTCGCTCATGTGCGCGTATGGTGCCATTGAGGTACGGATGTCAATCGGGCCGAAGCCCGAGCCAGTTAATCAATCACACGAGAGGATGTCGCTGGCCACTCTTCAGCCCCCCCTGCCCAGCGACTTGCTGTTTAAATCTTGCGTTCCGCCGTGGTCCCCACAGCCACCAAGCTTATTCGTGCGATGAGCTCCGGGCTGGCCAACACCGCGCCAATCGAGTACAAGTCGCCCTTTGTGGGCAACTCTATTGCTTGCGTCCAGGTGGGGTGCAGTTTGGGATCTGAGGTGCCGGATGTGGAGTTCTAAGAGATGGGCGTAAGTGCTGCTACCGACGGATGGCCCTTAGTCGCTTTGAACTGATGGCGACATGAAACACCGCATCCTCCACTTCGCCTGGCCCTACATGCGCCTTCAAACCTTATTATGTACACTTACATTGGCGCATCCATGCCATTACAACATTTGCTACGTCTGTGCTGGCCCTGCCTTGCTTTCAGGGTAACTGAATTCAACCATTACTTGTTTTTATATTCACATAAATGTTTGCCCCCCTTTCCTGCCTCAGACGCTCCAAATTACCCCGCAGCTCATCATCGATCGTATTTTCAACTTCCGTAGCACGAAGATCGTTGCCACCCTGGGTCCCAGCAGCTTCGCTGCCGCCAAGCTGGACGCCATGTTGGATCTGGGAGTCAGCCTCGTGCGCTTCTTCTTCCACGAGGAGCCTCTGGTAAGTCGTACGGCAGCCCTTGGGAAAGTAATATACGAACAAAACCTGGGGGGCACGCTGAGACCCCTTGGTAGCTTGAAAACTGTAGAAGTTATGCAAAGGCGACGGGTGGAAATTTTATCGCAGCGTATGGGGCAGCCGCGCTTAAACAGTTGTATGCATCTCAGCCGCGTGAGAAAAGTCGCGAGGCTGACGCGTGGCAAATGCGCTCTTATATGATGACGTGTATGTTGAGCATAAGGGCCGCTCAAGCCGTCTATCTGTATTTCTCATGTACATTTCATCGGCCCCATAGGCGTTTTACCAAGGTCTACTGGAGCGCATTCGCGAGCAGCTTAAGCACCGCTCTGACCCGTCTCTGGGCCCTGTATACACCACCATGCCCGGGCTCATGGCCACCATAAAGGTGGGGCCGAGGATTGGTAACCGTGTGTGAGTAACCGCTTGATATAATTTGCTTCATGGAGGGGGATTTCGGCGGCTATCGGCTGCAGTTGCTTCCCATTCCTAAGGCTCGCCGCCAGTGCGGAATTTTATCGCTGACGGGTGAAGAACCTGCTGCGGTCTATGAAACGCGTGCGATGGGTGCTTGCTTCGACGAATCTTATGCGCCAGCGGCTCAGCGCTGTGTTGATGTCCGTCGCGTCATTGGCGACTACTGGGGCGTGCATGCTTTTGGTAGATTGTGCCTAGGTATAGTGCCAAAAGGCTCAGTGCCAATCTCTACCTGCTGTATCGAGACCGTGTCTCTTTTATTAGATGTCCCTGACCCTACTCAAATTCCGCCCGCCTCCTACTCAGGGTCCCGAGATTCGCACCACACAGCTGCGTAGCCATGCCCCCCTAGAACTATCGGCAGGCCAGCAGGTGACGCTAGTGCCCACGGACGACTGGGCGTTCAAAGGCTACAGCGAGATGGGTGCCCACGTAGTGGGAATCCATTTCCCGAAGCTGACCCAGAAGCTGCGCGTGGGTGAGTGTCGGACTTTTAGGTGCTGCCAGTCCGGAGAGGCCAGGGAGAAGTTGTGGGTCGGTTGTGGGTCGCACGCCCGAGCGTGAGGTCACTCGGGGCCAAGGTGGCGGCAATTTTAGCTACCCATGTTCAGCTGCTCTGCACACCTGCTTTCCAGGCTCCTTCGCCGGGGCGTAAGGTTAGGGGGACGGAAGGTTAAGAGGACATAAGATCGAGAAAGGGTACGGGTAGGGGTACCGGGTACTCTCGCACTGGTACAGGTCCTGGTAAGGTCTATAGTATTAAGCTTTTCCAGCGTCGCCTGCGTCCGTGTGATGCTGAGAGCCGCATTTTGGGATCTGGAAGTGCCAGCTGTATCTGTGAGTTTCTAGAGAACGCATTTTGGGTGCGCATCAACACGTTGGAAATCACATGCAGGCGACATGGTGGTCCTGTCGGAGGGAGCAGTGACAATCAAGGTGGCAGAGGTGCAGCCGCCACCCGGAGCCAGCAGCCGGACCTTCTCCAGCAGTGATGCTCTCATTAGCAACAGTGCCAGTTCCAGCGGGGTAAGCCTAACCTTACAGGAAGAGGAAAACACGAGGGAATCCGTCGTCAATGAAGATTTTCCGTACGGCAAGGTGGTGGCGACAGTGCTGATTGGCGGCACGCTGGCGGAGGACCGCGTGGTCGACATTGCGGGAGGCAGCCTACTGCATGTGGGTAGGGTAGGGGCTCTTGAAGGTTTCTCTCTTACAAGTCGGACATATTTGCAGCTACTGATAATATCACATGAAAGTCCTCAAGTACCGCAGTTCTTGGCATTAGAAACCAAAATGCCGGCAATTCCTTCAAAGGCAACGAACCGATTGAAACCGTAGTACTAATCGGCAATGCCGGTATCGCGCTTGATAAATAATGGCATTGAGAGAAAAGAAAAGTCCTTTGACCCTAGAATATTCACCGGTTGGTGGCAACTCAGCGGCTGGCTATCTAGGAGACATTGCTTGCCTGAGGATGGGACAGGGATGGTCACCGCTAATCGCATACTTCCAAATGCAACCTGCGCCCCATCGAAGCACCTTTTTTGCGCCGAATATAGTTTCAGTGATACAGCTTTTCCTTAGTGTTCAGTGATCCATCAGATGCCACGACGACTTATCCCACATTACATACACACATGCATACGTACATACATACGTACATGGAGTCGGCCCCTTTTTGCTTGGCTTTCTTGGGTTCACGGAATTCCGTGAACCCAATGATTCCGTGAACGGAATCATTCAGAACAGCTTGGCTATTTTCTTATTAGCATAGCGCGGCATGAGGCGTTTCTCACCAACAGACCCAACTCGCTATTTTAGCAATCCCTACCATCTTTGGGCCAACAACATCGACAGCCGCTGGACGTCAAACTCCTCGCTTCTTTTTTCTTCTCTTAGCGGGCTGGCGGTTTCTCATGGCCGGAAATAACCTTGGCACGACCGAGCAATTTAAATGGACCACCAACAGCTGCGGGCAACAGGGAACCAACGGACACGCCTCAGATGGCCAACCGCATTATTGATTTGGAAGATATCCAACGGCAACTACCAGCCGACGTTCCCGTCCTGCTCGACCAAGAGACAGTGACCGATAGTAGCGGCCGTCCTCATAACTGTCTACGAAATGCTGCTGATGGCAGAGCCAGGGTTTACCTGCAGCCCTAAAATAGGCAGTTACCATCAGTAGAAACATCGGAGCGGCACTATTGTTCAGGAGATCAGTGTCCTCGTCCCCAAGGGAGGCCTGGCAAAGCTCAACTCATCCTTCGCTATCGATTTGGGACATCTAAAGCTGGGATTCATCAGCCTCCTCCCTAACAGCGCCCCAAATGAAGTAGAGGTCCACATCAGGAATCTCCACAAGGCAGCACCAGTCTACTGGAAAACTTGGGGAGTGCCAGCTAACCTGGCACACTAGACCGTTTCAAGCGTCATGGCCCAGGCTTATTCCACAGACCGGAATGAATGGCTAAAGAGGGACTTCCACTAGCTAAACCCCACCAAAATGGCAAGCACTTGGAGGGTGAAAATGGCGCCAGGGTCCCCCAGCCTGTCACATGAGGTCCCATGCAGTCTCAGGCGTTCTAACAGTCGCTTGTTGGTCGCAACCAAGCTCAGAATGGTGGAGGAAGAAGTGCCATTCACCAGGCCATGCCCACCCCCACCACGCCTGGAGCTCAAGCTCCAGTGTGACCTCCATCAGCAGCAATGAGAGCTGCACAGCCTAAATAGCAGCAGCAGTGGCAACAGCAACACAGCAGCAACAGCTGCTGCTACAACAGCAACAAAATCAGCAGCCTCAGCAGCAGCAACATCACCAACAGTGGCTACAGCAGCCGCAACAACATCTGCCGTCACAACAGCAATCACAGCAGCCCACTGTTAACCCAAGTGGCCCAAGACCATCTGGATTCACCAATGTGCCAACCCTGGCCGACATAATCAGGCAGGGCCATCAGCGCCAGGGGCCCACTCACCCACCGCACCCTACGCACCAGCCCTTCTCCCAACTGAGCCACACTGGCATGTCTCACCACCCCCTCCACCTCCACACATTCTCGCCGCAGCAGCAGCCTCAGCAGCAGTAGTAGTTGTTGCCACAAAAAGAGCAGCTGAAACAGCAGCTATGGCGAGCAAAGTCCTGACCCCAGGAGCTACCACAGCCAACATGGCTAAGAACCTGTCCGCAACCCTAGCCGGGCCACCAACAGCTGTGTTGCCAGCCAAAGCCACACCACCACCCAATCAGCAGGAGCCAACCACAGCGTCTCAGACGGAAGGGAACAAAGGGGATGCTGGAACACCTTCAGGCCTGGACAGGGAAGATCAGGGGGAAACTCAGCTTGTTCTCCCACAACCCCTGCTAGGCAAGGACAACCCTCTAAACGCACTGGATAAGGCCCTTGCAGGGCCCTCATCAGCCCGGCCAACACCTCTCAAGAGGAAAAAGCGCCCTTTGGGCAGTAACACCCCAGGAGGTACTCAGCACAGCAAAGTATGGATGCACCGGCTGTACTATCTGCCAGATGAAGTTTGGGCTCAATGGCACAAGGCACAAACAGGAAGAGCACGGCAGGCTGGGAAGGGAAAAATGGTGTTGCAGCGGGAGCAAAGGAGGCGGCAACTATCAGGCCAGGATTAAGAACCTGCCAATCCCAACTCCTACAAGACATGCCTTCAACTTCAACCCACTGTGGGCGACTCAGCTGACAATTCACCTCAACCTCAACCTCAACCCCAGCGTTCTTCAACCTCAAGCATAGACAGCACCAGAATACCCCCAACCCGGCCCAGATGATGGATTGCGACGGGAAGGACCACAACCCCTCAGTGGAGGGACAGCATATCTAAACGCCCAACAGAAGGAATAAAAGCAACCAAGGTCAGGGAGCTCTTGGTGGACATCCACTACGGATCGCAACACATAATATGCGGGGGCTCCTAACCTTCCATGGGAGCCGTCTTCAGGCAGCACTATGGCAATGGGCTGAGCAGTGGCTGGATGTGGTTTGTCTACAGGAAACCCACCACACCTCAATTCAACACCAATTCCTCTTCGAGCATGATCTGCACCATGCAACAACACAGGCTCGCACGCAAGGCTGGAAGGTTGCAGCTTACTCTTGGTCTGGCTCGATCCACACAGCAGGGGTGTTCATTATCATCAGACAAGGACTAGCATCAGCCTTGGAACCTCAGCCAGCAGCCACAAATGGGCCACCATGCACAAAGGGCAGATATGCAGACTGTATCCTCCACCGGGGGAGACACAAACTACACATCTGCATCATATACCTTCCCCCCGGGCAAGACCGCAGTGGCAACCGCAACCCGCCAGCAGCTGCTTGAGACTCTCCTGGCCAACTCTACAGCTCAAGCCATGGACACCAATAGAGACACCACCCTGATCTGGGCGGGAGATTCAACTTTGTAGAGAACCACTGAGTGGGATTCCTCAGCTGGGAGAGATGGCTGCCAGGCAGACAGACCAATCACCGCCATGAGACAACAAGCAGGCCCCAATATGGTGGATGCTCACAGGCACTTCCATCCTAGGCACCGTGACTTCACCCACCTCTATCAAGCCCCTGCATCTGGAGGCTCACGCTTGGACCGCATCTATATCAATGAACCTATGCTGCCTTATGTCTACTACATCACCATCTCCTTACACACGCCATCAGACCATTGGCTCGCAGTGATACATCTCCTGCCCCGCAGGAATGAGGTGCATGGCATTTACAGCGCACGAAGACTTGGGTGCTAGCATGGATGCATGGATCCGTAACCAATGCCAGGTAGCCCCTCAAGCTGAGGAGACCCCGGTCAACTTAATCAAGTGGTGGCCAGTTTTCAAAAGCCGCCTGATCAGCACAGATCATCAGCTGAATAAGGTTGCCCAACAACGCAGACAACAGCCTGGTACGCATGCCCAGGCAGGATTTGCGGAAGTCCAACAAGCCCAACAAGCTGTTCATACCATGTCTACCGCTCCTCACCTTCTTTAGCATTTGATGGATGCTCAAGCTAGGCTGGCTAGGGCACGCCTTGAGGATAACCAAAAAGCAGCCCAAGAACAATGACAGCAGCTGATGGCAGCCTATGTGCAAGAGGCCATGGGTGTACCAGGAAGGGCAGCCAGCTCAACTTAGAGACTGAAGTCAACTGCTTTCATGCAATCCTTGCCTGCCCGTGGTCTGATGTGCGCTGGGAGAACCAACATAAGGAGACCCTGTGGCGCCTCACGATGGATGAAATACCTCAACCGGGCAACACACACCTGTCCCAGATTCCCACATAGCCCTGTGGATGCGGGACCTTTGGAGGCACACCTAGCCATCTCTGCTCCCCGCACTTGCACCATTTCTGGGAGTGCCCCGTAGCGCCGGCAGTGCGAGAACAGATTGACAAACACTTGTCGTCACCACCAACAACAGAGGGACGCATGGGCTGACAACATTCCTGGCTCATCCAAACACCCACTGGCTGTGGACAGGCCCCGTGGGATGTAATAGCTTTGGTGGCCCTGTCAGTCATGGGACATGGTAGATACTGCCTCCAAGCAGCAACCCGCGCAGGGCAGAGGCAAGTAGCAACTACGGCTCCAGGACAGCCACCACGGCCTCAAACTCAGACACGTGCAAAGCAGGGGCCTCGCCAACGGGCCATCAACCCTAAGCCACTGACTTCTTCATGTGGTCAGGGAATCCCCTAGTCCAGGAGGAGGAAGCCACTGACACTCAATGAGGCACCCTCTTGATTCAGGCAACCATAAGAGGCCCAGCACAGACGGAGGTGACAGCAGCAACAGCCACTTCACCCCTTCACCATGCTCCAGCCCCAATGTTAGCAGACGTTTGGGCTCGGCTGCACTCCTTTGCAGCCCTTGGTATCCCCCGGCAAGGCTGGGACCGGTTAGGGCCACAACACCCCATCCTCGCAGTGGCCGGTGGGCAAATCCAGTGTGCAGCTGAGCTGACAGAATAAGGGGCAGAGCCAGCAGTTTCAGGGGTTCTGACTGAGCAGCCTGTACAAAGAGAGGGCGGGGAGGAGGGGGAGTTGTGGGGGAGCGGGGTGAGGAGAGCCCTTGCGGCCAGAGTTGGCTTGGCGTTGGGAGGAGGCAGGGAGGCGTGCCCCTAGGTAGGACTGGCCTTTCCTTGGCCTTGAGGACTGGGAGGGTTTTAGGGGGTGGAGAGGGAGGGCTCCCCAGCTTGTGTTGCAGGTAGGAATAGCTAGGGCTCTCTGTGGGCATAGCCATTGAGCTTTTCAGGGGGGCGCCTTGGTGGTTTCCTATCCCCCCACGTCTTTGGAGGAGTCTAGCTTTTCTGCTGGGCTGTTTGGGAGGGTCCTAGCTTAGTGCCCCGTTTCCTCAGTTAAGAGCGTCCCTGGGAGGGAGGGTCAGACTTTGTGCTTGGGAGGAAGTGGAGGTGAAGGAGGTGGGGTTTTCTTGTCTCTAGGGGGCTAGGGGTTGCTCCCTTATTCTCTTGCTTTCTCCGTCTGGGAGCTGGTGTGGTTGGCTGATGCTCTAATCTTTGAGTAGCCAGGCTTGAGGCTCGTGAGGCCTGACTGCCCTCGCTGGCTTGAGCAAGGGGAGGAGCGCACAGCAGGACGAACAGACTAAGCCGTGTGTTTCCCTCCTGCGCTGTGGTTTGGCCCGGTCAGGGCGCCTGGTGCTTGTCCTTTCAGGGCAAGTCGCCCACTGAGTAACACCCTTTCATACATACATACAAACACACACACACACACACACACACTGCCTCGTTCCACCCACCCAAATTACTGGTGGAAAATGTACCCCTTTTGCTGCCTCGTCACAGGACGAGTTCTTGGATGGACGCGACCGTGAGGCGCTAATCTTCTGCTGCAAGTGAGCAGGGACCCGGGCAGGAAGAGTAGGTGCTGGGCCCTGCTAGGGCAACCGGCCAATGGTGCTCTTGGGGATGTTGTGACAAGGTTTTGAGTGGCTTGAAGGCCCATACATCCTGACCTGGACGAGGAAGTGTGATCCCGCAGCAGAATGTGAGGGAGCACCCAGTGGCATGGTGTGCCACGGAAACGTAGGGCACAATTGAACCCTGGGCGTGAACTCCAAGCCTCTTGCTTGTCCTCCCGTCATCTCGGGTCCACATCCCTTGCAGGAACGGCGTGGACTTTGTAAGCGTGCCCCACGTTCGGAATCGGGAGGACGTGTTGGCGGTGCGGAATGTGCTGGACAGGCACGGAGGGGCTCGGATTAAGGTGGGTAGGGCATCTTTTTGTGCGCAGCTATGACAGCATCAGCAGTTCAGCGTTGCTTCGCAACAGGTGTATTCACAGTTCATCGAAGTTGGAGGTAAAGAGATCTTATGAACGATATCTGTGCCTCACATGCTTTGAGACTACGGTCTGCCGGGGGCCTAATGACGTGGGCGGTGCTGTTGTGCCGAAAGCGCACAGCTGATCCCTTGATCCCTATTTGATAACAAACGCCACGGTGTTTTTTTCCCGAACCTACCCACCCGTGATGTGGTAACACAGATCGTGTCTCACGTGAATAACGTGGAGGCCATCCGCCACTACGATGAGCTGCTGGAGTATTCAGATGCAGTGCTGGTGTCGCGTGCCAACCTTGGAATGCGGATCCCAGCGGCAAAGGTAAGGTTGAAGACAGGTGATTGGAAGTTGGCTCAAATGGGATGAGCTTCACCGGTTTGACGGCTGCAGCTGCAATGGCTCCAACCTTGCTCAAGCCTCCATCCTTTCCCCTTCCCGTAGGTGGCTCTTGCCCAAAAATGGATGATTGCGAAGGCCAACCTCAGGGGGCGGCCTATCATTGTATCGGCTCAAATGATGTGGAGCATGATCGACAAGTGAGTAGATAGAGGGAAGGGGAGGGACGAGGCGGCCACACGCAAGTGTGAAATGAAGCCTGGGCTTGGAGGGAAAGGACGCGGGAGGTCCCGGCTTCGGTTGAGGCTGGCTCCAGATGAGGATACAATAAGATGAAGTGGGCCTTACCCCTGTGCTTTGACCACAAAACGGATCGAGTATCGATGAAATTTCCGGATAGTTTTGTAGACCTGTCAGCTGCAGTTGCATGGAACCGGTGCAGCGGACGTGTTGTTTGCAGTCCCCATCCCACCTGATGCGTACGTGTTGTTTGCAGTCCCCGCCCTACACGTGCGGAGATCACCGATGTGGCTAATGCACTGTACGATGGCGCTGACGCAATTTTCCTGCGCGAGGAGACGGCTATCGGCTCGTTTGTTGAGCGAACGGTGCGCGAAGTGCAGGGGTGGCAGTGGTTGGGGACGAGGGCAAAAAAGGGGCACGTGGCGCGCGGGCGCCAGATGTTTGAAGCGTTTCTTGGTCGATGCACGATGGCGGGATGTTGCGTATCGCGTCATGGGTCTATCCTTTCCATTAGGTGGCGACATCTTGGACGTCTTCCAACGCGCCGCCACTGAGAAGGAAGCTCAGCAGTGCGCCTGAAGGCCCCCGTGCACACGGCTTGCAACGCAGGGTCAGCCCGCCGGGTCAATGCGCAATACCAGGAAGGAAGTTCATACTGTTGTATTCGGTGTTTAACATGCAGCGTTTTGACCTGGACTCCCTCAGTCAGGCTGACGTGCACTTTTTTCTCGCCCCTGAAGGTCGGCATCGCGGCCGATATCCTGAAAGATGCGGGCGTGGGTGTGGACGCGTACGCTCAGCTCAACTACCTACGCAATTATACGCCCAAGCCGATGTCCACATTGGAGGTGTGGGATACGCGGGGCGGAGAAGCAAGAGCAGGAGGGAGGGAGTTCGAGCCGGGGGAAGGGTGAAGAATCCCTTAGGCACTGGAGTAGTTACAAAAGTGGGCTTAGCTCCATCCTATAGTGGGTAACTTGGGTGGTCAGGATCCCATGAGGCGCTGCAGACTGGGTGACCTGGTGTTCGCTGCCTTACGCACGTGTGCTTGCGCATGTCGGCCTTGCCTGCCCCCTCCCCCTTCTATCCCTTTGTGCCTTTTCAGTGCCTATGTTCCTCCGCCGTCAAGGCGGCAATCGACATGAAGGCGGCTCTGGTGGCAATCGTGACGGACACGAGCGCGCCCATCCGTGCGGTGGCGAAGTACCGACCCCCACAGGTGGGAGGCAACTGCACGCTGCCGGTGTGCCCGCCCCCCCTCAAAACAATGGGTTGTTTGAGTGTAAGCGTCCCCGCAACACCACCCCTATTGCTCGCGCTGTGCACAGGGCTGGCAGCAAAACAGCGTCCAATCGTTGATCCCTTCCTGACGGGCCGCTCCTTTGCAATTCATTCCTTTGTTCCCATGCCCCTTCGTCAGGCCATCTTGGTTGTGACCACACGGCCTCACATTGCTAAGCAGTGCAATCTCAACTATGGCTGCGTGCCGCTGCTCCTGCGGGGCAGCAAGATGAGCAAGGACGAGGATTACGTCATTCAGCAGGTAATCTAATCTAATTTCAGGACAGCTTCCTTCCTATGCAGCTTCCCTGCGGGATGGCATATGCTGGGTGTATGCCTACGCTCAGGGCAGAAACCTGATATGTAAGGACCACAAATTCCACTATTGCCACGCACCACCGGCCTACGTCCTGATGTGCCCGCTGAGCCCCCGGGCCACATCTTCATGAAGTCAACAACAACAATTTCACGTTGTATAAGGTGTCAGTGGGTCAGTGCCTTTTGGGAGGAATTTTACTGTATATTAAACAATTGGTTTGTTTTGACATATGTCGCTCGTGAACTCATGCGTCTTTGCAAGTGCTGTGTGTTCCCGTAACGTGGGCACCCGGTGGTGCTCGTCGAAGCTTGTGGCCGACCGCGTACTGTCCCATCCGAATATGTCCCACCACCAGGTGATCCATTTCGCCAGGGTCCAGCGACTGGCCGCCTTCAAAGACGGCGACGGCGAGGGTGACCAGCTCATCGTGGTCCAGGGTCCAAGCAACCGCATGTTCGCCACCGAGGAGGACCTCTCGGAAATGCAGTTTGTAACACACGTGATTGGGCAGGAGTCTGCCGCGGTGGGTGCAAAGGGCCTGTGTACGCGGCCAAGCCTGATCCTTAACGAAGCGTTTTTAAGAGGCGCTGAGGAGGGTGGACTCAGGTCATTTTTCCGCGGGAAAGGTCATTTTGGGATGGGTAGCTTGGGAGTGGATCATTAAGGCGGCCAGGGCTCGCATTCAGGTGCCTCCGCGCATTGCTCTTGGAGAGCTGTAAACAATCCTCCATGCGAAGAGCAAACCTAACTGGCCCTTAGCGTCGAGCACCGTTGCACCTGACTCGGTCCTTCACCTCATTGACACAGCACACTTTCCTGGCACCCAGATAATCTGGATGACGCACTCCACATGACTGTGCCGTCATCCTGCCGGATTCATATTACTGTCTTGCATGTCACTGTCTGCAAATGAGTCTCTCTTATTGCTCCTGTTGAGGAACACGCTTAGAACCTACACCTTCCGGATCCCAATTGCTGGCCAACGCGATTCATCATCGCCCTCTTCCCGGCCTCCAGGTCCTTCCCCCATGCGGCTATAATGGCGTCGACACCATCTCCTACCGGTCCACGAAGGTGGGTCTAGATCTCATCTGTGGCCCCACGGACACGCGTACCCGTAAGACCAAGGTGGTGTGCACGCTGGGGCCGGCGTGCTGGACTCGGGAGCGACTGGAGATGCTTGTGAGCAATGGGCTTAACGTGGCCAGGTGAGAGGACAGGACGTGGGGAAATTTGTTATCATGGATACATCCATACTTTGGGGACGCAAGGAAAGCGTTGCTATCACCATGCATCGTAGCCACCGCTGCAGCACGCATCTTCGTCCTCTTGCCACCAAACTCACTTCCTACTTGACGGCGTCCATTTTGACTGCGCAAGGATCTTATGTCACAACACGCAACATCGGTTCTATGGAGAGTGTACGCCGCTGTATGCCCACATGACCTTTTCCTTACCATCCCTGGTCATTTGCTACCTGTTCAACTGCCAGGTTCAATTTCAGTCATGGCACGCACGCCGCTCACCAGGAGGTTCTTGATCGGCTGCGGGAGGTGCTGGAGGCTAATGGCGCCACGCACCGCGTGGCGCTATTGTTGGACACCAAGGGTCCTGAGATCCGCACTGCCATGCTGCGTGGCGGCAAGGACATCCAGCTGGAGGCGGGACAGGAGCTGACGGTGGTGGCGGTGGGCGCGGCGTATGACAAGTGGGAGGGCTACAAGGACGAGGCGACGGGCGAAACTAAGATTGGTATCAGCTACGAACAGCTGTGCCGGGATGTGAAACCGGGCGGCATGATAAAGATTGGCGACGGCCTGATCACGCTGGAGGTCTGTGTCTGGGTTCGAGGCCAGGGAAGGAGGGGTTCGGATTCGGTCAGGCTTTGGAGGGCAGCGAAAGGGAGAGGGTACAAGAAGAACGGAAGGCTAACGTCCGCCTTAAACGCCGCTCTTTTTTCTCCGTACCCGTCAGCTTGGCAATTGGGTCGGGGTTTGTAGATAGGAGGCGCATAGCAAGTAAACGCTGTGTTTAAACCGGACAAAGCGCACGTCCTCGGCATATTCCTGTCGCGTCGCAGAAATGTGGAAAGCGATGACAGGGCCTTCACGATTACTTCACTTCACGGTTGTTGTGTATAGGTACTAGAAATCCGGTCGGACACGGAGCTGCGGGCCCGGGCGCTGAACTCCAAGAGCCTGGGCCAGCGCAAGAACGTCAACCTGCCGGGTAAGCGACGTCAGGGGCAGCGGATGGCTGAGGAAAACGGGAACAGCTGAGCTCCGACGACGACTGTTGGGGGCCATTAAGGCAGCTGTGCAAATACGCCATTTTGCCACATTGCATCAGCAGTGTTCCGTCAATGTCGGAAATCAGCTACACGGGAGCAACCACCTAAATAAGATATGGTACTGCGTGAAGAAGACGTACCGCGTCCAGAGAACCGCGCCGATGGACACAGCGGCACATTTTAATCATTGTCCTTTGGCTGATTGTAACATGCAATAAGGAGAGCTACTGCTGCTTTTCCATCCTCTAACCCGCATTGCACATTTTTTCTGTATGCTTTGCCCTGCAGGCGTGCACGTGGATCTGCCAGTGTTGGGGCCACAGGACATCTGTGATGTTCAGGACTTCGCCGCTAAGAACAAGATGGACTTCGTGGCAGCTTCCTTTGTGCAGAGCGCCGATGATGTCAGGTGGGGAGGCAGCTATGGGATTGCGTCTGTTGGGTTTGGATGCCGTTTGCAAGTGCAGGTGATTATTTGTGGGACGGGTGAGACGAGAAATAAAAACATACTTTGCCTGTATGTTTTCATGTGACAAAGCATGGCTGGGGTAAGATTCGCGATGGACCTGTGCAGGTTCATCCGTCGGGTGCTCGACGAGGCTGGTGGACAGGCAGTTAAGATTATCTCCAAGATTGAGTCTACTGCGGGTCTGATAAACTACGACGACATCCTGCGGGAGAGCGACGGAATCATGGTGGCGCGCGGAGACCTAGCCATGGAGATTCCCTCTGAGAAGGTGTGGAGGGGCGCCCCAGGGTAATAACGGCATGCGGTGGAGCAGGGGAAGAGGCGTGTGTTGGAGGAACTGGCGGGGCGTGGAACGGGGGGGGGGTAATAGCAGCAGAAAGGAAGGCTTGAAACAAATCATGTGAAGCCCTCCTTGCTGCCCAGTGCGCCATCTTCATGCACCCCCTTTCCCACCCTTCAGGTGGCCCTCGCCCAAAAGATGATGATCACGAAGGCCAACATTGCGGGCAAGTTCATCATCACCGCGACCCAGATGCTGGAATCCATGACGTCATCGCCCCTGCCCACCCGCGCCGAGATGACGGATGTGGCCAACGCGGTGTTCGACGGGACGGACGCCGTCATGCTCAGTGGTAAATGCGATGTTGCACACAAGTGCATAGTGTCCCGCACCACACAGCGAGGGCGGTGCCTGCTGCGTTCACAAGTGGATGACACATTCTCACTTAATTCAGCACCATTTGGCCATCATCCACGGCCGCCAGGTCGATAACTGATGTTCGTGTTGTGTGTAGGATAGGGGGGTACATCACCCGTGGCCACTAACCTGGCAGTCCCTACCTTCCCCGGTGTTTCGGGGCACCCTCATCCAGTCTCCCATGCCGACTTCTCCGAAATCAGTGGTTTTCCCAGGTTCAGCACCCACCATCAGCATCCAGCGGAATCTGCCGAATCAACTAAGGCGTCAACTCCGCTACTGGTCAGCTCGCAGGTCGCTTTAATTGGGGTCGTCACCGTCCATCGACATGGGGGCACCCTGCCCTGAACTCTAGGGTCTTTGGCCCGCTCTCAGTCGGGGTAGAACCTGGAACTCCAGGGGCATATTAGTCATGCCATAACAGTCGTGCCTGAACACGTTGTATTCCTATGTGTCGTGGTGCTTCCGCAGGAGAGACCGCCAATGGCGCCTTCCCACAAGCAGCCCTGGTCACCATGGCCAACATCGTTGCTAATGCGGAGGTGGGCACCAACTATCCGCAGGTGAGAGCGAGGGCGAACGTGGCATGGTTCGACGTAGAGGTGCGGAGGAAGAAAGGGAGGAAAGATTTAAGAGGCAAATGGGCTCTTGGTTGCAGCGGGCATAACATGTGCTCTATCCTAGTAGGTATACCCTACTCTGGCTGTCTCGTCGTTTCATTAGAGATCGCGACCCCGCAACGCTACTCTCAGGTGTACGACTTCATCCGCGATTTCTCAGCTCGCCCCATGAGTACAGCAGAGGCTGTCCTCGGATGCGCTGCCAAGAACGTGCTGGACGTGGATGCAGCACTCATCTTAGTTATTAGCACCACTGGTGGGTTCACTCGCAATGATGAGGAGTATGGCGTATGTGTTCATTACCAAAGGAGCGGGGTTCACACACGTGACTCAGGCCGTGCGATCACGCATTCGTACACATTCCACGTGCCGCGTTGTCTACTTGGTCTGAGGGACGCGTTCTCATCACGCGGTTTCACTGCATATGGTCTCGTTGCGCGCTCCTGGCGCAGCAGACCTAGTCTCACATACGTTCACGTTCATCATGTATCGGCCTCACTCGAGCGGCAGTTGCAATTCCATGCAGCCCGTCGTGATCGACAAGACAACTCACTTACCCCGCCCCGGCTGCTCACGTGTCCTCCCAGGTGAAAGCGCACGGCTGGTATCCAAGTACCGACCCCGGGTGCCTGTGCTGCTTATCACTGACTCGCTGGCAGCTGCCCGCGCCTGCGCACCCGTGTTCGGAGTGTACGTCAGCATCGTGGAGCAGTTGCCTGCGTCACGATTCGATGTGAGCTGTGGGACTGGGACTGGGACTGGGACTGGGACTGGGACTGGGACTGGGACTGGGACTGGGACTGGGACTGGGACTGGGACTGGGACTGGGTTTATGGCAGGGGCGTAGGCTGGGGACGGATAGGTCGAGGTCTGTACGTAAGGAGCTCTTTGGAGGGTAACTGTGCCGATTGGAGATGATGGTAAGATTGGTTGCACTGCCCCGTAATGGTTATCACCTGCGGTTAGTGGTGTCCTGGGCAAAAATGTCTCGCATCGTTGGTTTGGCACGGCCCAGGGTGCCACATACTGAAATTCATGCCTCTGTGGGATGCAATCCTCTTGTTGATGGGGGTGATCATTGTGATATTAATGGGGAGCATATTGTACCCATGGGATACGAGGAAGATTGGAAGGATGCAAGCAGAGAAGCGCACTTCCACCGTCGGCATTCCGCTGCCGATGTATTTCGTATTCCGGAGCCTGCAGAATCATTGCTTGCATACGTCAACCTTTCCGACTCCCTCCGATTTCATTTATTATACGATACTGCTGCCCGATGACTCGGCGTCTGCCATCGCTGGCCCCATTCATCCGCCCACCGAACAGATCGACTTCGAGGTGCGGCCACTGGGTATGCGTTGCGGCAAGAGATAAGAGTGTTGGCCGTGGCTTGGGGTTAACATGGCTGAACAAGACCTGATTTTTCTCTAGGGTGGGAGCCACACTGACCATCCCCTGTCACAGTGTCAAAACTCAGCAGCATTCGTCCTCACATCCGCAGTGCACCGGTACGCGTCTACCATAACGCAATACACCTGGGTCTCACGATGTATGCACGGAATTTGCAGAGGTCCGGGAACGGGTCAGCGGGCGTAGCGAGTGAATGATAATGTTTTGATGAGGCAGAGAGGTGGGGGGACTTTCACGGGCGTGCTCTCCGGACCGTACCCCTTGCCCCTCTCCTGCCCGCCCATGTAGGTGCTTCTTGAGGAGGCGACGATGTTTGCTATGGAGGCGGGGTTGTGTCCACCTGGCAAGGAAGTGGTTGTGGTGCATGGATGCATCCGGGCAGATGCGGAGGACGGTCTGCCCATGGTGGCTATCCAGGTGGGGTTGGGGAATGAACAAACTGACTGACCAGGACGGGATTGGCAATGGAGAGTGAATCTGGGGTTAACGTTGATCTGGTTGGATCCAATGTGGAAATGTAGATTAGTGCTGAGGAGGCCGAATCGCTCGTGCCTTTGCCCATGCGCGATCCGATGCCTGCAGCTGATAACTGCATTCCTATTTTATGGCATAGCTCGTGTAGCGTGTCGCCACTGCTACCAGCCTATCAGCTTGTCTGGTTCCGCTTGTGCGCTTGTAACCCTTCCATTGCCAGGTTGCGCCCGGGGTGGAGATGCAGGAGGACGACACGGAATCAGCCCGCGCCTCGCCGCACCAACCCAGTCCTCATTCCCGGCAGCACGCATCACAGTACCAGCGCCATCCCAGCGATTTGCGGCTCGATTCGCCCGGCCTGGATTCCCCTTCCGCCAGCGCCCCTCCCGTCGCTGGCGGCCTGGAGCGGTCGAGTTTGGTGGGCATGGAGCTGGAAAGCCCCGCCGCTTCCCGTTCTGCCATGATCAGCCGCCGCAGCTCCCGGCCCTGTCGGCCCATCCGTCGCACCAGTTCCCGCCAAGGTGACCAGTCCCCCTCCCTGTCCCCCTCCTGCACGAGCAGTGCTGTTGTTCCTGTGTATAACCTTACACGCCTGTCCAGCTCGGGCCATGGCTCCTTCCCATCGCCTCGCCGCTTCCCTGTCGCTGCCACTGTGTACAACGCGGCGAGTAACATGGCAACTAAGACGCTCAGCCTGCGTACAACGGCCATTTCACTATCGGACATTTTGGACCATGGGCTACCTGCGGGCCGCAAGACCAAGATCGTGTGCACGCTGGGGCCCTCTTGCTGGTCAGAAGAGGGCCTCGCCCAGTTGCTGGATGCGGGCATGGACGTGGCAAGGTTCAACTTCAGTCACGGCACTCACGCTGCGCACCAGGAGGTGCTGGACCGGCTCAGGAAGGTGAGGCGCCTGTCGGGAAGGTTCAGCTAAGGATATGCCAGTTGGCCGGGACAGGTTGCATGTGATGACTTGCGTTAAAGGGGAAGATTTAGGACAAAGATGCAAGATGATTTAAGGGAAATGATTTCAAGACGATTCTGTACCCTGCAGATGTGCAGCAGCCACGCCCAGTTTCAGTGCCTCGTCCCCGGCCCGTGCTCGTTTTTGTTGCTTTGCGTTGAGGGTGGCAGGTATGGCGAGAGCGTGGCAACCCGCGCCGCATCGCGTACTTATTGGACACCAAGGGTCCTGAGATCCGCACTGCCATGCTGCGTGGCGGCAAGGACATCCAGCTGGAGGCGGGACAGGAGCTGACGGTGGTGGCGGTGGGCGATGCATACGACAAGTGGGAGGGCTACAAGGACGAGGCAACGGGCGAAACTAAGATTGGTATCAGCTACGCCAAGCTTTGCCAGTGAGTTTTCTGGAGACCTCTTGTAGAGGTGCCGGTAATCGGTAGTTAGCAATTCCTCCGGAGCGCCTGATGATTAATCGTTTGCTGCCCCACCCCCTTTAACAACCCTTCCCCATGTGTCTTGTGTTGCCCCGTGCCGCATGTCCCCCGGCAGGAGCGTGGTCCCCGGCAGCCGCATCCTGGTGGCAGACGGCTCTCTGGCGATTGAGGTGATCGGCTTCCTGTCCGATACTGAACTACGAGGCCGGTGCCTTAACTCCAAGAGCCTGGGCCAGCGCAAGAACGTCAACCTGCCGGGTAAGGGGCATCAGGGCGAGGACGACAGGCAGTCAGTAAAGGTTTTGCGTACTGACCGCGCTTATTTTGTTTGTCTTGTCCCCTTCCTTGACTTTTACAACAGGCGTGCACGTAGACATTCCGGTGCTAACCCCGAAGGATATTGAGGACCTTCAGAAGTTCTGCTGCGGTAACCGGATGGACTTTGTGGCGGCCAGCTTCGTTCAGGTAGGCCGCCGGGTATTGCAATGGCCTGAGGCGATGTGGGCTGACGTAAGGCGCCAGCCGGCTGTGTGATGCCCTTGGTAAATATCGTCTGCATTCGGTTGGTCCTGCACTCTGGTCGGAATTGGTATGTAGTTTTGACCCGCAGTTGGCCGCCGCCTGTAGCGAGCCAGCCACCACGGATGGTAACCAGCACCCTGGCCTTGATTGCCATGGCTGTTGCTGCACAGAGCGCCGCCGACGTGCGCCTGATTCGTCGGGTGCTGGATGATGCGGGCGGCTATCAGGTCAAGATAATCTCCAAAATTGAAAACGAAGCGGGTCTGATAAACTACGACGACATCCTGCGGGAGAGCGACGGAATCATGGTGGCGCGCGGAGACCTAGCCATGGAGATTCCCTCTGAGAAGGTGTGGAGGGGCGCCCCAGGGTAATAACGGCATGCGGTGGAGCAGGGGAAGAGGCGTGTGCTGGAGGAACTGGCGGGGCGTGGAACGGGGGGGGGTAATAGCAGCAGAAAGGAAGGCTTGAAACAAATCATGTGAAGCCCGCCTTGCTGCCCGGTGCGCCATCTTCATGCACCCCCTTTCCCACCCCCTCAGGTGGCCCTCGCCCAGAAGATGATGATCACGAAGGCCAACATTGCGGGCAAGTTCATCATCACCGCGACCCAGATGCTGGAATCCATGACGTCATCGCCCCTGCCCACCCGCGCCGAGATGACGGATGTGGCCAACGCGGTGTTCGACGGGACGGACGCCGTCATGCTCAGTGGGGAGACGGCCGGCGGCAAGTTCCCAGACACCGCCGTTCGCACGATGGCGGTCATTGTGTCCAATGCGGAGAACGGCACTGCGTACGTATCAACGCAGGCATTTGTGCGGTGAGTGCGATCTCTAAAACACATCAAATTTCGGGCTGCGTCAAATTTTCGGACTGGTCATGAAGTTGTCCATGAGCCCCATCGCCCGCTGTCGTGTGGCCAAAGCTGACCCTATGTTTAAGGCTTCCTTTCTCCTCCGTGTTTCCCTGCCGCTTCACACTGCGTTGCGTGCTGCGTGCTGCGTGCTGCGTGCCTACCTCCCACTACTTTTTGCCCCACAGCGACCACACACCCAAGCCGTTCGGCATCACGGAGGCATCCGGGGTGTCAGGAGTGTCGGCAGCCAAGGACTGCAACGCCCAGCTCCACATTACTATCACATCAGGGGGCTATGCCAGCCGTTTTGCGTCCAAGTACCGCCCGGCGGTGCCACAGGTGTGCCGACAGGGGCGAAGGGCCTGGGGGGGACACCATATAGGTACGGGGAGTTGCGGCCACTCCTTTGCGTCAATGGTGGCGGTGATGGAACTGGATACAGGTTAAGATTTTGACAGTGATGGGGGCTATGTGTTTGGATGTGTTTGGTTTCCCACCGCATTAGGACCGAAGCCGTGCTGAGTCTAAGAATGGTGCCAACTGGCGACAGTACTCCTGTGCCTGGCTCGTCCTGATCACCGGTTGCTGATATATGGCTATAAAACAAATATTCATCGGGTGCACGAGTTGTGGGCCAAGTCGTTAATTGATTGAGTGCCTAGTTACCTACCACAGCGCTGATTAACAGGACCCGCCCCGTTGTTGCTGGTGCTGCTGATGTCTCAGATCGTTGTGACGGATAACGAGGCGGTGGCCAACCAGGCGTGTGTCGTGTTTGGTCAGTACGCTCTACTAGTGGACTCGCTGAAACCTGAGCAGGGAAACAGCCTCTCGGCCGCTGGAGACGAGCTTGTCATTCAGGCGGCCACGTTTGCACGGGACCAGGGTCTGTGGAATGGTGTTGGCACAGGTGGGTGGGATGGGTTTGAGAGGGTCCCGAAGGTACAGGCTGGACCTGGCCCTGACTTGGGGAACCGCGTGCTTGTCCGAAGGGAGGGGGGATGAGGAGAGCGGGGCGGGGTCGCCAACAAAGCGGTCTAGCCCTTCCTTTGTGCGCCCCACTATGACACTGCGGCCCTGCATACGTGTCTAAAACGATGCCAAACCTCACTGGACGCCTTCTGCCCGCTCTACGTAGCCATTCTTCTCCACGGCCGCGACACGCTGAGCGCTGATAAGCAACCTGTGCTACGGGCTGTGGACCTGGTGTATGCTTTGGGCAGTGGGCCCTGTGGACTGCACACCCTCAGCACGCAGGGCTCGTCCAATAAGTCGAGCATGTACCGCTCTTTCAGCCTGGCGGTTTAGGCAGACGCCCTGGGTCGCACTCGGGCATGGATGATGGCTTGGGCCTCAGGTGGGAAGCCTACTGAGATACCGCCAGAGAAATACTCGATATGGGCTACTACGGTGCATGTGGCCCACAAGTGATACCATCAAGTGCAAGAAACAGTACGAGTGCAGCGCTAGCGTCTTTATCTCGAATGCAAGTCACGTCCCTCTTTATATGCGTGAAACTATTTACAAGCTCTTCTTATGCCAAGGGGTTGTCTTACTCCCGCAGGTTTGTATCGTTGTTGGCAAGTTCAATGGGAGAATAGTTATTAGATTACCGTGAGAGTGATCGCATTTGGGGTTGGGAAAGCATTTACCTAGCACGGGCGGTGCATCTTGGCTTAAACTATTGATCAAGCAGTCGGGGTGCGTGCAGATGGGGCCATAAGGGACGGCCGCCTGCGGGGCGTGTTCCTTCGTCCTGCTGATGCTTATAAGGCGGCGAGGAGTGGGCCCCTAAATGAATCCTGCGTCATTTTCGGCTGTCTGTTAGTTTCTGACGAGCGGTCCTGGAGATAATAACGCCTAATTTCTAACTCTATTGCATGAGCCCGTGATTCTTCTCCTTTGGCGCCGCTTTTACTGCGCGATGGCAACATCTCAAGTATGGGAGGCAGGACTTAGAGACTTCCACAGTGCATGTGAACGCGCTGCCTGTGTAGAATTTGCGATCCCTTACGTAATGTGGTATTGTCCTTCTTTCGTGGTTTTCCGGAGCCATCAGGGAGCGAATCTGGGGAGCCCAAACTTTACCAACTTAAAGAGTGATCCCTTATTGGTGGCGGCACGTGCTTGCCAACTCAGCGTATTTTGCATATACGTATGTGTGCGCAGCCTGCACATCGGTGATGCAGGTGCACGGTGCTGTTTGGCAACCTGCCTGGTGCTTTGTGTGTGTAGTTCGGGGGCTTACGGCGCAGCAGGACATTGCCTGCCTTGATATTCTTTGGTATGTGCCCTCTACGAGCTGCTGAGTATATATGGCTGGCTGTTCAGCCTCGGCGAGCTGGCGCCATTGATGATGTATTCTGGCGTCTGGAGATGCTGCCGACGAATAGCTCGGCCGGCTGCCAGCGCCTTTGCCTAATGGTTAGCTCTTAAGCAAGGCGGCCAGAAACGTATCGTAGTTTGTCTATTTAACTAGCGTACGCACGTCATTGCCACTTCCCGGTTGGTACCCCAACGGTGTGGTGTAGCTGTTTTTAGTCATCATTATTTAAGAAGTTCTTTTGTATCGGGTTGTAAGGTGGGAATGGCGAGCGAGAGGGTTTACCATCATAAGTTAACAAGGGCTTTACTGTTGACGCAGGGGCAAGACATGCGGGTCAGGGTCCTGCCTGGCCGCGTGAGGCCTGACAGAAGATGCAAGACAACAGCCTTAGGACCAATGACAGCGGCACTAATTGGAACATCTATCGGCTTCTATGCCTCAGATGTCAGAACTTCCAAAACAAATCCTGCTTTCAAATAATCATACTGTGGCATGTAGGTACTGCGGCAGTGCTCCCGCGCCCCCCACACGCAATACATTACGCCAACATATAGATGCAAGCTGCCTTAGCCACTTCCTGTTCATTCCAATGCTGGCAATAGCGTCGCTGCGGCACACTGTTGCAGCGCCCGCTGACGTGCCCGGCGCCGAGCTGCTGCACGCACTGCGCTTGCCGTCATTTGTAGCGGCATCACGACCTCGGCCTCCGAAGAAGCCGGCGGGGGCGATGCGTGCCCTTCCTGTTCAGCAAGCCCTAGTTCAAGTACAGATTCTATTCGTCTGCCTCTATCTGCCGGTCGCTCCCCTGGCTCGGGCGCCACCCCAGCTTCACTATCCTCTAACGACCTGTCAGCAACTCGAAGCGTTCCATCGACAGCTTCGGGCTTGGTACTCGCAGCCTCTGCTGTGGTGCCGCAGGATGGGAGCGATGAATCCACTGAGGTTGCCATGGTGCTCACAAGGCCGTTGGCACTCGCCCGTGCAGCTGGTTCAGCCGGCAATTGGGCTGGAGAGGTGGGTAGGGAGAGTGACGGGAGCGACACGCATGGCGACACTGATTTCGGACTACCTATATCAACTGCATCTCTGGTGACACAGCTGACTGTCGGGACAATAAGGACGCCGGTGTTGGCGGCGCCATTCCCACCGCCTGTGACATCATCAGCGCCAGTGATGGCAGCGGGCAAGCTGTCGTTGCGCTCTGCTAACCGACGCTTCACCTTCCGGTCTCGCCGTTGCTTCTCCCGTCGCCGCTCCGCCGCCTCCGCGACCATTGCTGCTTCCAAATGAACACTCGACGTGATGGAGTTAAGGCCATCCTGAGAATGCGATCCAGGCACGAGATGGGGTGGCGACGCCATCTCCGCCACCTCCGTCACGGTCATCGCAGGCGTTCGGTCTACCGCAGCCTGCTTTGCTGCCTCGGCTTCTTTCATAAGGCAAGCCGTCGATTCTATGCCTGATCGCACTACGGCGGAAGCTGCTGTGGACTGGCCTTGCACAGCTGACGAGGCGACGCTGCGGACCCCAGACTGGCTGGCCGCCCCTTTCCCCGAATGCTGCGAGCCATCCCGAGACGGACTGCGCAGCTGCCCCCCAGGCTGTTGCGGTAGTCGCTGCTGAAACCTCAAGTCAGGATGCTGTTGGCGTTTCGATTTCCGAGCTTTTCGGTGCCCCATGGCCTCTAGCTTTTGCTGCTGCTGCTGACCCTGCTCCGCAGACGGCTGCTGAAGCCCCCCGCGCTGCTCCCATTCCGTTTGCTGCCGCACCTCCGGAACCCGCTGCTGCTGCTGTTGAACTTCAACAACCTGTTGGGGCATTTGCAGCAGAAGTTGGGCTTCTTCCACCGCCTTCAGAGCTTGCTGCACATTCGCCGGCAGCTCCGCCCCGAAGGCGCTGAAGGCGCGCCCTAACGTGATGAGGTCGGTGTTTGTCATGGCGCCCTGACCTGTCAGACGCGATGCAGCGGTGGCCACCGCGTCCAGCCATCGCTGCGGTGGTTTAAAAAACAAGCGCCAGAAGCCCCAGACCAGATTGGCTAGCTCCTGGGCTCTGCAGCAGCACGTCCAAGGGAAGCGAATGGATTTGCGTTCAGGGGCTTTAACCGGGATTTGAACAAAGCAGCTACAGCGAGGCAAGGAGAGGAGGTGCATGGACGAATTGTCAGCGTCGGATCTGTCACATTAATACGGAAATATTTCGCCACGCGATGCCGCTGCTGTCGAGCGCACTCAGATCTGCATACATACGCGCATAACTAACTTCACTCCCACTAAAAGCATCTAATCGCGACTTTCATAAAAAGTCACGTGCATAAAAACACACCGGCAATGCTCCAGCTTGGAGTAGGACGCCACGAGCATCTGGTTGAGCCACTGGCGGGGCGGGTCCAGTCGGGCAATGCCTAGCGCCATAGCCAGCATACCCAGCTCCCCGGTCTTGAAGGACAGCAGCAGCGGCCTGCTCTCCAAGAAGAACCTGCGGGCGACGACAAGGGCGCGTGTGGGCCAGGGGGTGCGCGGGTCTAGGCAGCCTCCTGGGGTCTTGCCGGGAGGCGCAATGACAACTGGCGCAGCAATCTGCCAATCAAGATGTGAGTTGAAAGAACTGGGAGCCAGGGAGAGGGCCGAAGAGCGATGCCAGCGCATAATTTTGAAAGGATAGAGGCATAGCAGCGACGAAATCCTAGCGCTGCCACCTTCCATCCGCCCAGCCGCATCACCCAGAATGGATGACCAACCATCACCGCACCGCACTGCACCGCCACGAGACTGCTGACCTTCTGCCTCCACAGCGGCAGCTACGCCGGCTCCCTCAGCCACTCGTTCCAACCCCCAACTCCCAACCCCTGGGTACAGTTGCCGTGGTTAGGGTCTCGCCTGTCCATCCACGGCTCTGGTGGGCAGCGACTCAAGCGGGCGAACCCCCAGATGGTGTTGGCCAGGTGTTGTGGGGTGAAATGGGGCAACTGCGTGAACGATTCCTCCACAAATGCCGCCATCCAGGGTTCCGGGGGACGGAGCTGCAGACGAGCCAATGACCAGATCACATTGGCACAGTCCTGCGGCCGTTGAAAGCAGTGAAAGGGGGCTTAGGCAAGAATCTGACCACAGCGGGGTGAAGCAACCGGGCGGAACACGGGGTTACAGCAGTAACCTATCAAGACAGCCTGTTTACGTCAGATGTTATGGTGGAACATCCCCCGTTGATACTACCCGTTTAAAGAAATCGTTAGATCCCTTTAAAGCAGAATCCCGTCAACATTCCCGTCTTCCGGTCGTGTCCCATGTCGCACGTTATGCAGCTCTCTCCCCACACGAACACACCTGTGCGCTGAAATACCGCAGTTTGGGCCCCGAGTGAAAGAACAGCCCCCGAGCGAACGTGCGAGGGAGTAGTGGTTTTGCTTGCAGAGAGGCCAGGCACCACAGCAGCACGGCAAGCTCAAAACCCTTGGAGGACGGGTTGGGGACACGTGGGAGGGTGAAGGCCCGAGGGCGACACATCGTGGAAAGTTGACGAAAGGTACGACCTTTGATTTGGGGGCTTTGTGTTGAGGCTTCGCATTTCGTAGCCGGGTAGGTGAAAAAGGGTCTCGAGATTTGCAGAGCAGTGCTAATAGCGCTCAGCACGTTAAGGGTGAAGCCAGAACCGCGCTGTGTGATGCGACATCACGCGATGAAGTTAGGCGTGTTCGCGTGTAAGCACCAGCTATAATTGGTCAACATTCAATAGTCAGAAGTTGGAATCGATCAACCATAAGGCCTTTCTGCATAAGCGTATGAAACACGCATGCACCCATACATACGCGGGTTTAAGGGTTTTATGGGTTTTAGGGTAATTTAAAAAGCCACTATGAGCGTATCGAAGCCCATTCTAATTTGCAGGAGGCACACTGCAAGTAGGCGACACACTGCATCACCGCACCTTGAAATTGGGCAGTAAGTTCTGCGCCGCCGAGATCGCGGCCGTCAGCCAGGGTTCTGGTGGTTTGAAGCCCACAACCACTAGCCCCCACAACAGATTGCACAGCTCCTGATTGGTGTGAAGGGGGCAGACGCATGAAACAAATTTTGGTGCTGATATTGAAGGAATGAGAACTAACCGTGAAAGGGGGAGGATGTTGACGATGGGCTTCGGAATCAGAAACCGGGTACTAAAGCGCAAGACTGTGCAGATTAAAGGCTGTGAGGCTCATCTCCTCGCAAGACGACCAAGAAGAGCATGAAAGAGGTGACCCCCGCCCTTCCCCGCCCCTCCCTGCCCCGCCGCGTCCTCCCCCGTCCCTCCCCGCCCACCTGCGACCTAAAACCCCTCATGCACCCGTGAGCCTCTGAGCACATCGCTTGCAGCCATGGCTGGGGTCCGGGATGGCCGCTGCGCGCAGTGGCCCAAACCAAATGGGAGATGTCCTGCGGGGGGGGGCGTTTAGGCACCAGGGTGTGAATGCCTCATCAGGATTTAGCCAAGAGAGAGGAAGCCAGGCCAAGGGAGGGCGAAGGTCGTGCGGTCCAGGAGTCGGGGTTGAGCATGAACAAGTGAGGCCAGGGCTTTTAAAGACGTGGACCGTGGGGAGATGCAAAATACAGTGTTAACCGTGTGACGCCAACAAGTCCCCCGTAAACCCACCTGCCCTTTGGGAAAAGTCTCCTTTTTCTTCCATTCCCCAAACATCCATCTCTCCCTGACTTCCCTCTCCCCTACTCACTGCAAACACAAACCTGCGGCTGCAGTTTGCCGCTCAGCTGCAGCGCCGCCTGCTGTATGCGGTGCCACCAGGCCTCAGGCGGGGCTCGCTCTCCCACTTGTACGACTGCCCACGCGGTTATGGCCAGGGCCTGGGGCGTGGCGGCCTGTGGGGCCGATCGAGGGGAGGTGAGACGGGATATGCAAACCGGCGGAGAGTGCGAGGTCCGTGTGGAAACATCTCATATGCATCGATGCATCCATTCTCTTATTGCAGTTCGGCAGGGGGGATTTCCAGAGCCACTCAGCCCCTGGCTTTTAAAACTGACGAACTGGTTGTCCCGCGAGCCCCCCGCCCGATAGGAATAAAAGTGGAGTCGGCGAGGGCCACCTCATAGAGGGAGGGTCCTGCGTCTCCTCATGTCGCTTCGGCTGGCTGCCAACATTCGCACACAAGTGCCTGCGGCTTTTCCAACCCAGACGCACATGGCTGCTCGTGCAGATAGGTATTTGCACAGCGGCTACATAGCTAATATTTCTCGTTTTCTACCTGACCCGTCAGAAATCTACCATGAAAAATACGTGCATAAATAATCATTTTATGCAGTGCTGTACGGGAATTGAGAAAGAATATAAAAGAACATGACAAAAAATGCATGTTGCAGGGTCGCACCGTATAACACCCCGCGCCGAGCAACCCATGTACACCGGTCCCCAGCTACTACCCTGCCCAATCCCTTTTCTTTTGCTCAATGTCGATTCTTTTATTCGATTTAATACTTGCTCCTTGCCATCCCAACTAGTCGTTATCAGACCAGCTGCCAACTTCCCCTCAGGGACGTTCGGACCTCCCACCTGCAGCTTTCCGTCCAGCACCGCCAGCGCCTGGGAGATCAACTCCTCGGGGGCTTGCAGCCTCAACATCACCATCGCCCACAGCAAGTTTGACACGTGCTGGGGATTCGCGGACGGCATCCTCAAGGCTCCGTCTGCTGCGCCGTAAAAGTCACTCAGGAATGGCTCCGGCGGGACATGACCCATGCGCGCGAGGCCCCACAGCGCCTGTGACAGACCCGTGGGTCCAGCCACCGGCAGTAGCGGCTGCAACCGCGGCAGTAGGGCGCGCAGGAAGTCCTCTCCCGGGTGGCAACCAATCTTGCCGTACGCCCACAGCAGAGCGCAGTACTCACCCTGGCAGGGCAGGTGGAGGGCAGGTGGTGTGTGTTGAGGGAGGAACGAGCGCAGGCAGAAAGGGAGCGTGAGATGGGGGAATGTCGCACGTTCACGACAACGGGGTGGGGTGTCTGCCGTCCGGAGTCATACCGCCACCGGAGGAACCTTTCGCAAGAGTTGTTGAAATGCAGAGGATTCGAAAGGGTTTGTGGGCCTTACGTGTGGCAGGAATCTGGATGTCCGCTAAAGTAAGGCTCACCATACAGCTAACATACACACAACACAACACAACACATACAGCATTCCCCGACCCGTCAGGACGCCCACTTACACCCCCCTCTCCGGGGTTTCCCTCCTCCGTTGAACGATCCCCCACCACCCGCCTGCCTCTACATGCCCCCGGACATGGCTCCCTTCACTAGCCTGCGCCATGTCGCCAAGGTAAGGAATGGTCGCCGCCGCCAGCTCGGACGCGAACAGCTGCAGTCGCTCGTCCTCAAACTTTGCAAATGAGCAATGACGTGGCAATCGCGCCAGGTGGCGGGCCATTGCCACCAGCTGTACACCCCCCAGCGGGGAGCTTGCTGCCGGGGCGGCAGTTGAAACACCGCTGCCGCCAATCACTACTGCGGGGCTGCGGAGGGACCGATACAGCGCCTCCAGCGCCAGCCAGTCCGTACAGTCGGTGATTTGGCGATTGAGCGCCACCTGAGCCACTGGGTTAAGCCGTGGAGCCTGCGGTGGCTGCAGCCGCACTGGTGGTGGTGGTGGCGGTGATGCCCTCGACAGCAGCGACGGAAAGCGCTGCAAGCCGGCGCGGCCCTCGACACCCGCCTCATCGTCAAATGCACCGACGGCATCGGTGGTCACCAAGGTGTGGTGCAGGCGGTGGGACGTGACGGTGCCATCGATGGCGGCGACGGCAGCGGCAGCGGCAGCATTTGGATGCACCGGCAAGCCGTTACTGCTCAGGCCACGCCCGGTGATAGCGCCACTGGTGGCCGAAGATGAGTCCAGAGTAGCAGCCGCTGCTGCGCTGAGACCCCGCCGGTGACCGCTGCTCCGAGTTGTTACGAGGTTCGTGGTGATATCAGTGGGTGTCGTCAACATTGGGCATCGGGGTTGGTGCTGTGCGCAATCTCGCCGGAAACCTGCGTAAACTGCTGCTGGCTGAATAAGTGAAGTCCATCTATTGCTGTGACGGTGACGTCGCCAGCCTCGTCCACGACAGCGAGAAGCCGAGGCCCGCTACACAGGTCCAGCAGGATGCAGATAAAATTTCGGGAGCAGAAAGGAACCAATTTTGCAGTCATAATGTTTTGTCCTTTCGAAGCCCAGGTTTATGCCCCGATTCCAAGGCTACACAAAAAAACAGTTCTGGTGGCCGACGATTGCAAACCAAGCCACTGACCTCATTACAATTTATTTGGTTGGTTGCTTTACGTAAATCTGACCTACATGAGTTAATATACAACACAAATTGTAAACGCCTGAGCATTTCGGATTGACAGCGGCGGCGGAGGTTTAATTAATCACTGACCCTGAAAAATAGAGGCTTATGCGCTGGGAGTAGATGACCTCGGTCAATGAGAGGCCCATCCGTCCACTAGTCGACGCCACGTCCATAGTTTAAAGTAAGTGTACATGCCCAGGACATGAACAGTGTTGAGAGTTTAAACATTAGTCATAACAAAGTTGTTTGAATTGCCAATGGATATCAGGATATGGCAAACAATGTACGACGCGGGATTCGTGCGGTCGCCGACACCTAACAGACGACGACCGCCGTTCAGCACAGCATCGCGGTCATCATCACCAATACTAATACATGAATTGTGTACCTTATTTCGTTCATTACTTATGAAACATGTTTTGCGTTAGCTGGACCTCACATATCATCCTCACCATGGCTGAGCCACAAACCTACCCGTCCTGCTTAACGCACGCCCGGGGCAAGGTGCGGAGTACGTGCACTGATCCAGGGGCCTATTTAGTCCGGCCAGAAGTTCGACCTTACATCTCTTACTCCATCCAGCAGGCATGTGGTTAAAAGGTGTCTACAGGGCGGGGTTCATCCCGGGTTCACACTGGTGACGGTTGGCTCCTGGGCCGTCCGGGGCTGATTACCGAACAGTGGGCTTAAAGTGTGCCCTTCACTCCTGATGATTTTACCTCAAACAAACCACTCTGGCACAATTGTGGGTGACAGAAAGTGTTGGGCATTCCAAAATGCAGCCAGAGACAGCGTCCCCCTCGTGAAGGTTATGAGGTGCGTCCGGGAGATTCGCCGCATCGCAAGCCAAGGGGAATTAGACCCACCAGATTTAGAGGCATCGTGGTGGGTGCACAGCGAATTTTTACACACTCCTAATGTAGCCTCCCACCTCTGGGCTGCATTGGTTATTATTCTCAAATGTCTTAATGTCTCTCTGCTGTAAGCGCAACTTATTACACTGCGCCTGGTCCCACCAAGGGTTGAAAGTTGCACACCATGACTTTACGATAAATGGTGTTATAGTGGAATGTGAAAGGCATGTAAGCATGTGAGTGGCCGATGCTTCAGCACCCTTTGTTGGACTCAACATCCAAATAGTCAGTGTGCGCGTCCGCGACATTGTCACGTGCACACATCACTGAGTCACTTCATATCCGTACAACCAGCTTCCGGACTGCATATACTCATTACTGCTTCCTAGTACGCATTATGGTGGTCCTGCAATCGAGGGGACGCCCGCTCTTTCTTGTCCCGTAGGCACTACTGACGATTGACAGTACCTTGACGCATCGATTGACAATGATTCTGCAAGCTGAGTTACCCGGGTGGTGCGTATCTTGGTTCACCTGAAAGTATATCAAAAACTTGCTCATACATATTCAACTTCAGAAAAGCCTAAAGTTACCCAAATAAGTAAAGATACTCTATTAGAAGAAAAATTAGACCAAACCAAAATCCTCGCTAGTGCTAAAACTTTCAGCAAACCTAGTAAATGGCGTTACAAAAAGGCCTGGGTAAAGGATTAAAAGCATGCATCACGACAGAGCGGTTAAAAACAAGCATTAATTTCAAACGCAGAAGTAAGTTTATTGTTCATATCACATCCGGTATTATTGTCGGAATACCAAAATGTCCGCTTATTTTTTTGCTAAATATATACTAAGTTAATTATGGTAAGAATTTAATGCAATTTTTAGTGTTTTTAAATATGTCAACCCTTGGTTAAAAAATGACGGCCAATATTGATATAATTATTTTTATAGCTTTTTTGGTTACCAACCTTGAGCTAGGCCTTAAGTCCGGTAGGAAGCTCAAAACAATTCAACATTATGCGTTAGGAGGAAGAGATTAAAGTAGATTTTAGATTTTAGATTTTAGATAGATTTTAGACCTCTCTATTGTTGTTGTTCTTTTGGGCTGTAACCCTGGTATTAGGTATTGTCAATAGCAAAAAGTAAAAACTATTCAAGATCATGCACTAGGCGGCAAAACATTTATACCGGGGCGCTAGTTGCTACTACTGCCAGTGCTAGTGGGTTTTTTTACTGATTTAATTTGTACCTATACTGAGCACTATTACTTTCGAACAGCGATTAACTACTCTTCTCATCCTCTCCAGACCCAATATTATGCTTTGATAAATCGTACCTACAGCCACGAATAAAAAAGGATGGTGAATATTCTTCGCCAAGGGATGATAGGAGCGTTTATGAAGGATCTTAAAGAATATAATTAAGAAAAATCTTATGGGCATATTTTGGGTCAAATAATAAATTAAACTTATCGACTTTTTATTGGAAGGTGCCGTAAAAGACCGCACCTTCGTACTTGTCAATTTCTTAGGTTCTTTTGCTAACCATTGCTATGGTATTGCTTAGTGGAGCAATATCACTTAATCTTGTATTTATAACAGCAAATTGATTCGTGCATGCTCCATACTGATTACGGTGGGGGCAATATATCGTTATTGTTGTTAGACTTTATTATATATCAGGACTTTATAGGATTATATATCATTACTATTAACCCATCGGATTATCCCACACCTACCTAATGTTAATGCGCCAATAAATATTGTACATCAATAATAAACAGCGCCATAATAACTGATTGTAAAAGATTGAAACGTGACCTCGTCGTAGGTACGTCCATGTACACAGCTCCGAAGCTTGGTACACGAACGACGTGTATGGGGCGGAGATAGGTTTTGCTGGTCGCCAGGCAGGAGAAAAACCATATATAGGCAATCCGATATGTAGTGGTTTATGTATCTGTTACGAGAAGTATTCGTTACATAGTATCTGATAGTTGAAAAATGACTTGATTGTTCGCTCCGGAGTTGGCACAAATACTCGCGCAAATACTGGCACTAGAAATTGGACGCGCGCGGGTCGATAGCGATGTACTGGCGAGTACAGCTACAACAACATGATTGATGCTAGAACAGATCGCTATAGATCCCAACTGATACACCATTTCATGACACAAATGCGGCTTATCATCTTTTAACCATCGGCTCAGCTTTCGTTCACTGGCTGATGCGCCTGCATTTTCTCCTCATTCATTTGCAGGCAGGTCGCAGCATCAGTCATCAGCCCTTTCTTGTCGCCCAGGTTGATTTTGAGAAAGCTTTTGACAAGATACCACGGAATCACCTTCGGAAGCGGCTTCATGACCGTGAAGTTCCAGTCATGCATGGACCTACCCATTCATGCTTGAAGCATTAAATATTATTTTTATGTTACATGAAGATGTTATGCGAGTGCGTGTTAATGGTGGAATTAATGACCCTTCAGCATCGTGTCAGGGTATTAAACAGGGCTGCCCACTTAGCTCCACATTGCTTGCTTGGTTTCTTTATTTAGCACTTTGCTATTTACCTAGCTAGAATCGAAGGACCCTTCGTTACATCCGGAAAGGCATGCATGTAGGTGAAATCCCTGTGGTAGATGGCTTCAGTAATTCAACTGTCAGTGTTTTATGCAGATGATGAACTCAATAATCAATCTTCTTCTTTGCTCATAATCACTGATGGCTCATCATGCGTGTCTTCATCGCAGTTCTGGTGAATGGTGCACTGCTGCGTCTGGTATGATTATTCATACCCGTCAATGTGATGAAGTAACTTATTTCCACCTTGACCAGAACCACCGTCCCTGTGGCATTGATAGGGAGGGGAGCATGTGGCTGGATGACTCAGGGGTAGCAGCCCTACTGGGGTGGGTGGGTACGTAACCGTATGCTGGGATAACCCATCAGAAACCCTTCCTATGCAATAAGTTCTTTCTGGGTCTTCTTTCTTTGCAAGCTAGGTCCTGTTATTGGCAGCATTCGTACCTTTCGCTTGTACATGTGTTCCCACACACGAATTTGGCCAAAATGATACTACTGCGCGATTACAACTGAATATTTATCACTCGTTTGCACCTCCATCCAGACTCCTGGCAGCAATTAGTTAGCAGCAGCAGATCCCTACCTTGTGAAACCTGCCCCCTTGGGACCCCTAGCTGCCATACTCCATCCATGCATCTCTACTATACTGGAGCTAGCTCGCTTGCTCCCAAGCAGTAGGCTATGCAGCCCCTGGTCATGGCTGCACTTCCCAATCCCCTTTTGGTGTTTCGCCACTTTTGCTGTCAACCCCAGGGCTGCGTGCTGTGCACGTGTGCATGCACATCATTTATGGTGCGCACGTGCATGTCGCTCGTCGCGCATGGCCCCTCACAATATTGCTCGTCATGCACCTGCACGTGTGAAGAGCAAGTGATGTGTGAAAAGTGATGCACAACGTTTACATGCTACGAATGATGTGTGACATTTATGCGTGACGAGTTGCGTGCGTCACTAGCGCCGCACGCATCGTGTCGCGTCGCATCACTAGCGCCGCACGCATCGTGTCGCGTCGCATCACTAGCGCCGCACGCATCGTGTCGCGTCGCATCACTCGCGCATCACTGACGAGTGGCGCGACTCGACTCCAATAGTCGAGGAGCAGATTAGCATGTAAAGCTATGCTTCCGCGGTGTAGCAATAAGATACCCTATAAATCAACAGGTTGCGACGACGGAAGCGTCCAAACGCCGATTGGCCGACTTATTACCTCCCTCGACTATGGGAGGTACTCGCAAAGCGAAGCGAATCACATGGAACACAACACCCGCGACAAATGATGCGCTCGGTTTCAATGTTTTAGGTCCATCCGTCGCACTCAGATGAGCCAGGAGGCCAGTAGGACCTCGCGAACGAAACTGAAGATATAAAAGCGCAAAATCAGTTCGAAGAAAAAAAGAAAACAGCGATAGAGAAGTATCGCAGCGCTGCCCACATTCAACAAAACATCTTAAACGATGCTAAGGATGATTTGAATATGGTATTATATTCAACATACTTTGACGCATAGTAGAGGTTTGTCCCATCCCCAAGCTGCCAAAGCCGGCACGGATCTCTGCATAAGCAGGACATTCCATCACCACAGGATCGCATCTTCCAACGAACCAGCGTTATTGCAAACACGACACCAAGTCACCAACGTTGCTCTTATGGTCAGCTGCTAGGACGGTCTCATACAAATGCCCAAGCACCAAGTCGTTAACAAATTAAAGATCTGGTGTGTATAAATGCCTGTAGCTAACTTCGCAGTTGGAAACGATCCTGCAGGTACACAGCTCCGAAGCATGGTACACGTACGACGTGTATGAATCGTTCGGCGGTTTTGTCAGTCGCCAGGAGACACAACTATAGGCAATCTGGCTTAAGATGATTAACAGATAAATAAATAATTCAAATGGATTCGTAGCTAATTCTGAGTTTTCTCTACCCCTGTCTTTGCCCGCCCGCCAAGAGGCAATTCATCCCGATCAGGAAGATGTATAGGCTAAGATTTGCCCGTGCGTTGCTGCAATCATTAAATGCTGAAGAGGATGAAAACCAGTTGGATAATCCCGCCGAACGGTCACTTGATAATACGGAGACGATACGTATCGTGTCTATCTTTGTTATTTTTTTTACAGGACTTCTTGGAGGATTGCCGCCACTATTTCTTAAGGTGTGGGGCTGCCGGCTAACTGCTTCCGTACGCGACCGAAAGTGCGCCTCTCCCTCAGCACCTCTTTGAACTTTGGCCATATCCATGAATATTCCTATCTTATTATGGCGAATAAAAGATCAAGCACCTCAGTGAAGATAGCTTTGACTGTCACGGCCGCCGCCACATGCGGCTCTTGGCAACTTGGGTTCGCTTGCTCCCCAGCATGCACAAGTGTGCTTGGGAAGTCCGTGAGCGCTTTAAGAGCTCATTCACGGCGTATGCCCACCTCGTGTAGACAAGAGGGCAGCTTCCGGTTCTACACTCCGCCTGTACTCGCGTAAATGTAATTACAGGTATTCCGTGACCCCGACAGCGTGCTCACGCGTACGGTGCGATCCTTTGCGGCCGGAGTTATTGCGGCTCTTGCGTTGGTGCACATCATCCCAGGTGCGGCAGCAGGAGGTTTTACTCCGTAGCTTAAGCGACCGCGAAATTCCAATATGGATACCGCCGCGATGAAATTTCATGAAGCTTCGTGGCCTTCGTGGGGCTTCCATCTCCCCAGGTTGCTGAAGGCGACCCTGGTTTGCCATTTAATTCCTTTGTGTCAGGCAGCCGAACTTAGCGCGAACACCACTTCGGCTGTCATAAGCTAACGCTGAAGCTAATGGCAATATCGCACTATATGGGGACATGAACGGCATGTGCATCGTGAACCCGTGGGTCAGTCCTGGTTATCGGGTATAATGATGATTGGGTTTCAGCCACCGGCAGCACGTCTTCCACCGCGAGCATTGGCGTCTCTCGCCTTGCGCCATTCCGTTCTGCCCCGCCCCATGCGTCTCTTCCGGATGCAGAGGCCGTGAAGGAGATGAGCGGTCTGGGCGGCATTGATTACCCGCTGGGAGGCACTTGTGCGTTGGGCGGCATTGCCCTGATGATCCTCCTGGAGCACGTGGCGCACATCATGCACAACGGAGAAAACAACGCAGTCTCAGAGGTTGGGATTGTGCACTTACACAAGTCCTCAGGAGCATCCAAGCAGTTCCTCGGCGCCGTGTCCGTGGACTCATCCCCATGTAAAGTTGCTGCCAGAGGCGGTAATGCTACTGCTGCCGTTGCTGCGAGCGCCGTAGCTAACTGCGATTTGAAGGTGCAACATGGCGGCAGTGACTTGCAAAATATGGACAGCAGCGTTACCGCCGGGTGCACAGCTCTGCACGGTCACAGTCACGTGTGTGTATCTCATGGCTCTGCCTCAAACTGGATAGCTGCGGTGGCGATGGGCAGCCTGCGCTTGAAGGTGATTGCTTATTTGTTCGAGCTGGGATGCATATTCCACAGGTAAGGGGCTTGGGTAGGCAGCGGTTGGGTGGGCAGTTGGGCTGGCGAGTGCAGCGGTTACAGTCAAGTGCACCGGTTATGCGCCCCGCAGTCACGCTGTTAACAACACGCGCAGTATACAGGTGGAGGGCTTGGTTACTGCCCCGGTAAGCAGGGGGAACGATTGACTCATCAGCCATACTTGTTATCACACCCTGCATAATTGCCCAAGCATTCGGTCCTCTTCCTTCATGCAATCACCCGTAACTGTTACTGCTACCGTTGCTACAGCTATCGCTTCATTATTGCAGTTATATCGGTACTTGACGGTTCTCTCCCAAAAGGCATCAACTTGCTCCCTCTCATCCGCCTTTGGCACCCTCTTGCCAGCTTCATCATCGGACTGTCGCTCGGCGTCAATCAGACCGACATCAAGGAGGTTCGTTCGCTGCTTATCGCACTGGCCTTCCACCAGTGGCTGGAGGTATGGTCCCGGGGAGAAGGGGTTGGCGGCGAGGAGTGGCTATCAGTACCAGGGGTATATGCGTGTGCATGTAACGTGGTTTGGACCCAACCGCCGGCCCGGGATTTGATGCTGATGCCATGAACCCGGTTTACTTCAACCCACGCCATGATTGCTACCTTGGGCCGCAGGTGTCTGACCTGCTACCCGCATATCTCGCCGCGCTTATGCTCGCGGCCAAGCCCTGCCGTCTGTAACCCTCCCGTCCCCCAGGGCATCAGCCTGGCCAGCGTGGTGACCCGGGGCGGCTTCTCCGCGCTGAAGGGTGGCCTCATGATTCTGACCTACTCCCTCACATGCCCCTTGGGCATTGCTGTGGGAATGGCGATTGCGGAGACGTACGATGCAGAGTCCGCCAAGTCGCGGGGCATCCAGGGCGCGTTCAATGGCGTGTCGGGGGGCATGCTGCTGTATATCTCTCTGGTGCAGCTGGTGGCAGAGGACATGGGGCGCCTGGTTCCCGGGAGAGACAGCGCCATGAACCGGATGGCGTGCTTCGTGGCCTTGTGCGGGGGAGCGGCGTCCATGTGCCTGCTGGCCGTGTGGGCATAGGCTTGGTGTCGTGCGGTCAGTCGGGCGGCCCCGGCCCCGGCCAGCCTGCTCTTTTGGTGGTTTGTTTGCGTGAGCGGGGCGCATACATATTTTGCTAACTGAGGGCCGTCGGGAGCTTCGATAGATGAAGGAAATGTCTTTTGGGGAAGTCGTACTTGCGCTTCATGATTAAGGTAAATTTCGGCAGAGGGCCGGCAATGTGTTGATTTAGAGCAGGGCATGAAGACAGGCTGGCGAGAGGAAGTAGCTAACCTGGAGGGAAGGAGAATGCGATTTGTTTATGATGGATGCGGTATGTTGCTGGTTACCGCTTGTTGCTGTTCCTTTCTCTATCGGCCATTTTGGTTGTGGTTGCTCGTCCATGTGTGACTTGCATTTGGCATGCAAGGCTGTGTGGTAGGGGTGCCTCGTGCAGGCTACCCTAGGGCTTGATCTCTTTCAAGCTCTCTTATCATCATGCTAGGTTTTGGTTCCTAAGTACGTGTGTGCTGGCATTCAACAGCGGGGGCTTCGCCAGATCCGAAAGACTGGTGGTCAGCCGCCGCGGGCAGTGTTTGGTGGCCGCCTCGATTGAGATGTGGGTGCAGCTAGCTAGCATGTTGCAGCGGCATGGCCAACCCACAGACTGGTGCGAAGGCGCTTGTGGAGTGCATGGAATTCGCCTAAATCGTTTGCATCACTTCTCATGACGTATGTTATATGCTCGAGGTGGTGGAGTGGTTCTCGCGTCCGTGAACTTCTCCGCGCGCGTTTAAACCTCTATCTGGCGTTGCGTACATGATGATAGTTCTTTTGGCCCAAGTCATGCAATCTATCCTATTCGCCATTCTTGATGTGCTGTGTGTGAGAGAGTGCGAGTGCGAGTATGTATTTGCGTCAGGGGACCCGTAGACTCCTCTGCTGCATGGAAGTCGGGATGCAGGTCCGCTAGCCTGGTGACGACAGATAGTGGATTAGCTCAATTTTGTCCGCGTGGATTCTCGCACGGTCTCTGTGTGTGGAATTCAGAGGTCTATTATTGTATCTCTCGGGATCTTCACTTTGGTATAGAGGATTGTATGTGGCCCGTACCGAGTGCTTGCGAACTTCGCCTTGGCTAGCTTGTATGAATGAATCCTGGCCGGAATGTGAACCCGGAGCTAGGAGTTAGGTTGGTGTCTAACTGCCCTGCGGTCCCGTGCTGTTCAGTACGGAGAGCATGAGGCCTGGTGGCCGGTGCCCTATCTACGGATGGATGCGTTGTTGCAATCCATTTAATCCACTGAATCTGAATCCACTGAAAAGAAATGCTCTGGCTGGGTTCCAAAAGTGCACGACACACGCCCCGACGTGGCTTCGTGGATTGTGCATGATGGTCGCCAAAGCTAGAGGGAGTTCTGGGGCCAGGATGCCGATGAAGGGAGTGGCCTTATTGAGACTTGCAGCGGATATACGAAGTATGTGCAGTAAGTATTCCGTCTGTTGAAATTTTATGGCAGACATTTTCAGTAATATTCGCAAATCCAAGGAAGCAGCTGGTTCCTCATGGAAATACATAGTAACTTGTTTCGAGCTTGCCTAGAGTTCAGTTTGCGGTGTAAGGGGAGGCAAACCTTTTCGGTGAGGGCTGATGCGGATTTGCTGTGTTGGCTGAGTTATCAGTGTAGGTCATCTCTTGTACGGCTCTCGTCCAGGTGGATATGCACGAGCGTCCTGCCGTCAGTGAGTTAACCTTCTTGCTGTTGTTATTTAATGCGGCGCGTCCTCCACTTTCGCCTTTTGCTGCAGCGGCTGCAGAGCACATGCCGCTCAGGTCGCAAGGGAAGGGGCCGTTTCCCATTGGCTGAAGCTAGTTTACGTTTTTGTGGCCCGCAACTTCCGCGTCTTTGGCCTATGTGGCCCCCTGTGGTGTCTGGTTTTTCCTCATGATCCCTAGATTTAGACCAGCCCCGGTGTGTGTGTGGGGGGTTTCTTTTGACTTCGTCCTCTTTGCGCCCCTTCTTTGCTAGCTTTCGTTCCATTTTCACTGTGGGGAATCGGAGGTGTTGCGTGTGTCTGTCCTTAACCTCGTTGCTGGTGTTGGAGTAGCACATCCTGGTGGTCGTGCTGTTTGCATTGTGGCGTGTGTCGGGGGGCTTTGTCGCACTTGGGTTGTGTGTGCTCTGCCACAGACTGATCAGGGCCGGTGTTTGGCAGAGCGTAGGTGACCGCATACTCACTTGCAGAGAGTTGTTAGGAGGCGCTTTAGTTGATCAGTTTGACATGCATACTGCATCAGGAGTCTTTTTGCATCAATAACATGAAGTACCCAAATTCCAATGGAGGCGTAAACTTTTCAGGAACAGAATTACTTGTGTTGACCTGTAAAGGAGTCCTCACAGGAGCGAGTACGAAACACCCTCCCCCATCTCCACAGTGGCTTAAGACACAACAACTGATGTACCTTGCCTTCTTTTGAGTCATGTCCAGCTTAAGACATTTAGAGAACTTAAATTGATATATCTTACCTCAATCATTAGGGATTGCAGTTTACGTGGAAATTGAAGTTGGACATGACTCAACTGAAGGCAAGGGGCATCGTTGGATATGTCGTAAGTCACTGTTGAGATGGGGGAGGGTGATTTGGACAGATGCACACCTAGACTCACCTGAAGGGGACTTGAGGTGGTTGAAGCACCCTTTCTGCACCGCAGAAACCTTTCATCCTTGAACCATGACCTCATTGTAAATGGGCTTATTAATCGAGGTGCCTAACCTGAAATACTTAGGACCTATATAATGAAGATCCCGAGTCTGCGGGGACTCCATTACAGTTTACGTGAAGTGTCTCATGCATAGGGACATCAGAATGAGACGGCCACCCGCTTCAAAACTAGCTCCAAAGTGACTTCAGAAGCACTTCCTGAGACAAGCATGGCATTTGTAGTGGCTATCAGGTTTGTACTGGTTTGTGGACTGATGTGGACTCTACACCCGTTGGCTGGTCGTTCATCTCCCTTGCGCAGTGCAAGCCTCGTCGTGGGTTCAGACCGCCGGCTCATTGGCAAAGCTCTCAGGAGCAACATATGCACTGTGCACCGCTACACGTATGTCAAGATCGAAACCAGGCATGGGTTGCAGTGTACCGACAGCCACAGGTTGAATACGCGCCCCGCAGACACTCAGGATTTCGAACCTCTTGGACTCCGCCAAATTCTGACGTCCTCTTTTACTCATCCACCTGGTTTATGCAAGTGGGTTATTGGGGGCACTTCTCTTGCCAGGTCACAAGTGTTTATGAAGTAGAAGTCAACGTTCGAAGATTGGCTCGAATCTCTCGAACGAGCCGAACGGCGTGCCTACATTCTGTTTAGTTATTTTCGTAACACATTGGGACTTTCTTGATATTGAAATTTGTAATGCTTGGACCGTAGCTAATCTGCACCGGTAGTGGCTGACGTGATGAGCATTATTAAAGGTAACTACCGCCATCGTGAAGGATTGTAATGCAAAAGCACACAAATGCTTAGCACTGACTGGATTAGTTATTAATAATCTTTATTTAATTCTTTGACATAATATTAGGCTGTGGGTTCAACCTTCGGGTAGGCTTGTACCGCCGCGGGCAGTGTTTGGTGGCCGCCTCGATTGAGATGTGGGTGCAGCTAGCTAGCATGTTGCAGCGGCATGGCCAACCCACAGACTGGTGCGAAGGCGCTTGTGGAGTGCATGGAATTCGCCTAAATCGTTTGCATCACTTCTCATGACGTATGTTATATGCTCGAGGTGGTGGAGTGGTTCTCGCGTCCGTGAACTTCTCCGCGCGCGTTTAAACCTCTATCTGGCGTTGCGTACATGATGATAGTTCTTTTGGCCCAAGTCATGAAATCTATCCTATTCGCCATTCTTGATGTGCTGTGTGTGAGAGAGTGCGAGTGCGAGTATGTATTTGCGTCAGGGGACCCGTAGACTCCTCTGCTGCATGGAAGTCGGGATGCAGGTCCGCTAGCCTGGTGACGACAGATACTGAGAGCGCGGTTAGCACAGCGCTTGCTGGTGAAGGCTGGCGTTTAAGAAGGGTGTTCAGAAATGTCCTTCGCGTGTTCGATGAGGGTCTTAGAAGCCCTCATAAAATCTTTTTTCTTTCATACTCGGAATCGGACACCCGACAATGCAGTACTTGGTGACCATGAGGTCATTTTCGTACGTTCTTACGTTTGCATAACGGCTGACAGTGCATCATTGATCGCCTTTCCAAAATTAATCCACCATTTTCTATGTCTCTCTCTCTTTCTCTCTCTCTCTCTTTCTCCCTCTCCCTCTCTCTCTCTTTCTCCCTCTCTCTCTCTCTCTCTCTCTCTCTCTCTCTCTCTCTCTCTCTCTCTTTCTCCCTCTCTCTCTCTCTCTCTCTCTCTCTCTCTCTCTCTCTCTCTCTCTCTCTCTCTCTCTCTCTCTCTCTCTCTCTCTCTCTCTCTCTCTCTCTCTCTCTCTCTCTCTCTCTCTCTCTCTCTCTCTCTCTGCCGGGACATAGTGCGTGTGCGGGGCCGTGCCTGCAAGTGTGTTTCTTCTATCCAGCACGGCATTTCAAGCGATTAGGTGCTATGGGGCGGGGATGCCAGAGAGCTCTGGGCCTCTTATTAGTCCATGGGGCTGTGTACGACGAGTGTCGCAATTGTAGCCAATGTTGGCGCACCTTCATCTTCGCACCTTCGTCGTTCTTGTATAATCCAGCCGCAGGACAGTGTTGCGAATCGTTGAGACGCCAGCGAAACGAAATGGGCAACAACAAGAAGATTTTAGGTTAATTAGGATTTCATACTGTAATCCTGGGATGGGGTACGTGTAGGGCTCAGGGCTCAGGCAGTCCGGGCTCGGGGCCTTCCGGCGGTCCCGTGCCAACGAACAGGATTACCGGTCGGCCGTTACTGGAACGAAAGGACACAGATCACAGAATAACAGAAAGACAGAATCACATTCGAATAACGTCAGGAATAAATAAATGCGAAAATCTAGTAATGATTAAGCGGAGTAAAATTTTTGGCGATCCTGCACACTGTCCCCGTTAGCGGCCGCTTACTTGGCTGCTCAAAACACAAGGCAACCTTCTCCGTGCGGAAACTCAAATAATCAACTCATGATTCTGATGTGAGTAACCATTATTGTATTCGGATGCCCAAAAAACCTGCAAGCAGCTCAAGTAGCTCTTCGGAGGCGGACATTGCGGCGTTTAAATCAGTAGCTGTGTCTTTTGAGGAAATTACAAGTAAACAAAAGGAGATTGCAGAACAGGTAATGTTACGCGACACAATCTACTTGGGATTAAAGGGAAACAAGTGTGCGGGGGCCATCCTGCGCAGGCGAAGCAGCGTATTGCGGGCACTACTAAGCGCAAGCGTTCTATTGGGCGGAAGAATGTTGCCGCTGAACAAGATGGGGCCGATGAGATGCAGGACAGCGGGGCCGACGACGATGATGGCCCGTGGGACCAGCTCGACCCAGTTCAACTCAAGGTAGGAACGGCAATTAGTTGTAGAATGGGGGTGGTGAGAGACATGAAGCTTCAACAATTTATGTAAGGGGTAGCATCCCCATCGGTAGCATCGATCCGTCCAGGCAACGTTTCAGCTTTCACGGTTTCTCGAGGCGAAGCTACTCCCCAGGTTGCAAAATTACCAGCCTACATCTTTCTGCCAGCTACACGCTTAGTTGTAAGGCCCCCAAAAAAGGCCACATTGGCAGTCGGGACCGCCAAACGTAGCGGTCCCCCGTCCAAGTCGCCACGCCTTTCAGCATCCTTCAAGCTGCCAGCTCCTCACGGTACGGTACCCATACGTTCTTGGAGCTGCAGGTTGCCGCCGCACTGAACTCGCTTCTGGAGGGGCGCCTGCAGTTGAAGGCACCAGGGCCTAAATTGCTGCGTCGGGAGGCACGGGCGGCAGGGCGCGCCCAGGAGAAGGCCGACGCAGATGCAGGCAGGGCCTTCCGCTTCTTCGCACGAGTGAAGCTGGGGGAGCTGGCTACACTTGAACCCTATGGTATGTGCACGAGCCGCAAGACATTCGGAATAGCATGGGTATGTTTTCCGGACAGGGCAGGACCTTATGTGTGACCTTATGTATTGTCCTCAGACTTCTTCAATGTCTAGGGTTTTGTGAGCTAAACCAAGGGCTAGAAAGCAACCACTAATCCTGACACTCAAGCTATGGCTGCTGCAATATCGCATAGAGCGTCTGATCACCGAAGTAAAGCCTGAGGCTCAATTTCCCTTCTCGTTCTGCTGCCTTCATGGCCCCAACCGCACCCTGGGCTCCGGAACAGAAGCACCGCCCCCGAAAGGTATTCCCTTCCCTGAGCTCTTCCGACTTCGCCGCAATCCGGCAGATGAGCAGGCTGCTGCCGCTCTGCCGATGCTGGCGGTCGATGGCCCGGACCTGCTGACAGCAGCAGCGAAAGGTCTACCCACTGCTGCGGTGGGAGTGCTTTTGGAAGAACCAAGGCAGCAGAAGCAAAAAGAAAAACAGCGGAAAAATTCACACCGGGGGCAGCTCGCGGAGGGGGTGGTGGTTGACCCACGGATTTCTGTTCCGCACGACGAGCGGATTCAGTGGCTGGTGGGGGGCTCTTCGGGTGCGCGGCTGGCGTGTTGAAGAGGAAATCGATGTATATATTGGAGGGAAACCTTCGGGGCCCATCGGTTAGCCGTCGGGCCCTATCCACTTCACCGGTTAGGCGCATCGATTTTGCATTGCTGCAGGCTGGCACATTGCAACTTGCCGCTGGTGAGCAACAGGACGGGACGCCGTGGTCGCGCTCTCCTTCCTCCTCAGGCCGGGTTGGGATGTGAAATATCCTAGTGACTTGTGAGGGCGTCCTTGGTTGTCTTATGTGCCAATGCCATGCTGATAAGAGCATGTGAGGCAGGTGTGGAGCGTTTGTGCAGTATGGGTGAGATCCAAACCTCAGATGAAACACCAATGGGGCAACAGGACCTGTGTCTACGCTCCCACTCCCGTTACTCAATCTCCCGTAGCTCAAGTTTCAATGGTCTCCACCCGCGAACGCGCCGCCATCGTTAGAACCTGACCGTTTCGCGCTACGCCCTCAGACTCTCTCCGCCAGCAGCGTGAAGACCTTGGGCAGTCCCGCATCATCCAGTCGGGGTCCCGGGTCCTCGTCCAGCAGCCGCAACGCCAGCAACCCCCCACCGCACACAGCCGTCACGACTTCACCCAGGCCCCACCGCCGCAGAAAAGCAGTCGGCCGGCCGCCCGTGCCCAAGTCCCGTTCATGCACCCCCAAATTTGGCTCCGGAGCTGGACCCGTCACGTTGGTAGAAGCCGCAAGTTCTTCGTACTTGCTGTACGCCACATCCACGGGCACCAGCGGCTGCGTGGCAAAGTAGTCACCATTGACCTGTGGGGAGGTTGCAGGAGCGCACAGTACGGAGCTGGAGTACCCCGCTCACACACCCGCACTTGTACATAGATAATGAGTGCACATATTTATCATACGGAAATCACCACCATAAGCAATGTAGAACTGCTGCCGGGTAGAAGGAGAACACTAATTGTTACTCAAGATGTTTGACTTCGTTCAGGACGAAGAAATGGATTTTACGGACAGCGACGGACATGTAACACACCCTGTATCCCTTAACCCCTGGATGTACATAGTTTCCCAGCAAAGTCCGCGATATCAACTCCCAAACATGGAAAATGCCTCCATAACAAACAGACACCACCATCAAAAGGGAAGTGTGTGTTTTTGACAACGCGAGCATTGGGAATGCGAGACGCTCCCTGGGCAGTCAGCAAATGAAAGGAATACCTTCCCGCAGGATTGCGGTTACCTCACCTTGTGTTTCCTGCCCTTGGAGGAGATCAGCTTGGTGCTGACTGGGTGGAATTCCCGCAGCAGTAACCGGCCTCCAGGTCGCAACAAGGGGGCGACCACATCTTCAAGGGAGGCCCCAAACGGATGATATGCGGAATGGCAGCGGAACCACAACTCGTATAAAACCCAGTGAACTGTAAAATGCTGGTACACCTCCAAATTGCGAACGTTTCGCTCACCCCTTCCCACACGCACCTCGCATGAGGCAATCCAGACTTAGAAAGTAATGCAGTACCCCCATCTCCATCAGCACCAAGTCGAACTGGCCCGCGGGGAGGGATGGGGGCGGCGGCGCTGCGGAGTCCTTTGCTCTTGCCACGCCTGGGGCAGGATCGGTGAGTTTCACCCCCATAGCTGCATCACCGTGAACCTCTGATGGGCCTTGTGTCCGCAGCTCGGCGACGTCGCCGACGACGTATGACATTTTATCCGCCAGGCCCGCCGCGTCCGCCAAAGCCAGGGCATACGAGGCGTTGCCGGCGGAGGCATCTACCACCACCACCGAGGCGCCCAGGGCCGCCAGCGCCACCGCTTTGTGTCCGTGACTGCCCAGCAGGTTTGCGACTCTTAAGCCTTGCAGCGGGGGGGAGTCTGGACGGGGAGTGGGTGGCGGTTGCAGGGTCGCCGGAGGGACGGGGTACAGGCAATCATTAGGACTGGCTCAACCTCCGACCGTCCGGCTTCACTGGACGGGCGCCTCCGTCCGCTTCAGGAAACGGATTCCCCCCCGGGGGGTAAAGCCGGTCAGTCATTGAGTTGATGCAGTTTTGATGTTACGGTTTCGTTAGCATGTCTTTCAGAAGGGAAGCGGGAAGAGGGCGGCTGTGTAGCGGCAGCCGGAATGGCCCACGTGGCGAATGGGGCTGTGCCTTTGAAGGGCGGGGACGGGAGGACGAAGCCTTTCCGGGGTGAGAGCGATGCAGGCGGGGTGTCACATCGGTTGTCACATCGGATGGGATGCTCCAGAACGGCGAGGAGAGGGTCTTTCCCGCATCGACGCCGTTCTGAGGTCCCGCAAGTACAACACCGACGAAATGAGTTGGCGGAAGGACAATGCCATCTCTGGAGCCCGCTACAGCATCGGAAACCCTGCCTGGTAGGGTCATGTAGGGCAGCAGCGGTCCCAGGCAGCGCCCTGGGTCTCGGAGCAGCCGCATCGCCGCCTCGGAAGGTGCTCCGAAACGCGTCACCCAGGCGTCGAACGCCGTATCTCGGCCCCAGGCCGCCGTGTTGACAGCAGATAGCTCCTGGACAACACAATTTGTCATGGCAACAGCTTACCCCTCCGTCCGTGCAGCGGGGCAAATGTCTACTGCTGGATCATTTTTTTCCAGTTGTTATAGCTCCGAAAGGTCGCACATCAATCGTACCACCAGCCATGCAGCCTTTGCGTAATAATGAAGGGCCCTATCGTCCGCCAAGGACGGCCCTCACAATATCACGATTTGCGATTCAGCTAGACGGCAGAGCCTTTTTCCATCTTACGGCAAATCTAAACCTAACACCCATGGCGCACATGGCGCACGTGCAGCGAACCCTTCTTAATTCACTGATTCACGTTACAAAGGTTTCCTCCCATTTCAGTTCGCACCCGCTGCAGGTTTCGGAGCGCGCCTCGCACCGCCGTTGCCAGCTGACTGTCCCCCGACCGCTCTGCTTCCACCGCCACCGAGTGCAACGCTTGAGACCACACCTGCAGAATGAAAAAACCGGAACGCAGCAGCAGAGGCGCGACGAAGCTGCATCAAATGCACAATTGTGAACTCCGGCAACCCCATCTACCCGGCTACCCTTACCTTTGGAGCGCCGCCCCTCCCCTGATGGTAAGGCCCAGTTGAAGCTGTTAGGACAGCCAGTCGGGGCTGGTCGGCTCCTGAGCACCCTTCACAGCTAACGGTAAAACTTCTCCGAACCACGCCGCTGGCCATGCCGTCAGTGGCATTGCTGCAGTCCGCCGTACTGTTACGCCCGTCCCCGGGCTCCTGCGTCGATGCCGCCAGTTGTTTGGTGCCAGGCCCTGTCGATAGCGGCTGCATCGGCGGCCGAGCCGTTATGAGCAACCTGTCGGGTCTCGCACGCAGGGTGGTGTTGTAGGTGCAGCTAATCGTCACCCGCGCAAGCACCGCCTCTAACGTGCCGCCATCCGGATCTAAGGGAGGGGTTCCCCCCGGCCCCGACGAAACCAGAGCACCGCTGCTGCCATCACCATCACCATGACCATGAGATGAACCACGATTCCAGATGGCGTCTCTGCCGGCAACAGCTGTGGCTGCCTCTGGGTTCGTGCAGACGTCCGCAGCGGCGACGGGGGACCCGGCGGGCTCGGTGGCCATAGGTGCGGTGGCAGTGGCAGTGGCAATGGCAGCCGCGGCAGTGGTGGTGGTGGTGAATCCGGAGCGGGCGATGACCTCAGGGCCGGTCATTGTGAAGAATGCAGAGCCCCCGGGTAGCTGCCGCAGAGGACTGGTGCGCCAGAGCCAGCCAGGGCCAGCACCGGCACCCTGCTGCTTATACAAATCGTATATCGTCTGGTTTCGGGACGAGGGCCGGGTGGGGTCGTGCCAGTAAGGTAGGTGGGCGTTATATTACCTAGGGGCTTCAGTCCTGGTAATGAGCGGAACGGTTCACACGGAACAAAAGCAACATCAATATGAAGACCTAACGGATAAACAGCGGACAGCGGCGGGAAGAAGAAGAAGCATGATGCGAAACTGAGCAATATCACGGATTGGAGCTCACAGCACAGCATAGCACAGCACAGGCGCAGCCGTGCGGTAGTAGCAGTATGCAGAGATGATGTAGGATCAAGGGGTACGAACGGCTCATTGTGATATGATAGACGCAGCAGCTGAAACCCCAGGGGTACCAGCACCGTGGCGAATTTCGCGCGAAGTTAGAAGGGTAGAGAGAAATCGCCCCGTGGCTCAATACAAAGCGCTTTCTCCTCAGGGCTTCACTTCCAGCACCGCGGATCCAGACCTCTTTATCACTGCCAGACACGAGTGGCCTCTCCCTACCATTTGCCCCTAGCTCCTATCCCCACTCACCTGCATCTGGTCCCACTGAACCTCCAGCTCAAGCTCAGGAGCGCCCTCATCGACCACCGCCTGCTGCTGCTGCTGTGGACGAACTTCGCCCCCTACCTCCTGACCACCTCCTCCATCGCCGCCGCCGTCTCTCCTTCCCGATGGGTGCATCGCCCGTGTATTAAGGGCCTGATGAGTCGTTATCGCCGTCGTCAATGGCGGCGGCAGCGGCGGCGGCGGCGACGGCACGAGGTCATGTAGTGAGATGGAGATACTGCGAACCCCCACATGGGGCAGGCCGTCGCGAACGCCGCCTTCACAACTGCTGTTGCAAGTTGTGCCGCCACCACCACGGCTGGTGCTGCCCTGGCTGCTGTCGTTGTGACCGCCTCCAGCAGCACTCCTGCCACTGCTGCTACTGTTGCTGTCGTCAGCGCTACCGCGTATGTAGTGTCTGCTGCGCAGCGGCATCGCTACGCCGTGTAACCACGCAGCAGTTCGCCCCACCGCGCAATAAGCGAATCCCGCCTCATCCAAAGGCCGCACCAAATGAAGCAAGAGACCCAGCAGCGTGTCGACTGTGGCTGGCAACCGCTGCTGTTTGGTATGACCATCACCATCACCATCACCATCACCATCACCATCACCATCACTGCCGTTATTGATACTCGGGTGCATTATATATCCAGCTGGAAGAGCCCTCGGCGTCAATGCAGGTGGCGTTACTGCGGTCGAGTCCATTTTCGCAAAAGCCACAGTCCCCATCTGCTGTTGCTGCGTGGGAGCCGGGCTGAGAACTGACGATACGCTACTGACCACTTGTTGCCTTCTCTGTAATCGCTGCTGTTGTTCTTCCTGATGCCGTTCCTTCTGCGGCCTTGGCTGTGTGGCAAGTCGCCCCTTCTCCAGTTCACGGCCGCCGCTGCTGCTACCGATCTTAGCGTTGTGGGGTGGCGGTCGACTCGCCGGGACCTCAATTGAAACATCCGACCTGCCCTGCCGGCGGGTTGGCTGGGTTCCTCCGCCTTGGCGTGGTTGAGAGGTGCCAGAGGGCCGGGAATCGCGTTTCGGGGGAGGCACTGGGGGAGGGGAGGGGGACCTACGATGAGCGGCGCCACCACTTCTTGAGGCAGCCGCTCGTGCGTTGTTGCAGCTGCTGCGCCCAATTCCTGTTAGTGGCGCCAGGCGAAATGCAAGAGCCGCGAGTGACGGAAGGTGCCGGGTGGGAGAACATACTCGCGAGGCCGGGGTTATGCGCAGCGGGGAGGGATCCGGTCTGAGCTGGGCTACTTAACGCGACATGCACCGAAGGGTCACGCGATGCCAACTAAGGAATAAGTTAAATTTCTGCCAGCTGCAATGCATATTGCATGTTGAACGGCAAAGACCTATGTATGACCGCAGTCGCCACACTTCAAGGAGTTCGGACGTGACAGGTACTCCAGTTAGGTCCTCACCGCCGAGAAAGCGGATCTCCGATGCGATTAAAAGTGATATAGTCTTCAATCCCATTGGATTGTTGCAGAGCTGGCTAAAATGCCAGGAATAGTCTTAGTCAGGAGCCGGCGTGCCGCCAGCGACCGTCGCGACAGGCAGCACTTACAGAACTATAGCCACGAATATTGAAATAAAAGTTGTAATAACAAATGGCATGCAGGTTGTCTGGTTCAGGGGAGTATCATCCGACGGATGTACATGTTCGTCCAACGGAAAATTGAACCACCGAAATAAAAAACAGGTTTTGACTTTCCAAATTACGACATACGAAATAAGGTGTCACGAAGCGATAACCAGGTGAGCCCTTGATATAAAATGTAGAAATCACCAAAGAACCAAACGTCGTCCCGTGAAAATGTGTCGTGGGACAAACCACACCGGTAGTTAAATTAAATCACGATATGTCTTTCTCACGCGCATGCTATGTGCTAAAACTCCATCGACAAAACATTATTGCGTCGAGACTACAGCTCCAGATGTTGATGATTTTAATGTATGTGCGATACAGGAAATGTGCGATACACCAATAGATGGCAATTCAAATTCCGTGGCCTTCACCAGCATGTTTCTCCAACGAATGAAGCTTCCGGAGAGTCATCTTTCGAGCGCCATACCTGCGGCGGCAATTCATACATAGCAAACGGTAAAGGACAGCAACGATAATCGGAGTCCACCATGATCCTCTTTCTCTCCCACGGCTCGCATTATACCAAGCGTCCGTGCTGCATGTAAGTCGTTATGCCACGCACTTACCATCCCGGAACGTCGCATACTGCACGGAGAACTCGTCTGTATCCGTGTCGCGAGCAGTCTCCGGCGCCATACCCGGTCTAGTGTCCGCTCCGACAGCAGCTTCCTGCCGCGACAGTTTCTGGTCTGCACTGCTATCGACCTCATGGTCGAGGTAGCCACGACTGATCCTGCGGCTGCCGCGATCTGTGAGCGGGTCCTGGCCCCAATCCAAACGCTGCCGTGTCAACGAGTCGTTATCCAGAAAAGTGTCATCCACCAGCTTCCCCAACATAGAGTTGGCGCCCAGCTCTGCCAAAAGTTGCTGCAAGTAGAGTGGACCGTATGAATATAGATCCGTTCGCCGTAAGATTTAGAGCGAGAGAGCGCTTGCAATTAGTCATAAACACAAGTGTGAAGCATCCCTCCATTTCTTTACCCACTCCTTCCGGGGACTGCCGTTATCCCATAACCGCCCCCTCACCCGCGGAGGCGTTCCATTCATGTGACAGAACCCGTAATCCTCCCACCCCTTCCCTCTTTCCATAGGGGCTTGAGCGAAGCTGGATAAGGGGGTAATGAACATGGGTTGGTGCAGTATAAGCCACAAGTGACTACGCGAGCTGGAGCGACAACGAGAACCATACTGCTGTGCCATTCCCAACACCAACGCCCAGTCGGTTACCGAACAGCACGAAGATCTTGGCCACGACCAGTCCCACTTGACCGTTCAAATTGGTCGGTTTCTTGCATTTCCGAACCCTTCAGCCTTCAAACCACGAAAGGTCCCACTAATGGCGCAGGGCCACTGCGGCGAGCGCGGCCAGTGCAGCAGCTGCCGAAATGGTGCACATGACCATTGTAAGAGTGCTGCATTCGGAAGGAGGCTTCCCCGCATTTGCCCACCAACATACCCCAAAACGCAATGCACCTGCATGCGCTCCAGCTTCCGTCGCCGCGTCTGACGCCGCACCCAGTCCCCGTAGCGGCTGGTCTCTTGGAGAATGTCATTGGCGGAGCTGAGCTTGTAGGCAGCGCTCCTGAAGAACTCGGCAGCGGTAGTGGCAACAGGGGCGGAAGGGGTTTCGTGTCAGGCGGTCAGTAGCAATCCCCAGTTGAAACATAGAACCAGTATAAAGTGACCCACGGCGGCCAGCCCCGCCTTATATAATGAAGGAACCATCCAGCCAGGTGGAAAGGCATCACCCACGCCAGAGCACATCGGATTTCCTCCACCATATCATCGTGGCACTGTAAAGTCGTACCACGATGATATGGTGGCGAAAATCGCTCGCTCTCTCGCTCCCCAATTTGTGGCCATCCATGTTACCGTGTCCGCTGCTTCAGGCCTATCCCCCAGCCCACGGAAGGTCCATACCTACTTGAACGGTCAGATCGCACATTTCGACGCAGTCTTGACGTGGGACCCCTGCGTTCCTTCCCAAGACTACTGCATGGGTTACGTGCTTGCGTCTGCCATGGACGTGGGTTGCCCACGTCCATAAATTCCATCCGATAGAAGAGGGCGGTACTGTCTGCACTGACCCCGTGCGGACCTTTCCACTGCACTTCGGTTGTTCAATACCCCACTGCGTTCCCACTTTCAAAGACCGGGATGTTCTGTCGTATGTCTCACCTAGCTGCTGCAGTGGTGGTGGCGGGAAGCTGGTGTGCGAGACGCCTCTCCAAACCCGGCCCTGGATCCATGGGAGTGGCAAGGCAGGTCGCCAGGCCGAAGTCCACGCCGTTGATATCGTTTAGCAGGTGAGTTCCAAGATGATTACCGAAGGCCGGACCGATAGAGGTGTGCACAGGACGCGTTGGGGATTGCAAGATACCGGCGGAGACAGAGGCGACGGACGTGGAATGGGGTTGACCGGCTGTGTGGGACATGCCCACCAGCGGCGGTGCTGCATGCATCCGACCATAGGTTGAGAAGCACTGCTCCGCGGTGATGTTAGACTCGTAGACGGACGTCATGATAGTGGAGAGGACCTGGGAAGGACCCAGATCGACTGGTGGAATAGCATTGCAGGGAATACTGCTCGCTCGAGGCCGGAACGGCATGTTGTTTGTGCCATGAGAGCTGATGGAAGCTGGTGCTGGTGATACAGTGCCGCTTGCCGTCCAGGCCATCGCGCCGACAAGTGGAGAGGTTGGGCAGTTGGGCGGCGTCCGCTGGCCGACCTATCGCACAACAGAAATATAAGATATGCACAGGCCGGTCAAGATTGGGAACATTTACCACCTGGTAGAAAGAATGTTAGGTAGTAGGGTTGTGACTTTGCCTTAGGCCTAACTTTTCAGCTGAAAATTTAGGGTGTTATGCCTGGAATTGATATAGTCAACAACCAGGGCTGCCAAATGACGATTAATAGGTCAACTGTCGGAGACAACAAGATAGGGTGCGCGGGAACACTACGAATGTTGTCCTCCACGTAGCACTCATAAATAGCCCATCACGCAAGCAGCATAATTATACCTACCGCTGAAGTGAGGGGTGAGCGCGGTGGAAGGCGTCCAAAGATGTCCGGCACACCGTCTACAGCAAGAGAGCCCGACGAAGGTGAGCGACGATGCATCATAAGATATTTATTTATTGACAAACTGTAACTTGGTTACGAATGTATGCTGCGGCCACCAAACCGTTACTTATTTACGTCACGCATTAAGCCAACATGCAACAACATACAAATCAATAGTTACTAGGGATCAAATCAAGATACAAATAAATTACAAATCACCTGCATAGGTGCCTGCACCTAACGACAGAAGCGCGTGGGATCCATTATACGGCATACAACCTACCAAAATGACGGACTTAGGATGTGATGCCAATATTCAGGGGTAGTAGAAAAGAACGGGTACAGTCAATGATAGGCGTTCGTCAAAGCCTTAGGTTGGACTGGCTTAGTTGTCGGATATAGTCCATGGGGCGCTTGCCGCGCTTGTTGCAACACGGGTAAACAAAAGCGCTGACTGAGCACAGTTAATTCAATTCAGTTACCGTGAGCGTCATCAAAATTTAGCGCCTTTCAGCAGGGCTCAGTTGCAAGTCAGGAGGCACTTGAACTTGTAACCGACAGGGGATCGGCGACGGCTTTAAGGGGTTACAGGTAATCAGTAACGGCATGATATTTTTTTCTTGTTCATATACAAATTTTCCGGTAGTACTGTAAGGAGTTTCCCAGTTCAACCCCCCGGGTGGGCCATCCGATGTTGCTGTCGTTTTACTGCTACGATTTGCGTTTACGTCAGCTATAACTACTTACATAGATTCACGCGTCCATCTTTGCTCTGATGTGTTCTCTGTCAACCCGCGCCGCACTCACTGTTAGCCTAGGTCCGTCCGAGCGCTTGTTGGACAGAGGTTTAGCAATCGCAATTAAAAACAGCAAGGCTAACTTGTGCATTTGTTGTATGCAGGATTATTACTAAATTCATCGGTAGGAGCGTGAGTAAATCGCAGTTGCAGAAACTACCCAAACGGCCTTTTGGACAATAGCTGGCACGTTTTTACCAACAGTATTGTTGGGACTTGTTGTGGATTCAATACCTCGACAAATTGATAAATTTATAATTATAATAACATTTCTGGGAAGGGCTGAGGAGCGTTCGACGACCGACTCTGCATCTAGGGTACCGGATAAACGGGTAGCATCAGATAGACTACCAATTACGTACTGGCCTGTAGATCCTTTGCTACGATGCCTTCCTCGTCGTCCTCGTCGTCCTCGTCTTTTCTCCGCAAGCGTCGCCTTGCATGGGACTGGGATGCAGACTTCCTAGCCAATGCTGCGCCCGACACGGATCCCAGCCCCGAGCAGACAACCGCGTCCCATCACTTCGCCTCTCCCTCTCCCTCTTCCCACGCCCCCGTAAGTGCCGTCGATGCGCTCTCTGGTGTAGCACATAGCATCGGCAGCAGCCGCCACTCAGCTGTGTCACGATCTTCCCAGCCGCCACCTCCTCAACCACTTTTCCAGCATCAGTCCGCCTCTTCTTCTGCGCGGAGCAGCAAGCTGTTGGACCCTCCAGGAGAATACTCTCCACACAGCGGCGCTGCCATTAGTAGCCGACGCGGCTCTGACACTGACGGGAGCTTAGACGACAGCCAAGGCCACATCGACAGCAACTTGCTACTCAGCGGAAGCAGCCGCTCCAGCGTCAGCATTCTACTCAATGCTGACGATGCTTCCGCTGCTCCCACCGCAGCCGCCACCACCACTGCCGCTCCCACCGCTGCCATTGCCGCCACCGCGGCCGCTCTCCCACCCGCTCCTGCCGGCATTGTCAGTGGAAGCAGCTCTGAAAAACACTCCAGCCGCCGCAGCCCGGGCCAGACAACTCCTACCACAGGGATCTCTGACATTGAGGCCGCACATGGCAACTCGGCCTCTCTGGTTTCCGTCGATAGTGTAGCCCTCGGCAGCCAACCGACCAGGCAAAACGTGCAGGAGCACACCGGACCTGGTCCAGTCGAAATTGACGGTGCAGCTGCGGCCGCGCCTGGCAGCGGAGGTCATGCAAAAAGCCTTGGAGAAGGCATTAGTCTTACTTCTCTCCGCAGCAGCGGTGCCGGCTTCCGTACTCCAGCTGAAGGATGCGGTATTGGCAGTGGCAACCGCAGCGGCAGCGGCTCAGAGAAGCACTCCAGCCGCCGCAGCTCGAGCCAGACGGCTCCTACCACAGGAGTCTCTGACATTGAGGCTGCGGCCGCCGTCACTGCCGCTGCCGCTGCCACCGCCAGCCGCCAGGGCAGCGGCGGTTACGGCGGCAGCAATGGCATTGTCAGTGGCAGCGGCTCTGAAAAGCACTCCAGCCGCCGCAGCTCGAGCCAGACGGCTCCTACCACAGGAGTCTCTGACATTGAGGCTGCGGCCGCCGTCACTGCCGCTGCCGGTGCCGCTGCCACCGCCAGCCGCCAGGGCAGCGGCTACGGCGGCAGCAACGGCATTGTCAGCCGCAGCGGCTCAGAGACGCACTCCAGCCGCCGCAGCTCGAGCCAGACGGCTCCTACTACAGGAGTCTCTGACATTGAGGCTGCGGCCGCCGTCACTGCCGCTGCCGCTGCCACCGCCAGCCGCCAGGGCAGCGGCTACGGCGGCAGCAACGGCATTGTCAGCCGCAGCGGCTCAGAGACGCACTCCAGCCGCCGCAGCTCGAGCCAGACGGCTCCTACTACAGGAGTCTCTGACATTGAGGCTGCGGCCGCCGTCACTGCCGCTGCCGCTGCCACCGCCAGCCGCCAGGGCAGCGGCGGTTACGGCGGCAGCAATGGCATTGTCAGTGGCAGCGGCTCAGAGACGCACTCCAGCCGCCGCAGCTCGAGCCAGACGGCTCCTACTACAGGAGTCTCTGACATTGAGGCTGCGGCCGCCGTCACTGCCGCTGCCGCTGCCACCGCCAGCCGCCAGGGCAGCGGCGGCTACGGCGGCAGCAATGGCATTGTCAGTGGCAGCGGCTCTGAAAAGCACTCCAGCCGCCGCAGCTCGAGCCAGACGGCTCCTACCACAGGAGTCTCTGACATTGAGGCTGCGGCCGCCGTCACTGCCGCTGCCACTGCCACCGCCAGCCGCCAGGGCAGCGGCGGCTACGGCGGCAGCAATGGCATTGTCAGTGGCAGCGGCTCTGAAAAGCACTCCAGCCGCCGCAGCTCGAGCCAGACGGCTCCTACCACAGGAGTCTCTGACATTGAGGCTGCGGCCGCCGTCACTGCCGCTGCCGCTGCCACCGCCAGCCGCCAGGGCAGGGGCGGCTACGGCGGCAGCAATGGCATTGTCAGTGGCAGCGGCTCTGAAAAGCACTCCAGCCGCCGCAGCTCGAGCCAGACGGCTCCTATCACAGGAGTCTCTGACATTGAGGCTGCGGCCGCCGTCACTGCCGCTGCCGCTGCCACCGCCAGCCGCCAGGGCAGCGGCGGTTACGGCGGCAGCAATGGCATTGTCAGTGGCAGCGGCTCTGAAAAGCACTCCAGCCGCCGCAGCTCGAGCCAGACGGCTCCTACTACAGGAGTCTCTGACATTGAGGCTGCGGCCGCCGTCACTGCCGCTGCCGCTGCCACCGCCAGCCGCCAGGGCAGCGGCTATGGCGGCAGCAACGGCATTGTCAGCCGCAGCGGCTCAGAGACGCACTCCAGCCGCCGCAGCTCGGGCCAGACAACTCCTACCACAGGGATCTCTGATATTGAGGCCGCACATGGCAACTCGGCCTCTCTGGTTTCCGTCGATAGTGTAGCCCTCGGCAGCCAACTGACCAGGCAAAAGGTGCAGGAGCACACCGGACCTGGTCCAGTCGAAATTGACGGTGCAGCTGCGGCCGCGCCTGGCAGCACAGAAAACTTTGCAGAAGCCCGCAGCGGCGGTGCCGGCTTCCTTGCCACAGCCGGAGCAAGTGGCAGTTTCAGCGGCAGTGGCAGTGGCAGTGGCGCTGGCAGTCGTATTAGCAGTCGTAGTAGTAGCATAAAGATATTACCAAGCGGTAATGAGAGGCATGAAGTTGTCAGTCCCAGTGGCAGCCTGAGCGCTGGCGCTGGAGGCAGTGGTGATAGCGACCGCGGGAGCAGGAACAGCGTCAAGATACTTAGTGCTCGTAACAACGGCAATAGTGGCGGTATCAACGGCAGCGGGGGCAGTGACTATTTGATGGGGTTGGCTGCTGCGGGCGGCCTCGCTGCAGCGGCGACTGGACCGTCCGGTGGAGTAGCGCCACTCCTGAAGGCCCCGCCATCTGCAGGTGGAACTTTTGCCACCGGGACCACCTCTAGGGAGGCTAGGTTTGCGGAGCTCCCCTCATCACCGCCGCCAGCACCGGCGCTGAGCCCCCAATCAGGAGACCCGGTTCCCGGTGGCATAATAAGCGCTGCCAGTTCAGCTTCCTTACCGCGTACGGAACAGATCTCGGCGAACGATGCCACTACACCTGAGGGTGTTGTATATGCGCGCGTGCCAGGGCTGGTTGCAGCGGCAGCTCTGTCGCCGCCGTCACCGCCAAACCCCGCCGAGGAAGTCCAGGTGCCCAACAGCGTCAAGCTAGTGCGCAGCACATCCGCCGCTTCCACCGCCTCTGCTGCCGCAGCCTCCGTGGCCGCTACCTCTGCTGCCGTCGTTTCTACCGCAGCCGCAGCCGCAGCCTCTGCCGCCTTCGTCTCAGCCGCAGCCGCTGCCGCAGCCCCTGCAGCCGTCTCAGCAGCAGCCGCTTCTGCAGTCCCAGCGGCTGTCACTTCCGCCGTATCTGCCACCGCCGCTGCATCCCCTGCCGCTCTCGTATCCCCGGCAGCAACCCAGGAGCGCGTGGTGGTGCTTCCGGAAGCGGAGAGCGAGGCCGAGGGCGTCGACCTGGTTGCAAACGTCGCCGTAGCCGGAGACGGCAGCAGCATGATTGCGGACGATGCTGTGGCCGCCGTCGCGTCGGCGGCGGCAGACACCGACATGTGCTCGGAGCCGGGCGCATTGCACCCAGAGGTTCGTCGGCGGCTAATTGGTCATTTAGGCCGCCAGCGGGCTAAGAGTATCCGAAACTGGAAAGAACTGTCGGAGAGGTGAGCGAAGTCCGTACATGATGTCATGGTGCCGTATCGGCAAGTCAACCTAACTGCCAAGGGTTGTGGCGAGGCCAACTAGAAGCAAGCCGGTAACAGGGCCATCTGCGGCAAATTCAGCCACTCCGCAGAGGACGGCGTTAGTGCGGGGGCTGCAGTGGGTTGGGTTTCCTTGGAGAGTTGAAGGTTGGCCAAAAGCTCGTGTTAATGATGATGTGCCCTCATTGACCCCTCATTTGCTTTCGCTCCTCTTCGGCCCGGCCATCCCATCTACAGCATGGCCCGCAAGCCCCCTGGGTACTGGCTTCTGGGCACGATGCTACTGCTCGTGATGATGGTTGGCTTGTTTTTCTTCATGGCGGGGCAATACGACTTTGTGCGGCCCATCGACGTATCTACGCTCGCCAGTGGCAGGTGCGAAGGACGCGGGTAGATGGCACTCTTATTTCAATGCCACTTGCCTTCAGGATTGGCAGCGGAAGGTTAGCGGCTAACCCAGTAGCGAGGATTGCACATGATGGGTACAAGGCTAGACACCGACACGTGGAGTGAGCACCCTTCGGTCTTATCCATCGCGCTGCGGATATGCCTAAGTAGGCATATAACCAGCTTGCAGATATCTGGTTGCAGCTTAAGTCTGGTCTTGGGGCGTCAGACGACCCTTCCCCACCGTTAGCCTGACCAAGGGTCACACGTGCCTGCGTACGCCTAATCGATTCATGCAAACGCAACGATGCGATTGTTGGTTGGTCCGCTTTTGTACTCCACCCCTGCGCGAGCCAAAGCTTAGCCCGCTGCTCCCTTCTCCCTCCACCGCGCGCTCCGCGCGCATCCAGTAGCTTAACCCTGAACGATTTCCCGGCCCTTGTCTTCCGCCGCCTCCTATCCTCACCGCTTTGGTGGCATCCAGCGAGGATGCAACCGCCTTGTTGAACGGGGACCCCATCAGTAGCCACAGCTGGGGCCCTCCCGCATTGCGTCGCTGGATGATCTTTTGGCGTTCCACCCCATCGCGCACCTTTAGCTTCGATTACTTGCGGCTGTGGGGCGGCCGATACAGCCCCGATGTGCATGCGGGCCAGTGGTGGCGCTGGGTTACTTCGCTGTTTGTGCACCAAAACTCCATGCACCTTGCCGCGAACATGGCTCTGCTGCTGGTGAGCGGACCGGGATTGGGGCCGGGGCTGGAGTTTGGGTCTGCAGCATTTTGGTTGGTTGGGTGGTCATGGCCAAGCCCAAGGTCAAGGGTCAAAACAGGCATGTGCATTCGCAGACAGTAGCCGAAGCTGCACTTGTGGCGTTAACGGTTTGTTCGTTAACCACACCCAGGCACCCAGGTCCGCACCCAGGCTTCAGTCCTTTCCCTCCATATCATGGATGGTAGACGCATTACCCGCCCCGCCCCTCCGGGCGCCCTCCGCCCCCCTCCGCCCCCTTCCGGCCCCTCAATACCCGCCCTGCCCTGTAGGTGTTATCGGTCTACCTGGAGTCGCTGTTTGGCTTCTGGCTGATCTTGCCGGTGTGGGTGGTGGCGGGAATTGCGGGCAATATGGTGAGTTGGATGGGAAGGCGCACCGCACTAGCGGTATTACTTCTTTCTTCCCTCTCATTATCGTATACATGCATGCATCGCTCATTCCCAACGCAATCACCGAGAGGGAGTGGGTGAGGAGGTTCCCCGGGGAGGATCCAAGAATTCCGCACCATCGCTGTCCCGAGAACAACTGGAACGGAGAGAACGGTGTCCATCTCTGTTCAGTGCACGCGGGACATCCTTTGTATGGCCTTCGGCATTGCCGTCTTCTGATGTCCTGCACTTCCCTCCTCTCGTTCGCGTGTCCCTTCAGGCCAGCGCCTTCTTCGAGAATACTTGTATGCTGGTGGTTGGCTCGTCGGGAGCTATCTTTGGACTGCTGGGCACCTATGTAGCTGATGCAGCCCTCAACTTCGAGTCCATTCCGCTACTTTGGCTGAGGCTGGTGGGCATGGCGGCGGTGGCGGCGCTGCTGGTGGCGCTGCAAGTGCGTTGGGGCGATGACGGGGGGAATTCGTCACGCAGTAGAGGTCATATTGGATTTACGGCTGTAGGGTTTGGGATCTTCCACACGCTAGCGCGCGCGTGTGTGTATGTGTGTGTGTATGTGTCAGCGGAAAAGGAGGGCCCCTACCATCCCAACTCCATTTAATTAGGGTCTCGTACAGCACCATGTGACCAAAACTCGTCATGTTGTCCTCCCCCGTCACCCGCTCCCGCTCGGTTCCTTTTCGGCAACATTATTAAATTATTCTTTTTTTGTTTCTTGATAAGATTTGAAACTTCCAACTGTCCTTTGCGACCGCCGGGGGCTGCGCCGGGCCCCAGGCGACGGGTCACAGCGGCGGCACCACTCGGGGCAGCTTCACGTCCCACGCCTCGCACGTCGGGGGCTTCTTGGCGGGCGGCTTCCTGTCTGTGCTGATGGTGCCGGACTTCAAGGCGAAGAGGAGCAGAAAGGTGTGAAATTGTGGCGATTGGGATGCCTATTCGGTTATAGGGCCCCAATTTTGCTTAATAGCACTGCCGGCGTGTGATTCTGGGGACGGCCCTGTCTGCGGCTTTCCGAACCAATTGTAAGGGGGGTTGTTGTTGGTGGGTTTCAAGGACTGTTGGAGGTGCAGGTAGCGCTGGAAGTGCAGTTGTACGTGGAGGTGGAGGTGGAGTAGTAAAAAAGGGAGGGGCAGTGAACGGTCCTGCGATCACAAGGAGGGACCAGAACGTGGGTTGAAGTGCATGCAGCAATCACATCCACAACTGAAGCGTGCCGGTCCGCTTTCTGGTATGTCTTATGTGTTTGTGCGTACGGGTACCTGGCCACCTGCCTACCTGCCTACCTGCCCACCTGCGTGCCTAATTTAGGGTTAAGAAACCTGCGTGCCTATCTGCCCCTGTTTGACTCTTCCTGGAGCAGGTCAAGGAGCTGCTCAAGGGACTGTGCCTTACCAGCCACCTGCCGGAGCCCAGGTCCCCGGGAGGGATCCAGCTGTATTCATTCTGGCAGCGCCATAAGACCCTTTTAAGCGCACTGTACTTTGTATCGGTCCTGCTGCTGCTATTGATGCTGTTGACAATCCCAGTTATATTGTACCTGCGGACTTTCAAGCGCATGGTATGCGGCTAAGGAGCCGCTGAAAGGTGAGGCTTGGGTGCGTTGGCGCCGAGATCCTGGAGATTGCAGCAATACAGGACGTGACGATATCTGCATGCTGCGCTAGCGATAATTGATTTTTCTCAGATCTTCTGTGTCTGGCAGTCCAGTCCAGGCAGTCTGGAGGGTAGAAAAGCTTTAGAGCTGCATAGCTGCATGTTGGAGAAAAGGGGGAAGAGAGAGATGAGTGGAGGGAAGTGAGTAAGATTGGTTGTTATAAGGAGATTGAAAGGTGGTATGCATGGTGAAACGGCGGGATTGAGTGAAGTGTGCCTTGTTCGCAGGAGGCGGCATGCAGATTGCAAGTTTGTGGAGGCAGAGATGCACAGCATGGACGCTACGCAAGTAGTTGGCCATATACTTGGTTGCGATTGTGGTTTAGCGGCAGATGGGGTTTAAGAGCTATTTAAGAGCCGAACACGCGCGACAGCATGATGAAGGCAGGGTGGAGCGAGCGACTTGACGAATAAGTCTACGGGCTCTGTCGATGTTGCAACATTGAAATGGAAGGATGTATCATGCATATTACCTGCGAGAATGCCTGCTTGCACATACGCCATACAGCGTATTAGGTGATGAGGGTTATTAGTGATGATGGCCTCGCCTGGCTTCTATTTGCCTTTACTTGAAATCTATTTTGAATCAGTTATCAATATGTTGCCCAGGTACATGTCCACTTGTTGTATGTCTTAAATGAAGAACAAATTATACAAAATGGGTCCTTCGGTATTAGTGCGTTGAGATTGATCTCCAGCCGTTGAAATTATTGTGATTGTAGGCCCCTATTTGGTATCTATTTAACTCAGATTTAACTCCGTATAGTATGTATGGGATTATTATATCCCGTTGTCATGGGTTTGGTTGCTCGGGTGTATTTATGAACCGAGCATCCTAGCACGTCCTAGCCGACGGCAGGTGGGCCAGTACCCTGCGCGACCAACGTCGCTTGGCACTCTTTGGCTGAAGCTTTGCTCGGCACCCCAACGCACGTACTGAAGCGGAACTCGCTGTTGTAATAATTGTTGAATGTTCCGCATCGGGTAGATAGGGGTCGGTAGGTGCCAGGTACCCCATGATACCCCCGGATAGAAGCGGCATTGTTTTTTAGGTTTTGTCCATTTCTGCTATGCGTGATGACAAGTTGTGTGTTTTGTCCTCACTGACACCGAGGGCGAGCAGCAGATGCAGCATCCATCAGTACCAACACCCGAACACCAAGAACCTGGTCTGCGGGCGACACTAATAATGGTGACGTCAAGCGGTGCTGCTGCTCCGGATTGCTGCAGCAGAAAGGGTGTGCGTGTGTTAGTTTCACAGACCTTTCTTAACTTCTTAGTGAACGCAGCCTACCTAGCTCAGACACGCACGTCTATGCATGCGCCGCTTTACTCACCACCCCTCGCAGCAAATCTGCAGCCACAGTGTACAGTCTGTATGTCGACATCAGAAGGATCCTGGTGGGCGCTAGGCGGATGTGGGGAAACAGTGTGGTTTCTGAAGTCGCGTGAAATGAGCCCCAAGGCGTCAGACGGCGGCAGTCACTCACAGTCCGTGAGCACACCGCATTCACTTACAGTTCATCACAGTCTGGAGTTGCCGGGGTGACCTGGAGTGTTTGGGACAAGTTAACCCGCCATTCAACCTCTGCTCTATGTGCTACAGCTCTCAGAAAGAAGCTCCCAATGTAATGGAGAACGAAACTGTGGAGCTGGATGGAGCTGTATCGATCTAGTGGAGCTGGTGGTCAACACCGGCATCGACTTAAAAAACCTACACCGCAAAAGACTACACCGCGTTCATGCCCTTTGCCATCAGGGAGATCGATCACGCAGCGTGTCGTGAGGACACCACGGCCTGGTGACGACGGTCAACCTGGTCAAGCCTGGCCAACAAAGTTTATGGAGGACCTGGAGACTGGTCCATAGACAGATTTTGAGAGTTCAAGACATATTTTTGGGTACCTTCCTGCCACACAGTCGCCGCCCCCTTCCTCCACTTTCCTCGTGGCTTGCAACGCAAACCCTGAGCAAGCAGCCCAGGGTTTATCAGAGACATGGACATCGACATATATCGAGCAAAAAGGATATATCATGTCATTTGTATATTTTTCACGGAAGTCATGTTTGTCACACGATTATCATCTCACATTCTTTGTGGAGTACAACATCCAACCTGGCGATCGTGGCTGGGAGGCCTTGAAGCCTACGACGGGGGAATGTTTCGGCACCTTTGACTTTTACAGCAGTTGATGTGTTTTCGTGTCCGGATGCGAAGATACATATACAGCCTGTTTCTATGACGTGTACAATGACATCGTCTGTCACAAATACCAGCTAGCTACATTACAAAGCAGTTAACAGTTACGTAGCCCCTTCAGCTAACACACACGACATGAGCAACACAACTGGAGGGATTCATGCGGGAAAGTGGAAGTCGGTGACCCTCGGAAATGCAAAGTTGGCCGTCAAACAGCGAACCAAACTGTGCGCAGATAAGAGTCAACGGCTGAGATCAGATTGCAGGTGGCAAAATGAGATCCCAACGAAAACCTACAACGGTCCAACGGAACCTAAAGGATGCGACCAGGTCACCAGGACCACAGTACTACCAGTTCACAACGTATAAACCTATAACATGCACACTCATACCAACAGAAGCACTCGCTGAACTCCTAGAGGAAAACGCTCAAATAGCTAAAAGAGCCGAGGGCAGAAGATACACATGGTGCGACAGATTGCTTTACAGCTATAGCGGCTGCCACCCTCCCTGCCTTTGGAGATGCAGAATCCCAGCCTGCGCCACTCTTCCCTATTCTTTGCAAAATCGGGCTCGCAGCCTAGAGCCCGTAGGGTCCCTTCGCTATTGCCAGTCAAGCAGACACGGCTGTCGTACGGTACAAGTACGGTGTACTATGTATGCACGATGCATATGTGCTGGACTCTGACCCCCGCCGCTGATCGCGGGCAGTTGGCGGCCGACCCCGTCACCCACGATTCTCTATGCCATGACGAAATACAGCCGCAGGAGCAGAAACCAACAACAACGGACCTGCCATGTCAACCACTTTGTGAAGAAAGCCTCCTTGACAAAACGCACAGACAGGAAAAGAGACATCACGGATTGGCGTCTTCGCAACAGTGTTTGTGTGTCACAACCTTGATCAACCCTTTTTCTAAAAACTGAAGGACCAAAAGCGAGTTGCGAAGTCACAAGTCGCTCGACAAGGGCCCTCGACAACACCCCACGGGTCACATCGAAAACAGCACGTATATGGGCCTTACCCGCCCTCCCCCCCAGCAAGGGCGTAGGATTCATGAACCATGAGCTACATAAGGCCAAAGTACCCAAGCGGATACTGGCACTGGGGGATGCCCTCTATGCGGGCGTGTTCAGTTCACCCCCTTCGGCCGCCTGGGCACTTCATCATCATCCCAACCCTATCACGGACCACAATGTGAAACCGCGCGCACACAGATACACAGACAGACAGATACACAGACAGACAGACAGACAGACAGACAGACAGACAGACAGACAGACAGACAGACAGACAGACAGACAGACAGACAGACACAGACAGACACATAAACATAAGCACATACATATACACTCGTGGCACTGGTATTCTTGGTCAGATGCCCCCCCCTAAACTAATGGGATGATGGTCCATGTTGCTGCTCGCAGTAGTGAGTCGATGCATGCGATGCCAAGTAGTTGCCGACCCCCAATTTCAGGTGCCGGCCCCAGCAAGCAATAACCCCACACTTCCGGAGCCCCCGGAGCTACAAGTCCTTCATTCCGCCAAGTCGACCATTGAGAGATCCCCCAGACTTCCCAGCTCCGGAAGAATCAGCCCCTCGCCGTTGCTGCCGCTCGTTGGGACCGCCGTCGTGCCACCGCCGCTGCCGCCGCCGCTGCCACCTCTTCTTTGCCAAGAAGGGGCAAATGGTGAGGATGTCAGCTCACCTGCGGGTGCTCCGCCTCCGCCACTACCCATCCTGGATTCCCTCCCATTAGTAATGTATTCCGACGTCATGGATATGGCGGCGACGTGCCCTCCGATCTTCATCCCGTCGTCACCACTACTGTCACTGGCGGCGGAACACGTCGCCATCGCGTCACCGCCACCGCAGCCGCCGACATCCATGGCTGCTTTCACCAGGTCCACCGCCGCCATTTCATCATCCTGTTGGGACGAGAAGCTGCTCTGGAATCCATCGCTAGACGTCATCGAAGTGGCGGCTGCCTCCGCCGCCGCAGCCCATGCCGCCTCCGCTTCTCCACCCATGCACTCCAGCTGTTCCATATCGACATCCTCCAGCTCCGAATCCGGACAAGACAACTGCTGATAAATTAGATCTCCCGTACTCGTTGCGTACGGAATCGTGGTGGCGGCGTCATCCCCAGACCGCCCTGCTGGTGCTTTACCCTGTGCAGTGGTGGTGGCCAGCGCCTCTGGCTGCAGCAGGAGGTCCGGTTCCATAAACCACTCCATAAGGTCCCGGAGGCTTGACCGCTCCGGGACCGCACCGGCAGCGTTGCCGGGGCCGCTTCCGCTTGGGCCTTGCGCGCCCTGGGTGCCGACGGCACGGCCGCACGGCGCCTGCCACATTTGGCCCATGTACGTGTCAGCGAGGCAGAGGGCCTCAGCGGCGTTGGGCAAAAGAAAGCCGTCCACATGCGCCGGCGCCGGCAGCGGCGGCAACGTCGGCCACCTGGTAATGTCGGTGCTTGCCGCAAGGGCAAGGGCCTCAGGGTCACGGGGATGACCCGGGAGGAGGCCGCAGCAGGTAGTGCAGCAGCGGGATTCGCACAACGAGCCGCCGCTACTGCCGCTGCTGCCACCGCCACTGGCAAGCTCATTGGCCATACCTTGTACAACGGAGTTTTGGCTGTGCGCTGCTACCTCCCCGTCAGCGGCTTCCTTCAGCAGCTCCTCAATGTTACGCCAACGGCATCCGCCAACTCGCCCCTGGTCGGCCGGTGACCATGCGGGCTGCGGTCGAAGAGGGTCTTGGACTGGCGGCAACGGCAGCGGCAGCGGTGACGCATTGCTACTGGTCTGCTGTACTACTGGGCGCGCCGACCACCGAGCTGGAAACGCGCCGGCTGCTGCTGTCATCTGCGTTCCGAGACCTTGCGTCCACTGCGCAGCTTCTGGCAGTTTTGGGTGAGATGAAGGGGGCGGCTGCTGGGATAACGCGGGCATCGACGTCATCGACAGCATAGCCGAAGCTGCTGCCGACCTTCCGCCGTCAGCTACATCTCCACCAACAGGCGCCGCCGCCGCCAGTGCAGTGGCCGCCACCCAAGCACCAAAGGCACTTAATGCAGAAGATTGATTCAGCGGCACCGCTTCTGCTGCCGGAACCGCCGCTGCATCGCTGCCGGTTAGTCTGACGCTGTCACCACGCATCAAGGACATCGGCGCCTGGATCTGCGAGCGCGGTAGCGTTATCTCCGGCAACGCCGGTAATGACTGCGTCCGGCTGCGCGCCAGGCTCTCGACACTGCGCATCACATCACCCGCGCGATACGTATGTGCGGCGGATGTCTGCCGCTGCAGCCCCAGCCCACCACCGCTGCCGCCGCCGCCGGCACTCTCAATTGACGCATCCCAGGCGCCGACGGCCGCCAAGGGCTGATGCATGAAAGCAACTGCGAAGTCGGCATCGGCGGTTGGAAGGGACGCTGGCGCCGCCGCCACCGCCGGCCCTGCCGCAGCTTCCCTGTCTCCGAACAGAGCAAGCACGGACTGAATGGGATGCGGCGGCGCCGCCGGGGTGCCGGTGAAGCCGTCCCTGGAAGGGGGAGCGATTACCGCCGGGTGAAAACCGCTTCCCGGGACATCTAATCGCGTCGCTGCGGGTGATCCCGTCGGTGCCGCTGCAATGCTGTCATGAGGTCCCTCAGCGGTGCCGCTCCTCTCACGAAGCCCCGGCGCCGCGAACTGCGGTGCCGCTGACGTGCCTTGCTTTACGAAGGATCCAGTGGGAGCGGCGTCAGGGATGCCTCCATCAGCAGCAGTGTCGGCAGCGGCGGTGGCGGCAGCAGCATTGGACGCAGCTTTAATGACACCGTGTCTCTTACGAACCCGCGTACCCAGGGGTGTGGGCGACACAGAAAACGGAGAGCGATTCGGGGGCCGGTGCTGGTGGTGTTGCGCCTGAGGACGGGGGCCTTGCTTGTGGCTGTGCGCCCGATGCAGCACCCGTCCGGTGGCGGCAGCGGTGTTTGCAACGGTGGCGGCTGCGCCGCAGCCACCGCTGCCGCCACCATCACCACCACCTGGGAACGAGTTCTTGGCCGCGTCCGTCCAGCTACCCAGTTTCTTGCCGCCACCGCAAAGTGCCACGCTCTCATCTAATAAACGCGCGGATGCTGCCAGCAGTGTTGGCGTGGACGGCGGTGACAGCGAATGGGAGGGCATCTGCAGTATCTGCGGCAACGAGCCAGCAGCCACAGGGTGCCCTGGCTGCTGCCGCTGCCGCTGCTGCTGCTGCTGCTGCTGCTGCTGGTGTAACTGCGCGGAAGACAACGGCTCCGCCTCTTGCTGCCGCTGCTGCCATGGCTGTTGCTGCTGCTCGTGCATAAGGCAAGGTTGTTGCAGCAGCTGCTCCGGGGACTTCCAGACGGCATCCGGTTGCTGCAGAAGCATCCAGTCCTCTTGGAGCACGGCGCCCTCCCTCCGCGTCGCCAGCTGTGACTCGGCCGACTGGACCCCCGGCGATTGCGGCAGTAGCAGCTGCTGCTGCCATTGCTGCTGTTGCTGCTGCTGCTGCTGTTTTTGTTGCTGCTGTTGCTGTTGCTGCTGTTGCTGCTGCCACACCTGGCTTTTCTGGCACGGCTCCACGTATCCCTGCCCCAACTCGCCCAGCCAAGGCAAGAGTGGGGCTACAGCGCCACCGCCCGGCGAATGGAGTGGTTTCGGGGCTGAGAAGGCGTCTGGGGCGAACGGAGCGGCGAACTCCATTGCGGTGGCCTCCAGCAGCACGTGCCCGTCCGGGTCCAAACCCGCGGTCGCGCCGGCAGTGTCTCTCGTCGCCGGACAGGCCGCGGGGACATCCCCTGCCGCAGGCGGATAAGGAACAAGTGGCCGAACATCCACACAAGCAGCAGTTGCAGGAGGAGAAGGAGCAGGAGCAGGAGCAGGAGGAGTAGCAGAGGCAAGAGGAGGAGCAGGGGCAGGGGCAGGGGCAGGGGGGCAGGGGGGCAGGGGGGCAGGGGGGCAGGGGGGCAGAGGGGCAGAGGGGCAGGGGGGCAGGGGGGCAGGGGCAGGGGCAGGGGCGGGGGCAGGGGCAGGGGCGGGGGCGGGGGCGGGGGCAGAGGGGCAGGGGCAGGGGCGGGGGCGGGGGCGGGGGCACGGGCAGGGGCAGGGGCGGGGGCGGGGGCGGGGGCACGGGCAGGGGCAGGGGCGGGGGCAGGGGCGGGGGCAGGGGCAGGGACGGGGGCAGGGGCAGGGGCAGGGGCAGGGGCAGGGGCGGGGGCGGGGGCAGAGGGGCAGGGGCAGGGGCGGGGGCAGGGGCGGGGGCAGGAGCCCTGACGAAAGTAGCAGCTTTCGCCGGATAACAACAAATCCCAAAAATCATTAGCTCGCTAACGACCAAGTGAGTCTGTCCCTGCCTAATGGCCACACACGTGCCTGTGGGGCTTACCTATAGGTGTGTGCACGTACCTCAGCCCCTCCCGCCGCTAAGGGGCACGTCAGATCCGCCGTTCCCTCCATCCCACCCCTCCATTCCCCGCGGCCGTCTCGGCCCACTTCTATACTCACCCCCCCGAGACGCCGTTGTGTATACCGGGGGCGCCATGGCGCTGACTGACGTGCAGGGCAGGTCCTCCAGCATCTCCGACTCAGAACATGAAGGTGCTTGTGCTGCTGGCTGCGACTGCGATTGCAACTGCGCATGGTAAGGTGCGAGTGAGGCTCCACGATAAGTGGAGACGGTTCCACCCACCATCGTCGCCCCGCCGATACAAAACGGCAGAGGAGAGGAGGCCATCGCAATGTCGTGCGGATGAGATGGTGCCGCCAACGCCGATTGCCATTGTGGCTCCGCCGCCTCCGAAGGAGGCGGCGGCGGCGGCAACACGGCTACCGAGGAATGTCGCAACAGTGAGTGCGATGGCCGGTTTCGGAGCCGACCTTTCGATGACCTCGGTGGCGATGGCAGCGTATCCGTTACCATGGCCTTTCTCGTTTGTACGGCCCCTGCGTCAGCATCACGAACCGCGTGTCCGTCCCCCCCAGAGGCCGCCGCGCCGGAGGCGGCACCTGGCGCTGTCGTCGTCGCCGCAGTGCGTGTTTCTTGGGTCTGTGAGCGATAATAGCTCGCCGGCGCGCCGCCTTTCTGCGGAGAAGGCACGGGCCTTATAATCCTTGATGGCAGCGACACTGGTCTTGGATGAGCGCCCACTGCATCGCCGCCTCCAGCGGCAGCCGTGGCAACGGCGGCCGCTACGGCCGCAATGCCGTCACCTATATCGGTCTTGCCAGCTGCATCCGCCGGCTCCTCCGCTGCACCCGCTCTGTCGCCACCATCCAGCTCGTCCGGAGCGCAACGTACGGCAAGAATCATGGCACGTTTCGACATTCCTCGGAGGCGCTGCGGGGTGCATCGGCGGCGCGGGGTGGGGCCGTCTGAAAGCTGTGGGGGTATTGGTGGGGCCCCCTCCTCCCTCCCTCCCTCCCTCCCTCCCTGTCCCTCCCTCCCTCCCTCCCTCCCTCCCTGTCCCTCCCTCCCTCCCTCCCTGTCCCTCCCTCCCTCCCTCCCTGTCCCTCCCTCCCTCCCTCCCTGTCCCTCCCTCCCTGTCCCTCCCTCCCTGTCCCTCCCTCCCTCCCTCCCTCCCTGTCCCTCCCTCCCTCCCTCCCTCCCCTCGCATTTTCTCACATCACACCTGCAGGAGCGGGTCGTCCTGGTAGTCCGTATGCGGATGATTCAGTTCCGCAGACTCGCCCCGCATACAAAGGGCGGCAAGGTCGTAGGCCCTGCAGGCAGGAAGCAGGTAAAATGTCTTGTAGGGCGGGTCGAGCTGGCTGTCGAGACGTCGTTGGGCTTTCACTTTTCACTTTTTATTCCTTCGTTGAACCTGCAGCCCCTGACAAGGTTTAGCTTCCACCGCGGCTCTGCCAGCGCAGTCGAGCTGGTCAATCCGGGACGCACGGCGGCAAAACACATGTTCCGTTAGCTGCGAGTCGGATGTCACAGCGGGGCTGTACGGCCATACCCGCACGGGTCCACCGTCCAAGAGCGCTCCGAAACTTGGGCCACGCTGACAAAGCCGCTCCATTTATACCCTTTCAGCTTCTACCGCACTGTGGTTCTTTCGCACGTCGACTCGTATGCCCCCTAACCAACCAAGAAACCTACACTGGCTCCGAAACCCCCCTACCTGGCCGCTTGTCGTGCCGTCAAGAAAGAGCCCAGGTGGAGCTGCCGGCCCTTTCCAGTACCGCTACCGTCGCCGCTGTCCCAGATGTGGGCCTCCCAGCGGCCAGTTCGCTTGTACTGCAGAATTGGTGGTGCCGCATACACGGAGAGTTGCGGGTTGGTCGGGTTTGGCGGCGTTACACGGTGGGTTTCACACGGTAGGTTTGAGAACCTCCCTGTCGTACCTACCTGGGAAACGCCGATATACGGACTGCTGCGGCTCTTGGGGCCGGATCGGCTCTTGCGCCGCGAAGAGAGAGGAGATCCGTCCTCTACGGGTAGGTCACCCGCGGCAATGGACGCGGCTACCGGTTCGGATATCTGAGTGGCGGCGGTGGCGGCGGCCGCCACTGCTCCGCCGGTGTCAGCCGCCAGCCGGAGCACCGTACCTTCCACGCCTACTGGGCTTGGCCCCAAGCAGGTGTCGCCACAATGACCTATGGGATTACCGTTGCCAGAGGTTCCCAGGCAATTTCTGCTACGGCTGCCGTCGCCGCCGCCAACGTCATCCTCGACGGCACAACCGTCATCAGCGCCGTACGGCATGTCTCTCTCACGGCAAACATCCCCGCTGAGTCGACTGTCCGTCGACTGTCCCGCCGCCGCCGCGGCCGCCTCCAAGCCCACCGCTAGAGGCCACTGCGCGGCAATGGAATCCGGGCTGCCTTGTCCATCTTCCTCAACTTTGCCGTATTGCTGCACATTGCCGCCCGGAGGCAAGGTTAACCCACAACAGGCGGATGGCAAGACCTGATCCGGATGATCACGATGATGATGATGGTGCTGGTGCTGGTGGTGAGGGTGCCACTGCTCAGTACCGTGTTGTTGGAAACAGCAGTCTGTCAGGGCCCTCTCGTCGGCCCCGGCCGGCGTCGCCGCTGCGGGAGCTGCTCTAGCTCCGCCAGCCCCAGCCGTCCCCCGGTGACCTGTTCCGCTTCCAATCTGACACATGCCGAAGGCTTGAAGCAGCTGCCCTGAGCTGGTCTCCATGGCCGCGGCAGCCGGGGCCACGGCGGCGGAGTCCAAGTGCCCAAGCACCGGGGAGGGAATTCCAGGCAACAACAGCGGCGGCGGCGCCGTCGGCCAGGGGATCTGGATGTTATAAAGATGATGCACCGGCGGCGGCGGCAGAGAGCGCTGCTGATCCTCGTTGCAGCGGGGGGATGGCGAGCAAGGCGGCGAAGACGTCATCAGGAAAGAGCGCAATGAAGTCGACGGCGGCGGCGCAATGGAATTATCGGATCCACAGCAGAACGTCGGAAAGGAGTGTGCAGCGCCGGCTGTGATGGCGGCTGGACCGGCGTTCGGCGGCGGCGCAAATCCGGCGGTGGTAGCGGACGCAGGGGGCGGCAAGCAGGGCCCAACCTGCGCCGCCATGGCTGCGGCACTGCCGCAGTAGGACCTCCAATCCCAGCCGCCGCCGCCGCCGTCGCAGCAGCAGCAGCTGCCATCGTACTGATTGTCGGCGGCACCTACGCCAGCGGCGATACCTCGAATAGCCCCCATTTGATGTGGGATGCTGTCGTCAAGTCCGCCGTGCCCCTGTGCAGCTGCCATTTGTACTGAGATGACGGCAGTGGGCTCTTGCGGGCCGCCGCCCCCCTCGCTACAGCGGTCTTGCGGGTTCCAGGGGACCGCGCTTGGAAACTGAGTGGCCACGATATCAAACGGACTGTCCCCGACGAGAACCCGCATTCGCGACCCATGGGTCGGCTGGCTTCCTTCTGATTGCCAGGGTGCAGCTGGGCCGCGTCCACAACAAGAGGGGACGCTTCCACCGCTAACCAAACCAGTATTGGTTGGTGCTGCAGCGGGAGGCATGAGGAGCTGACCGCCGCCGCTCATAGCCTAGGCGTCTGTGAGCTCGGCAAACAGAGCCTACACGTGCGGTTGTTCTGCGCAAAAAGAACGCGTTGTGCGTGAGGCTAAAAACATTTCGTTATAATGCAGTAACCAGGCTAACGTTTCCTTCGCTTTTTTAGCCAAAAAAAGGCAACGCTCTCGGACTATGTAAGGCGTTTGTTTGATGAGCAATACTTCTGAGCCGCGGTCCCGCAAAAACGTTTTGTTGCTTCGTGTGCAGCACCTAACAGCACCAAACAGCCCACGTCAAGCTATCCTGTCCAGATGGTGCGTGAAGACGCACCTGGGGTCGGCAAAGCGTACTCCAAAAGCAAAACCGGTTGTTGTACGCTTGTCACCAGGGAGGTCAGATCGCTGTTGTCAACGTGAAGATCGTCTCCAAGCTGGATATTTAGGCGATACAACAGGAATTTATGGGGAGTGCTGGCGTTCGAGCCTGCCGGCTCTAACTTTCAAGCTAAATCTAGTGTGCGCAGTTAACTTGCCCTAGCTGTTACTCCAGTAATGTCGGGAGGGATGAAAACCAGGATCATTGGTCTCAGGCTCGATGGCAATTTTGATTCATCAGGGAGAGGTCCAGGATGGGCCCGAGCTGACCAGGCGCTGAAATGTGGCGACGAAGGAAACATACATACATCTCAATGCGATAACCACCCAACCCAGATGGAATTTCCGCTGAACTTAGAACCTTACAACGACACAGCTCACATCGTCAGCGCAGAAAAAACACCCGCAGCAGCATGGGGGAGAGAATACGCGTTCGCTTCAATATCACGGGTGAGAGCGTATGTAGTCACTTGACTGCGCTTTCTTTTGCATTTCTTTTGCGCTTACGCAGACGGGAACAAACCGACAGAATATATTGCTGCTGGAGCCGCAAGCCCACGTACCTTGATGTGCGGTTTGGCAGCACTCCTGCCTCCCCCTGCCTCACAACCAGCAAACCTCAAGTTTACGAAAGAGCAAATCACGGAAAGGGTAACAACACCCTGGCAAGTTCGCCATAGCATGTCCACATCCTCCAAAACCAACATCCTGAGGGAAGAATTGCGCGCTGCCAGCATCACATGCAAGAAATGCCGCACAGCGCTGCGCTTTGCCTCTTGAAAGGCGCGCGTGAAAGGCGCGCGACTTCGGCAAATCATGGCTTGCCTCTCGGCAGAAGATGTTGCGATCTGGGCCCTAGGACGTAAAAGGATTTGCGAGTTGCGTAGGCCTGCGCGGGCGACTGTGGCGCCAGATACCCCACAGCAGTGGCTCTGGTAAAAGAAGATGAAGACACACGAGGCATGAGGCACGAGGCATGAGGCTAGTCAGAGGAGGTGGAGAGCACGAGCAGGGAAGGGGAGTGACTACGGACCTGGTCACAGGTAAAAAAGGAAAATACGGATGGGATGGAGGGGAAGAGGATTTGGAAATCATTTGTCTCACGCAGTGACCCACACAGCTGACGGGGCGGGGGAAGTTGTGTGGGGGGAAAGTGTATCGTTCAATCCAGAGTTTTACATCGTTCAACATAAGCTCCTAGCTCTCAATCCTTCAAGTTGACAGTGCCTTGTCCAGGGCTTCCTTTGTTGCACGCTGCATGTCAAACATCAAGTTCGCAGAGGCTAAAACTATGCGGCCATGCGATATAGCACATCATGATCGTCAGGACGCACGGGTCTGTGGGATCCAGGACGCGGTGATTTCGAGCTGCAAGCTGCATGTAACAAGATTTACTGAGGTCAAGTGCGTCTGATGTGTACGTCGTAAACAGAGCCCTGCAACAGGAGGACGTTTCCCATCTGCGCTCCTTTCCCTCCTTCCCTCCTTCTTTTGTCAGGACGGGGGCGCTGCGGACCAGCCTGGGTGATGAACGGTAGCCCCTACGTTTTCGTGATTAGTAACGGTCCCAAGAGTCCGGCACCCAACCGCAAGTGACAAGAATATTCACATCACGTCCATAAATAAAAGCTTTTCTGCAAGGTAGAATGCCTGCCTATAACGTTTCAATGGGTGGGGCCAAGCGGGGTTCAAAAAACAGCGCAAGGCGTCCCAGTAAGTTCCCCTATACGCGGGATTTGATTCCTAACCGACTGATGACTGGCGAAAATATTTTATAGCTGACGTGCGACCTCTCCAAAATGACTCGAGCTTTGGATCTGGCTACATGATCTGGCTACACAGCTAGCATCCTTGGAGGCCAAACGTTCCCAAATAGCAAGAAATCTCTTTAAATACATAAAGTGCACAACCTCCAAGCCTACGTAAGTTAAGTAAGTATATATTTCGTTTCACGGGGTATGCAGCCATGCACACACGGATGCGCAGGATAGGTATCACTAAGGTCCACGCAAAAAGGAAAAGAATGGAAGACCCAAAACTGTTTTCAAATCATTATTATTATCATAACCTACCACGGGTGCTGATCACCCCAATTAAATAAGTGATTTATGCCCCCGGATGATGCGTTGCGGAGGTGACAATTTGGAGGAAAAATATAATGAAAGGCAGGAAATTGGATTGATCAGAGCTACTCCCGGCAAGGGCAGTTGTCAGCGCTCGGGAACTTAACAAGCCCGAATGCAACGCAAGACCTGCACATCGGAAACAATTGGAAAAAGGCGCGATGGAGATGAAGTGCGCTTTCGACTCGCGACTTAGAAGGATGCCGCCTGGCGAATGCCGGTACCCGCACGGGGATTGCGAGAGCGATGGGCGATGGCGGTCCCCTGCGGCAGAAGGCACGGGAACACGATTTACGAATGGCGCTGCGAAGGGATCTACCGCTGCGCGAAGTGGAATGGGATACAGGGGGATGTGTTCTGAGCGCCGAAGGGTGCAGTGGGAAGGGCGATGACACGGGATGTCCCTAAGTAATCGGGGCGGTTGATGAAATAAAAAGGCCATGCTAGATTGAGTTATATTCAATATAGATTGGGAAAATACTCGTGACAGGTAATACAATTTGAGTATTAAAGGATTGAAGTTTAGCGTTTCAGAGCAGGGGGAAAGAAGAGGATAACCCCTGATATGGAGCAAATGACAGGTGGACAACTGCAACCGTCGCCGCCGTGAAAATCATATCGCCAGTACGGAATCGCGTTTGCTATGATGTATTTATACACCAATATATTATCTATATGTCACTTGGCCAATGCTTCCGTCAACTATAATAAGGCAACAAGCTTATCGAGACTCCCCCGTCCGGATTCCAGGCCCATAGTGTTCTGCCAAACAGTAACCTTTGCTCCAGCTAGCAATCCTGCATACAAGTGCCAATATAGTATTCTGACAACGATTGAAACAGTGGGAAGCACAAGCAAACATGGGTATGCATCGACCTGCGTCTGGGTCTCGTTAACGACAAGTTGGAAATGGTCGAGAGTATCACTTAAATGAACCAAAATGGAAGCGGCGAGGTGTAGGGATCCCTTGGAAGTCCCAAGCCTTGCGGGACATGAGCGGACGTGAGTGCCGTTGTACTGGTCGGAAGGTGCGGCTGGAAGCGGGAGAAGGGCCAAAGTTTGCTTTTCTTTAGTTTGCGGAAAATTAGCAGCACCTATATTTTATCAACTCCTTGCTGGTTAAACAGGTGTCCACAAAGCCGGCATCACTTTAGGTGGGGAACGTGGCGCAGCGATTGTCAGAGGTAGGGGCATTTTTCGAACCGGTGGGCATCAGTAATTTAGATCTCGTAGACAAGACCATCACACACGTTTTACTGGGCAATTGTGAAGTTTTCACTGAGGTTGGTGCATTCCAGGTGGACAGTCAAGTGACAAATTTTAATATTTTGCAACATGTGCACTCCATTTTGTGTGTGGTATGTTCAGGACCTTACAAGGCTTTTTGTACGCTTACAACTGGATGACGGCGACGAATGGATGACGAATGGATGGGCGCTTGTCCAGGTTAGGAAATCTGATACGTGCCAGGCTGCTGCAAGTTCTTAAGTAAGCTTACAATTTAAAAATATGAAGACATGGACATCAAACTCCACCTCCACCACCTCCACTGCCACCCCCACCGCCTCCACCGCCGCCGCCGCCCCCCCCTTCCTCCACCCCCACCACCTCCACCGCTGCCCCAACTGCCTCCACCGCCGCCCCCACCGCCCCCGCCTCCGCCCCCACCCCCTCCTCCTCCACCCCCACCACCGCCACCTCCGCCGCCCCCCCCACCACCGCCACCGCCTCCTCCTCCACCGCCACCGCCATGACCTCCTCCACTGCCGCCACCACCCCCACCGCCACCACCACCACCACCGCCTCCACCCCCGCCGCCGCCCCCTCCTCCTCCACCCCCACCACCTCCACCACCGCCCCCACAGCCCTCACCGCCGATCAGTTCTTGCTGTCTGCCTCATCACCACAGCCAGAGCCGTGATTCCTACTGTTCCCAGCATCACCACAACACGCCCCTACCTCTGACAATTGCTGCACCACGTTCCCCACCTAAAGTGATGCCGGCTTTGTGGACACCTGTTTAACCAGCAAGGAGTTGATAAAATATAGGTGCTGCTAATTTTCCGCAAACTATAGAAAAGCAAACTTTGGCCCTTCTCCCGCTTCCAGCCGCACCTTCCGACCAGTACAACGGCACTCACGTCCGCTCATGTCCCGCAAGGCTTGGGACTTCCAAGGGATCCCTACACCTCGCCGCTTCCATTTTGGTTCATTTAAGCGATTCTCTCGACCATTTCCAACTTGTCGTTGATGAGACCCAGACGCAGGTCGATGCAGACCCATGTTTGCTTGTGCTTCCCACTGTTTCAATCGTTGTCAGAATACTATATTGGCACTTGTATGCAGGATTGCTAGCTGGAGCAAATGTTACTGTTTGGCAGAACACTATGGGCCTGGAACCCAGACAGGGGAGTCTCGATAAGCTTGTTGCCTTATTATAGTTGACGGAAGCATTGGCCAAGTGACATATAGATAATGTATTGGTGTATAAATACATCATAGCAAATGTGATTCCTTACTGGCGATGTGATTTTCACGGCGGCGACGGTTGCAGTTGTCTGTTGTACCATGGTTCGATCACTGCCCATGCTGAAGTATGCCCCAGTCTACCGAAGCGTGAGCAAACATGACATGGGCATGCTAGCATGATATATTCGTGTATATCTGGCTATATTGACATTCCGCATCATTACTCGTGACATCCATGTATGACTCGAGGTCGACACCCATGCACGACACCATTATGAAATAATCCATCAAGTATTTGATATATTATTTCATCATTTGTATCATGAATCATGCGTGTATGCGGAAATGCGATGATAGTGATGGTTAGTCGGCAACCCAATATTGATATTCGGACCTTTGCATCTTGCATACGTTGCACTCGTTTATCTCATGAATTACGCGATAATCAGAAGAGCGCTCTGATAGTACTCACACTTGGGATGGGGATTCAGTGTGATTTGTACTGCACATCGGCATTGTGAGCATGATAGGTGTGAGGATTACTGCCTAGAGACTGAAGTCTATTCGATGACTATTTTGGATAAGTACTCGCATACTTAATTCTATCTTATTGACATACGTACGTTACATCCATTTAATATCAGCCTGACCTATTCCGGCACATCACCATAAGCCGTATGCTGAATGCTGCCCGCGTCTGACAGCCTACTCCTCTTGCACAATTGTAAATCGTTGTAAGTTGGATCTTTCCTTGCACTAAAGTCTTCTGCTGTCACATCACTTGCATTGGCAAGGAAAATCGCTTTTTGCAATTTTAGAACGAATGCCTCAGTGTGTTCCACCACCATCATCGCGCCTGCCTGATGCAGGCTGACCCCCGGTTGCAACAGCTCCTCTTCTCCCACCGCTGCCCCGGCTGCTAAGCCGCGATGCCCCAGCACCGGATGAGCCCTTCTTGCCTGCAGCTGTGCGCTGTCGATTGCGGTCATGACACCATGCCCGCACCAATCTGTCCCCTGCACTCCACTGCACGCTGGCGCTGAAACCAACCGGCAGCTTTGCCATGTCCAGAATGTACGCAGACTTCTCATGAGCCGCCAGCACAGGTCCAGCGCTCGGTGCTGCACGATGTTCTGAAACCTTCCCCCCGAATTCAGATTCTGGGTTCAAATTCTGCCGTTCTTTTTGCCCACCCATGCTGTCGACATACCCTTGCACCGCCGCAGCCCGCACCGGTGGCAGCGTAGCAGCCATTGCATCGGCTGCCGCCACTGCTTGCGATGGCGGTGGGAATAGGGGCATGAGCGGCAGGAAGCTGCCTTTAGCCACTAGCTCCGCCTCCAGAGACTCCAACATTTCCAGCATTTTGGCGTCGTAGAAAACCTGCGTACGGTAACAAGTTTGACTTCAAACCAAACCCTTGAAGGACCAAGTCCAGATTCGAAGCTGAGGAATCCTCAACCCTGAGGATTTAACTCCACTACCCAGCCGCTTCTCATAGTTAAGCCTTACCTCCGGGTAAGTTGCCTGCAGACGCTCCCGCAGCCTCTCCAAGTCCGCATCTTCCCCATCACCGCCACCAACCCTGTCACCAAAGCCTCGCTCTTCCCGCTTCCCCGCCACCACGCCCCTGTCCATCACCGGACGGTGAGACCCCTGACTGGTTGCCCGGTGATCATACGTACGGCGGCTGCCGTACCGCCTATCCAGCCGAAGCAACGAAACCATATCCGCCACCATGCCTTCCTTCTGTTGCCGAATGAGCTCTTCAACCCGTGGGTCACTGTGATGTACCGCGAGAGAAGGGGTCGCGTTGACCTCCAGCAGCCACGGTCTGGAAAGGGACGGACGGGGAGGAGGGTGGATGAGATGAGAAGGCCTACAAGACGTAGGGCGTGAAAGGTTTGGTCGGTGTGGGAGGGGGAGAAACTACAGGGTATTACGGGATTGACGAATTGCCTGAACAGGACACTATGGCGAGCCTCAAGGAGCAGCGGCGTGGGAACCGGGAAAGGTGTTAAAGGTTAATGTTTTCTTTTCCCACATCTTCAAACCAGCACCCCCCTCTCCCCCCCCCACACACACAAGCACCTGCCAACTTCAATACACATAAAAGACTCCCCCGTCCCACGTGGAGTCCCACATCCCTGTCCGCAAGGCCCTCATGTCGTTCCTGTTCAGGCTTACATGTCACAAGTGGTGCAGAAACATAAGTGGTTCAGCAAAGGGGGGCAATTCAACGGGTTCGCTAGTTGTTGTGTTTGCGGCTCCAATCCATGTATATTACCTGGAGCGTTTCCTCAAGGGCAAGTCAATCCGTTCACGTTATCTCTCTCCCCGACTGTCAGGAACCAGCAGTACTCACCGTAGCTCCCGATCCACGAGGAAGTCCAAACCGAACAGCTCGAAGCAGCCACCGCCCTCGGGGCTGGCCGGCACCCGCACCCTCGCGGCTTCGGACCGAACGTGCGGCAGCGCAGCCGCCACCGTCAATGCCGCACTGCGCAAAATGCGACGGTACAGCAGGCTTCTCGTACAGAGTACAGCAGCAGGAACCGCGCGCCGATGACCGCCAGGGAAGTGATGAAGCGTCCAGAAAGTCGGGAAATGCGGCTTCCCCGGGGGAAGCCGGGGGTAGAGAAAGAGAGAGGGGAAGACGGGATGAGAACCACGGGGTAAAGTGGCGTAGTGGCAGGCTTGGACAAGCAGCGATGTGGCTTCGAGGGGTGCATAACAGCACAATTGCACGGGGGTGGGGAGGCGAAAGGCCAGACCCCCAATGGGACGTTACCTAGTGTTGCATGCTGATGTATGATACAGACCTCCCGATGAAAGGCAGGTTGGGGCATGAGCGCTGCTGACTAAAGGAGTGGAGTCGGGGATTACGAGGGCGAGGGTCGCTGTGTAGCGTGCAGCCCCCACTATGTTCTGCATGAAAGACCTGCCAACTTCAATTTCTCCTCCCGACCTCCCGCACCGGAATTTCTCTGAGCCCAGGTGCTCTGAGAGCTGCTTCAGGCCCCACACCTCCCCATCGATATTCTGAGCGTAATTCGTGACGTGGCCCAACGGCGCCGCTGGCGTCAAGGGCGTCAAGGGCGGCGGTGGCAATGGATGGGGGGAGGTGCTGACAGGCGGCAATTCCGCCCTAACGTACAGCGCAGCTGATGTCGTGCAACGCTCATCACCTGAACCGCGATTGCGGTCCGGGTTCTCGTTTTCCGTTTCCACCTCTGCCCCCTCCTCCGGCGCCGCCGCGTTGGCTCCTTCCTCCTCGCCTCCGCCGGCACTCGGTGCAAGTGCCCCGACCGCCACTGGATCTGCCTTATCACTGTCGTACATTGCCGCAGCAGCAGCCGCGTCATACGGCTCCGTTGCAAACAGCACGAGGCCGTTCTTGTGCAGGTACGCACGCAGCGGGTCCGTGCCCAGAGCCACCACCCACAGTCGGATGCCAAACTTGCGGCCGTGAATGAGCAGCGGGTTGTCAACGTAAAGTTGGGAAACCTATAAGCGATAAAAAAGGGGTCAGCAAATGTGTGTGTTTGTCGTGTATAAGGCCTTTTTAAACACGTGTGTGTTTGTTGAGTCTGAAGTGGTGGCTCATCATGTATTGGCCGGGGGCTGGGAGTTCCGGGACGGTAAAAGCCGAAGCAAACCTTGCGAGCTCTTGAGCCATGAAACCGCAAGCCCCATGCGCGCCATCATGCCAGCTAGGTGACATGGGGACTTTGAAACGGCTTAAGAGCTCAACAAACGAAACAAGCTCAACAAGAGCCCTCGGAGGCTGCGTGCGTCGGGGTGATCCAAGCTTTTGCGGCGTGCTTAGTATAATGCAAGAAAAGACCCCATACCCTCTCCGTACACATGGTTAGCTACATGGCTCTCACATGCGCGCCAGTGGCCCTTACGTACGATGCATCAATGCGGCACAAACTACCGTCCTCAATCCTTCCCCGTTTGCGTCGTGTTCAACTTCAGCATGTACCCCGGTACTGAAAAAAGTACGGGTACCGGTACGGGTACTGATACGTGTACGGGTACTGGTGCTGGTGTTGGTACGGGCACTTACTACGAACGGCCGGGGCTGGTTTGGGTCAATCCGGCCCAGCGATGCTCCACGCGGCGCCCGCACTGGGTCAGCACCAGCACTCTGCTGCTCCTGCTGCTGCCGCCGGTCCTTTGCGAAGGACAGAACCAGCGCCTGTCGCCGCAGCACTGCCTCCACTGCCCGGTCCTGCGGCACCAGCTGCAAGCCCCTGCCTGCGAGAGGCCGATGTCACCCCGTGCGGGATCGAGAGCATGACACGCCACGCAGAGGCTAGTGTAACTACGACAGAGCGGGAATTAGGGTTCATCCCTCCCGCCTCGTATAGACTCGGGAACAGGTAACGGCAACCATGTGAATCGGCTCTCGGTACGTCGGCAGGCGGGGCGGTGGATGAAATGACGACATGGCACGGAGTGGCAGGGGCTTGGGTGAAAGTGTGGAAACAACGCGGTGTCTCAGCCTAAGGTAGGACTCACGGCCCGGAAGCAACGGGGAATGACCAAATCGCCCTGCATGGTGCCCCACCCTGGACCCCTCGGCCCCGTACTCGCCCTAGCCTGCTATGTGCCTCAAGCCACCTACCTAGGTGCTGTGACGTCTTCAGCATCCAGAGCCGCTGCGGCTCACCGGGCCCGGTGGGATGCGCCGCCATCCAAGACCTCCATTCCGCTAGCTGGGCAGGCAGCTGGAAAGTCAGCGGGACGATGCTGCCACCGCCCTCTGGCCCGTAAGCCTGGCAGTGAACCAAGGGACCAATAAACCAAGCGCAAGGCAACACGTGAACATGCACCCTGTGAGCGTAAAATCGCGCTTTCTTTTGTTGATATTCTGGTGATGCCCTGGGGTGTCGTGATAATGACGACGACGGAGCCACGACGTGTTATTGTGTTATTGAGGACAAAGTCTCCACTACCGATTAGTCCCCAAGCCCCATTCTGTCCGGGCCGTCAAATATGACTCCGAGACCGGTCGGTTCCTTGGGACTCGCGCGTGTGTGTCTGTCCCAACATGCATTCCTTTGCTAATAGTCCAGAGCTTTCTAAAGGCAGCTCTCAATCCCCCCTTGCACCATCGGTGTGCCGTCTCAAGGTCGCGAGAAATGCAACCTCACATTACAACGAAAGCAACACCCTTCGAAGGCCGTGAGTTATGCCGTACAGTCCTGATCGTTATTATTATCCTGTCAGTGCACAAGTCCCTCCTCGCCGCGCTGCAACCCCTCCACCCCGCTCCTCCAGACATCTCATCCCCTCCCTTTCCACCCACTGGTAAATCACCGGGTGGAGGTGGTGGCCGGTTATTCCGGATCTCAACAGCAGTAGTACCAGTTTCTCGTGTATTCGCCCCTTCCAACTTTCACTGCCGCTGGCCCGAATACCTGGCTGAGGGTCTCCGGTAAACGCCGTTTGCGAGTCAGCGACTGCGAGCCCGGCACCGCACACACCAGCTGATGCCGCCGCAGTCCTTTAGAGGCCGCCTGCGGGGCTCGGGTGAGGTTGCAGGTGATGCTGTGCCGCTGTGGTGCTGAGGTGAAGATGTCTAAGCCGCAAGCCGCAAGCCTACGCCTAGGAAACGGGACTGACGGGACTCCACCTAAACCAATGGTCCAGCCTACCTTTCCTAAATAGGAAGCACAGTGGTACCAGGCTGTCTGTTCGTATACCTGGAGTGCGGTGCTGGAGGGGCTCCACAGCACGTCCCAGGAGCCCATGCGCTGCCAGCCTAACGGCCCGTGTGTCGGGTCAGACTTCATGTGGCCGCCCGTGCGAATGCCGCCCGCAGACGCCAGCGCTCGCTGAACCAGAGAGTCTGCGCCGGTGCCCTTAAAGCGCTTCTCATCGTGCCAGAAGCTACGCAGGAGGCGTCGGGGGACGTGGGGAAGCGTCGATTAGGGCGAGCTGATCTAGGTAGATAAAAAATGACGGGACATTGTAGGGACGTTGGGTTGTGTGTGTACAGATGTATGAGTGTATGTGTGTGTACGGATATGTGTGTGATATGTGTGTGTACGGATGCATGAGTGTAAGTGTTTGTGCACCGGGGTTGAGAAGAATGGGCAAATATGAGGTATGCAGCATGTTGAGGAGCAAGCTACAAGGAGCTGTCGCAAACAGCATTGTCCACGGCTGGAACAGACTGGGGGTTTTGGCACACAGTTTGGTGCCAGCTGCCCCCGGCGGGCGGGTGTATGCCGTGTCGTGAGCTACCTAACCTCACGCGGGCTGCCTATCAACTATTATGCTTTCGCGGCACTGAAACCCTTTCTGGGTGGCAGACAGCTAATCCGCTGCAGTAAGCTCGGTAAGTGAAACCTCAAGGGAAAAGAACTAGGAGTTACCTTGATCGTGCAGCAGACAGTAGTTTACAAACCGTGTCGCAACCCACCTGCCCACCCGTCGCCTCACCGAAAAAAGGCACGGCGAGACTCCGATGACGCCGTAGGTGGTGCATGGGATTGCTGCTGCCCCTGCGGCTTGCCTTCCTCTGTAACTTGTGCAGCCGAAACTTTTCGGGCCGCCTGTTCTGCTTTCCTACGTTCCAGCAGTGCACGGCTGGCGCCTTTCAGTTGGTACGGTTGCAATGACGACAAAGATGAAGACGGTTGGAAACGAGCTGATAAGGACGCCGGCTGTGATTCATTTAAGTTCTGTGACGGAAGGGAAGTGGGCAGCGCTGATGGGGGCTGAAGTCGCGGCGACTGGAGGCGAAGTTGTTTTCCGCCAACTGAGGCAGCTATGGATTCACGTTGTGCTGCTGTATCACGTTGATTTACCTTGTAGTATTTCCGCAAATGTGGGTTTGCGCACAGGACTAATGGTTGACGTGAATTTCGTGATCGCAGCAGAAAGTGTCGTCCATTAGACTTTATGGGTGTTTGTAAACACATTTTAAGATAATGTAACCGTGGAAGAGGTTGACATAGTCATATGTCGTCCGAATGACAAAACTATAGAAAGGTACGGCAATATTAAGGTTTCGTAGCACCAGCTAGGTCTCTTGCTCAATTGTCGGGCTCTACCTGAGACTATACGATACGTGGGATCCCACGTATCGTGGGCGTCACAAACTAAAATGGTCATACCAGAAGTCACAAACCTGCCCTTACATAATTCCGGTATACCATTATACTTTAGACACCATTATATATTGGCCACTACGTAGAGTGACGTTGACGCAAAGCCGCCAAAGTCACTGCGAGTCATATTGCGTCGTTCCACGCATGCGACATTGGGCAGCTTCTGGCTGACGCTCTGTTACACCTGTAATAATTATAAGATTTTTAAAGTGCATCCAAAGATGTAATGATATGAGTGCCCTTGCATAGCATTGCACAGCAATCGCAACCTTTGCATGATCAAAACTATCCGTAGGACATTGCACGCGCAGTAGCTGAAATAGCTATTTCAGCTATTAAAGATTTAGGAAATGGTAAAACACGATAGCAGCAAGTACTCAGAGCCCGCGCCACAACCTTTGTATTACGCACATGATTTGCCCGTCCACCCCGTCCACATCGACTCCCCGAAAACACACCTGAACAAGGACATTCAATAGCCATGGCGTATTGGCGAATAGGAAGGCCCAGAGGGGAGACAATACACCTCGGACGGATGGTCTAACCATGAGAAGGATGCTTGGCAAAAAATCACACAGCAAAGTTGTTGGGGGCCGAAGAAAATTATCCCTGCTCACTCCAGGCCTCACTCATCTCCTCCTTAACTCCGTTCCTCCGTCCCTCCCTCCCTCCTCCATCCATCCATCCATCCATCCATCCCCATCTCCCTCCATCCCTCCGTCCGAAGCTGGTTGGTCTTTGGGTATATAATCGGCCCCGGCGGCCAGATGATCTTTGGGTCTACCCATGGACCCGGGGACCGGTTGGTCTTTGTGTCTACCCAGGGGCCCGGGTGCTGGTTGGTGTTCGGGTCTACCCGGGGGCCGGTGGGGCAAGATGGTCTGTGGGTCGACCGGGGGCCCGGGGATGGTCGGTCTTCATATATGCATAGATATGTATATTTATACACCTATACATATATGTATATATGTATATATGTATACATATATACATATATAAAAAATCAATAAACCGATATATATAAATATATATTATACGTGTTTATATGTATACATACATATATATATCGGTTGATTGATTTTTTAAATCGATTTATCTACTCTTCTTCTCAAACAACTTAATAGTGTACATATAGATACTACTTGTAACTGGATATATGCGGGCTTAGCTTGCCAAGGCGGGTTAACTGAGAGGTAGAATCCTAGCTGGCAAGTGCCCCTCAGTCCGAGTGCTCAGGGCTGTATTTAGCTTCACGTTTGTTCAGTTGTTGGAATCTTTTTTTCGTTGTTCCTTTCGGAACAACAGTCCGCCTTTCCCCCTTTGGACTTTTGGGGGTAGCCCGGCTTTTTCCTTTCGTGGTCACTGCAATATATAATTATTTTAGGTTCGGTGCTGTGACCACGCCAATGAGTTGTCAAGTTTTCAGTCTGTGTAACAAAAATGGAATTGAGCTTCCCGACCTCGGTTAATACAGATCCTAGAAAGAGGATAATTATATGTAACTGTGGACTGTACCCTGACTATTCGCGAATACATACCGCGTACATTTTTTCAGCGCGACATAGTGGAGCCCGATTTCTGAACATACAAATCTGTCACCCATCTTCATCGATCTCCGTTCACCTAACCTACTCGAGCTCACTGTATATGATGGGGATGCGAAGGATAGCTTCCCCACGGTAGCGTTCCTCCAGGGCTATGAGCAGCTCGTTGACATCCTGATGCTTCTAGTGCAGAGACAGGTCACAGGAGTTCAGCAGCGGCACGAGCGAGGCATGGGCAACATCGTGCATGTTGCCGTTCTGCTCATCCCTCTTGTGGCCGAGCACTGAGCCACACTTGGCCCTGAAGAGTTCTGCCTTTGCCCTAATTAACCGGTTATAAAGCCTCAAATGCTTTTTGATACTTGACTTTTTTCGCTTGATGTTCAACATGAAACGGATATAATAACTAACAATGGTAAAGATAAATCTTAAGCTTAAATCACAGATCTGGACTGGGCTGGGCTGGGCTGGGCTGGGCTGGGCTGGGCTGGGCTGTTGGTGGGCTGTTGGTGGGTAGTTTGTTATTGCTATCAGTTACTACGAGCTCGTGTTGCCATTTGCGTGACTAATACACCCACGCACCCGCCCACCCACCCCAACACATACACACACACACACACACACACTCGCACCCATCACGCGCACTATCGGCGCAGCAGCAGCAGCAGCAGCCGGCTGTTGAGACCCGCCGCTCTACTCTGACCGGAGGCGGCGGTGGCGTCGTCGGGGCTCATGGCTCGTCATGTATCGGTTCATCCCTTGGCGCGGCCCCACGTGCCAGCAGCCCCACGGGCCCCTTGGAGTCGCTGATTGTTAGGCCCAAGAATTTCTTTCCCGGTGAGACAGAGCAAGGCTAGGAGACAGGACACCGCCCGAGGGAGGAAAGACAGCACGTGTTTATGGAACCATCAATCAATTGAAACATTTTGTTCTATTTGTGGATTTGAAATGAACCAAGAACTCCATGGTCTGATGATTGCCTTTGGGTGATGGCGGCTGGCGGAAGGGGATGCGCGCTCAGCAGCATGGGTTTATGGGGTAAAGGCCACGGTGGAGTGAGGCAGATAAAGGGTTTTGGCAGCTGAGTAACGTTGTTGCTGGATGGGAATGGATACCTCAATACACTGCCCTCTCCCCTCCTCCTTGTTTCTTCTTCCCCACCTTTCTTGCTTGTTTCAGGGTACAACTCACACTAGATTGCCGACCCTGAGCGTGATTACCCTAATGCGTATCTCCGATATCCGAAACACGGCATTCACAAGATGCACGGGACCGAATATCGATATTCGGTTTCCGATCAACCACTGCGACTTAGGCATTTCGCACAGTCGCACACTAGACAGGCCAACAATGAAGTAATAATATTGCAAATATTATAACTTGACAATTCGTGCCAATACAATGCGTTGCGCACAAGTTTCTCCGACCAAGTCGAACGTTCGCTTGGCGGGCGCATCGGTAATGCGGCTGGCTTTGCGAGGAGACAAGTCGCAATTCATAATTTCATGATGCCAAACTAGTAAAATATATGCAAATGTATTTATTATTAGAATGCATTTATTACGCTCGTTTGTCACCGTGTAAAGTCGCATCGACCCACACATCGGTGATAATCGAACCGTAATACAACACGCCCAACCCACACAGGAACTGCCCCATCCCAGCTAAAACGATTGTTATAATGAAAACCTTACAGCCGTTTTGTTCCATCAAGTTGGTGTTCGGTAGGTGTAACATGAAGGGGCTTATGTATAGACATCCAAATTGGTATTCTCCTCCCTATTTGGTGTCTGCTCCTTTTCATCCATCCTCATAACCCCAAGGATTCGGCCTCACTCTGCAACACCAGCCTTCCGACCCCTCAGCGGCAGCATGAGCGGCCACAACCCCCACACCTTCACTCATGCAACTGCCCACAGTACTAACGGCCCACATAACAACTGCTTAAACATCCCCAGCGCACAGCTCCATTGGCCCAGCAGCACACCCTGGGGCTTGGCATGGGCAAGGAGCGGAGGCAGGTGGGTGGCTTCTGGTTTGATGGAAGATGGGCCTCCCTGGTCCTCTGCAGGATATACGCACAGATAAGTATTTATCAGTGATAAGGGTAGCTAAGTAGAGAAGCTCACTACACGTGCCAGGGTACTGGCAGTCTATTGGGAGGCATGCGCTGTATTGCAGGGCCTGGAGGGAGGGTTATTTTGTCGGGGGGAGAGGATTAGGGAAACATGTGAGAAGGGCGTGGAGTGGTGCAGACAGGCACTGAGATATACCGGTATTGCTATGCAGGCGCCCAGCATCCTCACTGGAAAATCTGCAGCAGGCATCGGCGCAGTGATGACAAGCAATTGCGGCGGCACTGCCGTACCCTTCGCCGTCATGGCGGCTGCCGCTGCCAGCGGCAGCGGTGGGAGCTTTGCACCACCGGCTAGCATAGCGACGGCTGCCACCACCGCCACCATCACCACCAAAGGCGGTAGAAGCGAAGCTGCTGCCAGGGACAGATCAACAGGGGCACATACAGACGTGGTCATGGACATACAGGCGCCAAAAGATATCCCATCTTGTTTGTCAAGACATCTTGGGCGTGAACTCGTCCCTTACCCTTACATAACACCCCAGACCCACGTCCTGCCGTCTCATTTTGACGTGTTTGTGGCAATCCGCTGGTAAAATACTTTCTGGATTTTGGTTTTTCAATTCTTCTTCCTTGCAGATGAAGCTTACCTAGCGATTGTTCTGATGTCACGAGCCGCCTAGATCACCCTAGGACGCCCTTGCGGTGCTGTCGCTTGGCCTCTTTCTCTTGGAGTTCCAGTTTCCCGGTCCACTGCAACCTTGTTCCCATCACCACCACCTGAACCCCCTCTCCCCGATAATCCGGTGTCCCCAGGTGGCATCCCTGCGTGACCGCTTGGGAAGGTGTGTTTATGGAGGCGCTGCTAAGACTGGGACTGTCCCACAGCCACCCCGCTCTCGTGGGCTGGCGTCATGCGGCCACTATGTGGAAGGTGAGGTGCAGGCCAGTTAGGGAAGAGGACAGCTCTTAGTCTTGGAGGGCTTTTTCATTTTAGCCTCCAGCACCTTTTCGCACATGCTATCTTGGTGAGTAATCTCTACCCCTCTGGCGGCTACAAATCCAAAGAGCTGTTCGTCGAAAGTGTGGTGACGTTGCATGTCATGCATACACGTCACCGGCCCTGTATACCCCTCCACCCTTCCTTGCTCTCCCAGGGCCACTACCGCAATTTCTCTGCCCGACTCCAGTCAGAGGCGCATGTGCGGCATCGGGCCTACGTGTGTGGACCCCACTATGGATTTGGCTCATCCAGTAGCGCTTCCACCCGCCCAGCATAAGGTCGGCGCTTGCCACAACGGCTGGAGCCCAGGGGTCGGAGTCCACGTCAGTAAATAGCCGGGTGAGACAAGGGGCGGCTGGAGAGGCCCGTGGAGGAAAGAATGGAAGTTGGGAGAACAATAATAACGATGCTTCCCATCATGGAACCATATCAGCTTGTTTGTTACAGGATGGTAAATATCAGCAGTAACTGTCCAAAATCTGTTCAGCCAAGTTTTCTTGAATCATAAATGATTGATAAAACTAAAATGGGTTTATTGGGCGCGGGGCTATATATGATGAAGTAGTAAATTACTCAAGTAAAGTCTCAGGTAATAGATAAAATTGCGCTGTTAAAGAAGCAACTCGCATATATAGAGAAGATTATACCGACCACGAGGTTTATTTCAAACAATTTTAGTAGTTAAGGTGGTATATTTACCCGGCACATGACTGACCGTGATTGGGATAAAGAGCCAGACGAGCCCAGCTTGTACGGAAAATCTTTGCCTTGAGTATAGGAAGGGATGCTTAATATGGGCTAAGGCAGAACTCTTCGGGGCCAAGTGTGGCTCAGTACGCGAGGGATGAGCTGAACGTCAATATGCACGATGTTGCCCGTGCCTCGCTTGTGCCCCTGCTGAACTCATATGACCTGTCTCTGTACGAGAAGCATCAGCAGGATCTCAACGAGCTGCACACAGCCCTTAAGGATGGCTTCCCCACGGTAGCGTTCCTCTAGGGCCATGAGCAGCTCGTTAACATCCTGATGCTTCTCCGTATAAGCAGGGCTCGTCTGGCTCTTCATCCCAATCTCGGTCCGTTACGTGCCGAGGCTGATAACCTGTTGCAAATGAGCTGCTGTTTGTGGCGATGCCGCTATGTGGCCACTTAGGCGCGGAGCGACTCTCACAATGTTACACGTAACAACTAAGGAACTGGTCTCCCGATCACTGGGAGATAAGGGACCTCAGGCTGTACAGATGTCTAAGCGAGGGCCCGAAACATAACAGTAAATTAGAAACACAGGTCTGACCAAAAGGTCTCTAACCCTTTATAACAGCAACAACACTAATATTATTTGCTTTTTTGAAGGTTGCGGAGGATGGGCAGTACGGAGGATGGGCGGTGACTATCGTCCTGACCGTCGTATGTATTTGCACTTTCCAGCCACGTAACCGTTTGTATGAAAACAAAGCGTTCTTCTAGCCTCTTTAGAGTGTTTGTCGGAAATGCTAGCTTTGCGATCGCCATGTGGTGCATGCAAGCGATATGATTGCAGCATACCCGTTACAAGGAATGCACCCGCACGGATGGTCAGGATGCAGGCAGAATCTGACAATCGCACTCGAGCGCAAGAAAGCACTAGTATCGGCGGAAGTGATAGGAATAGGCCTGCTGCTGCCGAGGAACCAAGGGGAGCCACATACTACGCTGGCTTGGTGAACAACGACATCCGACAAGATAACCGCGCAACCTCCAACGGTTTGTTGGGCCTCACGTTGATAATTGATTCAACGACATTTCTTCTGGCATTGAGAACAGCGTATCGCTATTAACGCAAGAAGAAGATGTGGGGGTCCGTTGGGGTACGGGCAGCGCAGAGCATTCCCTGCATTGTCACGTTGTACACATCCAATCAACACTTAAAACTTATGTGGCCCTTAAAACTTTGTTACGCATCGTCAGTATCCCCTGCTGCCATACTTCACTGCTTACCAAACCAAGGTTTTCACGTTCTCATCCACGATTATCTATCCTCCAGTAACCCTCCCACTACCTCCCCCGTCCCAACTCTATCCCACCGGACAACTCACTGCCCTGCAGATATGCTAGTGCGGAACCTCCAACTTGCGGGTAGTGGACTCATCTGGGTCAATCATGGGAGTCACTAGGAAGGGGCATTTGGGAGAGAGGGCTCAACTGACCATTATGGGATGCATCCAGATTTCGGCTTCCCAAATCCGCTAACTGCATATCACATTAAGGGCTGACGAGGACCCGGCGAGGACTCTCGACAAGTGTTCTTAAGTATCGCCAAGTTGCCGTGCACCGGGCAATTGCTGCGTTGGTACGTGCACGCTCTGGCGGGGAAAAGGGAGGAAGGGGAGGGCAGACGGAGGGGGGGGATCTGCCCAGCTGCACCCAGCTGCCAATGAGCCCTGCCTGCCGATACAACTATCTGAATCCGCAGGCGGTGTGGCGGGTCTGTTGGGGGCGCTGCTACTGCTCTTCATGGCTTCGAACGGGTTGCTGGAGTTGCCTGGCCACTAAGGTTACTTCAGGCCAGCTGAGCTCTAATGGCTGCAACTGTGAAAAGCAGAAAACACACACACACATACATAAACGCACACAAAGTGGGCCTTCCGCTGGATGGGCTTCATCTACGATGTGACTCCATACTTCATACCAGAACGTCCAGCGCCAGACTGCGCACAGGTGTGGCAGCAGCAGAGCGAAGCCTGACGCATGTTGAGGACACGTGCCAGTACTTACGTTGAATCTACCATCGTTGCCATTAGGCTGCGCTCACGTAGGTTGTGGTGTAGGGAGGAAATAGAAAGTACGTTGAGGTATTGTGCGGCACTGATGCCAAGTCGAATCTACCGTGCTCTGTAAGCTCTTATCTGGTGCCCGCAGCTTCCCCCTTATATGCAAGCGGTAGCCCTCACAGGGCGACGTGCATCGGACTGCTCCAGCCGGCAAAACTGACAGATGGGGGTATTACGTTTCCATTTCGGTTTACAAGTTCCCGTAGCGTTGCAAAACAAGGCAATTATAAATTAGAGCATGGCTAACACAGCTGTACTACAGCTGCAAGGTAAGGACCTGACGTACGCAGGTAAGCCACCAATGTAACATATATGTACATACCTGTGGGTATCTAAACAAATTAAGAGACAAATACACACAAGCAGCAGCAGGCGCCACAAGGCGTGCAAGCAATAAACAACATATCTCATCACTCCATCAGTCCAGCAAAGGTATACTGCGGCGTCCACGCCGGCCTCTCCCAAACTAGTGGACGGCACTCTCAGGCGGCCTCTCGGGTCCACCAGGGTCCATGCGGACTTCTCCTCGTGTTTTCAAACATCGGAACACCACCATTCGTGCAGCGGCAGCAAACTGAGCCAGGTCCGTGGCGGCCCAACGCATCAGTGTCGTTCCACGTTCTACCGCTCTCTAGTTAGCTTAAAGCACAACCGCCTTTTTTCTCTCCATAGCATCGGACGATGTTCCGACTTGTTAAGGCTCAGGCTCAGGTTTAATCCCATGTGCCTAATACAGTGCTCACCACCACTACTCACATCACCACACCAGCAAAGTCACGACCATGACCAATCACACGACCGCGCAACGCCAAATACGGGCTGCGCAACAAATTGCTCTCTCCAGGAACTCAAACTCTCTCTAGGCGGGTAGGTACTTCGCACTAATCCCCGCTAAATAAACAATACTTACAGGCGCAGGTGACAAAGAGGCCGATGGACGGGCGTCGCACGGGACGGCCGCGACCGACTTACACCCCTTCCCTCTCGCCACCCGCGGATTCCTAAACAGCCGCAAACGATAAGGGCTAAGAAGACTACACCGAGGACACCAACGGGACGACATACGAGCGATAAGCTGGCGGGCCAGGGGTCACACAGCTTTTAGGCGCATGGGACAGTTTTTCCTTTGGCAGAGGGGCGAAGGGCTTCATGAGCCATCTTGTCCCCCACGGCAGTGGCGGCCAAGACATCGAGAACGCTAACGTCCATCGTGCCATTAGGACCGAGGGCCGAGGTTTGGAGACATTGCCCTCTGCCGAACCACTGCCACAGACACCGCCGTCGCGACAATCACCCAAATTTAAAACCTCTTAATTGTCGTTGAAACGTAATCATTTGTCGCGATCTCTATTCTGCTCCGCCGTAAATTAAAGACGTCTCGCGGCAGGAACCTCAGGAACCAAAAGTCAATTGACCACACAAAACATCGTGTGAAGATCTGGCCCCTTGCGAAGCAAAAACATGCAAGCGAGCTAGCGGGCGCATGAACACGCATGTTTATCTGTACGATAATCACACGTGCCACGTACCCACAACCTGTGTAAGGCCCTATAAAACATCAAGCTACATGACCGGGCCACACTCTGCTTCTGTTGAGCCCGACATCATTCAGAAGCGAGAGATGGGAGCGAAATTAAGTAAAGCAATAAAGCAAATGTGACTATGGAGCACCTTGCGGGTGCATAGATCGTCAAAACGATCCTCGTGATAAAGAACCGTTCAACACACATACACACACACGCGTCTCCCTGAAAGGTAGAGGGAGAAACGGTAGAACTGATGGTAACCATATTCCGTTTGACCCATGCCACTGCCGCCTCACCACCAACAGATCCCTCCCACAGCAGGCTAGCAGGACCCCGGGATGGTCCGCAGCAGTTGACGTGCAAACCGAATACGATGAGGAAGAAGCAACACGCACACGCTGAGGCACATCACTTCCAATTACATCAATTCGTCCATACGCCTTAATCCTGGCAGCCATACATAGAGGCGGCGGGACATGTGACCACCAGCCACGCCGGAATTTTTCTGACTGAGCAAGACCCTTTGAGAACCCCAAAAACAGGGGGCCTCCTGCGGGAGCGACGCACATAGGGCCCAGTCTCTTAATGCCGGGCACCGAACTGGGTAATGCATTCCAAGGCATCCCCATGGCGGATCCGGGAGGACGGGATGAGGAGGCCGAAAATCCAATTGATGTTGCTCGACATTTAACATCTTGATTCCACAAAATATTGTGATGGCTTCCCTCACTCCCCGCCGCGCAGCTCCCATAACTGTTCCCTGCCATGGATCTACTAGCGAGGCAAAGGCACTGTTGCCCATCCCAATGCCAACGTTGCATTCCCGATTGCAGATGGACTCGATAAGATTGACCAGAACCGATCGATTGATCAAGAAATCGGAATCTGCAGAGCCCGCCCCAACCTTGAAGAACGCGCTCTTCCTCCCGAGGCCAGCAGGGTTGTCGTCACCGTGCCTCTTCCTGCTGGGCTGATAATCCCCAGCCCAGCTCCAGCTCCACATACACACACGCACATACGGGAGAATGGGAGAGCCATTAAGGGAAAGTACTCCCATTAGCGATGATTTCCCCCCGCTGACAAGGAATCATTCTCGGGTGCACACACATACACACACGGAGTAGTTTTCTCCGTCCAACTCCCTCAACAGGCCACCCGCGAGGGCCTCTGTTGCTGTTCCCCCCACCTCCGTGCGCTCTAGAGGCGCAGTTCATCACCTCACGGTGTATCAAGAGACCACCACCACCTGTTAGTCATCCCCGCCCATCATCAAAACTTCTAAACCATCATATATCATCCACATGCTCACGATTTTGAGCAAACATGAATTCCCTAGGGTGGAAAACTGGAAGGTTTGCTCACAAGGCCGCGGGGGCAATGCGTGCCCCACCGACAGGTAAGCTCACCCCACCAACGCCTCGGAAACTTTATACGCGTTGCACCGCAGTGCCCGGCGCTTATCAGTCCACCAATCATTCAAGGCCGACCGCGGCCACAAAATTGCGGCTCCAAGCACCAGCCCCCTAGGTTGCCGGTACCAACCTCTGGGCCGGGTGGACCGCACGGCCCTTGCACAACCTTGAACGCTGAACGGCAGACGAGTGGGCAAACGCAACGCCCCGATGTCTCCTGGGGAGACTATCAGGATGACAAACAGACCGGCATTGCATACGAGACACACACAACTACACACACACACACACGGACCGCACAAAGGGAAGTCCACAAAGACAACCACCGCCCCGGAATGCCCCTAAAACCGCTCAGCCATTATGAGTCAGAAAGCGGTTTTACCGACACAAGTGCCATGTTGTGTAAAATCCCAGCTAGCCAGCCAGTCAACAGGCACAAGCGATATCAGCGGGGTTCCGGATTTCTTATGATGCAGTCATACCTTCGGTTCCTGCGAATGTGAGGACAGGGTTTCAGGAGCCGGAATCAGAACGACATCTCGGCCCAGGTACGCATACGAAAGAGGATAGGGATATATCGCCGGAGGAGACCCTCCGCCCTCTAGGGCGCCTTGTCCCTCAAATCAACACGCCCACTCCTCCGCGAGAAATCGACACTGCAACTTCTCCGTTTCCCATATAGCAGAAGGCCCGTATGTAAGGCACATATCAAAACTTGGCGACCCAGAGAGTAAGCGCAGTGCGGCATGTGCCAGCCTGGCGCTTCGTCGCTCTGTCGCGCCGCGCACCTCATCCCATAACCGGGTATGTTACCACCTCCGCCCGCACCCGCACCCCCACATCCTAGGACGCTATGAGTTGACTCGCGCGATGCAGGCACTCAGAACGTTGGCGCAGCGCATTAATAGTTTGCGCAGAAACTTATCGTAAGTGGAGATGGGGGTGCCCGCCCTGGGGCCCGCGAATGAGCAGTGCGATCACCGCCCTGGGATGAGCAAGAACGAACAACCAGTTCCGATTCCACTCCTTCCCTCGAGCATACGATGCCAACGCACACCAGCTATTGCCGCCGTTCGTACCTGTACTTACTCCTTTCCATGCATACACCTACACAACGGCTGTCGAGCGTGTCAACCTCAAACCCAACAGGGCTGCCGACAATAAGACGTCCCGAAGGCGAAACCCGTGGGACAATACGACGGGGCTCCGAGACCTCAGCCGCAGCCGTGATGCAATGCGCTCCTTCTAAAGCTACCATAGCCACAGTAATCACAGGGGAAAGAGGCACCTGCTTTGCCCATGCCCCTGCCTGTCAATAGGGCATGGATACAAGCCTCCAGTACTGCCCCTCGTAACGCCCCGCAGCCCTTACAAAGCTGCAGTATGTCGCATAAGACACATACATAAACACACGCGCACGATGAAAGCAATGCAGGCTGGAGAGTGCATGTAATATTTGGGGGTGACTTTTCGGCAAGATGTGTGCGTTTCGCTGCCCCCGTATTACCCTAAGCACCTTTCCCAGCCACCTTTGTCGTTAAGGACTCCGTCCATCACGCTCTTCCGTCTTCCCAGCCCCTGCCCCAGCCAACCGGAAACCTTACACGAGTGCAGGGTTGCCCTGAGAGGCCCCGCTGTCAGACTGTCCATTCGCACCGCTGATCCACAAGTCGCTCCTCGTTTGCCGCCCCCCAAGTGACCGGCCAACGACATGGGCACGGACGGGGCCGCGCTCGTTCTTGCAGCTTCCCATGCCAAGACACGACGGGGTGCCTTCAGCGAGCAACACCTCCGGGTCAATACGCCGCTGCAGCCTTCGCAGAGACGGTTCCCAGAAGGACCGCCGCCACGCCCGACCCCGCGTGAAGACGAAAGCTGCTATGTTGCCGGGGTCGCACCGCCACGACCGCCAGAGTGGATCCGCATCCCTCAGGGCCTTCGAATGGGCCGTTGCATGCGGGCACCCCCGAGCTGGCTGTTGTAGCTCGTCCATCCGCAGCGCATGTCGTCACCACCGTTGCAGCAGCAGATATCGTCCGCATGAGTGTCCCGGGACCGATCGCCGCCCCAGTGATGGCGCCACCCACCGCTGAACCCGCTGTCTCCAGGACGCCGTCGTTACCGAAAACGACAATGCTGCTGTGCGCGTTCGATAGATTCAGCTTCCGCGGAAGTGCCCCAGCAGACGCCGAAGCCGCCGCCGCGGCAGAAGATGACGCCGGTGGCGGTTTCACTCCCAGTCGCTGCAGCAGCTGCCGGCAGCCCTCGGCGGCATCCTCGTCTCGGGTGGTGGCCATCAGCCGGTTCAGCAACTGCACTGCACCCCAGCCCTTTAGGCTGCGGACAACCGAGCCGCGGAACGAAGCCAGGCGGCCCAGCATGTACAGGACGCCTGAGTGGGTCCGCGTGAGGAACACCGGGCGTGAGATCGAGCAAACGCAGCGGGCGAGAGCCAGCAGGACCAGTGGACACGAGCTTAGGGGTTGGCATTGGAACGGTCACCAGAGTGTGTAGGTGGGAAACACGGTCTACCCTAGGTGCCTAGGGTATAGCTCCAAGGAAGAAGCTGCTCACGGCATGGGCAGTGTGGCGCTCTTTCTCGCCCCTTCGAACCTCGCTTCCCGGGGCCACCTACCAATTGTGACCACAACGCAATGGTTGGTCTGCAGCACGCGCATCATGGCCAAGAGCGCCATGTCCTGACACAGCTTTACCCGAGGAACACCTCCCTCCGCGAGCACACTGAGCACGCAGCTTGCTGCCTGGCTGATGCCGCAGCGCTTGTGGCTCAACAGGTGCAGCAGCGGAGGGATGCAACCTGCGACAAGAGGGTGGGATGGGGTGTGGCGGGGTGGGGGCACATGTCGGGCGCCGGCAAACACAGTGATGATAAGTGCCACAAGGCATGGAGGAATCGTGATTTGGGTCGGGTGGAGTGGGTTTACCTAACATCAACCGATGCTGAACTTGTGTACACCACTTAATCTCGTCAACTTTGGTGGACGCAAACAATCTTCCGAGAGTGGGTGGTCCGACAGCCCTGACACATCGACAGCTTAAAACCAGCTGATTTCCCTTCATCTTGATGCACCTCAGCCTCTCTGACATGGCTCCCCGCCTCCACCAGTTCAACATCTTGTCGTCCCCCTGCCACATCCTCATACTCCCCACATCAGCTCAGTCTGGAACACCTGACTGGTTATTTACAAATTTGGATGTGCAAACTCGCATTCTCCATTGCACATCACCAGTTCCTCTATGCCCCTCAGCCCTCACCGGAAGCATCCAGCAGCCAGTGGTACGCTGAGTGCTCCGACAGGTTGACCATCACTGCCAGCGCACTCTCCACTACCTCCACATCCGAACAGTGGGTCAGCAGCGGAACCAACTGGAACACAGGAGTGCGCCAGCAGCCGCAACACCCCGCATTCGCATTCGCACCCGGTGGAGCACATGGGCCACCGGGACTGCTGCTGCTCCCTCCGCTGCAGATGCTGCTTTCCGCGGCGGCGCTGGAGACAGCCACTTCAGAAGCTGCTATCAGCAGCTTGAGGGCCTTCATGAGGACTGCTGTGTCCGTGGCGGGGTGCAACAGCCCCGAAACCACGGTTAAGAGGCCAGGCTCCAGGAGCTGTAACAAGCCGTGCGGGTTGTGGTTATGTGAGTCGTGGGGAACGACAGGTTTTGGGGCACCGGCGGTAGCGGAGCTACCCCCGACACGCTGCTGCCGCTGTAATGAGGCGTGACTACCACTATGAGGATGAGCACAGCTGTCCTGGCAAGTGGATGTGGTGCAGGACACTGGCTGCAAACTATTAATGCCGCAGTTGGAAATGCTACCACGGGTGCTGCTGCAGGCGGCGAAGCAGAGGTTTCGGCACGTGCGCAGTGTCTCCACGACAATAGTGCTGCCGTGACGGCTGTTAAGCATGGAAAGCAGGACACCCTTCTTTTTGTGTTGCCACAGGGCCATCTGCGACATGGCGTTGCGTCACAACATGGATGGAGCTTAGTGTCTAAGTTTCGTTTCTCAGCTCTCTATAGACATGCCCATCCATTCGTTTTACAACCGTGCGACGCTTACGGGATTCGAAAAGCAGAGCAAATAAATTATGCAAGCACCCATCACGCAAAAAACGATGCGTCTGGGACGACGCCGGAGGTTCTTGGTACTACCAGCCAGAGTCGGCTCTTCTTACCTTGTCCCTGGCGTCATGCTTACATAAGCCGCATAAAGCTTCCAGTCCTTTAAGAAGTATGTGCTGATCGGTGGCCCGATGTAAGACATCCAGCAGCACATCAAGGCCGCCTAGTTCGTGGCAGGCTCTCCGGTTTGCGCGGTCCATCAGCAAGAAGCTAAGAGTGTCTAAACAGCGCACCAAGCAGCTGAAATCTTGCCCAGCAGCTAACATGCTAAGCAGCGGTCCAAGCGCTCCACTATTCCTGCAATAGCAAGGAAAGATTGAGCCAATGGACTCCGATGGCGCACATTGTAGAATACGAAAAGTCGCCAAAGCTGGCCTCAAACCTGACCGCATGTTACCCTGCACTAGAGCTTACCTGCATGCAACGTTCTTCATTGAATTCATGTCCACCAGTGGCGAAGCGTTGTATTTTGTTGTCGCCTCCAAGAGCACTTGCTTGCAGAGAGTAATTCGACGCGAGTTTTGCTATGGATAATGCAATTAGGGTAGAAGTTATCTTAGAATGACTTCCGAAAAACTGTTGGTGCAGGATAGGTCCTAGCCCAAGGACGTGGCACAACCGCAGGAACAGAACAGGGCCGCAGCTAGCCTCACCTGCTGGTCGTCCACATCGTCAAAGGTCGTGGTGGAAGACTCTGTACCGACGTCACCGCTGCATGTTGAACGCGCTCGGGCTGGGCCAAAAAAAGCCCCCGATGCCTCGCGGCGCAGGCTACCCTCTGGGGCAGATAACAATGCTTCCATGGCACAAACAATTTCAAACTGTTTCTCCGTCTTAGGAAGATGAGACGATAAGGGGGGTCTGCTGCTGTGAGAAGTTAGAGGTCCTCATAGCAGTTCCTGCAGGCCATTCAGCAGGATGCGTAATGAGGTAGCAGCTATCACCTCAATACGCAAGATTAATCATCCTATCATAGTTTTCGTCACGTAACTGTGAAAGGGAAGGTGCCTACTTCGCTGACGTTGCCGGCTTTGCCCCTCTCTACACTGATACAGAATCCCGCGTTGCTAGAGATCTTACCAGATTCCAAGGCCCTCGTTATCTTCTTATTGCTGAACGAGATTCAAAAGCTTTCAAGGCTTCCAAGTTTAGAGTTCACTCAAAAGTCGAAGTAAAAGAATACACGATATCAAACGTTATAGCTACGTATGATATAATAATGAACAGAATATTAGCCGGCACATTAGAGTATGTGATAGAGCCCCAGAATGTATCCTGGTTGGCAAAGCCCACTTGGCGACCCTTCTACTCGTACAACACGGCAACGCTTTTTCCCTTTAACAGGAAATCTGCTTTAATTCCACGCGAGAATGTAAGCACAAATGAAATTTTCTTTGGCTAAGGGTGAATGTAAGATCTGGGTACGGAAAGGGCACCGTCGGCAACTCTTCAGCCCCGCGCGGCCCGCCGAGCTGGCATGTGTTGATACTGATAAAGGCCATATTTATCGGTTCCAGACACGACAAGTGTACAAAGGGATAAAAGTGTCATCCCACTGTTATTTTGCATGGTGATGACATTCTCTCGAGATTGAAGAACCAAAATGCCAGCCTTTCCCGCCGAAACGCCCTATTTAAGATTCCTTCGTCCTCTTAGACGGGCAAGGAAAGCTATCATTCCTCTTGCAATCGGCTTCAAATCCATTCCAAAGTATCCAGCAACAGACGGCGGGTCCCTCCAGAATCATGATGAGAGTCCGCATCACAGCCTTTCCCAACGCTGCATCCAACCGCAGCGAATTTGTGACTGACCTTTGGGGCTCCGTCGTGTCCAACGTCACTGTCCATATTTGGAAATGGTAATTACAGCCCGGCATAAAGCCCACCTCATCTCGCTCCAGAGACACAAGCCGCGGAGCAGTTTTACGCGCGCGGACGTGGCACTGTTCCATTGTGATTTGCATCGCTTAAGGTTGCCAAGTCATCTTGGTGCAGGATTACCCTGATGCCGAAATTTGCCTTTCGGCACCGGTTATGTACGCCTCGAATCCCTCCGAGCACGGGATTCGACATGTGCGTGCGTCCACTACAAACGGTCAGCCTATGCCATCCAATATGTTGTCTCTTGCAAATGAAGAGTTATCCATCACCCCTGTTAGACATATGCTGCGCGTGTAAGGCCATGGAGGAGGAACGCAAACCCTGCCCACGCTCCCAATTACCCCGGGAGCTTGACGAACCTTGACGCGCCCGTATCAGCCGCACCCGTGTCGCGCCCTTCCTCACGGTTATGCTACAAACGTTTTCTTACAACAGATCGAGAGGATCTGACAGATTGCATTATGAGTTGTGCAGAGCCGCATGACAGTGGTACAGCTACGACACTGTAAGGGAGACACTGGTTCGGAGGAGCCATTCCGAAAATGGCAATCGGCCCCCAACCGTCGGGACATAGAATTAGTATTTGACAGTCATATCAGCGAATGTTATGATATCGATGGACTCGTTATGGAAAAACGTTACAAACACGAACAGCGCGTGTCGTAAAAACGACGTCTTGCGAAAAGCACTTAGCATCACATCACGGTGAGTAAAATACCGTTGAGCCGGCGGCGTGCTGAGCATAAATGTCTTCCCATCACCAGACATCATTACTAGTCAAATATGGCAATGCAGACAATTCGAGCCTGCTTTTAATATGTACGGGCATCCCTTAATGTGCATTTGCGCAGTTCATCACACCTGCCATATTAGCTTAAATGTTCAGCTGAAAGCCGAGTCCCTCCCTTCCTTACATGTATGCACATATCCAACAACACACACGCGCAACAAACGTACCGATTATCTGGACAGACTTCTCCGCCGCCTCTTCTAAATGCTAGCAGCACGCAGGCACACACACACGAGATGATGACAGTCTGCCGTACAACCGGTTCACGAACGTCGTCTAGCCGTACACATATACACACAAAAGCACAGCCCCACAGCAGGTACCAGTTGGGCAACGAGGAGAGCACGCAGAGATTTGGAGGAGAGCACCGGCGCGCAGGGATACAACTCACCCGGGCCCCGGGGAAAACGCACTGAAGTGCACGAGCCGTGAGCGGACCCTTATTCGCCTGCCCAACATAACGCATGGCCAACTCACACACCCATACACATACATACACAATCACGTTTACAAACGCACAGAGACACATGCGTGCGCCTGTCGTACATTTTTCATTCCGAAGACAGAAAACCCGATGGTATACCATTGACCGGAAAAACTTCGATGATGCTGTACCGTACTATCCACTGATACGATACCTTCGAAACCTTTTGCCCCACCGGAAAGTGGAGGGGTCTTAACGCCCACCCAGCTCCACATAATACAAAATAATCCTCAAAAGCCAAGAGTGTAATCCGACCCACTCAGCCCACGATTAGGACCGTGAGAACTTATATTATGGGGAAATGCCGCACGCGATGCAGTGCCGGGGATAACCGATGTTCCAATATTTCCGGTGGCAGCACTCTTCTAAATCATAAATTCAACACTTTCCGCCTACCCCCAACCCCAACCCCACCTTGCCACCTCCACTAGGATTTTACCACAACCAGGATAACCGCACGTCCGCTATCGTCGGCAGAAGGGCTCAACGTCAGCATAATGGCCGATGCTGGACAGATGTGGCAGACCCAAACCCAGACGGCCAAATGGGAGGTCAGCTCCCGCCGTACTGATGTCTGTTGGTTATAAGCAGCAAAAGCCGCAAAGATACCCTCATTAACTCCGGTTATGTCACCATATATAAGGATTCGTGTCAACGCCCAAAGCGACGGGAAGGCATGAGGCGAGAAGACTTGTTATGGCGGATCGTGGCACAGCACCTGTACGACGCTGTACGATACCCCACACGCCTTAAACGCCATGTCGGGGAGGCTATTGTCCAGATTCTAGGCCCATATCGGTCCCCATGTGTCAAAATGCGGGTTGACCCATGCCACGGCAGGGTAAGGGCCGTACACGGCCGTCACGTGGTCACTTCCGTCTTTTTCAACACCAACATCATCAATAACGAGGTTAAACAAAAGGAAGAAGCAAGGGCGTCTGCATGCACAACTACAGGCCTTATGTGCCGTACCAGGCACGTTGCTAGCGAATTTTTCCCTGGAGCGGTGTCCAGCACCCTCCACCGCAGCGAACACCTCTGGGGGCAACCTAGCGAGCGTCAACAGGGGTTTCGGAGAACGAAGCGAAATTCCCCGGGGAACAACTGGGAGGCCTAACCCCAACAAAGGTCAACGCCAGCGATGCGAGCATCCAAGGGCAAGCCCCTGTACCAGCACCGCCAACACCGAACGGCACGAGAACGAAACCGCCATGGCTTGAGCTTGAAGTGCTAGGGACCCCTAGGCCTAGGGTGCACGCGAGCGCTTTTCTCATACATATACACACACAAACGGCATAAGACGTAAGGCATTACCCCGGCAGGCTCAAAATCTTTTATGAGATGACATATTGAGGGTTGAAACTCCCCGGGTTTTGGAGTTGTCGGTGTTTGGGGAACCAGCACCTGTGACCACTGCGCAGGCGCGGATGGGCAGTGCGCGGGGCCCTATGCGGAGAGACATCACATCGCACAAGGGATGCAAATGGAGGTCACCGTAGTTAAGTTCAGGATGAATCCGCCGCCAAATAGTACCAGAAAAAACAAAGTTGATAGACTAACAGACCGACATGCGTGCGGCGGCCGGACAATGAAGAGCGCGCGCAGACACGAGTCGTGTGTCATGACATGGATCGTGACGACGATTCACATGGCACATGGCACAGAAGCCTTCAGGTAATATACCATTAGGACTCATTCGTTGAGTAATTGTCAAGGGCAGCAGCAGCTGTGGCATCCGTGGTAGTAGTAGTAGTAGCAGTAGCAGTAGCAGTAGCAGTAGCCGTAGCCGTAGCCGTAGCAGTAGCAGTAGCAGTAGCACCAGCAGGCTGTCAAAGGCCATGGCAGTGCAACTGGGCGGTGGGCTGGGTATCGCCAAGCATCAAGTCCCCTGAGCTGCAGAGATTCTTTGACGCCGCCCTCCAGCGCCAAACGCCCAGTTCCATTGCCTAGAATTTACTCACCACGTGGTCGCCTACAGCAAGGCACAGAACCACGTGGCCGCACCTGGCAAGCTCCTAAACAAGCAACAATAGAACACGACGCCAAAAACCCCTGGAGCCCCGACCTCCTGGGGAAGGTGCGCCATAGCCCGGGAAGGGGGGAGAACCGGGTCAGGAGACGAAAAGCCGTCGTACCTCCGTACCCTGCCCTCTCCCCCTTCCCGAACAGCGGAGGTCAGCCCCCGAACGCAAGCGCAAACTGGGCCTGTCCATGACAACGATATGCACGACTGTACGACTGTACGTCACTACCAGAAACACCATCGCCGCCGCCAGCAAGCCGCTGCCAACAGGAAGAGCCTTCCGCATCGCACCGTACTGTTGACACAACTGTTAACGAAATGCCGTATGTCCCGTCCCGCATCACTCCGTTCCAAACCGCAATGCGTCAAAATCGCAGAAGTAATGGTGGAGGTGGAGTGGCTTAATAAATGGCAGAAACGCGCCCTACATAGTATGGTGCGCTGTACAGCTCTCACCACAGGCTGGGTCCCACACGACCGTTGCATTCCGTTACGTCTTGTCAGCACAGGTTCTTCTTTATACGACGTCTAAAAGGGCCCGTCCGTTTGTGGACCCGATGCGCTACCCAGACGGTACAGTACAGTACAGCACAGTACAGTACGTTGGCCTTGCACGACATCTCGCATGACGCACACATTACACCGACGTTGAAACGCACTCAACTTCAGCAGTGATCGCATTGCACCTACACCTATTACCTTCACCTATAATTCAGTAAGCTAAAGAAACTCCGACAGGTAGCTGCGAGGAAAGGAAGGGAGATCATGCGAGTTTTTAGAGGCTGGGATAAGGGTCCCCTCCGAAACCGGGTACGGCAGTCCATAGAGCATTAGGGGGATAAGTGCCGTAAGAGCCACTCATGGCCCCCCTTTCGGAGTCCTCGATGAATCAGTCCGTACATCCGTAACATGCACACCCCTTCCATAGCCCATACCCTTGTTGAGACCTCGGTACGGATGTACGGCACGAAAAAAGGTCCCACGGCACCCTGCCCAAGGGGCGAATGACGTAATCCGGCCCCACACAAAAACACACAAACTAGCGCGCGGCGGGTTCCCCCAAAGGTGCTCACAGATACATGCGAAACACACACATACACACGGACGCGAAGTGGTTATTTCCCCGTTATTTTTGCCCGGACGATGTCCCCAAAGTGACCGGGGCGTATACGACCTGTGCATGTTTGACAACACAAAGTCAAAGCAATGACTTTACGGCCCCATATGCCTAACTAACCAGACGCACTAAGCCTTTGTCATTAGCCGCGTTACCGTTCAACCAGCCCTTCACCATGCCACCAACCTTCATCCAACACCCACGCGCCGCCCCAGCCGCCTGCATTCGCATTTGCATTTGATTGAGACGCACACGAGGTGGGACTCATACCATAGGTTCCGCCGCAACTGGGCGCCCCCAACTACCTTCATATAACTACGCAACGAACAACCGTCTAACAGCCGTATCAATCCACAAAACCAGGATTTGCCCAATTGATCATCTCGACACACGGCGCTGGAGAATGTGGCCGCCTCTGCAAAATCACACACACACACGAAGTAGGCAGCGTAGACTCTTGTCCGGGAATACCTAGGTAACCCCCCTTCCTACCCCCCCTGCCGCCGACCTTTCCACACCATCATTCCCCACAACATCCCGCTCGCGTAGCGTCCTGTGGCTAAAGACGGCTGCTAATCCTTAAGTGAGCAAGCCGTACCACACCTTGTGCCCTAGCGGATCAAGTATAGCAATAGGGAGTGGAACAGTCGGTCCCGCGGACCTCCGTTACCCGTAAACACATACACATACACACACGCACATGAACACGCGTGCACCACACATACCACTTTAGTGGCCTCCAAAGCGGCTCCCCTCCCCCGGGTGGTATTTCGCAGCATCTAATGGGGACAATGTAAGAAGTAACGTCACTGACATCAAGCCCCAAAACTCCAAACCGTAGGAAAGACGTCTTCCGCTGCGTTTAAGGAACACACCACCGCTAACGTCACATCCTGCCGAACCCACACACCCGCAAGTACCCACACACGCGCATCAAGGGGCCCACCAGGCCGTGCATAATGAAACAGTTCCTAAACATCCGGAGTGGAGTCTCATAATTCTCTGTCGAACGTCACAACCGCAATCGTGATGTGGAGCACTGCAAGTGGAGACGCCGGCACTAAAGACCGCAGGATCAGGTCGAGGGGCAGAGCCTTCGAAAGAACGTCGAAGAGCTACAGCCGAATAGCTACGCACAGAGTGGGTTTACGCCCCCTTATAAGCCCCCTCACCTCCCCCTCTCGGATCCCATCCCGGTCTTCCAACCGATGGATCCATGGGTCAGTGTACGAATGTATTCCTTAAAAACTAACAAGTCGGCCTCCAACAACACAACACACATGTGACGCAAACCAAGTACTGCCGTACCTGGTGCTGTTTCGTCACTGACATTTGAATACATGTCAATTCAAAGCGTGAGCTGCCGGGGAGGAGGGGGGTTTCGGATGCCTTCGAGCTAATGCCGTACACCGTGGAGGGGTAAACGCCAATGCCGTATACGGCAATTGCTCCAACTTGGAAAGCCCCTCTAGGACACGACTGGAGGAGCTGTGGCCCTCCTGCCTCTTACACCAAAACCCTTCTCCAGCACAAGCTTCTCCAGTTCTTCGCATTCTCCAGCCCGCAGTTCCTGCCATCCAGCGATGTGTATGTATATGTGCGTTAAGGTTTTACTGGCCCCCATACACGACCCGTGGTACCGATGGCGTGAGCTGCACTAGCTACTCTGCCTTCAAACAGCGGCTCCGAAACCGTTAAAGTCTGTGAGCGCGCCCCTGACATGCTTCTGTGTCAAAATGACGTGACTGGGACCCGGTCATGGGTCGCAGAAATCCAGTTGATGGCTCGATTAGCACGTGGAAGCGGACGAAAGACTCTAGCCGCGTGCGATGCGATGCGACTGGTGCGCAGAGCTAGCGAACGAGAGGGGGGAAAAGAGGTTTCGGAGCTCGGGTAGTTGGGGACGGAAGACGCAGAGGTGGTCGCTCTTTGCGGCTGCTCTCATTGCGGGTTCAGTCGTGCAGAGCGCGTCGGGTCGCACGGCCGCCCTGCGGACAAACACAGAGGAGGTCGCGGAGGGGGGGATGGGGAAACCGGGGCTGGTTATCGCGTGCCGTCCAGAGTACCACGAACCACCACCAGCACCAGCACCACCAGCACCAACACCAGCACCAGCACCACCAGCACCACCACCAGCACCACCAACACCGGCACCACCGGCACCAGCACATCACTGCCATCGGCATCCAACCATTTAAATCATCCATCCTCCCTCCGCTTCCCTCCTCTCCCGTCGCCCAAATGGTATCAGGTTACCCAGGCCCCCGGGCTGCCTAATCCACACCCTCCTTTCCGGCTCTCCTACCCGTACGGCAGCTGGTGCACCGCCATCTCTCTGATGCGCCTGTGGCTGCTGCTGCTGCTGTTGCTGCCGCTGCTGCTGCGCTGTCTCGTACCACCGAATCTTCTCCTGCAAGGTCAGGATGAGGGCTTCCTGCTCTTCCACCTTAGCCTGCAGGGCAGCGATGGTCTCCTGCGGGGAGCGGGGAACGGGAATGAAGGGCGCTTGAGTTATGTAAGCAGCAAACCACGCCGTTCAACACCACCAACACCAGGGGCAAAGGATGCGGGTGAGGGTTGCTTGGTCGCATACACGGCAGGGGTGCGACTTGGCGGGTTGTCGGTCGTCATGACGATACGATGGGGGATTGTGAACACCGGATGACAGCAGGTAAAGCGTGAAGGTCATGAAGGTGATGAACGGTGCATGGGTTGGCCAAGCCTGAGCACAGGAGCAATGCACGACATGTGTGCTGTACAAGGCACTGATATGTTCTCCTACACATGCAACGACGTGCACAGCAACAAAGGGTTCGGGGAAAGTTGTATTCTTCCTTCATTCTAGTACATTATACTTCCTGATATGATACACTTTCTAAAATTACGATTTGAATCCCGGACGGTGACATGTACTACACAGCGACGTACCCGCTGGCGATTGCGAAAGCGCTGCTGTGCAACCCGATTTCGTGCTCTGCTGTCTTCCTGCGGCCAAAAGATAGGAAAGGGTGCACAGGAGGAGATGAGTGCGAAAATACGAAAACTGTATCATGAAGGGGATACGGCACAACTCGGTTTTGAGGTGTTGCCTATTATGTGCTCTACTCGACCGCGTCTCATGACACAGATTGTTTTGCGTTCAAAATCACCACATTACATCAAACAGGAAACTAAAAGATAAAAAAAGGCAAACAGACGTGTGCGACCCGAAGTCCGCACCCTGTCCAGCAACTCAGCCTAGTCACCTTCTGTTCAGTCACCGCTCGCGCCAGGCTCGTCTCCACAGTCATGACGAGGTCCTCAAGCTCCTCTCTCTCTAACTTTATTTTTCCCGAGGCCGCGCCTGAGTTTATACATCACATAAACATTAGTAAGGTAGTGTCAATTGCTTTTCATTACAGACTTCACGGAAACTAACAATACACATCCCAGCCGAGACATGACGCGCGCATGGGTCAAACCCCACCCGCGTTCCTCACCAACCTCCAGGCATAATAAGTGCTCCGCGGCAAGTTCCAGGAGTATAATCACATGCAAATAATAAAAAACCGCTAACTTATATAAAACATTATAAATTTACAGAATTGCTTGTGAAGTTGTTCACCGCCTTATTCGATCCTGAGTTATATTCAAAAAAAGTGGCAAAATCTATTGGTAAGGATCTGGAAAATTACCTTGATGAAGTTTCTACCAAAAGGGCGCCATGTTGCAATAGAACAGTCTTTTGGCGCGCCAAGAGTAACAAAAGTCGGGGTTACTGTAGCTATCACCCACCCTACCAATCAAAATTTAAATTAGGTCATATTGGAAACTATAAGCCAAAAATGGTTGACATTTGATAATAAGTGCTCCGCGGCAAGTTCACGCCCGAAGACCATACGACGTGAGAAGCTTTTCCCCTTTATTGGTATGGAGGCCTCTTTGACACAGCGCTGAGAAGGGCGGCTGGTGGCGGGGTGGCGGGGTTATCCACGTCACCGCAGTCCCCCTTCTCCCCCTCCCCCTCCCCTTCCCTTCCTCCTGGGTATTGCCGGATCCAGTGTTTTCTCAAACCCCTCCTTCCCCGTCCCTTCCTTCCATCAACACCTCACTCTTGGCTAGTTCGGCGATGGGACCAAGCTTCGCCACTGCTTTGGGTACTCGCCCCGGCCGGTTCCGAAACCGCATCGCCAGCAGCTGCAGCCCTCCCTCGCCACACGGTGCGTCAACTTCGCACGGCGTCCTGCCGTCGTCGCTGTTGGCGGCGCGGCTCGCTAAGCCGTCACCGTTACCACTCCTCCCCACCTTGCCGCTGCCACCGTTCTTCGCTTTACCGCCGCCGGTCGCCTTACGGCCGTCACCGTCGCCATCGTCCGCCATCATTACCGCCGCTGTGTCCACATTAGGGCCGCCGCCGAACCCCGCTGCAGCGGCGGCAGTGGCGGCGTCCGGATACATTCCGGCGCTGCCGTCAGCATCGCAACCTGCCGCTGTGATGAGTGCACCATTCACAGCGGCGCACATGGATGACCCCGATGAGGCTGACCGCAACCCACCAGCGCCATTACCGTCTTGCTCCATATCCAGCTGCATTACGCCCTCCGCCATGACCTCGCCCTCCGCCATCATATCCATGATCTGGAGCCCTGTCCCGCCCGCGCCGCCGGCAACAGATGGTCCCATCCGCAGCTCCGGCGACCCTGGTCTCTTTCCTTGAACTCGCAGTGGCGCGGTGAGCATCGCTCCGTGCCCGGTGCTGGGCGCGGGGCTACCGCGGGTGGTGGTGCAGACAGCCAGATCGACAGCGCAGGAGCCCTCACCCGCGCGGAGCGGCTCACCGCAGGAGTTTGCTTGGCGACCCGTGAAGAAGGGGCCGGAGAGTGGGCCCGAAAGGGCACTGGCGCTACCGCTAGCACCGGGCATAATCTGCATGCCGCTGCTGCCACCAAGCAAACGACCGCCGGAGGGCCAATCGCTGATGTCGGTAGGGAGATTGCCGAAGTGGGAGGAGCGTTGGGAGCAGCCGCCGCCGCTGCAGCTGCCAGCGCCAGCACCAGCGCCTCCACCGCCGGCGTTGGGAATGTGCTGCGCAGCTCGGCCGGCGCGGCGGGAGGAAGGCTGTCCATTTGCTTCGTTTTGCAAGCCAGGTTCGAAGTGGACAAGGCTGTGCAGCATGGCTGTGGTGTGCTGCTCGCCGGGCGGCAACATCGTGCTCCAGTGCGCAGGCCGAGGTGGCCAGGGCTGGTCATCCGTAGGAAGTGTATTATTGCCGGCGGACAGGCTTCCAGCATCAGTGACTTCTGCTGTCGCGAAATTGGAGTTTTGAAGTGGGTTGTTGCCGACCGTTGGTTGTCCCTGAAGAAGCCAGCGTCCAGGAACCGGCGCTTGCCTTTGTACGGACGAAAATTCTCCCATGCATTGAAAATGACCAGAATAGTTGTCCTGATGCGGAGCCGTGGACAAACCGCTGAGTCCGTCGACGGGACAATTAATCCCCGGGGACCGCACACCCCGCGAGGCCGACAGAAGAAAAGCACTTGGAGCGGACACAGTTCGCGCTAATCCTCCCAGTAAGCCTCCGGGATCATGTGAACTCTGCTGTTGGTGCCAGCCGGGTAAAGAACTGCACAGCTCCTCGAGTTCAGCGTCGGCATTCGTTCCCGGCAACTGGCCAACACCCGTTTCTCCAATTGTAACTTCTTGTACTCCGTTTGGTGATACCATACCAGCAAATCGCCCTCGGCCACCGAGGCCTCCTAAAATGGACGACCCCGGCATTGAAGGACGAGCGGCGCAACACGGCTGACACCATAAAGCGCATGCACTGGCCAAAAAAATATTCACTTACCATGAATGCCGAAAGGATGCTGAGTGCTTAGCTCCATGTTACGGGTCTGCGCGTGTCAGGGAGAGTACACTCTGTTAATGGCGAAAGCGTACATGTGGCGACAACGCCACTATTATTTCATTCACTAAGAATAAAGACACAGAAAACAGTGATTAGTGCAGTTTCGAGTGTCCACCGTTTGTTCTGGCATCCGGTACGGAGTAAATTACCTGCACGCAAGTATTCAAGGCAGAAATACGCTATTGCATAAAGTAGTGGACCTTACGTACTGCACATATGCTGCAGAGCTGGAACCTGAACACGAATTGGGTTATAAACTCAACTTCGTCTTGATTTTATTGCGTTTAAACTTACTATACATGAATAAAAACTATGGTCGTTGCTTTGAACTACTTGTAATAGATGTTTAAAAGCTTATGGACAAAAGCTCCCAGGCAAACTACGGCAATGCTTCTTTCGTGTAACGGTGTGGGGAAGTGTATGCCGCGTGACACATCACTTGAATGTAATGTTTCTATGTTTTTTGTAGTGCTACACCTCCATACCTCTAGCCCCATGTTGCGTCCGTTCACCGATGTCTGGTCATCTCCAGATAGGTAACTCAACGGAAATCACCTCGTGTGCCAAAATTTGTCTCAGGATGAGTCCGTCCTAGTTCCTGATCTCAAATCTATTTGGAATTCATAATTTGTTGTGAGGTGTTCTATCTTCTATCGCCGACGCGGTCGTGGATCGCAAATGACTCCCCACCTTGAATGAAACTCTACAATTATTTAACCCGATCCTGAAGATAAGATGTTCTTATTGATTGTTTCAGACGATATGAAAATATCACGCGGGTACTAGTACGACCAACTGTTGTAAGGGATACCTGCGGGGACTGGCGCGGAATGATTGAAACAATGATTTTCTGGTACGCCTGTAGGATAGAATGGAGTGCAAGGTCTTCCGATAACCTAACCTGCCCGTCCGCCCCGGAACTCGGGTCAGAGGCGTGACCCGAGTTCCGGGACAACCTATCTCACGGGCATCGTTACGTTAACCCACGGGACGAACCTGCTGGAAATGTATGACCGAAAATTGTTATTGAATTTGCCGAACTGAGAAGAATAAATTTGCCTATAACCCGCTTAAAGTAACTATTAGTTGAAAAGGGTTCAACTTGTTGGCGGTTGCCAGAAGTCCCTACGCACACGAAGACACGATGCTGGTTTACGCCAACTGGAACTGCGCAAATCCTATTATTCAGCATTATACATGGTAATGACGGTAACCCTGCCTGGCGTTAGCAACCATCCCAACACGACTTGGGTCCTGGACAATCCTCATGCCTGCCTGTACTGCTGATAACTCACATGTCACTTGAGCTTTAAGACATATCACACCGCCACCTTGACGAACCAGACGAACCAGACGAACCAGAACATGGAATCCTCCTTCCCTTTGCCGCCTGACCTCAACTCGGGTCAGCCGATGCGAGCGAGACACACCCAAGCCAGCTCACACAGCAGATACTTGGCGTGCAAATATTTCAATAATACCTCAAGCAAAGGAGATATCTCCATGGTCTATCTTCCCCCGCCCTCGAGTACATCAAGTGTGCATGTGAGACTTTTGTGCTCCCCGGTGATGAGGCAAGGAATGGATCCGGGCAGGGGTGACTGGACCCAGGGTACCCATGTCTATTCATGTGCATGTGTAAGGCACCTCCATCCGCACGCACAAACATAAACAGTAGTAAAGCAGCACCAATGTGTGTATAGCAATAACAGCAACACAGGCAGTAGCCGGAAGATCACAATTCGCCAGTTTCTTAGACACGGAACAATGGTTCATAAGGTGGCTACCAAGCAAGAAGGGGTATCCCGGATAGCTGACAGAAAGAGACAGAGGAACATGTGGCTGCGGAAGAATCGCGCGATTTGAATGGCTCCTTCCTCGCTCGCCTGCACGCTCCGATGCTAAATGTGCACTTCTATGTATGCAAACGCCTGCGACTCAGCCTATGCGGCTGCGATTCGCTGGATCTCGGCCGAGAGGGTTGAATTCGAACATCTGCATGTCACCATAGTTCGATGCGGTCGCCTCCGATGGCGCCTCATAAGCTGAGTTAAACGTGAGAGGCGTGCGCCTGCGAAAGAATGAAGTGAGTTACAGTTACATGAACTGTGTGAGCTATCCGGATATCTGTGTGGCGGACCACTTCGGGGCCAGGTGTTGGCAAGTGCCCGCAGCAACGGCAACGGACGGCAGAAAGAAGCGGTCACAGACAGCGGTTCGTTTCGGAGAATTGGCCTCGGCATCGCTCCAGAAAGGCATGTCGCATCAAGCACTGCCAGGGGGGGGGATGGGGTGAAACCGGCTACCGCCAGGAGACCACCATCAGACCTCTGCCCACACTCCCTTACGGGCTGATAGGCGGCCGGCCCATAACAGATTCCCCTTCCGTCCCCTTCCGTCCCCTTCCGTCCCCCCCAACATACCTTGATGCCCGCGCTCCTCGGTGGGTTCTATTCCGGCGGACGAAATATAAGGTGATCACCGCCACAGCTATGGCCAGGAGCAGGCCACCAACGACCCCGCCGGCAATAGCGCCCTTGCTTCCGCCACCTCCGCCGCCACTGCTGCCGGCCGCATCAGCAGCCGCACCCGCTGATGGTGGCGATGATAACTCGCCCACGGTTGATTTACCCACGCTGACATCTGAATTCCCACCCGGCCCACGGCTGGATGCTGAGCCACTGGGCAAGCCCTGAGCTGGCGTCGGGACGCTTCCACTCGAGCTTGTGGAGTTGGCTGATCGCCCCGGGATTGGTGGTCGTGGAGGCACGGGTAATGGAGGACGCGGCGGTAAGCGAGGCTTGGGAGGCGCGGGCGAGAGGAAGACGGTTTGGAAGGCTGAGATGTTGACCCGCTGGTCAGCTTGCGTCTGCAGAGAGCACCAGAGGAGCAAAGGGGAAGGGAAAAGAGGAAAAGTGCGTTGGGCTCTTTTGGGATTTTCGTTTGGGGAGTAAGAGCTGGTGCGTGTGTCGATACAGAGTTACGGACAGGTGAGCTTTGTCGGCAGCGCCTGCCGGTTTTGAAGCAGAGGAGAAGTTCCCCCGGAAGTTGATACGGGGAGGACGTATTGGAGTCCAGCGGGAGGAAGCCAATAATTTCAAGTCATGCCAGCTCACCCAAGATGGTGTTACGGCGACAGCAGAAGATATCACCAGACAAGATCAACCACCTACCATGCACGTCAAATCGAAAAGTTGCTCCAGGTCGCTCAAGTAAATAACCGCCGTCAGAAACTCCGTGTCGCCACTAGGGCATGAGATGAAATTTGGCGGCGTTTGTGGTTGCAGCACAAAGGATAACGGGATGTATGGCGTGTCTGCGTCTGGCGTGTCCCCGTAGAGGTTGCCAAGGAGAGGCAGCAGCTTGAGAGGGAAAGTGGAGTTGATTTGGTTATAGGAGATGTCGAACAAGGGCTGAGGCGGCACGCTGATCTGCAGGAGGGCGAGGAACAGAACGTCTCAGTGGATCGGGTTGGGGTTCACCGTAACATCCGTTAATCATCCCGTTTATGCCAACAAGAACTAGCATGTTCCTGATTGGAGAATGCGGTAACATACTCGTCTATTTAAGCTATAGTAATGGTATTTTTTGGCTTATCAGAAGTGGAGGAACGTCGGAAACTAACAAGCCAGTTTCCTGCAAAGGACATAGTGACGAGCTTCCACAACTCGCAAAAAATAAGTTGAAGTACTTGCATAGCTTGAAGACATCTAATGACTTTGCCAAACCTCAGATTTATAGCGAGTATAGAGAATGGAGCCACCAGCCCGCGATGCATTGTGCGAATCCTGTTGCCGCTGTCCGGCTTTAACGGTCTTTACGACATTTACGGAATGCGACATGCACTCGTCCATTATCCTAATTAGCTCAAACAGTTGTTTACTTAGGGCGATAAAATATATGGTGGCATTTATCATGCATTCAAGGAAAGCTCGTAAGTACAGGTATTGCTAATGAATGCCTTGTCGGATATACTAGTTCCCACAGAAAGTTGATAAACTCTGCACTGAACATGTTCACAATAGCCAAAGTCTCCTGGATTTTGCTTTAAGATTTCACCAGGAAACGGCCCCTTCTATTTCCGGAAAACAACTTTTTCAATCAATATCGTAACCCATAAATGAATATTTATATAATCATTCAGTGATTAACAATATTGCATCAAGATGTATCGAGCCCACAAGTTTGGGATAAAGGTCACAGAAATTACGATTGTGGCGGCCGAAGGACGTTCATGCCCATATTCATGGTGTGAAGAGATTTTCATCCGTAATATAGCTTGCTTGGAAGGTCATGGGGAGGGCAATGTGTGCTCCCGACGTACATCCAGCGAAGATCTGCCGTATTCTTACATCGCCGCTTGCCCCTCCCTTCCCTGAAATTTCACCCAGATGTACCTCTTAAACGAGGACGGCCAAAACCCTTACAAAGTGCGTATTTAACGCATATGTCCATACGCCCATCCTCATATAGTCTAACCGTTAATGTGCCCAGAAAGGATGCCCTTGGCAGATGCAGGCCCTGGCTTCGGAAGACCGGTAGTACGCCCCCAGATCCTTACCTGCAGTGTCTCATCGTCCTCCAGAGCGTTTTGCATGAGCTTCTTAAAAAGTTGCATGCGGCCGAGCTGTTCCGTAAGCTGGCCGTATATACTGTTGTGCGAGATGTTGAAGTACAGCATCGAGTTGTTCTCGGGCAGCTTACTTGCTAGCGCCTTAATGTCAAAGCTGAAGTTATTGGACGCCAGGTTGAGCTTAATCAGAGAGGGCTTGGTCAGGAAGCCAAGGTCTGCGGCGAAATGCGAGGCAAAGCATGATGGGGGCCGGCAGGGGCCCGATGCATATTTGTTTGCAGTTTGACCAATGAAAAGCAATTGCTCCGCACGCGCAAAGACACACTTATCTCACCTTGCCCGGTGAAGTTGTTCGCGCTGAGATCTACCTCCATCAGATATGAGCCCCAGTTGCCGTTGGGCAGCACTCCACTCAGTTGGTTACCCGTTACGCGCAACACAGTGAGCAGTTTGCTGCTGGCAACACCTAGGAACCAGAGGTCAGTGAGGAGGGCCGCCCCCGGGGCCCAGATGGGTTGGGCAAGGCGGGGGAGCGGTTAGTGTGGGTTTGCACCCTGCTCACGGTTCTGGTGTATGTATGAACGTACGAATGCTGCTTTTCACATAATCCTCAACCCCTCCCCAACCCACACTCAGAGCGCGTCCGTCATTTCTGGTCCATTCCTTCCTCCACTTCCGCCTCCGCAACGGCAATGGACCAGAGCATTCTGGATTAAGTTTATTAGCGGTCACTATTCGGTCATTTGTCTTTGGCAGTTCTGGGACCAGGTCTGCAGTTTCTAAGCCCAACCCCTATTCTTGGCCACCTGCCTGACATGACGCGGAGCACTGACGACGCCGAAACCAAGCATAAAAACGCCGGCGCGGACGGACCAAAAAGCGGTCCTGAACCCGCAGTGCATCCTCACCACTAGACCGTTCCCCAGACCCCAGCCGCACCCCTACAAAATCCGCATCCTCACCCCAACCCTCATTTTCTTTTCGGGCCACCTCATAGCATGGCGTTCCTAGGCGCAGGAGCGTTCACACCTACGTGTTCTGAGCGTTGTGAAAGCTTTCCCCCACTCCCTCCAGGGACCCAACATTCCCTGTCTCATTCATTCCCACTCTCGCTCACTCGGTGGCAGAGTGCCGATGAGCTCATTATATGACAGATCCAGCACGCGCAGGTCGGGGACGCCATCCAGCCGCAACGAACCCGTCAGGTGGTTATACGCCGCCTGAAGTACCTGGAGTTGTGGGGGCAGCGTCGGGATGGTTCCTGCACCGGGGACGAGGGGTGGGCGACCGGAGGGTCGGGAGGTGCCCACGACATGGCATAAGAGGGGGGCTGCTAGCGGATGGGGGCATGGGGGCATCCATCCAGTTGGAACTATCGGAAATGCCGCTCTTAGAGCAACACGGTTGCCAAATCAAGGGGCCACTTAAGGTCCATAATCAGAACTTGCTCGGTTGTACCTCCTGTATCGGGACAGCAGCCCCTGAAAGTTAACCTCGGCGACATTAGCTGGGGGCCTCGGTAACAGAGGCTGGAATTATCAACAGCATGAAGATCGCTGTCCTTGAAATGCCCCGCAGCATCCGGGGGCACTCTTCAGTCCGGAGGCACATCTATACTTCGACAGGGCCAATGGCAGGCCTCAGCCATGCCGACAGCCCCGATTCCCACGGAAACGTCCAATCCTAATTTCCGGCCTGAGGCGCGATTGTTAACTGTGATGATGCCAGTGCAGCTGGGTGAGCGAACGGCTGACGTCAAGCGACTGACCCACCGACCATCAGACTGATCCACTAAGCCCTTGGTCAGGCGCTGAGGTCGCCCATTATAATTCGCCTACCGCACGGCAGGGACCCATCAGTTCAGTACATCTGCACCTACCGATCAGGCTGTTGCTCTGGACGTTGAGATACGCCAGATTGACTGCCTGGACCAGGCTTGGGAGCGTGCCCTAAAGCGGTTGGAAAAAGTGCAGGGGGGCGCGGCACAGCATAGGCGCAGACGAGGGAAGAGGACAAAACCTTAGCGCTGACGGGTATTCGGCACTGATGTGGGCTCTCCAGCAACGTGGCCAACCAACCAAACCTTCTGCAATCTGCAGTTGCGCAGTTCTCCTTGGCGGCCCGCAGCAACCTCCCTCAGTGCCTCAGCCTTACACCAATGGGCTCTGCGCAAGCGCCCGCTGACCACACACTTCTTACGTGCATGCATGTGCTAACCCTACCATCCCTAACCCCAACCCCTAAGGCATCTCCTTCCGCACCTCCAGGCCCCGTTTGCTCGTAGGCACCCCGAGTGTCGGTCCGTTCGCGGACAGATCCAACATCACCAGCTTGCAATCACTGAGCGACGGGATGGTGCCCTCCAGGAGGTTGCTCGCCAGAGACAGCTGCTTAAGAGTGGGGGACTTGAGAAGGCAGCTGGGCACGGTGCCCTGCTCTCCCCAGAAGATATGGGGGGCGCGTATAGACCATATAGATGGCACATATTGGGAGGGAGCCAAGGGAGAGCTCGCTGTGTGAGTTCCGTATCATAATAAGGACAGGCAAGGGCGAGGGCGAGGGCGAGGGCGAGGGCAAGAACGAAGGGCAAATGGCGCGTGCGGGGCAGCGCCCAGCGAGAGCATATCTATGATATCTCACATAGCTGAAGCCAACTGTCCCGGTCCCACAATACCGGGGAGACAATAGTAAGGAGAAGATGGAGATCGTTAGCTACGCGGGTAGGGTTGAGGTTGGGCAGGTATACTCTACAAGGCATAGGAGGAGTCCGTACTCTAGTACTGGTTACGGATTGTACGTTATCTTAATTATTATTAACTCAGAAGCACATGCTGACATGCGCGCAACCAATACCCACATTCAGCATGTTCCCTTCAAGTTTTAGGATCTCCAGTCTGCCGACGTTGACCAGCTCACAGCCCAGCGGCCCGCTCAGTGCGTTGCGGCCCAAGTACAGCCTCTCGAGGGTGCTATTCAAGGGGCTCAGCACTTTCGCGACCTCCGCGAGGGTCCCTTCGGAGAAGAAAGCCAGAGAAATGGCGGACTGTGTGAAAGAAAGTGAGAGAGGCATATAATATATATAATACCATCACGAAAGAAAAGATCTACAAAGTGGGTTAACTGTCAGGTCCCGTTTGTCAAATCCGTTGTATCAGCTTTCGCCATCTCATCTACCCGCCTGCCGCACCATCTCTGATGACGCACCCCTGCATTAGCATCCGCATGGCAACAACATTCCCCCGTACCCTCTACCCCCTACCCCGTTGTTTCCCTCCATGGTAGATGTGTCCCCGACACTAACCGATTTGGTTGTTGCCGGTCCAGTCCAGCACCTTCAGCTTAGACAGCTGGCCCAGCGAGATAGGAAAGGAAGAACACACAAAGTTGCCACTGTCGCTGGCAGACAGGAACAATTTTGTCAGGTGGCCCTATGGACGCAGACGGGCAGGAGGGAGGGGAAGCCCTAAGTGTGAGTGCACGTGGGGCATACGAGAGTGTACGAATACAACGAAGCCAACAGGAGAACCCAGGGAGGGTGGGAGGGAGGAGCGCGAGCAGGTTAAACAGCTACTGTTTAATGACCAGGACGGCTGCTGATTCGGTTACGCATGGCTACATCCTCGTGTGCTCTCACGGACGTTTTCGTCGCACGTATTCGGTGGTTTCCTGCAGATGTCGTCTTCATCCGTGGCGTCGCGGGCCGTGGCGAGCAGCAGGGTGGTACATGAATCCGGTAGGATATCGTCATCATTTGGGCAGCAATCTGATGCGATTGAGGACAGGGCAGCTTTATCCTCGAGCGCCAGACGAGTCACTACCTCCGTATTTGGAGTCCATATCTGAAAAAAAGATGAACGGATGGAAAGGTGGCCGGGTTTGTCAGGAGCTGGGCTCTGATGGTGCTGGTTCCATGAATACAGAATCTGGACATTCACATTCCCGAACGGCATTTGGATTATCGTTTCGGATTTGGGATGTTGGCTGATGTTTTGCTGTCCAAACAATTGCAGATGCCTTTCTAACTTGCCCCTGCCCCTGCCAGATTCCCATGGGCCCTGATCCTCAAGTCGGACGTTGCAGACCCCAGCAAGGTTCGGTACAAGGACTTCCCAGGCGACTCTGAACGCACCATCATGCCATACGTGGACATCGCCTGAGCCACGGCACGCAGCACCAACGTGTAGTTGCCAGGGTTCCTACTGAGCACTGCACGGGTGGCAGTTACGACTTCGTTCCCGATGCGCTCCGATGATGAGGACAGCTCAGTGCCATTGGGTGCCAGGAGCTCGCTGCGGGATTGGCGGCCAGGGAGAGTTCAAGCGGGAAGAAGGTATTTGATGGCATGAGATGCATTACACCCGTTCGACGGTTGCAGGTATCATACAACTGTAGCGTGCCCCCTTGAGCGATAGTCATAAACGCCCTAGGCTATAACTTTGTGTGGAGCCTCATTGGGTCAGGACACAAAGTATGAGATTGTGAAGCTCATCGATATGACATTGACTTACGCGTCGACATCGCCACTGTAAATCCAAACGGTCACAATCAGATCATAACTGGCTCCGGGAGGTATGGGGAAATAGAATCTCCTGTCCTCGAGGTACGGGATACTCTGCGTATCTGAAGTCAGGTGAAAACATGGAATGGGCTCCGGCGTCAGTACGGGTGGCCATCGAAGTCTCATTCAAATAGTACCTGGCCAATATCTGAAATGCATCAATATAGAGTAATTAGGAGCTAGTTGGTTTTGGGGGTTTGCTCAATTTTGAAGGTTATATCGATGGCGTAATAGATGGAGGGTTACCATAGAGGGGTACCATGGGAGTCCAGGCAAAGAGTGCTCGGGTGCCCCTCATCCCTGCACACTAATTTGGACCCAGTGTAAAAATGAGAGTAATTTGTGAGGTTTTGAGGTCGAGGGAAGCGGAAGTGTCGGCCGTGCCCTCATATAGACACTGGGTGAGCATGGGAGTACGCGTCCCGTTGCAAAACCGCCCATCCCCATGTCTACCTGTGCAAACACCGACCTATTCAAGGATGCCAAAGTAAGCTTCCCACCTGCTATTTTCTTCGCGACCTACCATAGAATTCGCATGCATTCGCCGTGCCAAAAGTCCAGTTTCCGCAGAAGTCAAGCACATTCGTCTCCAAGTCACTCTGAGCGGCGGCCGGCTGGGTCAGGCTGATCCCAAAGAAGACAAATATGGATACTATATATCTAAAATGGGACAACTCGATGGTTATCTGCATGACGAACAAAGTTGCTGCCAGGTCAATGGCCACTAGGTTGACCCCGAAGCCCCCATAAAATCTAACTAAATTCCCACCATTTATCTATGAAGCTCTAGCATCCATGAATTATTCAAAAACTTCGTTAGCTGCAGACGCAATAGTATAGAACTATGGCCCGCCACAGAATTAACTAGCAACGCAACCGCATTAAATTAATCATAACATAAATGAACTCAAAATTATACAGCAAATTTGAAAAGGAATGCTCATGCTAATAGGTTTAAGTTGCAAGCCGACTGCGTTACTCGGCTGGGACAGGAAACCCTTGCAGCCTACACGCTGGCAAGGGGGAAGCCAATGACTCAGGATTCCCTAGTACATAATGTACAGTAAACAAAGAGCTTTATTCCGTGTACATAATACTTTTTGTACCTGCACGCTGTTTACGCTCCGTAACACCCTGTACTATCTACGAGCAGTATCTGGTCGAAATGCCGTCGCTACGCATACGTAGATGTTTTCCCCAACAAAAAAATAAAACTGTACCTATTGCTTCTTGGTGACATACGAGGCTGCGCACTGGGCTTATACCTGCTGCTTATGCTCCGTACGGCGGAGGTCCAGGCACGCGGAGGAACGCAGATGGAGTGGAAGTCAGACCCACCGACTTACCCGCAGGACAGGTATCAGTTTCATATAAAGTAATGATGAAAGTTCCATAGTCCTGAATGAACTGTCAAGCTATTTAGTCGTGTCGTGTTGAGTTGAGAGGAATCTTGAGAGATTTGCGGTGCCAAGCATGCATCGCCATATGAACCGTCGGCAACGCTTGCTTCATGCACAAGCCGACGACAACGTCGAGTGATTGCTACCGTTGCCACCTTCGCCGTTGCCTTTGCCATCCACCGTTGCCACCCTTCGCTCGCCAAATTTCTCGTTGCCATCTGTAAGTTGAGTAACGGCCGGTCTGGTGGGGCCTTTACTTATTTGACACACAGCTGGTTGTGGCTGCTGTCGGCTGCTTCACTGCATACCTTTCTTCCGCTTTCCCACGCATACTCATGTATTGCCCTAGGCAATCATATGCCATCTAAACGATGATGAGAATGGCCATGGTAGGCTAGATATGAGGTAGTTTCTCCACAGCGCAACATGAGCACTGCCCGGGTTGTACTCCAACGCACCCATTTACAGCTGCCAGTAAACTGCAACGTTGAACTGCAAAGTCTGCGCCTGGACTCAGAGAATCGGAGCGCCAGGGGCACTAGGAAGCTACGGTGGCAAGAAATGATAAGTAAGCTTAATCGGACTTTGTCCGGGCAGATCGCATGATCAGCCCTGATCCACACGTCAACCAAGCTTTCTTGGGCAAGAGTTGTATGAATGGTTGCGAGCTGGGGTTGTTCTGGAAGGTCCCCAAGCCGCTCATAAGGGGACTAACTCCAACGGCGAGACACGGCAAGACGCCTTTTGTCACCCTATGCGCAACAGTCTAACTGTAATGCTATTCTTCATAGCCATCTAGACTCTCAAATGCTGGGCAATGAAGCGACTTTGGGTAACATTCCGCTCCGTTAGGCTTGATGTCGGCTTCACAGGCACAGCCAGCATGCTAGGCAAAGAACTCTGTAGCGTGCGTGACAGGTCCGGAGAACGCAAGCGATACGGTTTCGTCTGGGTACGATGTAGTTATAGGCGATTAGGAATGATGATTCGAGTCACTAATTCTTTACGTTATGATAATGGTTGAAGGTAGGTATTTTTCTATGTTAAACAAAATCTAGGGGGACGGGCGCAGGAAACGTGCAAAGCCGTTATCACAGTGGTTTGCAATCCATAAACGCGGATCTCCAGGACCTCCACGTGACAGCTCATGCTCGACATGACCGACATGACGGCTCAATCTAAATATATGTTGAAATTTTAAAATCACAAAATCAGCGGCTGTATTGTGGCAACATCACGAAGTGGCTTGTCAGATCGTGCGAAACGGTTTCGGGGCGAAACTTAAAATTCGATTGGCTAAACAAGACCCACGCTCTCAGAGACCTTATACTCGGATCGCCATTTGAAACTATGCAGGAGTGTATAAAGATTTAGTTCTTGTCGCTTTTTGGGGGGTTTTTCGGTTTTCGCTGTTACGTCGCCACGTTGACTCCTGCTGAATTATGGACGGGAAAGCCTGGACGTACGAGCTAGATGATGGGGCACCTGTTAATCCAAGCTTGCATGGCACTGGAAACGTTACTGTTAATTCAGGCACAGCGTCCTCGCGAGTTCCTTTTGGCGATGTCACAAGCAACTTTGCTGAATATTATGCACCTTTCCATGATAACGGAGAATTAAAGTCACCGGACCGCTACCGGCGCTCCCGTTTTTCACCCTGTCGACCTCCGGGCAACGGAGCTGTCAAGAGGTCGTTGTGGAATAAGGACCTCCCGCCGCTGCCTCCCATAATGCAGACAGTCCCTTCTTCACTAGATGATGGACTACAACCTTCAAAACGGGTATGCATACTTTTTGGCAAGCTCCGATACCTTTTGAAGAACCGGCAATTTAAAGTGTGTTGCTTCTTGCGCGACCGCGTACCACCTACAATTGTATTTGCATGGTCTTGATGGCCGATAGATCTGTATTGTTGCGCGACCATTTCCGCAGGATGCGTCACCGACGCGCCATGCCCTCCGGACTTTATCAATCGTTGGCATTCCAAATGCCTGCCCAGCGAAAGGGAGCTATTGTGACCAAATTGATGGCGCCTCTAGCCTAGTATTCCGCCTCAGTGTTTCGGACGGGCATGTGGCAGTTGGGCGCGAAGCAAGTGTACACATGGGCTCAGTTGCGGCTGATCAGAGTTCAAACCACGAGAGTGCTAGTGAAAGTTTGCCACCGCAGCCACCGGAGGATGTGGCTTCATTCGAGGAGGCCGACGAGAACGAATTCTTGGCGCTTCATAACTCTGGTAGCCTCACGCTTGGGGCTGTAGTGCGAGTGGCCTGACAGGCGCGGTGCCACCTTTCATGGGCACCCCGTGACAGGCTGAGGACGCATGTGAGCAGATAAAAGGATGGCTAGATGACATCAGCATGTGATACGAATGAAGTCATGTACCATGCTACGAAAGAATTATTAGTGGCAGCCCGTGCACCTGTGGCGTTCAGAAGCGGATAACGTTTTCATCGGGCGAAATGTTGCCCCGTGAACCGATTCACTGAGTGATGACGATTGGGGCTTATTACCCGCCTACCTGTCTGCTACCGCTGAAAAACGCGGAGAGGCAGTTGCAGAAATTATAGCCCTCTAATTACGAGAGGAATGCAAAGCCATTCATAAAGTTAGCTCTGCTGCTGCACGCAGCAGAATAGAACGCGTGTATGTGTGTGGTGCAATATCACATGCGTGGATTCGTTGTACCTTCAATGGAATACATGTGTGTGTCAAGGTCATTGCGACGAAATCCTCTGTGGTTACGACACCTCTGCAATATTTGTTTACATCCGGGACCGTAACCAGGGGGTCCACAGGTACAAGTCATGTAAACACGCGCGTGAAATGTTCCGTGTCCATACGTGCAACAATGTGGCCGGGGGCACCACCTTGGGCGGCGCATTCAGTGCGGACGACGAGCTGGAATCCCAATGTGCGCGCCTGAAATGCTAATCTCCACATCCTCGTGCGCCCTTCACTGTCCGGGATCGCAGTACAGGTACGCAGAATCGCCTGATGCATCATGCAACCACGACTGTTTTGTAGCCTCTCAGGCTGGTAGAAACCCATGCTGTTACACGACGAGGAAGAAATATGAAGCAAACAACGTTGCTGATCTCCGATGCAGGCATGCTCTGAAGTTCCCCTTGAGCAGACCAAGACGCGAAACGCCTCCAGCTGAAACCCTCGATGCAGGACGCTAGGAGTTGCTTGCTGCTCATTTCCGCCGGGAATGGAGCGCCCCGTCTTCAGGACTCTGCCGATCTGTAGCTTCAGGTTCAGTCAACTATCGTACATTGCTGCGCCATATATAAAAAGTCCCAGACAAGACTTATAACGTACCATCGCCCCAGCCATTGCTAAATCCCAAATCGCAGGGTCTAGGTGCGCGCTGTACCATACCCTACGATCGTCAGGCCATCGCCGCCAGAGTCAAAAATAAACAGTACCAGCATGGTTCAGTCCCAATCGTGGGACCCTTCCGCTCAGAAGCGCCTTAATTGCGCGGCTGCCTCCTGTGCTCGCCTGGCACAGCCTACACGTGCGACGTAGTATTAAAACACACACATGCACAGAAACGCAGTGTCTTGCGTTACCGCTCTTCAGGTCCCGCATGTTGGATACGCGGCTTAAATGCTAAACATTCCCAGTTGGAACCCAACTCAAGATAGACATCGCGCACGACATAAGCGGCTACCTCACTGCAGCACAGCGTAGCCCGGAGTCCTTATCCTGCTTTGGAAGCACATACGCCGGCTTACGCCTGGTCAGCAAGTATCGACATGCCATACGTTGTTTCCAAAACTCACCAAGCAGCCGCATTGGCGCTATCGCCGCCTACAGCCGAAACTACGATACACACACCCATTCACAAACACGAATTAGCGTAGTTAGTACGGTACACGTGTCACGCGATGCAAAAAGGCAGTACAGCGTCCACCTAAAGAACAGAGACAAACACTCCAAATATTAAACATTTCTTTCGAAATGCTGTGTTTGTCATGATCACATGGCTCAGCGACGCCCCTCCCATCGCTCCATTCGTCCGATTCTCCGGCTGTTGTTTCAATTATTTGCCTTGTGCTGTATTCGTCTCAGGATGACCCCCTTTCCGTCAGGCATTACCGCCCAGACCTGGCAATGCCCAGTGCCGTCCATCCCGCAACGAATGGGCCAATACCATCGCGCCTTCTCACCTGATCGCATTCGCCCCATCTCCCGCCGACCAAAATCATTAGTCGTGGATTCGCGAACCATTGAGCCCCTTCAACGCCACCGCAGCCCACCAGCCCTTGGCGAAACCCTTTCCTCTGCAACTTCCGACCGTCCCCCCCATAAACACTGGCACTGACTGCTGTCTGCCCGCTCACCCGGTACCACTATATCCACGCCACCGGCCACGGTGTCCACCGCTTTCCCACAGCAACGCCACCAGGGGTTCATCTCCTGAAGTTCAAGCCCCAATGCCCAGTAGGACCAGCAAGCCCCGCACGTCCTCCCCACATCTGCACTTCGCAGTCGCGCGGCCGCCACTCCATATGCCTGCCACGCCCCAGCGCGCCGCCAAATACCAATCTTTCTTTCTCTTCTTACCACCTACACTTCTTCCTTCACAAACCTTGCTTCCACTCATGGCTCCCGCCGCGGCCGCACCCGCCGTACATCCTCAGCATCCAGCGCAAGCTCGCGGCCTCGACCGCCACCGCCACCGCTGCCCGGCACTGCAACGGCTGCCAGCACCGTGCCGCCGCCGCGGCCATGTCCATTGGAGCGGCTACCATCGGCTGCCCCTCCTAGCGCGGCCACCGTAGACAGAATCTCCGCCTGTAGCCCTGGGCAAGCGGTAACCATGTGTGAGTAGCCCTCCGTCTTCATGACAGCCGCAAGGTTGCGACCCACAAAATCCAAGCAGACCTGCGCAGGGCGGGGTTAGACGAGCGTTACAAGAAACGAACAAACTTTCTTATCCGTGCGTACGGCCCTTACGGCGCAAAAGACAACGAAAAATTCCTATGCAGATGCGTTGAAACGTCATGCAATAAACAAAGCGAGAGGGGCACATCGCGAGAGGAACAACGCGGAAGGCTACATCGAGGCATCCAGTTTCATAGAACCTGTCCGGCCTCAACGTTCAAACTTTGGGGCTCGCCTTCTTAAGCTCCTCGGAATGGTTTCTGTCCGCCAGCGCCAAAGTGAAGGCCACTGTGTCCACCTCCACCGTCTCACACAGTCGCCTCTCACAGATGCGACGCAGGCGCTCCAGCTGCATCTGGTCAGCTGCGGCCAGCAGGTGCTGAGCCATCTCCGTCTCCAAATTTCCATCTTCCATCTGCGTCGGACATGCACTTACGCGTATCAGCTCGCAAACAAGGGAGCGAGCGCCGTGCCCTCACACAAGCTACGCCGGCTACGCGACGCCGGCAAAGCTGCTGAAACACACAGTTGCAATATACAAACAGATAGCAAAAAGATCAGCTGCGTTATGAAACGACAGTTTTGCCATGTTAGCCACCACCTGGCGGCAGCAACTGCGACTAGGTCACAGCTGCCGCAGCCACCTGGCGGCAGCACCTGACAGCTCAAGGAAAGGTACCTGCCATTTTAAGTTAAGCGCAATCGCATGCACAAAGCTGTCAACAGGGAAACGCCGGCGGTGCTGAAGCCCCATGGGTTAGGTTATAAGATGCATGACGTGAAACTACCCGCCGACACAGTTCGTCCCCAGGTTAGCTGCGAATCTCCGCTAAGCAGGCCCCGACTCACCCCCTCAGGCAACATATCCGTGTAGACATAGTGCAGCAGCGCCCGGAACACGGGAGCTCGTATGTCCTGAACAACAGCCCGTCCCTCGCGCCCCTCGCGCATGCTGTTGTTCAGCAGGGAATGGAAGAATTTGGAGCGCGCCTGTAGCAGGAACTTGTGTGCCTGTGGGCATTAAGATACGGCCGAGTCATCTTACTATATTATTCCCTACATTACCAAGCGTATATGGTTCGGTGTACCCACAGTGCAGTGTAACAAGTAGAGAAACGCTCATGGCCTGTGCAGGATTTCAACGCCACATATGTGAATGTGTGTGCGTATTCCTGAAGAAGTTCTTTCCTGGTTCAAATATGGAGGTTTCCTTTCAGTAAGACCCAGGGGTGCCTTAGAGGACGGAGACTGGATCCGTGCCCTTGCCGACTGAGCTATTGCTCAGCCGGCAAGGGGTGACGGGTGGCCGCATAAAGCCTGTGTGCGCAGCACAGGCAGGCCGCAGCGAGCGGCTCAGTCCCCAGAGCGCACTGACCAAATGCATGCATCCGCGTTCCGCACCTTAAACTCCTCGCCATCCGCCACCAGCGTCACATCCGTGCCCTCTCCCTGCTGCAATAGCCCCGCAAGGTCGGGCCCCAAGCAGGGCGGAGGCACCCGCACCAGCTCGGCCGCACCCCTGCCGCCTGGGCCGCCCCGCATTAGGGCCCCACCTATGAGGGGAGAGCATATGGAGTGAGCTGGTGATCGCAAACCGCGGGGAATAATAGGAGTCAGTCCCACAAACTGTACGCCTGACAAGCATATCAGTTGTGAACCCGTCCTGCGCGCCGCTACGGAGGGCCCCTACCGTCCTTTATTCTCGAGCTGCCAGTAAGGTGAAAGCACCCTTGTAGCCCTGATCTGCATCACACCCTTTTCTCTCACCGCTCGAAACCACCAGCTCGATGGTGTACCGGATGACCACTGTGTCATTAACTAGGTAGCCCTTAGTGGGATCTTCCAGCAAGGACCGCTTCACGAACTTGCGGTAGCCATGGCAATTGCGGGCGTTGGGGTCCTGTCAGCGGACAGACAGCAACGGTCCGAAGGAGGTGGATCCGAAGCTTTAAGGTTTCAGATAACAATGGGGTGGGTCCCACCCAGAGTTCCGCGTGCTTCGTTCATCCTTCCTACATCCAATGCCAAATCTAATCCACTAAACCGCCCTGCCCTGCCCTGCCCGCACCACTGGCGGCCGCTACAGACTCATTGCATCACCAAATCAACAAACCTTTCTTATTGCCCCCCCCCAGTGGCGTCCCCCGTCCCTCCATCCTCCTCCCACCCACTCACCTGCCGCGCGCAGCTAATCTTGACGGCCCCCGCGTCCCTGGTTCGCCCCTTTGTGAGATCTCGACCTTGACCTTTACCGCATAAACATCCGTACGTGTGTGCCGGGCATTTTCCAGAGAAACGGTCAAGAGACGTGGAAAAGACTATGGAGAGGCGGGGAAATTCTGTAACCGACACAGGCGGCCGATTCGGCTCAGGACTAGCTTGGGCTGATGCAGCCGATGAAGGCTGGGCATTGCGCCCTCGCACGTCACGAGGCGGGAAAAGATGTGGGTTTGCACTGCTTGCAGAAGAGGTGTGCTGCTGTGCACGACAATGATTGACGATACGCTTGTTGCATCCGAAACACCCCCCGACACTGACACTGACAACGGTATCAGCCGTCGCACCTGTCTGGTCCACAAGGGTGAAGCGGTGGAAGGCCCGAACCACTTTCCCCTCCGTCGTACTCACAATACCCTGGGAGCGGGAGAAAGAGCCACACAACGTCGTCATTGCACACTGGCTGCTGCGCAAGGCAGCACGGTTTAGGAAAGTTTAGGTAAGAGTGCGGGAGGCGAAGGGAACCAGCGCCCGCGAAATGGAGCAGGGAAAGGAGCCGCCCCTATTCTAATCCTAGGACAACGACTCTCACAGCTTTGCATTTGATGCATCCTACCTCACCCTTCCCCCTCGCCTGCCACCGGGCTGTCGTGAGGCCATGGCTTTCTATGAAACATATCTCATCTTACTCATGTAAACCCTTCCCTAATCGCGGAGAGGAGTTGAGGGGGACCTCCATCGGTCGTACCTCACATGCGGGTGCCAGTCCGTTTCCCCTTACAGTCCGCCCGCAACTGCCAACTACAGTGAGCACCATTTCAATAGCCCAAACGACCCATGGGTCACAGAAGCAAGCAATTCCTGTCGCCATCTAGGACTGATGCCCAGTCCCATGCGTACGACATCCGAGAGGAGCAATGATTACATCTGGCGGAGCAACGTTAAGTTAATGCAAGCAATCGACTTGCACCGACCAAATATAACGATGTTTCTCGACGCAGGAGGTCCCTACCTGCGGGTTTGGACCCTCTCCGATGAGCGCCACAAAGAGCGCCGCATACTCGTTCTGCAGTACAGTGACAGAAATCATAGAAAGCGTCAGCGGACACAGTCGCATTTGCTGCATCTATCGGCTGGGTCATGCGGCAATCCACAGTTCAAAACCCAAACCAAAGCTACTTCCAAATGCACTTTCTTCATGCACCAGGCTAACCTGAATGCGTTATGCAACAGGGACCGACTCCCTACCGCTGAGTCAAAATCCCCACCCACCGTGGTATCACGCCGCTGCTGGCGGTGCATTGGGCCCAGCTGCGCAATAATCGCTGGATGCCCCGGGTGATGATGGTGATGCGGATGGTGGTGCTGAGCTGCAAGCAGTGCGGCGGCATGGTGGCCCACACCCACACCGACGGCCACGCCGTCGGCAACGGCGCCAGGGCCGCCACCGCCACCGCCACCACGTGCATCTGGACCGCCCAAAGGGCCCGGCCCGGCGGCGCCAGGGGGAGGCGGCATGCCGACTGCGTCCAGAGCCTCATCGCGCCCAGCAGGTAGGGCGGCAACGGCTGCTGCAACGGGCAGCGCTACCGCGGGTGCGTGGGGCCCGGCATCTGGGGCTGGCCCGTTGCCCATCGGGCCTTCCGAAGAGCTGCGCTTGCCATCAGGATAAAAGAGTAGCACCTGCGCGATGAATCGTGGTTCGCGAACTGCGTAAAGCGGCAACTTGAGGTGTTACGAGGAGCTGGCACCCAGGAATTGCAGGAAGGCAACGTAAGAGGGAGGCGTGAGCGAATAAAGCCGAAACGTCCTGAGAACACGAAAACGAGCAGGCTTGTCACTTGGAAGGACAAAGTATAACCCAAGGACTTAGATGCGACAGGAAAAGGTCGGCATCTACACGCTCACCCACTCGTGGCCGCCAACCACGAAGCGTTCCGAAGCAATAGGTTCGCCGTCACCGATGCCCTTAATTAGGCTGTAACCGACAATCGTATGCGTATGCTCACCTGACGGCAAAGAACAGAGCCGTCGGTTAGGACCGGCAACTTCAGGTCGCACAATGCATCACATCGTTCATCTCACCAACAATAGTATCTGTCACCGTCTTCGATGCCGTCCGCTGAACCAGGTTTGCCGTGGCCATTCGGCAACCCAGAACCAAGCGAGAAATATTTTAATATGGCGTCCACGTGGACGGTTTAGGTGAAGGGCTTGAAGGGAGGAATTAAGGTTTTTGGAAAACGTTTGTACAGGCATGGTTAATGAAGCATTCGTACGGCGCCTCTGGGCGTTTTCTCTTCCTTCTGGGAAAAACTACACAAATAGCATCGTCATTGGATACAGAAATGTTCTCCCTCTTGCTTGAGTCCATCCAGGATGCCCTGCTACCTGCTCCACAGCGGACTTGGACAAACCTTGCATGCCGAGTCTTTCTTCAGCTGGAAATGGCATTAATCACATATGCTGGTACGCTTTCAATATTTAAGCCTGTCGAATGGACACGAAAGGTTGGTGTGTCCTCGGGTAGCGACGCCACAGACCTTCGGGCCTGCAACTCTGTTGCCCAACATGGCGGGGTTGCCATGCTAGCTCTAGCAGCAGCGCTCCACATTGGACTCCACGCAAAGTCTGAGCGAGTGTTGGAGGCCATCCTCTATGCGCTCCTGTTCGGCGACTTTATACAAATAGTAGCATCAGCACTCATCGCAGGTAGCGATGGATGGCGTCTCAACGCCAGCAACGCCACCGGAGTCATCTTCACAGTCTTCTGCCTCGTCGCACGTCTTGCGCTCCTCAGGGACTTGTGGGCGCGCAAGCGCTCGCGCCCGAAAAGGCTCGCCGCGTTGGCGGAGGGACTTGATTGTGTCGAGCATGTCGTACGGCGCTCTATGGAGCTGACTGGTTTCCTGTCACAGCGGACTGTGGCAGCCGGCTACGACACGGAACCCACTTCGGACACATTTGAAGCGGAAGTGCTTAAGGAGGATTAAGGTTACGGTCGGCGGCTTAAAGGGGATGAAGGCGCCGAGCATATACTATCGCTGGAATGATGATACGAGAATGCTCGAGAATTCCCTACTTTCGTCGTACATGGATGTAAGGAAATGGGTATAGGGTGTGGGGCGACCAACCGACCATGAGCTCACAGCTGGTGACGTGCTGGGTCGGGCGACGTTACAATTACAAACTGCAGCCTGGGTATACACGTGTGCCTCCGAACGTAGGACCGCGGAGCTTCCGCAGGCCGTATGGTCAGGCTCTTTGCACCGGTCTCGCGGTTTGGCCACGCCACGCTAGCTCTAATACTGGACATCCGATTTACTTACTGCTGCTGCGGCGGCGTCTGGGAATTCCTCGCGCTTTGTGGACGCAACGGATGCATTGTGGCAACAGCAAGCAAACCTTGCCAAAGTATGATGCCAAGACAAATTTTGTGTTCTCCAAGATAATTAGCTCATCCGCAGTCAAGGCGTAGCATTTCCTTATATTGTTCCGTACTGCATGAGAGGAGGATACTATCTGTTGTGTATTTTGAGAGGGGTGGTTCAACCGGTGTTTGGCGGCAGCTGTGCAACGGACGGCAGTGGAGCGCACTCGCCGGTGCTTCGTTCTCCCGTCATATATCATCGTGTCACTGTATGGACTGCCGCCTCCGTCCTAATTTGCAGACACGCTGTGGAGGAGGCGGTCCGTGTACTGATGTGAAAGCGCCTCCAATAATTCCCAAGGGGGTCGCGTGGCACGATGTGGCCATCCGTGGCCCAAGAGTCACATGGGCCCTGGTGTTTGCAGATCACTGCTCGTAAGAGCGTCTTTGAGGCCAGCAGTTGTAGCTGGGTGTTGATAAAGAAAGCACTTACGCGCTGGTAGACCATGTTATATGCTGAAAGGTGCTAGCGCCTGGTAATGCAGGTGCGTGCGTGCCGGCTCAAGGACGACAGACACTTATGGTACGCGGGCAGCAGGTGCTTCGGGTTCCGTTCTTATGACCCATGTACGCCATGCATATTTCATGCAGGTTCTCGTGTCAACAGTCGATACGAACTGACAGTGGATATTTTTCGGACGGACGCGCGCGATATGCGTGATTTTGTGATCCCTACGCACTTATTTAATGATTGTTGTCTCTCATCATCCTCCGGCTGATGAAAACCAGAGCATATATGTGGCTGGTGGCTGATGTCAGGGGCCAAGCCTGCCCTCAGGGCTGAGTCCATGTGCGCTGTTGCGGGCGGCTGGATCCTGCTGGGAATAAATACCGAGGAGGATGCTTGCTGCCTGAGGCTGGGGTGGAACACTTGTGGAGAGGAATGGCACAGATACGTGCTGAACTGTATGCGCATGCACGGGGGGTATCTTGCAACGGCGACAATCGAGGTGTATCTTGGTAAAGCACGCAAGTCAATACGTTGACGTAGGAAATGTCGCGTGTACGATCTGGGTGTATGGTGATCGTGGATTGGGCCTGGGGCGTCCTTCCTGGTGGGATGCTGCGTAGCAATGCAGGAGCCTCTTTGGCCTCAGCAATCATCTCTGTGGCGTCGTGGGGTTTTGGGGTAAATGCCGCCGTCATGCCTGTCTAGTCATACATTGCCATAACGGCGATTTTGCTATCCACAGATGTGGCGTCAGCAAGTGTTAAACATCGGGGGGGAAGGGGTTGATCAGGGCCTATTTGATTACGCTGCCCCTATAAAAGCTTAGGTGTAGGGTGATAAACCGTGCTCTGCCGGGGGCGTCAATTTAGGTAGCGGAGCTCAGGGACTATTATTGTGGCGTGTCTTGATACGATTTCTTGGCTCGCTGTGTCATGCATTACCATGGTTGGGGCCGGAGGCGTCTATATAGTTCATAGCAGATAAAATGTATTAGATGTGCGGTGGCATGATGGTAATGCATGTAGTGTAAATTACTTTGTAGTTAAAGAGATAATTAAAGGAGGCTCCGGCAATATGTACCGCGATCTGTGTAACCGACAAGAGTCATGTTGCGAGCGATAGCAGCAGTGCCGTATATTCAATCATACCAGAAGTAACAGTTGTGCATCGACCACATCTTAGATGTAGATTTAAGGCAACCTACGACTAGCTGCCCTCTGCTTCAACGAGCCCCGCTCGTGCATTCAACATAGCGTTCGGCAATCACCCCCCCATAAGCGAACCGTGAATAGGTTGCTGCATAAGCTGCCAGTTAGCTGCCGTGCTGCCGATGGCGCCCGCCACACCCAGAAATGGATTTCTTTTAGATGACGACGACCCTCGGGGGAACTAACCCGGAACAGACAGTACCGTATAAAAGAATCATGCGAAATGAACTGTCCACTTCATTCAAATCCTCTTGAGGTTCTCAAGTTGATCAGGCCTCTGCTGAGGGACCTGGGCCGCCTGCGGGAATCTTCAAACGCGCGACTTAGAGAGCACTGACCTAAGCGTGCCCTCTACACGCGCAATGTACGCGCGTAGTGTGTTCTGCAGTTCCTGACGGCGACATGGATACCATTGCACAGGCTCCCGTGTAAAGTATCTCTCTAACGAATGCGCCAGCAAGATTCTGCGACGCACCCAAAACTCGTCACCGCTAATAACCACCGCGTAAGGTTTTGTATTCAGATATTACCAGGACTTTGTGCAACCAGTTGCGACAACATCCAATTGACCAGAGAGGGCCCTCTAAGCGTATCTTACCGGATACCTGCTCCGAGACCAAACATCTGCCTCCCCTATGTGCATCCTTCCCACTCTGCATCCCTAAACCTGCTCACTGATGCACCACGAGCACGACTTCCGAAACATTCCATACATGCATCGGTGCCATATATCAACATACAACATAGCACGGTGTTATGGACTACCGGTGCGCCGGCTACAGTTAGGTGGCGGGTGTGCCGGGTGACAGCGATGGGAACAGGGCAGGGGAACAGTGATGGGCATCGCTTGGCAGATCGTGGATCGACATGGCACTGCAGGCGCTCGTCCGATGTACCAGGCGCATCTGCCAAGCTGCTTCATCCAGCCAAAGCTCTCGTCGCTCCTCGCCAGCTACCAACTACTTAAACCCAACAGCCAACCGAACAAACGAAATAAAACTAACGGCAAATGCTGCACAATCGTCCTGGCCATCGACTCCCACGATCGAATGTACAGTTTCACGAAGCCTTATGCCGTACACAGGTGCGCCCTTCATAGGGTACATGCGTACGCCCCACCGTTGGTGCCAAGGAACGCTACTTTATGGACACGTCATCATGTCCAAGAGGACAGCATTAAGACATCGGAGCCCGCGAATCAAGCAAATAGGACAAAACAAACCACAAAATCAAGAGTGAGAGGGCTTCCCCAACACGGCAAGGCACAGCAAGGCACACACACGCTTTTCCGGCTCTAGTTGCTCAACTTAAAAACCCAAGTAGCACAACACCACAATAACCGAACGCAAGAGCACAAGCAGCACAACGACGCTATTATACATTTTTTGCCCCTAATAGATTTGTAACACATCGCATACACCATCTCCATCAAGTTTCTGGGAACCTAGCTGCGGCGTTTTGGCTGGTTTCAGCAGGGAGCCCGTCAGGCCGAATCCTCGCTTCACCCCTCTTGAGTCCATCAGCTCCTGGCACTGGGAGCTCTGGACAGAAGCACCTCCATGAAGGTATTCCGCAGCCGCCGGACATCTTCCGCTAACGCAGCCTGCACCTGCGGAAACCACAATATTAGGAGCCGAATGTTTAACAATGAGGAATCCCTTAGGGAAGAACCTAACAATTTGAAATGAAATGGGTTTAATTGTTGCTGCCAGTTAATAGATCGGCAATTGAATGCTTTGTGACATTGAGCTGTTGAAAACTTATAACACATACTAATACCATGTCAATAGGCTTGCTTAACTTCAGCCGAACCCCACAACTCAAGCCCAACCATACTGGAGCGCATGGTCTTGTAAAACAGGAGTGCTGATGTCATGAGTTACAAACGTAAGCAGACACTCCTAGCCTGTTGTTTTCATAAAGTTTACACCTGCATGAGAGACAGGATGAAGATCCATAATGCCCTTCAATGAGGGGCAGGGCTGGAAGGCACAACCAAGTCGACAAACTTACATACGGCTTTGGGCCCGTTAAACGTCTGATGTCGCGCAGAGAAAGACGACGGACCTGCGGGTGCAAAAGGAACAACATGGAGTCGGAGGGTATCGATCCCCCTACCTCCCGCATGCTAAGCGGGCGCTCTACCATCTGAGCTACGACCCCACAAATTGGCCCCTATCGGGATCGAACCGATGACCTTGGCGTTATTAGCACCACGCTCTAACCAGCTGAGCTAAGGGGCCTGATGCCCAGTTATGAATCATCTTATTTATATTTATCGGCAGCCGTACTCCATACCTGTTCGAGAGTGGTGGGAGACTGTACTCTTATGCTACATGCTGGCGCTGGACTATTACCGGCAATGTGCCCCATGCGATACGAATTCCGAGCCACCAAGCCAAAGTAATGCACCAGTAAAACCTAGGACCGACTACTTGCAGGAGAAGCCCCAAGGGACAGAACCAACCGGAGCTAAGAAGGTATCACTGCGCTCGCAAAGGGGCCGCTTACACGGACTCTGAAGCCCCCTTTTGTCCACGGCTATAATTGCCCTTGACACCTTAAGCGACGCCAACTCGCTAATCTAGATATTTATGGAAATATCTTACTTCGGGGTGTGGTTTACTTACCACCGCGCCACCGTCAAAGAAGAGAAAGCACGGCACCGCACGCACGTTGTAGAACCTGGAAAGGTCGCTTTTGTCCCCATAGTCTGTCTCCACGTCGTGCTGGACGAATACTACTCGGGCCTTTGCTCGATTCGCCTTTAAAGGTAATAAGATATTGGGTCCGAGGGCTCAATCATCTTCGATGAGGGTCTGCGGAAGGACACCAAGCGCAAAACAAGAACCTAAACGCTCAGGAATTGCACTTACTTCATTTCGAAGTTGCTCGAAGCGCCGAGCAGCATCTTTGCACACACCGCATTGGCGGGAGTACATGAAGACTACAACCAGCTGGCTGCCAGCCTGTTCTATCACGGCATCCAAACCGGCAGTATCCGGAACAGTTATCAATTTTCCCTCGCCAATATCGGTTGACAAGCGTTGCTTTCTTGCTTCTGCCTCCTCTTGGCGTCGCCATGCCGCCTCCAGAGCTCCTCGGCGGTCTATATGCAACGCTGTCGTGCGAACAACAGCACGTCTTCCAGGGCATACCGCTTTTCCTGGGACCCAAGCCTGTGCTTCGGTTGTCCACAGGTTCCGGGAGGGGCACTTAAGCCCTAAGCCTGAAACTGCCATCTAACTTCCTGTTTAAGTGCAAGTGGAACTCTTTACAGGTCACTTTGTCTAACGGGTCAATTTCGGGTATCTTAACTTGCTTCGCAAGAGGAAAGCCTATTTGAGAGTCAAACTGGTGTTTACCACATAGCTGTAAAGTTTACACATATCTTGTACTCATCATTTGGTGTTGAGGCCAGTTATATATCGTAGGCACCTATGGCGCATAAGCATGTGGGTTGCACGACGATTATGAAATGCTTGGTCGAGTCTCGACAGAGCTTCGCTAGGCTTACGCACTTCACAGAGAAGTAAGGTTACTATCTCGCTCCGGAATATGGCATCTGATTTGCGTCCGAATGATATTCGCGAACTGTGCCAGGAAACCGAAGTACCGAACTGAACCGGCGAGTCTGAGGCTAATGAACTGACAAACGGTTTAAATTTTAATTTGTCCAGAATGACAAATTCTAACGCAAATTTTTGTAAATTCTGCTTTATTAGTGACCATCAGAGTATAGCTTGGTTGTACTGCAACGACCCTTCAGTAAGGGTCGCAACCAGAACCGAGACGCCGGTGCTGAAAGATGCAACAGAAAGAATTTACATTGTGTTATTTACATTGGCTGCATTACATTTGCTGATTTGCCCCGAAGGGAAGGTCCAGCACGCAACAGTTCCGACTTCCGACAAGTAAAGTTTGATCAAAGCTTGAAGCAAAGCACCCTCTTCTTCTGTTTCTATTATACGTGACTATTACCTGCACCAAGTGCTGTATCGATGTTCGCCTTAGCCGCTGGCGCAGTTTGCTGGAGGCCGGCCAAGTTGCACGGGATCACGGGTAAGCAACAAATTAGAAAATTCCTTCACATTCAGGCCCTTTCCCATGCTTCTCCTCAGTTTGCGGTACACTCGGCCATCCGGCAGTTTCGTGTCTCGGGCGGCGTGAAATATCCTCCGCCCGCGTCGTCTGCGCATTTCCCACTGCCAGCCGTCACCTTGTGCCTGCCAGGTCCCCACTTGTTTTAACTTGCGACAATCAGCAAATACCTTTACCCGCCTCCTTCTGTCATCCCGACCCGCGATCGTGGCCGTGCTTCCCTATTTTCTCCTATAAATTTTGCACCTCAGGTTGCACCAGGACATTCCCGCCGGGTTGTGTACGCGCACGTAACTCGCAGCTTCCATATGTGTATGAATCTTCGGTGGCATTGGGACCTGGCGTCGGCACCAGTCGCCCAAAGCCATATTCTGTCATTGCTGTGGCGTCGGCACCGTCGGCCTCGCCCGCCTCAAGTGCCTCGCAGCCACAACGTCGACCGCCGATAGGGCCTATCACTGGCGCAGCGTTGGGCGAGCTGGTGGCCCGTTTCAAACGTCTCCAAAATGGATCGGATATTCGCGGAGTGGCACTTGAGGGTACGTATGCGAGTGCATGCAAGTACGGATGTGGAAGGGCGCAAATGCACAGGGTGGGCGAGCGGCTTGCGGTCATGGGAGACACACCATCTGGGTATAGGCAGTTTCGTGGACACTGCCGCAGACACTAACAGGACCTGGGGAGTCCCCCATGGCGACCTTCTGTATGATTAAGTATTGTATGATTGATATCAATTATAAATCGTTGAACTTGACGCTTGGTAACGGGCCGACAGGGGTCCCCAATGAGCCAATCACGCTATCCGTCGGCGCCGTATTTTTCATCGGGCTTGCGTTTGCCCGCTACCTCCGGAGCAAGGGCCACTTCGCACCGAAAGTGTCGGTGAGTCGTGGCTTGTGTGTGCATGTGTGCGTAGGTTAATGTGTATGGGCAAACTAGGATCTGTGTGTCGGTATGCTTCGGTGCCATGGTGAGGAAGAGTGAGTAGGTGACAACAGTAATGGTGGTCGGCTCCTTTCAGCCACAATTGATCAGGTCAAGGGCTGTATCGTAATTCTCGGTAGCAGCCACAGCGCACAGACCTTCATCTGCTCCATCTGCATGGCCTCGCTTGTTAATACACGTCGCTGTCACGACGGTTCTTCGACGCTCCCTCCTTCCCAAAGGTGGGTCGGGACCCGCGGCTATCGGGACCACTGCTGGAGTCTGCCTTTGCCGCAGGACTTTTAAAGGTACGAATGGTTTGAGTCGTGATCTTTTGAGCCATGGCTTTGCGGATTGGGATGTGCAGTCTTTAAAATGCTACTGGATTGGGACCTGCCTGTATTCGCTCACCCGTGGATGCCCTCCCCTCGATGGTTCCGGAGCTCAAGTCAGGTCGGGATCGATCTCCGACCACTCTGAGGTCTGAGCTCCGAGCAGTCCACTTCCTCGCAGACGTCCAGCAAAGCCTCAGTGTCGTAAAGCAGTAGCCCCGGCATGCGTTTGTGCGTCCATCTGTCGGCGTCTTGCGCTTGATGCCCATGTTGGTGCTGTCCGTTGCGCAATGCTGTTTGGGAATCATTCCGTTGGCGGTAGGGGAAGTAATCGCCTTATACAAATACGCAGGGCGGCGCGGCGGTTGTACACCTATTCGGTTTAGCGACTACGCCTGCAATGTTCTACTCCATCGTGTTGTCAGGTGGGTTTGAGAGCAAACCATGGCGGGCACGTGGGGTGGGGCGCTTGATGAGTGTATGGACACCGTTTCTGGAAAGCAGTGAGCCCAGTCACCGGAGCCCACACCAAGGGCTGTCGAAATTCCGTACAGTGGAAGATACTTGTAGAAATGGCTCAGTATAAGGCGGAAGGTGAGGGCTGTCGAAAAATATACAAAGAGATGGTTGGGTGTGGCGTATGAATGGGCCGCGGCGACTATTCTGTTATGGATATGGATATGGATCCTGATATGCACGTTTGTTGCGTATGCAGACGACACCTTTCACCTTGAGTCGCACTGCCGCAGCCTAACCCCCACATGCCATGCCCATCTCCCGTAATCTCTCGAGACTTACCTGGCAGAAGAACAGAGGTGGTAGAAATAAAAGACCGAGAGGGTGTACAGAATAATCGAGACATACACACACATGTATAAATGCGTGGGAAAGAAGAAAGAAAGTAGTATAATGCGGCGAAAGAGAGCCCCGGGCTTGTGGGGCGCCTTCCTTTCCTATGTATGGAGGGAGGCAGGTAAGCATGCGGGGGTAGGGTGTCCCGCTAACCCCCCTTTTTGGATCTTCCGTCTGTCGCTGCGACTGTGTGTCCCTCTCCCGATGGAGGCCCGTCCTAGGCTGCTGCGGATCAGCACGGGGCCAAGCTGTGGCCAAATCCTAACCAGAGTCCCCTCTGTACGTTGTGCAGTACGTTCACCTGGACACACCTGCGCACCCCATTTGCGCACCCCATTCGCTTTACCTTTCCGCCAGGCGCTGCGAACAACGGACCAGCCTCTCCCGCCTTTTTCACTACCGCCGTCTCCGTCGCCTCCGCCGCGAGAAGTGCCGCTCCTTTGCGTCAGGACGACGACGAATATCTATCCCCGACGGCGCCGCCCGCGGTGGAATTGGAAGGCCAGCCGTACACTGGCGCGGTGAGTGAAGAGGAGATGTTGACGGCAGAAGGGCCCGATCTCACGTAGGTGCGACAGGCAACCTTGCTGAATCTTGACTGAGAAGGGTCTCCACTTCGCCTTGCTTCACTTAACGCTACCGGCACAATGCAATTCACAGTCAAGCTTGCTGCGCTGCCTTGCCTCTCCGCCCCTCGGGTCCCCGAGAGCAGGTTATGATCACGGCCAGCCATCTGCCCTACAACGCTAATGGCCTCAAGTTCTTCACCTCCGCTGGGGGGCTGGACAAACCCGACATTTCGGAGCTGCTGCAGCTGGCGGCCATGGCGGCGGCGCATGCGGGGGTTGTGATAGGTGGGTGTTGGGCACGGAGGAAACGGCAGGGAAGGGGTTATTGTTTCCATGTGCGTCATTGCTTTTCCATCCTCGCCCTTGAGCCTCTCCCCCAGCCTCACCCCGTTGTCATTGTCTCACTTCTGTAGGTGACCCGGTTTCGGAGCAGTCTCATCTGCTGTCATGTGCACTGGCCACTGAACCCTCTCGCCTCGCGCGCGTACCCTTCCTGCCCACCTACGCCGCTGCGCTCCGGGATCTAATCAAGCGCGGTGTGAACTCATCCGCCAACTACCACTTCCCGTTGCTGGGATGCCATGTGGTTGTGGATGCGGGCAACGGCGCGGGAGGATTCTTCGCAGAGCAGGTTTGTTGTCGGATGTACGACGACAAAATTGAGAAGAGCGGAACAGCGCCCGTAGTTTCCTTAATCAACTGGGGAAAACCCAGACGCACGTCAAGTACTTTTGGTTATAGAAGTACCTGCATGCGCTTAGGAAGGTGCATTGATGCAAGGAGGAGTGTTAAGCAAGGGAGACAAAGCTGATTGAGAGGCCATGGGGTTCCAGCGGGACAGCAACGAGTAAAGTTGCGTTGGAGATGCGGGCTGAAGTGGGGGAGTGTTAGAGCGGCACCTGGAAGGTGGGCTTCAGAATAAGGCAATAGACCGCCCGGGGGCGCCGGCGGGTTGACTTGTTTGTGCCGGTTGCCGTGTACGCCCAGTACGCGCTGACATTCTGGCACATCGTGATTGTCGGAACAAAGAAAAAGACCCGCCTTGGTACATTTCATGGACAGGTTTTGGCCCCTCTGGGCGCTGACGTCAGCGGCTCTGTGTTTTTGGATCCAGATGGCACCTTCCCCAACCACCCACCCAATCCCGAGCATCCGGCGGCTATGGCTGCCGGAGCAGAGGCGGTGCGGACGTCGGGGGCTGAACTGGGCATTGTGTTTGACACGGACGTTGACAGGTACGGCACGCTACGACGTGTAATAGGGGAATCCGTGTGTGTATGTGTGCACACAGGTTGCTTGTTGCATGACCTGGTGGTGGGAGGCGCAATTCAGGGTCAACAACAAAGCGGCGCCTCAGGGATCATTTCGCTTTTTCTATCATTTCCTCCTATCATATGAATTGTTACATCCATACGATTGCGTGTGGATGTATCACATATAATGGTAGTTTGGCCTCACACTTACGCTTTGGATGGAGGTTCATGCAAAGCCATGGGTTGAAAGCGCTGCTATCCGTTCTGCACAGGTCGGCAATAGTGGATAGCACCGGGCGAGAGATAAACTCCAACCGCTTTATTGCCCTTATGGCAGCGGTTGTATTGAGGCAGCACCCAGGGACAACCATTGTAACCGACTCTGTAACCTCCAACGGCCTGACTGATTTCATTGAGCAGTTGGGCGGCAAGCACATGCGGTAGGTACATTGACGGTTCCATCTGCGCTGGTGCTGGTGCTGGTGCTGGTGCTGGTGCTGGTGCTGGTGCTGGTGCTGGTGCTGGTGTTGGTGTTGGTGCTGGCGTTAGCGTTGCTGGTGGGGTGGGAGTGGGGAAAGGGAGGGAGGTGTAGCGCAGTATCTCTGCGCCCATTATGCGCTTAGGTACATTCACACCATGATGTCCCACCTCGCAAGGCCCCGGGTTTGGAAGGGCTCTCAACTGAGCAATGAAGCTTTGGCAATGAGTTTTTCACCTATTTTCCTGCGCTGTGCTATGCTGTGCTACGCTATGCTCTGTAATCGCCTACTGCAGCTATAAGCGGGGTTACAAGAACGTCATCAGTGCGGGTGTGAACCTCAACGCTGCGGGTGAGGATTGCCAGCTGATGATGGAGACCAGCGGCCATGGAGCCCTCAAGGAGAACTACTTCCTGGACGACGGAGCCTATCTAGCAGTTAAAGTACGCATGCGTTGTGCTACGTGGGCAGGTCCATGACGGGAAAGATATTATTCAATTACAACTCTGTACGCCGTCGATGAAAGCAAGTAAAGCCAAAAGTGTCTGTGTGCCCGTATCTGTGTGTGCGTGTGCGTGTGTGTGTGTGTGTGTGTGTGTGTGCGCGTGTGTGCGCGCGTGTGTGTGCGTGTGTCTGTGCCGACCATGAGGCCGCTGAAGTTGAGCAAAGGGTTCATGGTACAGGTAGTTGATTGCAGAAGGGGCACGTGCGTACGTGTGTATGACTGCATTCAGACGATATGCCTTCAGCTGCAGGCGAAAGGCATATGTTGCTGGGAAAGGGCTGAACGTACACTACCAGGGGTTTTGGGGCCAAGGCATTCAGTTGGGGACCCCCTCCTGGAGTTCGTGGTGAAGGGCGATTGAATGAACTGAATAAAAGCTGTAGTCCTGGTCTTAACGCACCCCCACATCCACCCTCCCCAGTCCCACTCTAACCTTCACGCCGCTGCCATGAGCAGGCGGTGATTGAGCACATGCGGCGGCGGCAGGAGGGCCTGGGAGGTCTTAGTCAGCTGTTGGCGGATCTGAAGGAACCCGTGGAGAGCCGAGAGTGGAGGATCCGGATCCAGGATTCGGATTTCAAGGCGGTGGGAGCGAAGGTCGGTGTGGGTACGTCTCCAACAACGCACCAATGGCAGCCCAATCGGCGGAACATAAATGTGCCACTGTTGTGTGGCGACCAGTCGAAGGGAGGAGGAAGTCGAATAAAACGAATCCTGGTGCTGATACTTCAGGAACAAGGACTAACCGTGAAAGTCGGATGGGGCCTGCATGTCTTATGGGACGAGAGCGGTTGGAAAGTGGTTTGCTTGTAAACAATACTCAAGGCCTATAGGATTCACTTGATGCATTTAAAGCCGCTAAGGAAGTAAGCACCCGGAGGGGTGACCCACACATCCGGGGGCACTCACCATGTTCCCCTATGCATGCATGCATGCATGCATGTATACATCGAGTAATGCCGCCATATGAGATGACCGCATGGAAATAGTGACTACCGTATGCGTATGGGTTCCCGCAGGTGCTGGAGCAGTTCCGTACATTAGTGGAGAGTGGAGTGTATTCGAACTGGTCGCTGGCTCCGGTCAACCATGAAGGCTGGCGAGTCAATGTGGACGAGGGAGACGGGCGTCGGGGCTGGGCGCTCTTGCGGCAGGTGTGTATTGGGCAGGTTGTGCACAAGTAGTTTTGACGCGCAACAGGAAATGATGTAGTGACTTCCTTTTGCAGCCCGGATGGGTTCCCGGATCCAGAATCCGCTGGTTTGGTGTCCTTCGTACCCAGAGCGACTACGAAGCACAAAGAATGGATATGACCCACATGCGACAACTGAGCGGTGGTGATATGTGTATGTGTGTTTATGGTAACCCTGACATGCATATTAAAGGATGTATAATTAGCTATCCGGTCGGCTACGAGTCGGTCGGACTTGTGAACCACCGTCCCTGAGACCCTGCTCTGCCTCGGCGCCCCAGAGCCTTCACGACCCGCTCCTGGTGTTAAACGTGGAGAGCGAGGTGGAGGACGGCGCGAACGTGACGGTTGCGCGAGTGGCGTCTTTCCTTCGCTCCGAAGCCGAGGCGGGGCTGCCGCTCAATCTTGGCGCCCTGGCTTCTCTGACGTGAAGTTATTCGCGGCTCGTTGTTTAGGCACCACCTTGTCCTGCTATTTATGAACGCCTCCTGGAACATGTCGCTATGTGGTGATAGATGAAGATGCTTTTAAATGCGAAAGACAAACTACAGAGGGAAGGCATGGGCTCCATTCCATGTCACAGTGCAATTCCTATTAATTGACGATCTTGAAAAGTGATGTTTTGTATTGCTCATCAAGCCAGGGGCCATTTTATGTGATGGAGAGTGGGTTTGGGTTATTCCTGGGTGGGTTTGCTTAGTGTTGAAGCAGAGGAGAGAGCCTTCGTCGTCGAGGTTGAGTACTCTGGCACAAGGAAGACCCAAGGGCCATGGGCATTAAAACCGCAGATGCAGCAGGTGTGAAAAGCTCTTCGGTTGCCGCAGAAATTATTTGTGTGTTATTGGGGCTTAAGCGCCACTCGTTGTACTTGACTGATAAGAACCAAAAATTGGGCTTCCCGGCAGGTGGTATGGATGCATCCGGTTTACTTCAGAGACGAGCCGCCGCGTTGCAGCAAACACAAGTGGGACATCTGGATAATAGCATTGATACTGATGTGTACCTAGTGGATGCAGTGACGAAGGTAGTCGGTAGACGGCCGCACGACTTCCCGACCTCTAGAAAGCGTCCATTTTTGTGTCATGGCACATCCACTTGCGGTGATAAAAGCTCTATCCTTAATCGAGTTGTGGTTGGATAGGCTAGGTGAACATATGATCATTAGGTGTATCCGTGACAGATGGCATGGTCCCGTGGACATCCGATGTCCGGCATCCGGTTGCAACGCAATCTGGCATATATTTGCATGTCTTTGATTATTCCGTTTTGAACTTAATTGTTTGGAAAGAAATCTCTTACCCTGGCTCGGCATCTGTGGGGTTGTGATAGCGTGGCATTGACCCTGCCAAGCTCAGCACCAGCCGGGATAGATCGATCCCGGCAAACGTCCATTTTCTCAGCAAGTGAATGAGCTGTGTTGAAATTCCAGTGCCTTCCTCACCGCTCGTTCACAGTTCAACTCAACTGCTCGACCCCGGACAGCATGGCGTTCGCATTCAAGGCGGCAGCAGGCCGCCCGCAGGACTCAATCCTGTAGCTGGAGAGTTTAATCCTGGTGAGATGGTTGAACTCCGACTGCGTTAGGAGCCCTAAGACTGTTCTTATCTCATCCGCATCTTGGACAGTGCCCTGACCCTCAAAAACTTCTTGACCTGTTCTTCGTCAACAGGAACGAATAATAATGGCATCAGGCAACAGGTAACTTTACGGGGTAGGATTTGGATGGGTGCATGCCTTGCAGCTCTTTGATGCATCTTAGTCCTCCGGAGGGCATGATCTAGGGCTTACATGGTGAGTTGATCGTTCAATGATCTGACAACAGGCTAGCGGCCAGGTCCGTGGCAGAGGTGGCGGAGGTGGCCGTGGAGGACTCTCGTCCGCCATGAATCGTGCTGGCCAGCAGGGCCACCAGCCGCAACATATTCATAACCGGTAGGATTTATATTAAACGGGTTAATTGGACGTGTAGAACGCGGGGTGTGGAACGGCTGGAGAATTCGGAGGTATGGAGGGAGCCTTGCAGCCCGTTTGCAAGATGGCTTTTACCAAATAAGGCTGCGTTGTAGAATATAGGATGAGTGTAACGTTCTGGAGTCCGTATTCTGCGTTGCCATGGATGCAGGCTAGCATCTGGAAATGCTGCATCCTCTCCAGTTGCCTCCGTGCCGCCGGTGGGGACTGAAAGCTGCGACGGTGCTGGCGGGGCCGGCATTATCGGTAGAGGCACGGACAGCAGCGCAAACAACAGCAGCGGCGGCGGGAGTGCTGGTGCTGCAACGCGGAACGGCAGTGCAGCAAGCGGCGGCAGTGGTGGGCGCGGAAGCAGTGTCGCAAATGCCAACCATCTGCTCAACTTCCAGTATGAATCGGCTGCTGTGCGTACAGCAAGTGGGCGGGTGAGGAATCTAACAAAACCTCTCGAATATTGAAAGCGCTATGGCGTAAGCTATGTGGAAGTTCTGGTCAGCAGCGGCCCCGTGTTTATTTTAGCATAACATGTCAGCAAACAAACAACGCATGGTTGCATGCTTGCATCAGAACGACCATTTTTATGAAAGAACCGACGGCGGTGGACTTCTATGGCGTGGTTTATCATTTTCTCATGCTGTATGAGGCATCCTCTTAGTGGTGGTGGCGTTTCTGCTTGGCCAAAAAGTAAAACCATGTATCGGGGGAACACCCAGGTTCGGAGAGCGTTGTGGGCCGGTTTCCATGTTTTGTGTTAGGATGATTCCGGGAACAGTTGGCAATCCGACCTGGTGGTCGTGGTGGGGGTGATTGTAGAGTATTAGTGGGGGTACTAGCGAAGGGAACAGGAAGTGTCATTTCGGGAGAAGGGACGATTACCAGCATGAATGCGGGTTTACTGACCCGTGGGAAGGTACGAGAAAAGCTATGAGCAAGATTACCAAAAGACGTTTGTGGTGCTGTCAGTTAGTCGCATCACTCCCTCTTAAATCTCTGCTTCTGTATGGTGCTCAAAGCGAGCCCGCGAGTGGCACTTTGTGTCCCCTGGGACCTGCTCAGCGTCCGGGCCTAAGATGCCGGTTTGATGCCCTTTCAGTATCATTGGCTGCCTTCGGCCTCCTGAGCCTCTTGCTCCTCCTGAGCTCGCTGAAGTAATCCATGCCGCACCACCTCAGCATCACCTAATATGTTAGGTCACGTGTCATGGCGCTCTGCGCCCCAATGTTATCCTGCCGACAATCCACATTCGCGCACCTCGGTACACCAGGGAGGGAGCAGAGGCGGATACAGGCCGAGTGGCAGCGCTCGGGGCCAGGGTGGCGGTGGCGGCGCCTCAGGAGTATCCTCTGCTGCGCGGGGACGCTATGTCAGCGCGAAACCGCAGAAGTACGACAAGAATAAATTCCTGCAGGTGAGAGATAGAGAGCATCAGGATATGCTGACAACAACAGAGCTAGATTGCCGTAGTTGCCATTATGGTTGCGGTACCTAAGTGTTGGATGCACCGTTAGGGTGGGCTGCTAACTGACCACCTGGTGACTTGATCGCCTGTGTTGCGTTCGTCCAGCGACATGCTGGGCCGTCACCGTGCTGTCACCCGCACACACCACGTCTCCCCGCCTTTCATCAAGTCACATCACTCTACTGCCCTTTCAAGGACTTTCAACACCCTTTGCGAATATGCCCTCATCTCGTCCCCTCTATTTCTCCTGCACAATTAGGCCAACTTCCGCTTTATGGTTTCCGGTGAGTCCTGGGCTGTGTGACACGATAGAGAGGGGCACGGGCGGCCCGTGCAATGGCCGCATGCAAAAAGGGATAATTACTATGGGGACAGGAGCAGCGTGTGAGGCTTTATAATCTCCCTCGTCTTGTAACTACGTGCTCTAGTTGGTCTCGGTTTGTCACAACAGCAATAGTTTTTGTCCGTTGGTACAGTGTGTGGTGCGCCCCAACGCAAGCGGAAAAGGTGCCGAATTTATTCTTTGGAACACGTTCCTTTGGGGTTTTGTGTTCGTGTCCTGGCTGCACTTTGCGCGACCAACAATTCGGCCTGGCAAGGGCCGCGCCGCACTGGACACTGGGCAGCAATCATTGGCCAGTTTTCAATTCCCGAAGCCCTCTATGAAGCCCTCTCACTGTTTTGGGGGCTGTGGTAATATGGCCATGGCCCTAAGAAAAGGTCTCATAGATGCGCTCCATTATGACGTCCTGCTGCTCAGTTGGGTTGTGAACCCATATAGGTATATCCTCATCACAGCACTTGAGCTGCACCTATTGAGCTGCACCTGCCCTTGTGCAGACGCGATCGACGTGTCCGCCTACGAGGCAGACGCGGACAAGATGTTCGATTGGGACGACGTGCTGCAGGTGGGTGATGGTGGGAGTCAAGGAACATGTCTCCTTACGAGCAAACGAGGTCCTGCGAGCCTGGGCGGAGAAACGGGGCTCTAGGCGGGGTGAAAAGGAACGCATTAGGGAGGAGGGGTTAGGATGATGGTCTTTAACGTTCCGGTGCTACGTGTAAGGCAAACATGTGGCGCGGAGAGGACAATGACGGTCCAGTCGAGGTATCAGTGAAATCCCCTCCACGGCGCCCGTCTTTTTGCAAGGGGCACACCCTCAACCCACTGCACTGGCACTGTAGCAGCATTTGCGTCGGCTGGCGATGCAAAGTGGTTCGTTTACTTCAAAACCCTCTCCTTCCCCAGCTTTTATTCATCCAGCTGATTCTGATACTTGCCCATTTGCCCCGCTTCCACGCAGGTGGAGATGGCGACCGCGATGCCGGTGCAGTGCCCCATTTCGCTGGACAGCCCGCCATTGTGCCCGCAGGCAGGCTGGGGAAGCTGCAGGGGTCTGACTCCCAATCTGATTTCCTTTCCTTTCGGATCGTTTTTGGTTATATGTGGTTTTGCGGCATTCTGAAATTGTTGTCTCCAGGCACAGGTGTTCATGGTAACGAAATGCAATGGTGGGAACGAGAAGGCGTGGAAGGGAGGGGACTTGTTCGGGTGTATGCCGAACAATAGGCGTTCCGCCAATGCGTGGAATATCCAGATCTAAACCATCGGTAACCTATGAGGCAGTCATGTTACCAAGATGAGGCCGAGAGTCAGCTTTGGTGCAATCCTTACGGACTCATTCCTACGGAGGCTTCAACCGTTTCTGCATGCTGCGCCCCTTCGCCTTAGTACCTAGCCATATCGCGCGACGGAATTTTCCCTCCCGGATTGCAGCTCGTGCCATCGGCTGCCAACATCCCTAGCACTTTCCAGGCTCGTCGTTTGCAATAGGCTTGGCCTCTCAGGCCATTTCCTAGGAAAGCCATAGGCGGATCGTGTATCGGATTCATTGCTGGACAACTTGCATCCATTCGCACCCCATTCGCGACATCTGCCTCTCCTCCCGGCTGTTTTGTGTCCCCGCAGATCACGCCCTGCGGCCATATTTTTTCCTTCCCTGCAATCATGCACCACCTGGTGAACCACGGCGGAGATCAGCTCAGGTGAAAAGGGGTGTGTGTGCTGAAGTGAGAGCGACCATGCCTCTCCATTCTCGCTCGGCTAAAATATACTTGTAACCGCACCATAATCTGCAAAAAGAATGTTAATATGCCCGGTGTGTCAGTCCTCTGACATGTAAAGAACTGAAGGATAGTGACCGAGAGCCTCGATGTTCTTTTTTCTTACATTTCCCCGTTCAAGATCCTGCACCTCACCTTATATTTGTTGGATGAATATGCTGCAACTGCTTCCAGGCGCTCTGCTCCCTGCCCCTTGTGTTTTGCGCCCGTCGTGGCCCGCGAGCTCCGCCTGGTGCGCGTACGGCGTGTTGTTCAGCCACGCGCCGGCGACCAGCTGACGCTAGCGCTGATCCGTCGCAATCGCATCAGCATTATCCCGCAGCCGGTGGATCCCATGGCGGCGGCGGCAGCCGCGGCGAAGGCAGCTGCGGCAGCAGGAGCTGCCACAGCGGCCGATGGCAATGGCGGAGGCAATGGCAATGGTGCAACGGAGCCGCTGTCATTATTTGACTGCAATCCGTTTGCCAAGTTTGTGGCGAGCGGCGACGCAAGCGAGTTGTGGCGCGCTGCAGCGGACCAGCTGGCAGCCTGTGCTACCGAGGTAAGCCGAGCAGCCTTTACATACAGTTTACTGTTCGCATTCCTATTGTTCTTATTAGGATTATTAGTACAAGTAGTATTGTTTTTAGGATTCGGAGTATGATTGTTTTGATAAAGTTGTTGTCGTTCAGCCAGCTCCCCGCGTCGTAGGCCCGTATCCTGTCGAACCGTTACACCCTTGCAGTGCTATTTACTGTGTTATTCATTCATACGCTTGCTTACTGAACCCCACCACTGTTCGCTGCAGTTGTTGGCAGAGGGCGGCGTTGACGACGCTCTAGAGGCACCGTATGTTTACGGCGCCTTGGACCAGCTGGCGGTGCGCGCAAGACGCTGGGCAGAGCACCGGGCTGAGTGTCTGGCAGCGCGGGGGCTGCTGGCATCCAGGGAGGGGCCGGGAGCCTCTCCGGAGGCGCTGGGCGCCGCAGCAGAGGCCGCCCTCAAGAAGGTCCGCACTGGATATTAAAATGACGGCTGGCCGGCGGTGTCGTCCGGGGATTCTTGCATTCCAATGCAACATTCCAATCGGGCCGGCAGTTGGGCGAAAGGCTGAGAGTCGCTGTGAAGTTGTATGAGGGAAGCTAGTCTGTCTTCCGTGAATGAGGCTGATGTTGCTGGTGTGGGCGCAGATGTTCACGGCTGCGGTATCGGAGGGGAGCGCGGCGCACGCGGCTGTCTCTCAACGTGCTGCATTGGATCGTCAGTTCCCATCCCTGGTGGCCCAGCTACCCCCGGTGGTGCTGCCGCTAGCTGCCGGAGAGGGCTTCGCTGCTGCAAGTCCGCGCGCCGCCGTCCCCAAGCCCAGGGCGCCAGGCAACGGAAACCCTGTCGCAGGCTGCATTGCAGCTGGTGTTACGCCGCCGCTGCTGCCGCCTGAGCCTCAGTTGCCTTTTGATGCAGTGTTCTCAGAAGATGAGGGTGATGGACAGTCGGAGACGAGCGGGGGAAACGGAGGCGAAGGCGCTACGATCCCCATTCCACAGGAAACAAGCTCCCCGGCCCAGTTGAGCCTTAGCCCCCAGCCGCATCTGATGCAAGGCACAGCCCCGCCGGGCAGTAGTCCGCAGACCTCTGCGGACCTCGCTGGCAGTGGCCCCGCGGCACCTTCCGCCGGTGCTGAGCTGCTGGGCACTTCTCCTACGACTCGACTCAATACTCCGGGCACTCAAGGCGAGTTCTACACCTATCAGGCAGCAGACGGCAGCTGGGTTTTCCTGCACCCGCTGAACTTAAGGTGAGTCCGTGAGAGAGGAGAGGCTGGTTGGTTCCGGTGCTTGGAGAGTCGATCTGGCGTCCCAGCACGGCATAGGTTCGTGACATCGATTATCATCCAACTAGTGCTTAAGTTAACAGCAGCAGTGTCTCAGTAACGTTGCAGTCCGCTGGCTACTTCAATACCACCTCCGTGGACATCCCCACTGTATCAGGTGCCTGCTGCATATGTACGGTTCATATGACTCATGCCCGCCGGTCATCACCGCGCGGCTGCTGGAGCTGGAGGATGTCGTACAGGCGGAGGCCACCCGGCGCCGCTGGCGCTTTCTTTCACACTTGCCACTGTCGGGCGCCTTTAAACTATGCGAGGTGGCCATGGCAGACCTGGTGCCACCGGAGACGTTAATACCCTTTGCCGACGAGCTGGCGGTTCGGGAGAAACGACGGCGGCGGCAGCGCGCTGATGAGCGCCGACAGGCAGCTGCGGAGGCGGCGGCAGCAGCGCGTGCGGCGGCTGCACGACTAGGACCCAGTGCTGAGGAACTGCAGGCGATGCCGTCACTCAAGCAAGCGCTGAATCCCGGTGCTGGTGGGAATGCACCGGCGGTGGGAGGTGGCGGCAGCTGCGAAGGTGGCGGGTTGCAGGACGCAGCGAGCGCTGCTGCCGCAGCGCTGGCACGGGAGATGCAGCTTTCTCCGTCCGAAGTGGCGGAGAGCATCGCATTGCAGGTTTCCATGGAAGGGGCAGCAGCGACGGCGGCCGCCATGGCCATGTCGCCCGGCCCGCCTGGCAGTGGCGGTGTATCGTTCGCACACATTACCAAGATGGGCTTCGCTGCTACGGGACCCGTCCTGGGTACTAGCCCACCGCTAGGCAGCATTGCGGCGGCGGTGGCGGCTTCGGGGGCGTGGGGAACCAGAGCTGCCGCCACCCCCAGTGGCTCCGGAGCTTCTAGCATTGGCAATCCAATACCCGGAAGCCCATGGTGCGGCATCGTCCCAGTCATTCCAGCCGCCGGTGGCGGGGCCGGTCCTTGGGGTTCCGGTAAGGGTGGTGCGACTATAAAAGCCGCCGCAGCGACAACGGCAGTGGGGCCTGGTAAGGGACTGGTCATAGGGGAGAGCAGCGCGGATGGTGGGGCGGCAGCAGGCGGTGGTAGCAGCAGCAGCTCAAAGAAGGGTAAGTCGGGAAAGGGCATGCTGTTGTTCAGCACTGGAAACCAGCGAAAGTATTGATGCGGACCGCGGTTGTAACCGAGAAGGCAGCCTCGATAAGGTCTCTCGAGCAAAGCAAGCAGTTGGGCCTATGTATGGACGCTGGTGTTCTTGAGTTCAGAACACCGTATGACCATCCGATGGACAGCCCTAGAACCACACGCGTTGGTGATTGTTACGGGGTTTGTTCCTGTTCAGGTCCTTTTCTTACGGCTCCGCTGCGGCGGTTGTGGCAGCGCGGGTCCGGAGCTGGCGAGGTTGTTCATTCCGCTTGCCGTCATACTAAACGATTTCGTTTACGTCTTGGTGCCCTTAGGACGACTTTCTGGCCGGGCCGGGTGTCTTTCGTATTGATTAATGGCTGGGTATCCCCCCGGGATGAGGTGCGGCGCTTACCTACTTATGCATTTAAATGTTAGCCGTTTGCAGTTGCCCATTGGCACGTTCCGTTTAAAGGGACGTAACGAGTTCTTGCAGGGGGCGTCGCTACTGTTATTATGTGCCTTTCTCTGCGCTAGCTTCCCGAATCTTGCAGGGCTCTACGCATAGCTTCAGGCCTCAGTCTGGCCAGGTTGTTCGTAGGACCTTGTTTCCTGCGGGGATCGGACGGGTGAACTAGAAAACAACTAAAATGATTAGATGGTACGGAGTTTGGGAAGGGGCTGGTGTGAAGTAGAGGATGTCCATGTCGAGGTTAAGGCCCTTAGCTCAGGACCTATGGGACAACTAACACACGAAACTAGCAGCTAAAGGACGCGCGCTCGATGTACGCGCAGACGAATGAATTTATGATATTATAGACTCGCGTCGCTGTTGTAATCGCGAAATTACTGAATTGCTCTTCGTAAGGGGCCGCGTCTTGCCAGCCAGGGATTCCAACGTCTCAGGGTAGGAACGGGGATATTACATGCTCGCTTAAACAAAGGTGCTCATGTAGAATGGGCCATGCAGATTGGTGGTATCATATCGCTTTGATGGCATATCCAGCAGCGCTTCAATTGTCACTCCCGGTCGCCCGAGGGGGACAGCCTGGCAGACGAGGAAGCGACAATATATTTTTACAAGGGGTCAGAACTCAAGGCAAGCGCACACGGACAAAGAACTTTGGATGATCGTTTCGAGTGCAAAATGAGTATTTACACCACTCATCAGTGGGGCACCACTCCATTGCGTTCTCTCTTCTTGAGATGGCCTACAAGCAATCCCAACATAATTACGGGATGGAAAAATGGATTCGAGGTTCCAGACTGCCGTCCAACGTGTCCCCTAGCGCCTCTCGGCAGCTGATACCCCAAAGAATCACACGACATCAATATGCGTATCAACCCGACATACAAGCGTCATCATAAATGGTCTCTGTCATTTCACACCATATTCCGTCACTTTTCCCACCTAAACAATCCCAAGACGGACGATACCCAAAATCAGGGATGCTTCCTCGCATTGAGAACTAGTGCTGGAGCGATCCCAGGGTCGTCCCTCCTAACTAGCACTGAACATATTTTTGCAGGTGAAACCCAAGGCAACCACTACCTTACGGAACCCCTATCCATCTTCGCCACTGAGCGCCCATGACGACAACAGGAGACTTAGAGGAATGATACATCGTCCTCCGACTTGAGCGGGCCCCGCTCCGCCTCCTCTGGCTTCTCATCCGGCAGCTGGTACTTTTGCCCAAGCTGCTTCTCCACCGCCTTACGTACGCGCTCAAAACTGAGGTTAAGATCGGGGAAAAGACCCTCCAGCACGCCGCCAGCCGCGAGGGCCATAAGGATGTCCTCTGAGTACATTTTATCCTTGCCGTGCCAAGTGGCAAAATCCGACGCTGCCGTGACCACTTTAAATGCACGATCTGCGAAGGAGATCTCGGTGCAGAAACTCCGGGCCTGCAGCCCGTCACTGACGTGTAGCGCCCAGAGCACCTCGTGCCAGGCCCCATACAGGTCGTCAAGTCCCAATTTCTTTAGGATCTGTGCCGCGGTGCTATTTTCATACTTCAAAACTCCCATCAGAACCATCCAAGAATGCACTTCATATGTCTCTGACGCCCGAGCAAAGTTGATGGCATAGCGAATGATAGCGTCGGCTGCATTGCTCACGCCAACGTCATCTACATCCGCAACTACCTCAGTTGCAGCTGCTCGCCGGATCATCTGTACTAAGGGATGCTGTCGGACATTTGGATGGATCCAAGGAAGTCGGCCCGCGCGGAAGAGGTCGTGGCCACCTGATGCACTGGAGCTGCATGTGCGCGCTGCTGTCATGACTGGGCATCGGCAGGAACTATTTGTACGGGGGACTTGAGGCCTTGCCCCAGATAATTGCGGGGCAAGGGCTTGCATGGCTGAGAAATCAGACAAGCTTTGGTAAGGGATACGCCGTTAGTAAGCACAGAGCGGTTAATATAGTTCAGCAACACGTGAAAATGATTTCCTTTAGCTATATGCACAACGCCACAGCAAAAATGGATGGAGCGGCGCCGTATTTTCGGCTTCCGGTATATGCAAGGGATTCTTTAATTGCATTAAACTTCAAGGCCTCAAACTGCGTTCATTTTATATATAGGAAACAAACCAGTCAGCTTCAAGCGGTTCTACCGGTACCGAACCTAGAAGCAGACATGGGAAAGTCCAGAGGCGGCAAGTACCACTCAAAGGGCAAGGGTCCCCGAAAAGGTGCTGCAGAGGAAGACGGCTCAGATGAGGAGGAGTATGAGCACCAGCAGCGCGGCCTAGGTGCGCCCCAGATCGATAGGACTAACCGTGCTTAAAGTGCTGTCGTTTGTAAACACATGACGCCCATATTATTGCTCCATAGCACTTGTTTGAAGCCCAAAGAGAATCATTCTGTGAATTGTCCTAGTTACTTTCGGCAAGTCTGAGACTCTAGGTTTAGGTCATCTTCATTGCGCTTCTATAAGTCTGTTATCTTTCATACGACATCATCAGGACTGCCCCGTCCGCTCAGGTGGCCAACGCGCCAACGTCGGCATGCTGCCGCCCAGCGACAGCGAAGATGAGGGCGAGGAGCCCTCCAGCAAGGGCGCGGCTTCCTCGTCTCAACCAGACGGGCAGAACAAGAACGCAGGCAAAATGCCATCCAGCAGCAGTGAGGATGACGATAGCGATAGTGACGACGATCCTACTCCGGAGTACCTGCGTACGGCACCTACCGCACGGAAGAAGTGAGTCGCAATTTGGAGAATTCCATGCAATATCCCTTGGATAAATCGTCCTTTGAAGTGTGATGGGTGATTGTTTAATATTACTTCTTGCATTTTATTAGCATGGGAGCCGGTTCTAAGCCTGGTCAGTCACCAACTAGGCTGCTGGCTTGGCTTGGTTTGCGTCCCTGAAAGATGCGGGTTTCCTTGTTTCAATTAAAGTGTCGTCGTCCTAGGACTTGTTTTGGATGTGAGAAATGTTTCCCAGTGTTAACCACCTCCCAAGGCCCTGCTGATGTGTGTCGATTGGGTTTGCTGCGGAAACGCTGGCGGTTGAACTCCGACATATTTGATTCCCCGATCGCTGGTCCTACTGATTGTTTAGCTGATAATATTGTTTGAAATCCACCCTTTAACGATACGCTGACGGAATATGCTCTATTAAATTGGGTTTTTCTACCTAACACCGTGTCTGTTGCTCTGAGTTCAGGGAGCCGGTGGCAGAGCCGCGTTCGGAGGAGCAAGTGCGCAAGGATCTTGAGCGACTTGAGCTCATTCGCAAAAAACGGTGAGATTGGAAACGGGTCCGGATACGGCATATGCTTGAGGCGGCAAAGGATGAGACACTGTTCCCATTGATTTGAACATTTGGCCTGGAGTACAGATTTTGCCCTGCTGGCATATGGCTAGGGGCTTTAGTGTTGACCGTCTTCCGCCAGTTTGCTTCAGGTGCTGCTCGGTTGTATGGGAATAGGACAGCTTATCAATCTCCTCACCCAATTGTTTGTCGTGTTGTTACTCAATACCACTGTCCGTGCAGTGAGGAAGATCGCCAGAAGAGGATAATGGACGAGGGCTGGGACCGCTTTGCGCCGATCTCAGACACCAACAGACCGTAAGTGACTTCTGCTGCGCTCAACTGCTCGTGTGTATTGTGTGGATTCACGCATGTGGTCTACGTAATTGTTTATAAATAGGAAATCTGTGGGATGGGAAAGTTGACAACAGGTGGGCTAATTATGGACATGAGGTGCCTAAACCAGAATGTTGCAAGCACATGTTTCACGTTTTCGTCAAGGCATTCTAGGAAGACGATGTTCAACCTCGATGTGTCAATCGCAGGCCGGGCCACGTGCCATCAGATCACCCAAGCAAGAAAGAATGATCATGGCACTCATGGACAGGTTTGGGATTGTCCACATACGTTATTGACGGATGGTTGGTCGCGCGAAGGAATGGCAATCTACACGTTAACCATGAGATAGGGAGGATGTAATCTTTGTAACAGCAGTAGGAGTTCGAAAAGTCATATTCAGAAAAACTCCTGTTTCGGTATAGCAGGAACAAAACGTTTAGATTTTAATTCCCGATCAAAATGTCCCGATCAATTTCAGTACACAACATTGAGCAACAATAAGCCGCAAAACCACCGACGTCTGCACAGCTAGGACAGCTAACCGTTTGCCAAAACAGACGCTGTCCTATTGGACATGTCACGTCCTACAGCATTATGGACGTATAATCTTTCAGTCTAAGAAGCGCGAACATAACACTTGGATGATCGAGCAAATCGAGACATTCTGCTCATTCCAAATAGTTAACCAGAACGCACTTATATACGGAAGTTATCTCCCTCTCACCATTTCTCCATTTCCCAACCCTACGTGGAGAGGGCCATGTCGGAATTCCCTGCTGCTGCTGGTTGTTGATTGCTCCCGATTACACACAAACCTCTCATTAACAAATTGCCCAGCACAATCTCATTGGAGTCTGCAGTAACGCGGTTCTGTGTGGCCACGCAAACCGTCTTAAAGACAGCTAATAGATCATAATATAATTTTGGTTGTTCATGCTTCTTCCGACCATAGTCGCCGATAATCATGAAAGCTATGTCGATTATGGATGGAATAGTAGCTACCTGGTTTGTGTGAGTCGAGGACAATAACCTACCGCGCACGTCCGTCAGGCCGCTACTCCAGCACCATAAACATTTGGTATAACGTTTCACTAGAGTTCGTATAAGCTATCATACAACCCACACTGTTGCAGCCTCAACGATAGCCCCGACATCCATCCATACAAATGAGTTCCCTGGGTAAATCCACAACATATTGTACCACGAAAATCTTGGTTCACTTCTCACAGTCTAATCACACCCAGGCCTGGCAGGCCGCACCCATGCAAGCCGAGCGCCTTGGTTGACACCTGGGAGATTGAAGTGTTTTAACTTCGTCGACTGTCAAACCACACTGTCCATTTTCTGCAGAAAGTAGTGCAGACCCCAGTAGGCAAGCGCTACCGTGCTAATAAATCTATTCCCTTAGTCCGGAGCGATACGCTGAAGCCCGGTTCAGCACACCTCCACGCTGTAAGGAGCTATTAACTGACTTTTGAAACTGCAATACTTTATTTGCCTTTTATCCATAGCAGGATATGCCAGCGTATTCCCCACCAACCAGCCGCTCTTCGATCCCTATCCCAAATGCCCTGGACATGCCGCCATTGTTGCTAATATGCTGCAGCTCAATCCTACCTTACGGGACGTACTCCAACGCCTGTACTAGATCGTTCCAAATATCGTTCACGTCCTCAATACCAATGCTGAATCGAACGAGGTTCTCTTTGATGCCGATTTTCGCACGGCCCTCTGGCCCGAACCCCCAGTACGACTGCACGGCAGGCATCTCTATTAAGCTCTCCACGCCGCCAAGGGATGGGGCAATATACGGCAGCTTAACGTTGTCAATGAAGCTAATGCACTCCTGCAAGCCGCCGCGAACCTCAAAGCTGACCACGCCACCGAAGCCGCTCATCTGGCGCTTGGCAATGGCATGGTCGGGGTGGCTCTCCAGACCCGGGTACCACACGCGGTCGATCTTGGGGTGCTGCTCCAATCGCTTAGCAATTTCGAGTGTCGACTTGTTATGGCGCTCGACGCGCAGGTCCAACGTCTTTAGACCGCGTAGTAGCAGGTATGCCGCATGTGGGTCCACAACACCGCCCATGATATGATGAAATTCCCGCACTTTGCCCACAAGCTCGGGCTTGCCGCACAGCGCACCTGCCAGCACATCGTTGTGGCCGGCAAGGTACTTGGTGGCGGAGTGGAGGACCAGGTCGGCACCCAGCGCCAGCGCTTGTTGGTTGATAGGCGTCGCAAAAGTGCTGTCGATGCAAACAGCTGCGCCTTTCGCGTGGCACAAGCGTGAGATCGCTGCTATGTCGACACACCGAAGGTACGGATTCGTGGGCGACTCGGAGAAAAAGAGCGTTACGTTATGCTGTTCTAGAGCCAGTTGCAGAGCTTCAAGATCATTCGGCTTAATGACGCTCACGCCAACGTTCATTTTCGGCAGAAAGTTCTGCATGAACTGACGAGTGCGCCAATAGCAATCCGACGTTGTTATAATGTGCCCGCCAGAAGGAACCAGCGAGAGCAGCATACTTGTGACAGCGTTCATGCCCGACGCCGAGACCAAACAGTCGTCCGCTCCCTCCAGGGCCTTGATTTTCGCTTCGCAAGCCATGGCAGTCGGGTTTCCGTATCGCCCATACTCAAACGAGTCAAAGCGACCCTCGTTGTAGTCGATCAGCTCTGCCGTATTCCTAAAAAAGTATGTCGAAGTCTGCACGATTGGAGTGGTGAGCGTGTCTGCTACCCGTGGACGCCCGGCGCGCTCGCCGCCATGGACCGCGGCCGTAGAAAGTTTCGGAGTCGGAACTTCATGGTGCATGGAAGTGCCATTGCCGCTTACTGATGTTGCCTCCAAATCCTTGGCTGCTGTGCAGCAAACAAAGCTGGAAGGCCGCCGCCGGTGAAAGGTTGGTTTCCGCACATGCAGTCCGCTGCGCGCTGCAGACCTTAAGACAGCTGGAATAGGTGCCCGCAGAGATACTGCAGCAGGCACGTCTGCTGCCGACACGTGGCAGAGGCCCCTGGCGCCGAACATCCGTTAATTGTTCGACGATGATGGGCGAAATAAAATCGAATTATGCATTATGATTAACCAAGTATATATTTGTACGATCTTCCTTTTGACTGATTGGGCCCAACTTGGTTTGTGCAATTGTTAAAATGTGATCAGCGCAGTTTGAACATGCGAGTCTTTGTATTTTAACTTGAAAAGTCACGTATTATTATTATTATGCACAAATGCGAAAGTCGTTCATGGTCTCCGATGCAGTGTAAAGGTCTAGTTACCTGTCTGTCGAACAGCTTTCGGTGCTATTTGCCTCCGAGCAAGCAATGTTTGTTTGTTAGGTAGCAGCTGCAAAAACTTCCGCCCTTTCTCGCACTGGCCCCGGTAGTCAAAGATCCATCAAACAGAGCAAATCTGAGGCAAACATCGCCCACAACCTAGGAAATCAGCCTGCTTGGCGACATGTATCACCCCGGCCTTGCAATTACCTTCGGCGCCGTGTTCCCGACGACCCCGCCGAGCATGCGCTGCGGCGAGGTTCAGCCGCTCTGTTTTATGCATGTCACTAGGGTAGGGTAGGGTTTTGTACTTGCGGGTGTGCACGTAGTTAACCAAGGCTGATGTATTCCAACGGTCGATGGATTGATAACCTCACGCTGCAGTGTCTCTTGGCACGTGCATGGCGTCATCTTGAGGGCATGGTCCCTGATTACGAATAGGGATTGCACCTGGATCAATGTCGGAGCTTGGGTGCTCCCGCCATATCTGGGTTCTGTTGTAATGCCCACAAGGCTCTCGGAAGGCATCCCCAGATTTGATGGGTCTTTTCCTGACTTGTCCGCTAAGTGACCCACCTTGACAAAAAGCAGCTGGCGCCCTCTTATGCAGTGGGATGGTGGATGCAGTGCTGGCGCCAGGAGCCACCATGTCATGGTGAAAGGCACCCCGAATGCCGACTGAGTTAGGACATCAGCGTCTCTTCACCACCATGTGCTCAGCACCGTAGTACATTGGAGAGCCGGGCTTCGTTAAGTAAAGTACAAAATCAATTGTACTGCTTACTCCTGCTTAGCTAAATGGGGAAACCTCGATTTTGTCTGGTGTTGTGTTTCCTGTCTCAGTCTCACGATTCCTTGCACGTGTAAGCACGTCGCTCTGTCTTCAGATTTCGATTTTAGTTTTTTAAGGTTGGTAATCATACCATACCCACTCGCCAATCTATAATTATAGTTGATGAATACCATTTCATTATTGCGCTTGGCTATACGTTATTTAGCACCACGTATTTTTCACCTGGGTGAATTATTAGATAATTTAGGGCTAAAAGCTCTAGACGAAGGTCAAGGAGTAACTTTGACTTCGAAGAAAGAGGCGGAAAATCTCAGCTATAAATCTTCGGGTATACGTAGGTTAAAGTTTCACTCGTTGGAGCGGCTCATCGTCTTTCACAGGCCCATAGGTCCCACAGGCCCTTGATTTTAAGCTTTAGGCCTGCATATCAGGGGGTGCCTGGGTTCAGGCCTGGAAAGGTCAGGCCTGACCCTTGACCTGTTGGACCACATGTAATGAAAACACTATTTGCACATCCTGGATGTCGGCGGATGGTTTTGTTGTTCATGAGTTGAATGAGTTCTATGTGTAGGGACTAGAAATCAAATTCCTGCGCATCGTATGAACCTCAAGACTCGAAACTTGTGAATGACTGAGAAGAGGGCCACGTACAGAACACGTTTCATAATTGCCACAAACGATAATCATACTTACGGATAATGATATCTCATCTTGTATATGTTCAGGAGGGGACGGCAGATTACACACCTACCCGCCGCCGTGGAAAGCTAGAAACCAATACATCGACACATGTTACACGATAAGGGGGATTGGGGGCTTGCCAAAAAATGGTTTTGAGGGCGCCATCGTGGGCCCTTCAGCACCTGAGTTCTTGGAGCTGCAGAGAGTGTAGCGTGTCCCCCTGTTTTTTTGGCTGCGTGTTTTTTCCCTTGGTTAGCTTTTCCCGGCCCACCGTTAGCTTCGTAGGGGACATCACTGGCTTAAAGTTGTACTTTCGGTACGGCTTTCAGGCGGTTAGAAGATGGCATCCGAAACTCGCCTAGTCATTACATCATTCTGCATCAGATTGTGCATATATTTAAAGGTTACTGGCCTTACACCCCAGAATCGGTTTCCCACCACCAACCTATTATATAGAGAAGCTGCACCTGCTGAAATTATCACATAACAATTATAAAATTATCTAGTATTCTGTTCTGTTTATCCTTAGCAAGTTGTGCGTATAACATCACCAGTGGGTTTTCATAAGTATTCATGGAGTGCTCCTTTCTTCCACTCGTGACATATACGATAATCGCGCTTCCGTAATATAGCTTCACAAGCCGCCATAGTAGATCTTCGTCTTGCTTCTGGAAGTTACATCTTTTGGCTAGGGCCGCCGCCGCAGAAGTCGACTAAGGCGGCATGGCGCGAAGTCAACCCATCCTCTTCGAGGATGTATTTGATGTTGTAGATAAAGACCCGGATGGCAAGAAATTTGATAGCGGTACGTGGTAAGGTATGGCCGCTTTTGTGCCCCCCTGTGCCAACCCAGCCCCTCCCTCGCCTGGGTTTACGCGTGCAGTCTCTCGCTTCATCTGTCACAGCGACCTATATGAGATGGACCTTCACATCGACTTGAACACTGAGCTTTTCCCTCTCCAAGTAAGATCACTACACTACACTACGCTCTTGCTGCTTGTGAAGTTGACCCTGGTGGGTTCGCCACGTGGAATGTTTCCTATAAATTAAACGCCGCCATGGATGGCATTAAGCACCCGCAGCTCCCACCAACTTGCAACCATTTGTCTTAGAGCGCGCCTCAGCCTCACGCAGCCTTGCTATGTTGCATGTATGAGTCCCTCAGTGTCATCCCTTGGCCGTATTCCCCGTCTGCATCGACCATGACTACACCTCATAAATGCACCGCAGCGAAACGACAAGTTTAGTTTGGTGCTGGCTTGGACCCTCAACCTCGACGCGACACCGGGAAGCGAAAAATATGATGCGGCAAGTTGGTTCCACTCCATATGCCAGGGCTTTCACTGGGCGGTGGGATTTTAAGAGTGATCAGACCCCCCTTCAGGACATGTTGCCAGGAGGGCCTGGGTATTGCATGACGCTGTAAGGCCGTTTGGTGCTGCAATGAGCCTCTCAATGCCAGGGTGGGAGACGGTGCTAGGATTGCACAGATGGTAGCTGGTGGTGGTAGCGGTGGTAGCAGCATGGATGCTGCGTGTGCATGCCCGTATTTTGCTTGATGCCCTTAGCGACCTTTCCGTGCTATTTCTTTCAGTGCGATTAATGAGAATGCAGCCATTTCACCGTCTGGATGTGATGGGTGCCTGATTTTGGCTAAGAGAACGTGTTCCTCTCCTTGCACGCTTGTCTATTGCTTCTCGCCTCTTCTTTCGATAACCAACTGAACCCTCAGGAGTTCCCGGCGATCAGCGGGCGGCGTACATTGATGGACAACTATGATTACGTCATGTACGGCAAGGTGTTCAAATACAAGGACAATAACATGAAGGTGTGCGCGACACGGGAAATACTTACAACATATCACCTCCCTTGTGGCCTCTGAAGCTCCTTACTTGTTGTCTATTACTTATCATCAAGTTATGCTGCAACGTGAACTCGTCTTTACAACCGTGAAAGTACAGCTCTGCACACTTCAGCCTGCCTCCAGCTGCCGTGTCGTACTCACGGTCATTCCAGGTTTCACAATACCGACTCGCCTATATACCTGCGATCCATGCTGTGTACATGTACACCGGCAAGCTGGTCGTTTTGCAGGATGGCTTGTTGAAGCAAAAGTCTGCGCGTACATGCGCGTGATCTGTGTATTGTTTTCCAGGTCGAGGTGTACATTTCCTTTGGCGGCTTGCTGATGAAGCTGGCGGGCGACCCAGCAAAGCTGGAGCCGATTGAAGTGGACAGCAACATTTACCTGCTGCTTAAAAAGCTTTGAAAGTGCGGCAATGTGTTTGTCGCATGCTCGTATGTTGCGCGTGCTGCATTGTGGGGCCTGGAGTTAGTCGCGCCAGACGGACGCCACGCAGGCTTTGATACATTTTCCCCTTCCGAAGGACCGTGCGGACCGAGCTACCAACACACGATGAGCGGAACAACCCCGCACCCGTGCCCGTTCTAAGCGGCCTGAACTATACCGTGATGGGGTAGTGAACCATACCTGCGAACCCTGAAATCGAAGAAACAGTCATAAATAAACAACAGCGTCACAACGAGGTACATGCAAGTATGGGATTTATATTTTATCAAATATGCCAATTCCATCCATCGCACGAGTGTGTTAGTGGCGGATGTCACTGTTTGAGTCGGGAGACCCGGTCTGAGTACACCCACAAACCATTAGCCAATATGAAAGAAATTGTGGAGGTCATCGCTAAATCCCTCATGGGACGCATGTGATTGGAGATGCTTGGGACGGACGCCAATGGATCGCTGAATGCACGGAGTGCTCCAAGCACTCAACCTTGGCCGCCGCACTGATGAATCCTTTCTCACTGTGATCACAGTTTATGAGTGTCGCCGCATCCTCATCACGCATAGCTGTTCCCCGGCACAACCTTATGTTACCCATCGTGTATCAGGTCGGGCCTGCGACGGTACACGCACTGCCCACAGCATGGACGCTAGGTGCTACATGCAAGATGTATTGACGGCTGCTATTCATACCAGCTCCTCGCCGGTGCAGTCGAAGACCGACCAGGCAACGCAGAACTTATGCTCCTTCACATAACCTTTTACTACACGTACAGATATAACCGTAGCAACACACGCCTAGCCAAAGGAATACCCGCCCCGTGAAGCAAAGCATTGCTGCGATTTCCAGCAGGCTTTGAGAAGCCATTTTTGAAATTCTGGCTTCAGGGGAGCGATTTCAACTTACCTGCTGCGTTAGGCAATTCCACCTGCGCCTCAGCGACCGCAAGATACGTCCCCAAAATTTTTAGGAAGATTAAAAGATCCATCAAGTATAATATGTACAGGGAGAAGGATGTCCGACGAAGAACTACACCAGCACAAAATCCTGTACGCCAGACAGTCCAGATATTTAAGCCATCACAACCGGCATATTTGTTTCAACTACGATTCCTAGGCCTCTTATTTATGAGGGCTTGCAGCCTGGCGTTAACGTACTTGTTGTACATTTGTGTCGGGCTGGTGACCCTTCCTCAAAATGCCCAGCCACATAGGAGTAACTCTGTACTGTATTGGATTGCTTTGGATAACCTGGCTTCAACGTAACCGGGACAGCCATTCGGCACTAGGGTCTTGCTGCTGGTTGGAAACATTGTAACAAGACGGATTTGTACATATTGTTTTATGCAGAAGGCTTTCCTAAGCAGTTATGTTCGTCAATTAAGTTTTATTACTGTGCAGCCACTCTTCAATTTACCTGTTTGAAGGATGAGCACCGGCGTTGTTGCGGCCAGTGCCGCGGCGGTAGCCATGTACTGGTATTTGTTTAAGCAGAAAGGGATGCGGGATGATACCATGGAAGCAGTGGAGCAAGTCGAGGCAACCAGAAATGCGGACCACGCGCCGAGCAATTGGGGGGAAGCATTGTATCATGTGAAAGAGGTGCTTAGGTTAGTCTGCTCTTTATGATTTGGTTCTTGACAGCTGAAGGAACGTCTTTCCGTGTACCCTACCTCTTGGCCCGAGCAGAGCCGTAACGCTAGCTGCATTCCGTGCAGGTATATGTACAACGAGACTCTTGGGAGATGGCACACTATAGATCTGTTCGTCGGATTAGCCTACCTGTCGCACCGGGAGACAATCGAGTACCCAGCAGCGGACATTGTGGCGAAGGGCACGCCTCTAGGGCTGGATTGTAGCATCCCTGAACAGATCAAACTAATGGTAAGAATCTTCACCCTTCCGCGCCGCATGACCTGCGGGGGAAGGCAAGGGAATTCCTATACCCAAACCTGCGGCCGACCCACCTTAGGCCAGTCCCAATGCCTAGTCTATCCCTCTTTCCTAGCCGAAGACATTTTAAAAAGTCACAGGTGATTGTTGACAGGTTGCTCAGAAGCCACAGAGGTCGTGTTGTGTGTATCTTGTGAGTCCCTGAACGTTGGTTCTTACATGGCCTAGCGTGCCGAACGCCGACTCACTGCTGCCTCTCTCCCTTGCTGCTATTCCAGCTGGAGCTTCAGGAGGCTCGCCGGTACATGTTATATTGCAAGGGGCTGAAATTGCGGCGGGAGGAAATGCAATCTCGGTTCTGGAAGGAGCATCTAGGTGCAGGTGAGTTTGGGGGCTTTGAACTTTTGGCGTTACGTTCTTTTGGTCTCCTTCCTTTTGGTCTCCTGTCCTATGGCGTTATTTGTCAAAAGAACAGAAGCATCCTTAGCATCTAAGCCATGTAAGCAATTCATAAAACAGTATCAACACATTTGCTCTCATGGATGGGTGCCGGTAGGGTCCATCCTGCCTTGTAACTGTCACTCCTCTCGTTGACGGCATCCCGCATCCCTCCGCCCGCCCCCATCCCTCCGTCCAGACACGCTGACCATAGTAAAGCAGCAGCCTACAGCGGGTGTGCTTAGGCCTGCTTACGTGGTCATTAATGACCATTCACTACGCTGCGTGGTGTTGTGCATCCGTGGAACCCACTCGATGAAGGATCTCTTCACGAGTTTAGCCGGTGGGAGTGGGTAACAGGGGCTAAGGGAGAGGCAAGGTGAGGTTGGAGGGACGAGGGGAAATCGGTCCCGAACGCCTTCGCGCGATCATCCACTGACCCACTTTAAATCTATCTCGATACTTATATGGGCCCTCGTGGCTTTAAAGGGCATCCCAGGTGGTGGAAGGAGGAGCAGTAATGCTACTGAGGAATGGAACTGTATGCTTGCCGTCATCATGCCTACGACCTCACACACGGGCGGGAATTCCGCCTGCTGCCCTCCTCCGACTCCATCACTTCCTCTCAGGCGCTGCCAAACCACACCACGTCGTGGATCCGGATAGTGGGCGGCTGGTATTGGGCTATAGTCACCTGGGCATGTTGGCGGCAGCTCGGTGGTTGGCTCGCCAAGCCACACCAATGCTGCGGATGGCGCTGGAGGCCAGTCCAGGGTACCAACTGAGGATTGTGGGTGGGTCAGGTGGACGGCGTGTGGATGGGAGGTCTTGGGACTCTGTGGGCAGTCCACCAGCCCGCGGGGTATTGGGGTTTTGGCCCCATTGCACTGTCGTCCCACAGGTGCGGTAGAGGAGCGGCCGGGGAATGCGAGTGGAAAATGGGTCGGGCTCCCAGGCTTGTGGGATTGCAGGTATTGACTGGCAACGGATCCGGTTCTGGGTGGAGGTGGGCGTGCTGGTGCGAGTGGCGGGGATAGTGCAATTCACGCACCCATTCGCTCACCCTACCGGTCGCTGTGGACTTTGCCCCTGTCTCCAGGCCACTCCATGGGCGGCGGCACCGCTGCGCTGCTCACCATGATGTACCGCGGCGGCCTTCTGGGGACACCTACCACTGCAGGCCAGGTAGTTGACCACACCCACATCCACAGCCCTAGACCTAACCAAAGTTCCGTCGACACCGCCACCTCCAGAGCGGCTGGCGCAGGCCCTTCCATTACCGCAACTGCCACCGTCGTCGCCACCACTTCCGCAAGCTCGTCGGCCGGTGCTTTGGCCACCAACGCGGACCCCTTCCTTACCGCTCGCTGCATGGCGATCGCCTGTCCCTCCGTCGTTACTTTGGAGCTGGCGGCTGCGTGTCGCGAGTACGTGACCTCCATCATTAACGGTACGGACATCGTGCCTACCTTCTGCGCAGCATCAGTGGATAAGCTGCGCGAGGATGTGACCCAGTCCTCATGGTTCAGCGAATTTAGCAGGGACATGCGCAGCGGGGTGATCCGAGCGCTGCAGGTAAGGAACGCAGTAACGCACCTCGTTAGTAAGGGTAAGGGCAAGGTGAAGTGCCGTGCGTTTATGTGGTTTATTGAACTTGTCTTGGACGAGTTGGATTGGCCGACGGTGGTTTGGCGACGGATCACTGGTGACACACTCCAAGTTTGATGTAACGTGGCCGCAATTCCTTGTTTGCCACCGAAATGTCTGGTCAATCCGCCTTCATCTAAGTCCACATATCAATTTACATTGTTTTGTCGCGAAATGTGTGATCTGAACCCTTATTGCACTCGTTATAACGATATGGACCGTCGTGAAATACTCAGACGCTCACAGGGGCAACTCACTTTATTGCCTCTGCAGGGAGGTGTTCGTGGCGTGGGCACGGCAACCCAGTGGACTAGCCGCAACATTCTGCAGCCCGCTGTGGTGCCCTTCAGGTGCAGAGCAAAGGGCCGTTGGAGATCAGGGTTGCACTGGCGCGCAGAGGGAGGGAGGGCTTGGAAGGGCCGATTTGCACCAGACTGTGCAGTACAACTTTATTTGCCTGTGGCTTTCGTTCTCCCACTTCTTTGAGTACCGCTGTGCATGGTCTCCCTCTCTGTCTCTTTCTCTTGCGTCGCTTTAGCTCGTTTCCTTGCAGCGCTCACATTTACTCGTCATCGCAAGGGTCACCTTTGATATGATCCGCTAAGTTCCCTTGCCTACTTAGGACTGCATTTTTATGTCCTGCGAGCACATCGATATTGGTGTTTCGCGATTCGCTGGATCGCTGGGTCTTACCTGTGCCTTCAGTGTTACGTGCAGGGCCTGCTACACGACCACGACCACCCGGAAAGTCCGCCGCCGGGCAACCTCCGCCCTCGGCCAAGCCACGGGGGCAGTTGAGACAGCAGCAGGAGGAGGCCCAGCTTTCAACAGCAATCTGGGTTCCATAATCTCCTCGGCGCCCACGGCACTAAACTTTGCGCAGCTCTCGATGGCGGAGCAGCACGAGCAGCTACTGCTAGCGGCAGGGGCTGGTGGAGGCGCCGCTGCCGCCGCCGCCGCGACGGCAGCAGTAGCTGCCTTGGAGGGCTCCTCTCACAGCAGATCCCCTGCCTGCACAGCCCACCACAGCACATCAGCAAACATGCAGGAGACGTGGGGCCCGCCCGGGTTGGGGCCGGGGCCAGCACGGCCGCCGGGCACTCAGTCCATGGCCTCAGTGGGCCACCAAAGAGCCGGTGGTGGCGCAAGTGGTGTAGACCAGCGGGCCATGGCAGAAGCGGTGCAGGTAGGCGGGGTTGTTTTCGCATTGCGGGTGACCCATCATGTATCGCACAAATGGGGGGGGGAGAGGAGAAATCCAATTGCTGCAGGTATGGGCTGTGTGTGGCCGTGCGCGCAGGCCCTGTAGGTTCTCAAAGTCATTCATACCCGGAGGGGTGTTACCCGCAGAGACGCACAACCTGATCACGTGTCCTCGCGCATAATACCGATGCGGCTGACCCCTGCGGACCTGATCCATCCTAGTCGCTGGCGCTGCTCATTCATGGCGGCTTTAGTTTTGTTGCATCCAATTTGGTAAGCCACCATGACATCCCCGTCGCCCGCTGCCCGGCGTTCCATCCAGAGCTGCATATATGCAGTCAACTCCGCCGTCTCGGCTCACCACCATCACAATCACCAGCAACAGGGGTAAGTTCACGGTCACCTCGCTGCGGGCCGTGCTTTTTTGTACCGTATTGCCCAGTGCCTTCTTCCTGTAATGCACTGCAGAGACTTACCGCACCCTGCTTCGCGTTGATGAGGGTGCCTGCGCTTGGTCCTGTTCCTTTCCATTTCATTCACCCCGCCTGCATCCTCCCTCTTACGCACCCTCTTAAACCCCCCGGAATCCGCAAACTCCAGCGGCAGCCCCGCCAGTGAGCCTGCGCTCGCGGAGGCGCTGGGGCTTCTGGAGAGCCTTCCTTCAGAGCTGGACCCAGGAACTGCTGCAACAGCAGGAGCAGGAGATAGAGTGGGGCCCCCAGAGTTTGGTCATGTAGGCAGTACCGCAATCGTTCACAATCATCTTCAGCATCGGCACCCAGCGGTCCACAGGCGCAGCTTGGAAGCTCTAGATGTGGCAGACCCCTGGCGGCGGCCTGCTGCCACCGCGGGTGCGGGAGGGAACGGTGGCGCGGGCCTCAGCTCGACACGGGCGACTGACAGCCTACTTGCAGGCCCCACCGCTGCGCCACTGGGTGCAGGCGGCGTGTCCACCGCCATGGTGTACGGCAACAGCTTGCGCCGGCGGTTTTGGCCCTGGGGCCAGAGCCAGCAACAAGAGGGCTGCAGCGGCGGAAGCTACCCTAATGGCAACGCTGGACCGGCGGCGACGGCGACGTCAGCCGCGGGGTTGGCAGCTGTTGGCAGCGCCGGTGGGGGTGGCATGTGTCTACCCATCGGTAGCGTCGGTATGGATTTTGGAGCTGCCGGAAACGGTGCAGGACTAGGTTCCGCCTCCGTCAGTGGCAGCTACAGCACGTTGTGCGAGCAGGAAGGTTGCAGTGGAGGCGGAGGTTGCGTAGGGACTGGATCCATGACGCCGCCCCGGATGGATGCCCCGGATAGCCCTGGGAAGGCAAAGGCAGCGGCAGCTCCGCTGGGGGGTGTGGTGGGTGGCGGCATGGCGGCTTCAACAAGAGCAATCAGCGACTGGCTGTGGCGCGGCATGCTGTTCACTACTTGCACGGCACCTAGGCGGGCCATATCGGCCGGGCCTGCAGCTCTGGGTTCAGCGGCGTCGGGACCGGGCGTGGCTCGTGGCGTCGGGAGTGCTGGGCGGCCGACAGCAGCGACGGCGGGGGAGTCCGAGTCGGGGGCCCTGCTAATGGACGTGGGCGGTGAGAGTTAGGGCGGTGCGGAGGTCCGGAGATTATGGGTCGGATCTGGGCAGAGGGGGATTTATCCGGGGCGGGTAGGGGCCGGGTCCTCGTGTCAAAGGGATGAGCTGCATGGCTGCTTGCGTTGCAAGACCTCTGCAGTATTGATTTCTTGGTGGGTGGCGGTCGCCTGCATCCATGTCCTCACGTTATCATCCTTAGTCCTCAGCTCTCGTATCTTGTGGCGCCACAATACCTGCGTGCCGCTTTCGCCAAACTGCCGGGTGCGCCGTCTGGAGGGCCTTGTCTTCGGTCCTTCTTGCCGCTGGCTGACCTCCTGCCTCTGCCTGGTGCTCTGTTCCGGTCGACCCGATTCCTGGGACGGCCACAGATGGGTTTGACGATGAGTCCGACCCCGATGAAGGGGGGGAAGCTCGGGAGAGGCGGCGGCGGCGGTCGACTGTGGAGCAGCGCGGCAGCAGCGCGGGAGGGGAAGAGGATGGGGAGGACGATGATGGGTTGAGCAGCGAAGGCGAGAGCGATGGCGAAGATGCAGGCGATGGGGAAGATGAGGATGAGGATGGTGGAATCGGTATAAGCGGTGGCGGTCGTATAGGCGACGGCGGCAGCGGAGGCGGTGGCGGCGGAACTCAATCAGCCGGCGCTACGGCCGGCAGTGAGCAAGAGCTGCAGGTGGGTTTATGTTGGTGTGTGTGTGTGTTGTGGGCGTCTGTGGATGTGCATTGCAATGTGTGCTCTCCCAAAAAACCCCATGATACTAGCAATATTTCCAATGAATCTCGCAAAATAATTGCATTGTTCGCTCGTCTGGAATCCTGATATTGATTTGGGCAGTACGGCATAGTTCTGACCGGCCCGGCCCGGCCTGCACCCCCCTGCACTAATCTGCCGTGCGCACTTTGCATTGCAGGCGGGCATCACTGCAGTAGTTGCGGCCGTCACCAACCAGGCCACTCGAGAGGCGGTGGAGGGGCCGACAGCACTGCTGCGGGACAAGAACACTCTGGCTGCCGAGGACGTACTGCGGGAGGTACGGGAAGCGGATGCCGCCGCCTCGGAAGCAGCATCAGGAGCGGGGTCGAGGACTAATAGTCGCTCCCGACGGCGGCACGGGGAAGAGACGTTGCGCAGGCGGGAGCCGCGCAGGGGCCATGTCGACGGCGGCGGCGACGACGACATCACGGTAAAGCCATCCATCCGAGGAGTACGAAGTATTAAGGGCAGCGAGGGCGCCGGTGTCGCCACGACCGCGGCGGCGGGTCATGGCACGTCTGACCCACGGGTCATCGGGCGCGAGGCTTCGGATGAAGCGCTAGGCCGTGGGCTCGAGGAGGAGGACGAGATGCCCGTGAGCCCGGGAGGCAGCACCATCAACAGCCCCATAAGTGGCGGGCGCCTCGAGAGGTCAGCATCGGAGTACGAGGTGCGGCTTTACAAGCGGCGATTATATCCAGCTGGCCGCATCCTGCACCTCCTCCCAGGAAGTGCAACATTGGGGCTGCAGCCAGTGACGGCAGCGGCTGTGCAGGGCACCGGGGCTGGTGTCAGTGCTGGCAGAGGTGCCGGCACCTCCACCAGTGCCGCTGCTTGTACGATTCCTATCGACACCATGGCGGCGCGCGTCTCGGCGGCGCAGTCACCACATGTGATGTATGAGGTGCGGGATCCGCAAGCATACTCACGGGTACGGCTCTGCCGCACCATGGTCTCGGACCACCTCATCCCCGCCTACTTGACGGCTTTGGATAGTGTATTGTCCCAGATGGAACTGCAGCAGCAGCGGGCGGCGATGGACGCCTGGGAGCGGGAGCTGGGACTTGGCGGAGTACAAGAGCAAGAACTGCAGCAGCAGCAGCAGCAGCAGCAACAACAACAACAGCAACAACAGCAACACAAGCAGGAGGAGCGGCAGTAGGCAAGCCACACAGCACAAGCAGTAGTGCACGTTGGCAGCAGTGGCAAGGGCAAAGGCAGTGGTAATCGTAATTACCTGCAGCGACGAGAAATGTAGACTTGGGGCACTAAGTAGCGGAAAGCTGTTAGAAATAGCTAGATATCCGGAACATCGAACTTCCCGGCAGGGTGGGGCGGAGAGAGCTGCATGTGGACATTTCCTCTTCCACCTCGTCGCGGGTTATGAGGGAGCGTTCCTGTGGTGGTTGGCCCCTTCCTATTGGGCAACTAACGAGATCTCGTGTACTCATGCAAATCTCTTTCTGGTGCGTAAAAATGGCTTGAAACCCACGAGGTTGAGTGGATGATGGCGCCCTTTGCACATACATTTGCTGGAATGATCGTCCAGGATTTCGTACAGGCGGACGAAACGAGATGGGGCCGTTCCTGTGTGGGTTGGGCGCCGAACGGCTCCTGCTCCGGGCGGAGCAAATTTAGGTATAGCTCGTAACTGCCGCGAGGTGGTTACTTGATACCACAAACTGAAAGCGTGTTGCGTTTATGCGAAAGCGTGTGTGTTTTGATCTAGCCGGGTATGGTACAACATATACAATATATTATTACACAACGTGTATTGAAGTCACGGGCGTTTGGCGTTTGGATGCGTCAAGGTATCCTATTACAGAACTATATGCGAAAGCTTTTGGTCCTTTAGAGATTGAAAGGCAAGAGGATAACTTTTTGAGTTGTTGACGGGTGGTAGTTAAGTGTCTCGATCGGAGAGTGCTGGAGTTTGAGGCGCGACCAGGGTTCTGTTCGCCAAGGGCCCTATGATGGGGTAAGGGAGACCTCTGCGCGTGCACAAGTCAAAGGTGTAAACTGGCCGACGAAACCCTGGAATGTTTCCCGGTTGGTGAGAAACACATGAACCCGAGGCGGCCGTACGATGTTCGTTATCAGGCTACAGATAGGGCAGGTAGGATGTTGCGCGTGCAATGCTGATAGTCTGGTGTGCTATTCTCCGCTGCTCTCATGCATATGTCCGGTTCGTATGTGAAGGTGACAGTATAGAGTTTGTGCGTGAGATTGTGTGTATGCGGATGCATGGGGCGCCTGAGGGGCTAGATGACACGGAGTTAGCCAGGAATCGCATGCCGAGGGAATTCCGCGGCACGGCCACTTCGGCCTAATCGCTCATGGATATGTGTTGTTGCATTGGTTGAAACATTATGACGGCGGGGCGCGGCTGGTGGTTGATAGGATGAGCTTTGTTGGGGCCGTATGTTGACCCTAGCTTTGTTCGGGTGTGACAGCTAGACTGCCAAGTCAACTGCGTGTCCTTCTCACTGGTGAACTGCAGTTTGTGAAAAGCTGCGCTTCGGGAAATGCCATGCAGCACGGGCATGCGGCACGAATGTGCCTAACAAGGCTTTCCCGCCCACAAGCCCCCGCTACAGACGACCCGCCTGCACTCATCCCGCCTTGTACGCAGCACCCACGTCAGGCTCAGGTAGGTGTCGGTCAACAAGGAGCAGCTTAAGGGAGACACACAGCTTCAGTTTTGTAAATACTCAACGCAGTTGCCGGCATGCATCCAGGTACCGGCAGTTCACCAATGGTCAAGCCAGAGGCCGGAGTGCTTAGGAAAGCTATGCTGAGGCCTGCACGGGTCGGATTTCTAGCTTGTAGCGGCCGGTATCACTGGTTGCATGAGCGCCAGAGGGTTTTCGAGGCCCCATACCCACGGTAAATACCAGATGGCGTGACGAGGAAAGAGTGTGCATGCAATAGATAGTGTGCGAACACAGTGCTGCATGCTAGGCGGATGGTGGTGGCGAGGCTGTATGCGCAACCTTCAAAGTTATTTTGGAGAGCTGCGGCTTCTGTGCATGTGTGACTGCGCGGAGTGCGGAAGGAACGAGTCCCAGAAACAGATGGTGAGGTCCATATATGCTTGGATGGGTGTCATGCAGCCTGCGCCCGCGCATATATCAGGATATGTCGCATTACAACACCTGCCGCGAATGAGGCAGAAGTTTAAGCTAAGGGTCAGCCCTATACATACTTATTAGTCACAAAGTCATTGCCGTCCGTAGTCTTTCGTTACTTCGTACATACCGAGCCAAAACTCAGCCACCACGCAAAAGGAAGGCCTGAAAACCTGTTCTCATGCGGACAGCAAACAGACCAAATGATGAGTATCACGCAACAAAATAGCAGTCGCAGTAGCAGCAACAGCAATCACAGCAGCAGTAGCAGTAGCAAAAGTAGACGACAGCAGTCGCCATTTCATTGAAGCCAGGGTTACGCCAAGTTTCCTGGGCTTCACAGCAACATCCTTGCAATGCAACAAAACAACGCAGCGCGTTCTCCCAGGGGTGGTGGGGGCGGCTGTAGCAGTAATACTTCAGATCGTACCTGCAGTCCCGCGGCGCACTGTACAGCGCCCATCCTGCACCCCTCTCCATCTGCACGATTTCAAAAGCAAAAGTTCAGGATCTATACCTTCCCCCACATCCACTCTACTAGAGCACAATCCCGGGGCATGCACACACACACACACATGCACACCTCCCCGGGAGGCTTTCCCCTCCCCTTCTCAAGGGGACTCCTTGCGCGCCAGAGGCCATCGCCTCCCTCGGTAGCATCAATATTCGTAGTCGCCCTTCCCCTCGGCCTGTCCCTCGCCGCCATCCTCACACTCCACCGGCCATTCTGAAGCCCCGCCGCCCTCGCCCTCGCCTTCATCCGCCTCCTTGTCCCCGGGGCCGCCGCCATCGGCCCCGAATCCTTCCTCACCAGACGATTTGCAATCGTCATTGCCGTACCCAGCATCACCGAGATCATCCTCAGCCCCCGTTGCCTCCTGGCCTGCATATTCTGCATTACCGTATTCACCCTCCCCAGTACTGTATTGCTGCACATCACCACCGGCAGCGGCGTCTCCAGCTGCATCGCCATCACCCTCCGTCGCGCCGCCGCCATCAGCACTCCCAGGTCCCAGCTCGCCCTCTTCCGCCTGAGCTGGCGGCTCCTCCACCGCCTCCGCCTCTGGTGGATCCTCACCGTCCCCGTACCCTTCCTCCAGGCCCTCCGCAGCCCCAGTGGCGGCCGCCTCCGCCTCCGCCATCTGACCCTCCTCGGCGGCAGCTTCCGTGTCGACGGCCTCTCCATATCCATTGTACGCATCGCCATCGCCGCCGTCCGTGGCTTGAGGGTGGGTATGATGGACCTCCTCCTCCTCGTCAGCAGCAGCTGATGCATAGGGCCCCACTGCGGGACGCTGTTTGGGCAAGTCTCCCGAGTCGAGCAGCGGAGCCCCATCCTCTGCCGTGTCGGCCTCCACCACCGCCTCCGCCACCGCCATCGCCTCCGCCACCGCCACCGCCTCCGCCTCCACCGCGGCCGGCTCCGTCGCATCAATGTGTCCCTCAGTGAGGGCGGTGGTGGCCGGCGGCTCACCGTTTGCACTTCCCGAACGGCTTCCATACGCCTCCGAACCTCTCCGGGACGCACGAGTTGAGCCACTTCCGGACGCGGCAGCAGGGGCCTCTCCCGGCTGTTTGCTGTGGGCCGGAACGTACATAAGCGAAACAGGCAGTCGGTCAGGAGGAAAACATACCGGTGTCCGAGGAGACACACTGGTTCCCACCCGGGCGGTGGGAGACAGCGCTAGAGGGGATTGTTTGCAAGCGGTGTGGCAGCCGTGAGGATGCCACAGACTTGCATAGCTGAGGCATCTGAAGGTATAACACCGAAGTCAAAGAAAGCATGAACGGTAACCGAACCGGGAGAAGCAGCCCTGCTCGGATGGATGCTGTGCGGAAGTAAGTGCAACCGTAGAGGCCCATAAGGCCCCCTTCGCCCCGGCCGAGGTTAACAACCCCACAGGAACACAGTCGGCGATATCAATACGGGAAGTGATGCCGTACCTGGTATCAAGATTCCGCTCCCGTGACTCAGCTGCAAGCGCTGCCACAGATTCCGTGAGCTTCTCTTTGAGCTTCTCCGCTGCCACTGGGTCGCCAGCCGCCGGCGTCAGCAGTACACCGCGACCCAGCCGTGGCGACATCTCGCTCACCACGCCAGCTGGAGTTACCGGCTCCGGCCAGGCGCGGGGCACTCGTGCACTTGTGGGCCGGGAGGTCTTGCCCGGGGACAGCCGACCCGCAAGCCGCTCTTTGCGGGTGGCGGCGGCGGCAGCAGCACCACTGCCGGCGGCAGCTTTCGCTGCTGCCGCGATCGTGTTTGCCCGCACTGCGGCCGCGGCCCTCGCAGCCTTAATACCCGAGATCGTGCCAGCACCTGGAAGACCCATCTTGGTTAGCGCAGCGACCTGGGACTCAATATCCAAGGCGGCGGCGCCGGTCGGCCGAGTGGCGCCAGCGGCGCCAGCGGCGGCGCCAGCGCCACCACCAGCCGTGGCCGCCGCTGCGGCGGCTGCCTCCCTTGCCTCCGCAGCAGTGAGAGGACCTCGCAGGCGGGGCACTCCAGGGAGCCCCCGGACTTCATCCATCAGCCTTCGGTTTTGATAGTTGCGAAATGGGGTCCAGAGGGAGGATAAGTGTAATCATCGTTGTCGTCAGGGGTGGTGCAACGGGTCATTAGTCACTGCTGACTTCACACTCCCCAGCCGCACAGAGGGAGGACTCCGGGACGAGGGCCGCGAGGGGGAGCACTCCGTTTCCCGGCTGCTTCCCCGACCTATGGCGTGGGAGGTGAGACCCACCTGGCTAAGTGGGAGGTGAGGAACATGAGCGCCTCCACAGCACCCGCCGAATTAGGCCGCTGTACGGCCAGCTCTCGAAGTTCAGGGAGGGACAGCAGGGGGGGAAAGGTGGACCTGCGCGGCAAATACACGACGTACACGTTCGCTTTCTTCGGTTGTGGGCCTGGTCCTCACGCGGGGTGAGACCTGGGCAACCTTACTGCGCTTGGCCCGCACCGGGTGCTTGTCAACTGGGGAATATCGAACCCGAATCCTTTATAAACGTCCTTCTATTAAACCTTATTCTAAGTTTATTATTATTATTTAAAATTTATAATTATTATTTATAACATTAATAATTCACAATTATTATTACTATTTTTATTATATTTTTATTTTTATTTTTATTTTCTTCCATCTGCTTCAGTTGGCTTGGCTACTAAATGCTCGGTACTCGAAATACATTTTATTTCCAGATCCAATACGTCTTAATCTCCGAAAAGACGCCCTCCCCGATCCATGAGCTCACTTGATTAAGCGGGCCTCTGCCATGATGACCTTGTGGGCCCTTTGAAGTACAACCAGCGCCGTACGGACCATGTTGCGAGACAGGTTGTTGCCGGGGGGAAGCGCCAGGGGCACGGCAGCTGCGCGAGGGAATGGCAGGGGCGGGGGGAGCCGACCGACCAGGCGGGAAAGGGGCGGGTGAACAGCGCCTGATGCCACGAGGGATTGAAAACCCACTCCCGGACCCCCAGAGGGACAACCCGGAGTCGGTGGGGGGAGTGACAGTGGCGGCGTGGTTGGGCAGCCGGGAGGATGACTTTGGAAACAAACGAGCCTTCATAACGCAACGAGGAAGGGGGAGTTCCGGATTTCACTAACCTCAAATACACACATACACACCACACACGCATACCGCCTTCTCTCCCTACCCTCACGCAAACACACACGCACATTACCTAGAGGGTTAACTTCCTCCACCACCCCTTCACCCCTCCACCACCTTGGGCACAAGCTCTGGAGCTGACGGTTGCCGGTTGTTCAACTGTCAACCACTCAACGCAGAAATCCACATTTGATGCCGCAAAGTGCCGGCCTTATTAAGCGAGCAGGTGCTTGTACATCGGGCCCATTCAGGTCCGAGTCCGAGCAGCCCTCCCTCCCATGTCTCCCAGAGGAACGGACTGCGGCTGACAGTACGTGGGCCATAGACTGATCACTCACCCGTCGCAGTCACCTCCGCCGCCTGATCCTGTTTGTTCTGAAGCACCGCCCGCGCCTCCGCTGCCTCCGCCTCCGCCGCATCTAAGCGACTGGACAGCAACTTCACAAGGCCCATCTGACGTGAGACCTCATCGCGATAGCGCTCCATCTCGCTCTGTAAGTCTCCCCCCAGGAAGGGGGAGGGTGAGGGAGGGGAGGAGGAAGAAGGGAGGGAGGGTGAGGGAGGGAGGGGAGGGGAAGGTAGAAGGAGGGAGGGAGGGAGGGGGAGGGAAACGAGGAGACAGATACAGACAGCTAAAACTCAACCAGCCAAGCCGCTGCGTTGTACATGGTAATTGTGATACACCAAGATCCCTCAATGTGCAACTCACTGGACAAAAGCTGTATCTGCTAATCTTCCCCTCATCCCGACCAGTGGACTCTTGCGGGGGCCGGGGACCCACCTGCAGCTCCTGAAGCCGCTGCGCCCGAGAGGTTGACCTGATCTCAGCAAGCTGAGCCGCCAGCGCGTCCCTCGTGGCCGTCAGCTGCCGGATCTCCCAACGCAACGACGACACCAAATGGGAGGAGGCGGCGGAGGCGGAGGCGGGACGAGCGCGGGGACTCACGCCGCCGTTGACGGGTGCGGCGGCTGCACCGCCTCCGTGACCCTCACCGTCCGACTCACCGGCCGTGGCGGCGGCGGCGGCGGTGGCGGCGGAGCCCCTTCCCGTGTACACACGCCGCTCCGAGTTTCGAGCTGCCGAATTGTTGGGGTCGGCCCTGAGAAAGCAAAAGAACAATCGATGCAGTAACAGCAGTAGCAGCAAGCGGCGGCGGCGGCAGGGGGGAGGGTCGGCAGCAGCAGCAGTGGCAGCGACATGAAGTCATTCCGGAAACAAGGACACCGCTTAATAAGACCAATCGTGCAATTTCAGACCGCTAGCGTAAGGCCCCCGACCCCGACCCCGACCCCTTCAACCTTGGATGAGACCTGCCCTCGCCCTGCACTATCCCGAGTGGCTCGTGTCCACACCACCACCGACCGCCATGCAAATGCCGTTGCTCGTCTACCCGCCAACCTGCGACAAACCGACAAACGGTCCTGAACCGCCAAAACGCGAAACACAGCATCGCCACCGCAAACCTACCACGCAGCAGAGATGCGGCCCTTCGTCGCCGCCGCCAATTGGTCCTCCAGCCGCACCCGGGCTGTCCTCTCCTCCTGGAGCTCCACCTCCAGCTTGCGCACCGCCGCCACGGCCTTCCGTTGCTCCTCCCGTGCCTCCGTCAGCTTCAACCGCGCCACCACCAGCTCCTCCTCCAGAGCCGCCGCCGCCCTCACCGCTGGAAGTGACCGGTCGAGCAGACTCATACCCGCAGATGATGTGATGCGCTGCTGTGCCGGGTTGCGGTTCGAACGGCTGGAGGGCGGCGCCGTGTCTGCTGGCGCAGCGGCGGCGGCGCGCGCCCCTGCCGTTGCCGCCACTGGGGTGGCGGCGGTTCCGCTGCCACGGCTGACAGAAATGCTCCGTGCTGCCGCAGCCCCACCGGCGCCGCCGCCGCCGCCGCCGCCACCCGGCAATCCACGGTCCCGGGGTGTGCTGCTGGCCCGATGGAGCTGTGTGCCGGGGTTGTTAGAGCGGTTGTTGAGTGGGCCGTTAGTACTGTTCGCGGTTGCATGCACGGAGGTGTGGGGGTTGTGGCCACTCGTGCTGCCGCTGAGGGGTCGGAAGGCTGGTGTTGCCGAGTGAGGTCGAATCCTTGGGGTGATGAGGATGGGGAAAAAAGGGCAGACACCAACTAGGGAAGAGAATACCGTTTTGGATGTCTAGACATAAGCCCCTTCTTGTTACAGCTAACGAACACCAACTTGACGGAACAAAACGGTTGTAAGGGTTTCATGAAGATAAAAATCGTTTTAGCCGTTACAATCTGACGACCAGGAGAGACCGGGCGGTTGCACTCCATCCCTGCCTTCTGACTGCCTAGGCATAATCACCAGCTCCTGACAGAGAACACAAGAGGAAGATTTTAGTTTAGGATGTAACTGTTGGTGTGCCAGCTAGCTACATTTGAGCCTGGAGGCTTGGAGCCTGGAGGCTTAAGGGCTCTGCCTAGGACGTGCCGGGTTTCATTTTCTGTCCTTTCCTGTGTCATACGGCTTCAGGACCCACCCTACGGACTTTCGCCTACCTGGATACTCCCAAGGGGGAACCAGGAAACGCGGCGCCGTACAGGCGGTTGTCGTCCCCAACCAACATGCCGCCTACGTCCTGTATGCCACCGCGGATGGTGGCCTGGGCTTGGCCGAGTCGGGAGATGGAGACGCGACCAGGCGGCATCGCGTGACCGCTGCGGATTATAGTTGCGGTATTGTGGTCCTGGTGCATCGGGACGGGGGACACGGAGGACAAAAGATGGTCGCTTGCTGGGCGGCGATGCATAATTCGCAACGGAAACGCTAACCCAGGCCGCGGAGGTTAATGAGTGATGGCATTACATTTTAGTTACAAGTGGCTGAACGTTATATCTTGCAGGTAGGGCATGAGCCGCAACGTTCGGACGTGACGAGTTGGCATCGCCCGTCATGAGGCTCGGTCCGCGTCCCCTTAACAGGTTATGCTGAAGTAAGAATTCCATTACTCTAAGATTGTTTTGAAGTATGGATTCAGTAACACCAGAGCCCATATGTGTTCCAGTAACTCGCCAGTAAAACATCGCTTCGAGGAGTTAAGTTGGGCGCAGGCCTTAACCTTCACTTCCGGCGTCTCGTATTAATATACTCCAATGCTGTTACTTACCATAATAATTAATAACGTTGATTCTATCTCGACGACACGTGACGTCGAAATTGATTTACTTCAACGTTAGACGTCATTTGGGTGTTGCACTTATGTAAGTGTTTTTGATGTAAAAGCACGGACCCTGCATCACAGTTGCAGTGTTCGATGCCGCGGCCCATTATGGATCCTGCTGCCGTATGTAACCGTTTCCTAACTGCGCAAAATCCCTCACGAATTGCCCATTCGTTGCCGCAAATTCATGTCATATATAAGGTATTAAGACGAGACAATAATCTATGTGGTCATTCGAGCATTTGTAAGAAGCAACTGTTTACAACAGGTACTCAAAGTGGGCCTTTGTCCCATTTGCAGCCAGCCAGCCCCAACGATGAGGGGAATGTTAGGAAAATAACCAAATATACAAAATATATCATACATATGATATAGATAATATTTGTATGCTTTGTTTATCGTTTGGTTTGAGAACCACGAGTAACGATTGCATCGTATTAAAAAATCCAGCGAGCACAGAAGCCGAGACAATATCCGGTGGTGTGCTGCCGACTTCGTTCCACACTTATTCGTAAATCGACGACCCTAATCGGGACTGTCCTGCACCGAGATCTACCAACAACAGCTCGGAATCCTTATCGTGTGTAACACCGGCCTTACGGTGCGGCGCACATCTTGTACACAAGCAAATGCAGAGACCACCAATGATACAGGCGCAACCACGCATTTACTGTTATTCCCTGCCTCTTGCCACACCGCTTTCATCGACAACGGGTCTTTACCTACGGGTATACTCACCCCCAACTGCTAACTTAGTTCAGATACCGCTTCGACAGCTTGGTAAAGCTTGGCGTCTTTGCTGCCGTACCCTGCTGCAGCCATCCAATTGGCCGACAGCTTTACTTGAGCCACATCACCGACCCATACGGGCGCTAGTTTGTGAGTGCTTCCGCGACCGCCAGGCGTCCTGAGGCAGCTGCCTGCAACAGCGCCACTGGAGTGCGCTCACCCACTGCATGCGCCGCGCCAAAGGTGGCCACAGCGGCATCCTCCACAGGCACTTGCCAGGGCCCAACCATCTGGTCGCGCGCCGTTAAGCCCCCACGGTTCAATCACCAATTGTGATCAGAAAAACTTTGCTTGCCACCGTTAGGTGATGAGGAATACGCTCTATCGTCTCTTTCACGAGATGGGGAACCACCTCACAGTTAGGCGCGGGCTGCAAAATCCATACCAAGTGTCGCAAAATCCGGATATATAAAACTGTGTTGCCAAAAGGCTTTTATATTAAATCCAGGGATGGTTTTGCTAGCACTGGTAATGCCTGACGCGATAACGAACATTTTAAGGCTGATGGCAATAGCCAATGGGTTACCACGCACATCTTAATCCCAGCAAATCGGGGATGGCACACAGATCCTAAAGCACCACCGCCCATTCTGGCAACAGACGGGTGGGGTTCAAACTCGTTCGTTAGCGGTTTACGAGGAGGCCATAGAACGGTCGCTCGTGCAATTCTACGAGAAAATATTCCGATGGATCCGCTCTGCTTGGCCCGTGAATTTTTCGCAAACTTTCGAATATTGCGACAGCTAGATGGCAGACATTTGCTCCACACACTCCCTCCCTTCTGGTGTGGAGATGTACTCTTCGCATTCCTTGAACAACCTCTGCCAAATTTTATCGAGGTTCATCTACTCGAACCGTGTTGCGGGTATGCCTGTGCCAGTGCATGTGCACGTGCTGATTGGAAATACGCTCGGCTAGCCATTGGGGCGACACCCACTCTAAGCGCGCCATTTTTGGAGAAATTACATCGCCATAGATGTACATAATTCGCAGTATCATTCCCAAACGCCAAAGTGAGAGAGTGCTGCAGGAAGGAGCGCGACGCACCGTGCACACCGCTCTGCTCTCGGTACTCGTCAAAACATTTCTGTAGCGCGGCCGTAACGGCGCCCACTTTGAGGCCGCTCAACCCCGACATGACACGCGTAACGACGATTCTTCACGCGTCAAGCAGCGCAGTAGGGCCGAAGCTTCTCACCCATGCAAAACAATAAATTAGCTGCCTGGTCATGCGGGCTGAGCGCATGGGACGAGTGCGTAGACGACGGAGGGGTAGCATGCCCCGGCTCGACGTGCGCTAGCGTAGCATTGCGATTTTCTTCCATATCTCTGTATCCATTGTCTCACGACTCATCCACTCGCTCGGGCTCTTTGGCAGCCAGATTCTTAGGGTGATCCACCAACACATCGACGGACGACCCAACCGGCGGCAAACCATGGTCTTGCATCAGCGACTTCAATGGGGTTTGTACAGAAGAGCACATCAAACAAATACCAAGATACATCGGATATATATGTATGATATGATATATCCTGGTGTATCGCGCTCGCTCATATCCTGGCCTGCTCATTTAGCCAAAGGACCGACACTCTCGTTATAAAATAACAATTCTTTTAAATGATAAATGGATGATCCAAATCCATAATGAGGTCCACCACGTTCCCACGGTCCTGAACAGATAGGCGGTGTGTTTGCTGTTTGCGTCAGGACGTATCAAAGACATGCAAGTACTGTTTGTGCAGAAAATATGTCATCCATGAGTAGAAATGCACTCCCACGAAACGGGCTTCGACGCCCCACGAGGCCTCCGCGCCTCACAAGCTGCCGTGTGCCCAAGCGGCGACAAGCTTCACAGCAGCAGCCCCTCCCCCTCACAAACTGTGCAGTTATCAATAGCGCGCCCACGTCGTCACATGCCCCAGTGTCTTCTCCTCACCCATATCGCGGGCCACAGCGCCACCAGCACCTTGATCCGCAGCTCGAAGTCAGGCAGGAGCCGCAGCAGGTGGAGGACCTGTAAGTCCCAGAGCCCGAGGATGGAATGGGGCCCGGCAGCGGAGAGTGTAAGACATCGGGGGTTAAGAACACGAGCTGCACATTTGGGTTGCAGTGTTCCATTAATTTCGCCACACAAGACAATATAACAGCAAACAACAGAGTCGTACACACATGCAACCCTGAAGGCAGGCCGCCTCTCATCACCCGTCCCCTCCCTTTTCCACACCCCACCACCCCTCCCCACACCTATCACCACCTCCATGAAAGCAACCTCACCTGATACACAGACAGACTGACCCCACAAGCCAGATTGGTCATCAAAGGGGCCAACTGGCGAGCCCTCATCTCCAGGGTGCCCAGCAGACGCAACGTGGGAGCATCCAGGCCGGGGCCCCAAGGACCACCGCCGGCGCCATCAGCGTCGCCACGCTTACCGCCCTTCTTGCCACCCTTCTTTCCCACCCACCCCTTCTTCCCAGCCTTACCGCCGCCAGCATCGTCATTGTCTGCATCGCCACTCTTCTTCCCCTTCTTTCCACCCTTGTCTGTAGGGCGGGTTTGCAGGGCCCCAATCCGGTTAAAGTTGTTTTGGATCGGTCCTTACTATGGCGGGAATTACGTACTATGTGGGGTAGGGTGAAGGTCGGGGCCGGGCAGATGGCAATGGATTCCCTTTGCCGGACCCTCAACCTCACCAAACACACAACGGCACAGTCTTAATTATGCAAAACACACCTTTCTTTCCTCCCCCTTTCTTGTTCCCCTTTCCCCCCCCATCGCCCTCTGTTGGGTCCCCGGCGTGGGTGCTCCGCCGCCTGGCCGCTGGTACGTAGGCCCGATGCCGCACATGCGCCTCTGACTGGAGTCGGGCGGAGAAATTGCGGTAGTGGCCCTGGGAGAGCAAGGAAGGGCGGAGGGGTATACAGGGCCGGTGACGTGTATGCATGACATGCAACTTCACCACACTTTCGACGAACAGCTCTTTGGATTTGGAGCCGCCAGAGGGGTAGAGATTACTCACCAAGATAGCATGTGCGAAAAGGTGCTGGAGGCTAAAATGAAAAAGCCCTCCAAGACTAAGAGCTGTCCTCTTCCCTAACTGGCCTGCACCTCACCTTCCACATAGTGGCCGCATGACGCCAGCCCACGAGAGCGGGGTGGCTGTGGGACAGTCCCAGTCTTAGCAGCGCCTCCATAAACACACCTTCCCAAGCGGTCACGCAGGGTTGCCACCTGGGGACACCGGATTATCAGGGAGAGGGGGATCAGGTGGGGGTTGGGAACAAGGTTGCAGTGTGACCGGGAAACTGGGACTCCAAGAGAAAGAGGCCAAGCGACACCACTCCATGCCCTTCTCACATATTTCCCTAATCCTCTCCCCCCGACAAAATAACTGTCCCTCCAGGCCCTCCAATACAGTGTATACCTCCCTATAGATTGCCAGTACCCTGGCATGTGTGGTGAACTTATATACTTAGCTACCTTATCACTGATAACTATTTATTTGTGTGTTTTGTCATGTGCAGCGAACGGCATCGCTGCGTGGGTGTATGTGAGGCTGGCGCAGCAGTGTGCTAGCTGTAGCTCGGGCATCTACACTAGACACTGGCCTCACAGCCCGGCCCTGAGGCGTGACTGCGCTACCTGTTCCTAGCTCTGTCGGTGATGGGGCGTCGCGCAGCGCAGTCACCTACTCCTCCAAGCTCCGTCGCGGAGTTCTATTGGCAGCTAATCAGGGTGATCAGTCCTGATAGTGCCTTTATTAGGCTGATCTATTGGCGGCCTGGGCAGATGTGCGGAATGTGAACTACTGTAAGAGTCTGTATATTATTGTTACAATGGCTCAATTCCGAACAGTCTATATTGACCAGGTGAAGCGCTTCCAACGGGAAGTCTTCGCCTTAGGTAACAGCAAAAGATCACTGAAACGTACGGCTCTTGGATCCAGCAACGACCAACTGTCATTTACGCGAATCAGAAGCTGTCGGAACTGTCATTTCCTAACCGATCTTTTACCAGAATTGTCACGCCGTCAATGGTGCATGACAGCTGTCATGTGCAGTGAATGACATCGCTGCGTCCACGACACTGGGGGTGTGGACTCCCCCCCCAGAACGAACGAACAATCCATGCTTGTCCTGATTGGCTTGTCCTGCAGTAACCCCGACATGAACACGAAGTGGACGCGCGCTCCTAATGGAATGAGCCCCGCAGCAAACTACAAAGAAAGACCACCGGAATCCTAATTGCTCTGGTGTCTCCAAATAGCCCAGGGGCCTTATACAACCCTGAGACTATCAAACGGTCTCACTCGGCGTGGAGACCACTGTACCTAAACCAGAGCCGATGGCAACCTAACTGGCACTACATACCCGCCCAGAGAGGGAACGTCGAGCACCCCTGAGCTGTTGTCAGAAATTCAGCCCTCCGCTGGGCACCCATCACGGGGCACCAGGGAACTGAAGCCGCCTCACGCCTCCAACGGCGCCCCTAGCTGAGGACGGCGCTCCACCGCGGAGACCACCCTCACGAAATCCCATCATCACTGCCTGCAACTCTGTGACCCCCAACACGTCGGCCCCGGGGACTACAACCCTAGCTCCGTCAACGCCAGGGCTCCCTTCATGGGGCACCTCCGGCCTACTAATTTCTCCCCCCCCCAGATCCTAGCCCCACCTCATCCAGCCACGATCAGGCGCTTGGCCACAGAGAGATTAACCTCCTCGGCCGACCCACCGTCCCACTCTATGAAGAAGTAGTGTGGCCGCGCCAACACTCCACGAAAACGTAATGTGCCCAACGTCACCACCTTCTGCCGTCGCCCGCCCTGGCTCGCATGTACGACACGCCTGACTTGCTTCCCATTGAGGGCGGCGGCCTCTGCATCCCGACGCCGCGTGGTGGTGTTGGGGAAAAGAACCGCCTCCGCCTCCGGCAGGGCCATCTCTGGCCCTGTCGGGGCTTCACGCTTGAGCCTGACACACTCCGGGCAGACCCACTGGCCGGGCGGCACGCCGCTGAGCGGCGGGGAGAGGCACTGGAGGTGCCAACCCGTCCCGCATGCATCACACAGCAGCATGTGCGCCTCATCGTGTGGTGAGTGACAGACCTCGCAAGCAAGATCCGCTGATGGCCGCTGAAGCCGCGGGTCCACTATCGGATCGATGTCAACCAGGTGGCACGGCCTCAACTGTTCCATGCGCCTCCTCATACGCTCCCCATTCTTCCCCACCAGGACTACAACACCCATGGGCCCCACCCGCTCAATGCGCAGCACCTCATCGTGGACTGGCAGCTGCAGTGTGTTGTGCACCGCAGTGCGCCGCACGTAGACGTAGTCACCGGGGGCAAGTTCCAATGATGGAGGCCGGTACCGGCCCGACCGCACGTGGGCATAGCGCTGCGTGTCCCGATGTTGCGCGATGAGCAGGTTGGCTGCTGCGATGGGCATGTGCCGCCGCAGCAGCGCGGCGCGCTCATGGAGCACGGCCACGTAGCTCTCCTCGGATCCCTTGCCCGTAAACCCCAGCGGCTCTGCCATCCGCTCCCGCACGGCAGGAGGAACGATCGGCTTCACGCCGTACATGAGTTCATACGGTGAGTACCAAGTCGAAGCCTGCGGTGAGCAGCGGTAGGCGAGTGCCAGCCAGGGGAGGTGTTGGTCCCAGGTATCGCTCCTCTTGACGTCCGCACAATACTTGCGTAGTGCGCCGCCTTCACCACTCGCACCATCCGCTCGGCCGCCCGGTCTGCTTGCGGGTGACTGGCAGAGGTGAAGCGATGGTCGACGAAACACTGGTGTAGAAGTTGATGAAAGGCCCCCTGGAATTCTCCCCCACGATCCGTGAGCACCTCGGCAGGAGCCGAGAAGTGAGTGATGAGCTCTAACAGACCACGGGAGGTCTCCTCAGGTTGCTTGCTGCGCAGCGGGTAGAACTCCGCGTGCTTGGTGAAGTGTTCGATGCAGACCATGACGAAGGTGAAGCCAAACGGTTCGGTGGGCGGCAGAGGCCCCGCTAGGTCCACGCCCCAGCGGTAGAACATGCCCCTGATCGCCAGGGGCTGCAGTTGCACCGGGCGCGCCGTACCAATGCTGTTGGTCATATCGCACAGCTTGCAGCCGCGCACCACCTCCTGCACGGTTCGATGCATCCGGTACCACCAATAGCCCAGCTGCACCAACGCCAGTGTCCGCCGAATGCCAAGGTGGGCCACCGCATGGACTCGCCGCACGATGGCCTCCCTGTCTTCGGGCGGCGGGCAGACCCGTGTCGAGCCGTCACTGAGAGCTCTAAGCAGTTGATCCCCCGCCCACCGGTACGATGCGGCCCGTCGAAGCACGCGTCGCGCCGGCCGCCCGTCCTCCTCCGTGACCCCCGCCGGCGCCCCACGAAGGAACGCCAGCGTTGACGCATCACGCCAGACGTCAGGGTCTTGGCCCTCCGCCAAGGCATTCTCCTGTACCTCAGCAGCCGCCGCTACTGCAGCAGTGGCCATCACCACCGTAAGCCCAGGCGCCCGCTGTGAGAGCAGGGCGCAGGCCCATGGCGTGAGCAGGTTGTCCGCATCCACCATGGCTGAGTTGTGTGTCATCCCAGCCGCCAGTCTCGCCGCCGATCCCACAGCCGCGAGTGCAGCTACGTGATCTAGCGGGGTCAGATCGGATCCCCCCCCCTGCGGCAAGGCCGTGAGGTGCTTCGTCGCAGGATACTGCATGTCATGGGGCGTGATGAAAGCGTGATGCAGCACCATGCAGAGGGAAAGCGCGACCTGGAAGACCGGCGGCGGAGACGACCGCTCCAGCAGCTCCAGCTCCAGCTCCAGCATGAAGTCCCGCGACGTCCGTAGCCAGAAGCCCGCCGCCGCTGTGTAGTCAGCGGCGGTGACCTGGCAGGGCACGCGGATGGGGCCCGCGTGCAGTGGCGTGCCGGTGACCACAGGCGGTGGCAAGGCCACCCACGGCCGCCCTGGTAAATCACACGCCACATACGGCGGGGCGAGGACCGTGCACGCCGCCGCCGGCACACGACCGGCCGGCAGCAGCACGGCTAGGTTACGCCCATCAGGCGGGCGCAACTCTGTGACGCAGTGCTGCAAGTGCACCGCGTTAGCAAGGTTGGTGTAGAGGCAGCTCAAACGGTGAACTGCCGCGCCAGTGACGGCGGCATCCAGGAGCACAGGCAGCCCAAAGGGCCACCCAGCATCCGGCGCCGCGTCGACATTGATGAAGGGACCCTCCAAGAGGAAGGCTGGCGGCGAAAGGCGCCGCTCACGACGAAACTGCTGAACCCCCCCCAAATATCCGACAACTTGCGCAGCACTCCACACACTGTTCCCAGCCCAGCTACCTACAACGATCCACACAGACTCGTCCCCAAAACCCAAGGCCTCGGCAGCTGCAGCCGAGGCCGCCCAGTACAGCAGGTCAGCAGAAATGCTGAAGGCCGGGACCAGCTGCGAGTCCCAGGCACCTGCGGCGAGCTGACCGGCGAAATGAAGCGCCCAGATTGGCACCAGCCGGGACACTGCGAGCCACTCGCAGGCGTCGCAGGACAAATGAACGTAACGATGCACATGAAACCCCAAACCCAAACACGCAAGCAGGCCCGATGCAAGGCCGCCCGGCAGCTACAAGACACATATCCCCTCACCCCCTGCTGCTGCCGGAAAGAAGACATGCTGAACAAGCGCGGTATTCACTCCTAAAACTTCCCCTGTCCCTACCCTGAGGCGCAGGGGCAGCGCCTTGGCGGGCCGCAACCGACGCAAGGCTGCGGCCTCCCTGCGGATGAGCAGGGCCGCCGTTTGTAGTGTGACGGCACCAGTGACCGGCGGCCCAGAAAGGCTGCAAGGCACGTGTGGCTCGGCGGAAGGCAGCACACCCCGCACCGAGGTCTCCAGCTCCCCGAGGGCAGGTTGTCCCGCCCCCGGGGCCTCCAGCCCCCTGGCAGCGAGTTGCCCCGCCGCCAAGGTCTCCAGCTCGTTGTCGTAGTCCAGCTCTGAGGCCGCCGAGACGGGCAGCCCCGTGCTGGCCACGAGACACACCGCGTGCACGCACCAGGTCGCAGCACGTGCACGAGGGACCGGGCCAGCGAAGTGTGCAAGGCCAGCGAGCGGGCCAACCGCATCTGGGGCGGCAGCCAGCCCACTGGCCGGATCCGTCAAATCCTGACCATCCAAAAACCGTTGTGCCAGCGCCACCGAGCAAGCCGCAACCACCATGAGGTGGGCTGCGACCGCCGCAGGGGCTCCAGCAGCCGCAGGCGCACGAGAGAAGGCGTATAGCAGCCACTGGACGCCCGGTTACGGCACCAGCACAGGCGGCGAACGCAGAGGGTCGCCGTCTTCGTCCACTCGAGCTCCAGACCCATCATGCGCTGAGTCTCGCGGGTGCCGACTCAGGGTGTCGGCGTTCTGGTGCAGCTTGCCAGGCCGATGCGCCACATCGAAAGCAAACACCTGCAGCTGTAGGGCCCACTGCGCGTACTGCGCAGGCAGGCCGTCCTGCTGAGACATGAGCCACAGCAGCGGCACATGGTCGGTGACGACGGTTAAGTGACACGTGGCGAGGTACGGATAAAAGAGTTTGCTGGCCCACACCACCGCCAAAAGTTCCCCCTTGTAGCTGTCATACCGCCGCTCGTGCACGGGAGGTCGATAGGGTCGCGGCCCGGTGGCCGCAGCCGCAATTGCTCATGTCCTAGCACTGATGTGGGCCCAGCGCAGGCATACCCAGCAGCAGTTCAAACGCCTCCGCGCCCGCATCAGCCACCACTAGTGCTGGGACGTTGGCAGCAAACGCGTCAGGTGTGCCGGCGCGAAACACCACATGGAGCCCCCCAGCGACCAAGCCCTTCAGGTGTGAACGGCCAGCAGCGGTGGTAACCGCAAACTCACCGTCTGGGTCAAGCTGCAGCTCGAGACGATCCGCCAGCCGCTGCACAACAAGGACCACTGCGCTGCCAGTGTCCACCAACACCTCCGATGGTAGCTGCCCTTCCACCAGTAGTCTCTCCGCGGCTGAGCTCTGCTGAAGGTACGGCAATGGGGCAGCCACGCACAGGGGGGCGCTGCACTTGAGTGTGAGGCCGCTGCGGCCACCGGTGAGGCATACGGCGGCGGCAGCACGGCTGAAGGCAGCCCCCTGCGACGAAGGGAGTGCAGGCCAGCAAGGGCCGCCAACAGCCAGCCTTGGATGTCGTCCAGTCTAGAATCGTCGGGTCTTAGCTCGGACCTGGGGTCTGGAATCGTCGCCACGGCCGTTGCATCGCCAGCGCCTGGGGGCGTGGGCGGGCGAAGAGCATGAGCCACCTCCGCTGCCCCCGCCACGGCAGCCCGGGGACGTTGAGGAAATCCCATGGGCATGCGTTCCACGACTGTGGCGCCGATGGGGAAGACGGAGTACCCGGCAAAAGGAATTGGGATGGCCGGGGAGGGCATCACTGCAGCGTCGCCGGGCGCAGAGGAGCCGGCAGGGGCGACGGCATTGAGTGGCCAAGTGCCCGGTTGCCAGGGCGGGTGCGTGTGTGGAGGTGGAGGCGGCATCAGTGGTGACTGTACTGGTGTGTGTGTGGGCCGGTAGACAGCGGCTGGCGGGCCGGCATGGACCCCGGTGGCCGTGGCGATGGAGGGGGCGGCCAGTGGGACAGGTGGCGCAGGGGGGCGCCAAGCCAGGGCTGCGGGTTGCACGGGTGCGGCGACCTCTGAGACGGCCGAGGATGGGAGCTGCTGCATGGCGAGGACGCTCTGGAGTGTGTCCTCAATGCGCTGGAGCTGCGCCTGTTCAATCGTGACTGTCATGGAGGGCGCCGCCGCCCGAGCCAAGAACTGCTGCGCCTGCACGACGCTGCCAGAGAGATCCCGCGGCACCTGTCCCGCCTGCTGCGCCTCCTGTAACTTGCGGCACATGTCACGGAACAACCCCTGGGGGTCTGTGGAGATCCGTGATGCCGAGACCTTGCATGCCGCCTGGGTGTGCGGCGTCCGTGCGAGGACATGCAACCTACAAGTCTTGTGCTGATGCGCCTGCCACTGACCTTCACGGTAGACCAAGTCGGCTTCGGCGGCAGCCTCGGTGCTGACACCGCTCCCCTCAGGTGGGATGGGCGGGCTGCCGCCACCGCCTGCTTTTCCACCCTTGCCCTGGGCGGGCGCTAGCACCTGCGCAGGCACCGTGATGATCTTGTTGCGACTGCCGCCACTGCCGCCACTGCCACCGGCGGTGGTGCCACCAGCACTGCTGGCAGCTCCGCCGCCAGCATTTCCCCACGATCCCCCGCCGCCAGTGCCGCCTGTGCTGCGTGGCAGCAGGCCCTCCGAACCCTTGGCGTTGACCATGGCGTTTAGGAACCGCAGAGCTTGCTCCATCATCAGCGCATTCCATTTGTCCTCCGTGAGAATGTCCTCCTTGCGTCGGACCAGGAAGTCATGCCCCGCAAGTGCTGCAATCGCAGCGTCGAAGAACCGTTGGGCCTTGCGGACCTCTGGGTACAGCTGGGCGTCCAGCTGGTCAAACTTGTTATTGAAGCCCTGGACCGCAAGGTTGGGCTCCACGCCGGTGGGGTAGGCCCACTGGTCGAAGTCCTTTTGCAGGCGTTGCGCATTCAGGAGAACACGCGCCTGCACCTCCTTTAGCCAGAACGCGATGAGGTCCTGGCCGCCTCCGGCAGCCCGCTGCCCCCGGTAGTCCGCATGCACCCCACCATGTGCGATGTAGTGTGCGTAGTGACGATCCACCACGGGACCCAGCTCCTCAGGAGTGTATGTGCTCCGGAGGGGCGTGTTGACAGGAAGAAAGTCAGAGACCAACTTGCGCAGGACCTCCGAGTAGTCAGCACCCTGTCGCTTCCCGTGGGTCAGCGGGTACAGGGCACATTCAGCATAGCTCAGCGCATGGGACTTAAAGGCCGTGAAACCATCGGATGCCCCATCGTAGGCCCGTGCGTAGTCCCTAGCGCCTTTCATAGGTATCCAGTGTGGCGAGATGGGCGCCACAATGCAGCCGGGCTGGCGGGGCTGCGGGTCGCCCACAAGATCCACGATGCCAGTGGCACGGGGCGCGGAGCACTCATCAGGCGAGCCCAGAGCCTGGTGGATCGGAGGTGGTGGAGTGGAGTGGGGCGGAAGTGGAGCGGGCGGCCCGCCCGGCGGGCACCCAGGCGGCCCTCGTGGATGTTGAGGAGGATCGGGCGGGGGCGTGCCCGGGGCATATGAGGCGGAGGCCACCAGCGCGGCAGGAGCAACCGCCGCCGGACCCGCTGAGGGGGGTGTAGGAGCCGGGTAGCGGGGCGGTCGCGGCTGCAGCGGCGGCCTGCCGGGCTGCAGCGGGGCAGGCGGCGGGCGCGGCTGCAGCCTGTCCTCCAGGCTCGCATAAAGCTCCTCCCAGCGGACCATCTGCACGGGACAGCCAAGAAAGCGGGCAACGGCGGGGAGGAACGACATGAGATGGGTCACGGTCCAGACAGGCGGGTCTGCGTCGGAGCTGCTGGGAGCGCACCACAGCGTGCCCGAGTCTGGTGTCTCCCCTATCTGAGACAGGAGAGACTGCGCTAGTATGCCACGGAGGGAGTACCGGCGCTCAACAGCCATAGCGACATAGTCCACTTGTGCGAGCGACCAAAGCACAGGGAGCGGAAGTGGGTCTGGCGGGGCAAATGCGTCAGTGGTGAAGTGCATGGATTCCCAGCACGGGGCCTCAAGTGGTGCTGGCGCCCTAGGCTGGCGCTGATCCGCCGCCTCGGCTGGCGGTGGGACAGCTCCCATCTGCGAAGCACCCCCTAAGCCTTGTCTCCCTGATAGGACCCCCTCCCGGCGAGGCTGTAACAGGGCGAATGGCGCAGAAGCGCCAGAAAGAATGAAACTGACTTGTCGTATTTTGGCCTTAGTGACAATAACTTAATTGCGTAATAATGGATTAGTTATAACAAATCTAACGCATAGAACTTGGACAAGTCGCATGGGACCACTTGCATGCAAGCATTCGTACAGCGGTGTCAGTTGTAGAATGCGCGCCAGTTTCGAATAGACGTAAGGCCCCCTTTTGTACCAGGCAGCGCTATTTAAGGCGCCTGGATTTTTGAGACAGACACTTCCTTTACCAATATTAACTTACTATAATGTAAACTTTAAGGAGCCACCCTTGCACCACGTGCCCTACGGCATGTTGTGCTACGGTTCGTTTCCCGCCGATGCATAGGTCAATGCGACGCTACAAGGCGATGTGCTGTCTTGATGAATGCATGATGCATATGAATGATCTTGCATGAACATAAATGTATTTGCATACATTTATATATGTTTTGGCATGTTACCATTATACATCGCGACACATCTCATCGCATCATGGCAAATCCGCCTAACATGCATGAAATCCCGAACGATTGAGAAACGCATTATGCTCATGCTACGGAGCAATAAGTAATATTATTTGATATAATATTACATCATTGTGGCATACGTCGGGAATGCCGCACTCGTCGCGATACATGCCTTGCAACCGAATATCGTTATTCGGACCCTTGCATCATGTGAATGCCGCAAAGGCTTACCGGTTGTTATACGTGAACATCGCCTATACGCAGTAGGGTTGTCACACTTAGGATCGGCCTCCTAGTGTGAGTCGTACGGCGTCGCGATGCTGCGAGTATAACAGATGCGAGGACGGCTAAGTAAGACAAGACATTTTGATACCGAAGAACACTTCTGTGTTCAACATTATTATTGCTAACCGCTCTTATACTTAGCCCGAGCTAAGCCTGAACTTTGCTTGTCACCGCCGCGTGATGATTGCTTGCTTCCGGCGCTGACGGCGATTACATCCATTGCATCGCTTCGATCTGTATTGTTGTAAGTTATATCTCTTCTTGTCTTGAAGTCTTCCGCCGTCTTTGTTTGCTCTCGGTTGCCTTGCTGTACTTGCAAGTGCTAGCGCATCGGTATTGAAAGTCTTCAGACGCGCAGATACTTATGAGCAAACCCGAAGGAGAGGTACAACAAATTGGTATCGAGACAGGTTCGTTGCCTAACTGTCTCTTTGTGTCAAATCGGAAGTAGGTTCTATCCATGGCGAGTACCAGCGATGAACGAGGCGGACCGCTAGATACTTTTGCCGAAGACCTGGGCCGCGCCGTGTTGGACGCCGCTGTTTCCGGTTTGTAATCGTTTGATTGCTTTTGTCTAATCACTGCACTTGTTGTGTAAGTGTATGCTCTGAGTCGCAGGTAATCTCAGCGCTCCGGCATTGCTTGCCGTGACAACTGAGACCGGCTTGCACCCAGACCAGTTGGCGACTCTTATTGCACAAACTACGGAGATCAGGACTCAGCTGGGCAAGTACTTGCTGAAGTTGCTGAATCTCCTCAAGAGTACTGTCGGTAGGCTCACCAAATCGTTTGTACTCTTGTTTTGTCTTTGCGGTAGAAGTCGTCTTCTATTATGCAAGCTTAGGGTATTGCTTCGTGTTCCATGTCTGCGGGACGCGACGATACGCCGCTTACTAGCTTAGCAAGCCAACCCGAATTTGTTGTGGCTGCTAGAGCTCCAGATAGAGGTCTTGAGACTGTTGGCACGCGAGCTACTCAATAACCCCTTGTCCTTCAGACCCCTGCCCACTTAATTGTGCCGTGTTCAGCAGTCAATACGAATATGGACAATGCTGCTGATCCACGGGGTCTTCCTCTACCTCAAACGCAAGGGCATGCTGCCATTCCCGAGGTGATGAGATTGACAATTCCCGTACCTAGGCTTAAAATATCGCTGAATGAAAATCCTAAGACACCCGGCCATAGCATAGCCGATTCAACTCATACGTACGTGCGTGATGCTAAGAAGTATCTCCAGGCTGTGCATGGTGGCGATAATGATGGTATCAGGTGTCTCTTTGTTGGCAACACCCTTGAGGGCGCGGCAAAGGACTGGTATGATGAATGGACCACCGCCCGGATTGACTACACGTTTGACAAGTTGATTTCCGCTCTGCTCGCACGGTTTGCTACTGAGGTGCACGCACATGATGTTGAGGCTCGCAAGGTTTTGGCGGCCGGTACATATCACATGTGTCGGGGCGAAAATGTACCTGCGTACCAGTCACGCTTCGAAGCACTAGTGACCCCCATCACTGACCTCACCGAGAATGAGCGTGTCTTTTGGTATAAGCAAGGCCTGACGAAACTTTTGGCTAAATGGTGCGCTACTGACCTGTCTGGGGTGCCGTTCAGTCGTACGACGCCTTGGTAACATTTGCTAGGGGGACAGAGGTACGACTCCTTGCCGGTGAGGAAGAAGTCAAGTCTACCCCTCATGCAAATGCTGTGCAAGTGCAGGATCCGCTTGGGGAAGCTGTGGCTCTGGACCAGGAACCTGGAGCTACTCGCCCCGCGCCTACTGTCACGGCACGATGCAGCAACAGACAGCGCAAGGTGCGAGGGGGCGCTAGCTCAGGTGTCCACAGGTCAGGGAGAGCAGGTCCGAGCTCGGACCCAGCTAAGAGCAGGAAGCGTGGTGGTGCGCCGTCGACGGCAGCCGCACAGCGCTCTGTCCCCGATGCAAAGCGGACTCACACGGATGACCCATTGATGCCAAAATGGAATTGCAACCAATCTGAGTTCGAGCGTCGGAAAGCGGCCAATGTTTGCCTACGGTGCATGGAGAGCCATCCTACCAAGGATTGCCCTTTACTGCCACCATTTGTCCCTAAGCCGAAATAGGGGCTTGCCCGGGTTCCTGCGGAGGGGGCACCACCAAGGATTGCTGAACTAACACGTGGTCGGTGGTCATCCTTACGGCCAGCCATGAAGGCATTGTTGCCTTGTGTACTCGGACACATCGAGTGAGTCATTGCGTGATGCATCACGCTTGACGGACGCACAGGACTTCTCTGCTTCGATCCGCTGTGTAATCTGTTTACACCACGCCGTCCCCTGTCGTCTATCGATCTGTCAAACCACGTGGTTTTGTTCATCCCCTCGTCTCTGTGCGAGATGTCGGAACAGTTGGCCGTGTACAGTGTTGTACGCGGGTTCGATCACCGTTCACACCAAAGTGGACCGCAACCCATTTGAGCAACATGAAGCATGATATGATTATATTAGCATGATATACTCGAGTATATCTAGCTAATCAGGCATGTCGCATTATCATCTGCAATATCACGCTGTCAGTCAACATGTTTGACTCGAGGCTGATAATTAATGCGCGATCTATCCGTTGGCATAATATTCCGCGTAATAATACTTTGAATGTTATTACCTCATCTGTGTCATAAACCATACGCGTATGAGAGAAGGCGACGATCGCGATGGTTGGGTCGGCAACCGAATATCGATATTCGGACCTTCGCATATTGCATGCATTGCATCCATTAATATCACGGATTACGCGGTATTTAGAATAATGCTACGAAGGTACTCACACTTGAGATCGAAATCCAGTGAGACCTGTACTGCACATCGGTATCACAACGTGATAGGTGCGAGGACGGCCGCCTAGAGACCGAAGTCAGCTCGACGCTACTTTGGATTAAGTACTCGCGTACTTAATATAATCTAATTTGTATACATACGTTATATGCATATATATTCGGCCTGAGCTATTCCAGCATGGCATCTTCAGCCGTATGATGAACATTGCCCGCGGGGTCTGACTACCCATTTGTAACGAAGACTACTGTAAGTTGGATCTTTCCTTATTGTTGAGTCTTCCGCTGTCACTTTCCTTGCATTGAACCGCCTTGCTGTTCATAAGCACGGTAGGCACTTAGCTAACATCCAGACGTGCAGATCCAGTGCATGATTGAAGAAGGAAGGATACAACAAATTTGGTATCGAGATGTGTAAAGTAACGACTGCCTCGTTGTCCCGCATCAGAAGTAGGTTTTCGTTATGGTGAGCGACGACGACAATCGCCGCAGTCCTTTAGACACCTTCACTGAGGATCTCAGCCGCGCCGTCCTGGACGCCGCCGCTTCCGGTTTGTAATCCTAGACATCTGCTCGTAACTAGCTACCGCATTCTCGTTGCAAACGTGTATCATGAGTCTCAGGTGAACGTACACCAACGCTGAACGCGGTGTTGGCCGGGCAGTATCTAAACATGGAACAGATCAAGGCCTTGATTCAGAAAACCACTGAGATAAAAGACGGCCTTACGGACTACATCTCTTTTCTTCTCGAACTACTCGGGAGTTCTGTTGGTACGCGAGTAGTCGGAAATTCCTCTTGTGTTAAGTTGTCCACAAGTCTTTTAGTAAATTCCTGTTCATAGACGTAAATCTGTGCTCCATGTCGGGACGCGAAGATAGTTCCTATCTGGGCACCGCAAGTCAGCCCGACGGCGGTCTTGCTGCTAGAACTGCTTTTGTTGATCATGATACTGTTGGGACTCGTCGTATGTCAGATCCTATTGTCCTCCAGACCCCTTCACATTTGATTGTACCACTGTCGGCAGCGGCTACAACAAGTGAAGGAGCTGGAGCGCAACGGGCTCCAGTAACACCCGCAGCTCAAGAACCTGTCGGAATACCGGAGGTAATGAAGTTGACTATCCCCGTGCCTAAGCTTAACATATCCGCTGACGATAAAGCAAAGAATTCAGGACATAGTGTCGCGGATAGGATGCGGGCCTACGTTCGTGATGCTAGACAATATCTGCAAGCGGTGCACGGCGGGGGATGCGACTCCATTAAATGCCTATTCGTTGGAAATACCCTTGAGGGTGCGGCAAAGGATTGGTATGACGAGTGGACAACTGCTAGAGTCAAGTATACGTTCGATAACCTGATCAATGCTCTTCTCGCTTGCTTTGCTACCGAAGTTCGTTCGCATAGTAACGAGGCCCGTAAGATGCTGGCGCAAGGCACATACCATATGCGTCCACATGAAACCGTTCCTGCTTATCAGTCGCGCTTTGAGGCACTGATAACTCCTATCGTTAACTTTCCTGAGGAAGATCGCATCTTTTGGTTTCTTCGCGGTCTTACCGAATCCCTTGCGCGATGGTGCACTACCGATCTTAACGGAATTCCTTTCCAGTCTTACGATGCTTTAGTAACTTTCGCTAGAGGTGCGGAGGTTCAAAATTTGGCTGGTAAAGATGCTAAACAACTTAATCCTCGCGTTCACGCGATGTGAGCGCAGGAACTACCTTTGGAGTCGACACCGAAGGACCAGGGTCCTGATCGTCAACGCCCCGTAATGGTTGTGACTACCGCTTGGAAGGAACGACGGTATGATGCTCGCGGGTGTCAAAACCCAAGTAATCGTGGGTCCGCAGGAGCTGGGCCAAGCTCGGGCCACGTGAAAGGGAAACGGAGGGGGAGCACGCCAACTGTAGCTGCAATGCAGAACGCGGCTCCTAGTATTAAAAAGCCCCGGACAGAGGATCCGTATATGCAGAAGTGGGAGTGCCGACGTTCGGAGTTTGATCGTCGGAAGTTCGCTAACCTTTGCTTGAGGTGTGCGGGAGAGCACCCTACTCGCGATTGCCCTTTGTTACCGCCTTTCGTACCTAAAACGACTTAGGAAGTTGCCCGGGATGTGGAGGAAGGGACTTCTCCCGGGATCCAAGGCAGTGTATGTGGCCGCTGGCCGTTGTTGCGTCTGGCTATAAAGGCTCTTTCACCTTCCGTTTTTGGACAAATCGAGCGGGCTATCGGGCGACTTCTTTCGCTTGACGGACGCACGGGACTAAATCATTTTGACTCGCTGTGTAATTTATTTGCACCACGCTGTCATCTTTCTTCCCTCGATTAATCCGGCCACGTTACTTTGTTTATCCCTTCATCTTTTCGTGAGTTGTGCGAGCAGCTCACCAAGTACAAGAGACATCGCCGTCCAGATCCGAACACTGCAGCTTGCATATTAATTCCCTCTTATACCCAACGCAAAGTGGCGTCCCTGTTGGAAGGTATGCAATGTGTTCTCCGATTCGAGTCAGACACCGCTTTGTTTAACGGTGTGGATGTGACAGGCAGGCCAATGGTGCTACCCAAACTACCTTATGCTGCTGAAGTTTGGTTTGAGGCCCCTCTTTTGGATTCTACCAGGTTCGAGCCTGCCATAGGATCACTTTTACTTTCTGCGGAGTCGACTCCAACAGGAAATCGTGTCCCTATCATCGAAATCGGCCTCGGAGGTCGACTAATGAAGGCGCTCGTGGATACCGGCGCCAGCGACGACTTCATCTCGGCAAAGGAGGTGAATGCTTTGGGGTTGACCCCTCAGTCGTCTGATTGTGCACAGGTTACCCTCGCTGATGGAGGTAAGCATCCCATCGTGGGCAGGATCACCCTGAGCCTATCGATAGGCCCTCTGCGTGTTAGGGCCCAACCGCATGTGCTACAAGGTCTCTCGGAGATGGCACAGTACATTCTGGGTGCCGCGATATTACGGCAGTACCGCGCATGCATCGATATGGAGTCCACCACACTTAGTTTGTGCAAAGGGAACCTATCGACTAAGGTACCTTTCTTGTCGTACCAAGATGTCACATCAGAGGAGGGCGGAACTGTTGCGGAGCCTGAGGTTAATTTTGCTTTAGCGGCGATCGTCCGCCGAAATCAAGAACCCAAGCTAATTGGGCGCAAAGAAACCGATTGGATGATACGGAAAGGCGCCCATGTGTTGCTTGTGAGGCCACGGGTGCAATTGAATGCTACCACCGCACAGTCCACCGTGAAGGATCTTGAGGTCGAAGCCCTCCTGCATAAATATGCTGATGTCTTTGGTGACATCCCAGGGCTCCCACCTATGCGACCTGTTGACCATACGATCCCTCTTGTGCCCGGAGCACAACCCGTTTCACGACCTATGTACAGGTTAAGCCCGTTGGAGCTGGATGAAGTGAAGCGGCAAGTAGGGGATCTGCTCGCAAAGGGTATGATTTGGCCCAGCACATCACCATATTCTGCGCCGATATTGTTTGTCGGTAAGAAGGATGGGACGTTGCATATGTGCATTGATTATAGGGGCTTGAATGCGACCACGATTAAAAATCGCTACCCTTTGCCGTGCGTTGATGACCTGCTCAATAAGCTGAAAGGCTCAGCTTATTTTTCCTCGATTGACCTTCAACAAGGGTATAATTAGATACGCATTGCTGCTTCTGATATTCCGAAAACTGCTTTCCGGACCCCCTTTGGTCACTTCGAGTACGTGGTCTTGTCGTTTGGACTTACTAATGCGCCTGCCACATTTCAAGCAGTGATGGATCGCATGTTCAGACCGTATATCGACAGGTTCGTCTGTTATTTGGACGATATTTTAATATATTCCAAAACGTGCGAGGAGCACCTGAAGCATCTCGAGCTTGTGCTTGAGGTGATGAAGCGGGAGCAATTGTTTGCTAAACGCGCCAAGTGTTTTTAGGCGCAGCCTCAGGTGGAGTATTTGGGCCACATCGTGTCGGCCACTGGAATAAGGATGGACCCACGGAAAGTAGCTGTGGTTCACGAATGGCCTGCGCCTCAGAACCTCACCAAACTACGCCAGTTCTTAGGTTTGACCAACTACTCCATTATTGCGGCCCCGCTTACAAATCTGACGAAGAAAGGAGGTTTCGCTTCCCTCAAGGCCTGGACACCCGTGTGCCAGCGGGCATTCGAAGAGCTCAAGCGAATCATCGCCGACGACGTTACCCTCTCTTTCCTTGATTACTCGTTGCCCTTTCGTGTAGAAGTAATATCGGATGCTTCCCTACATGGAAGCGGCGCTGTATTGTTGCAGGAAGGACGACCGATCGCCTTCACGAGTAAGAAATTCTCGGGTGTGGAGACCCGATACACGACCGGAGAGCAGGAGCTGTTGGCAGTTCTACATGCTTTGAAGGAATGGTGCTGCTACCTTGAAGGCCGCCCTTTTACCTTGAAGACCGACCACAAACCGCTGACATTCTTACAGAGTGTCCCCACGCTTAATCGACGACAAGCTCGGTGGATGGAGTATCTATCTCGTTTCGACTGTACATGGGAATATATCGCCGGCAGAATTAATATTGCTGACGCCCTCAGTCGCCACCCCTCATTACACGCTGCGATTTTGGCAGCACCAGTTACTCGTTCTCGCAGTCAGGAGGTACCTATAGCAGCGGACCTCACGCAGCGACTCAAGGTGGCGTATGAAGTGGATCCATGGTTTGCTTTGCCAACTAACGTGGAACATCTGCACAAGTGCAACGATTTGTGGCTACGGATGGATGGCTCGACCACACAAATCGTCGTACCGAATGACAACGCTTTGCGCTACGATATTCTTGCTCGGTTCCACGAGGACCCATTAGCAGGACATCCTGGAAGCATGCGACTGGCAGAGCTAGTACGACGCTCGTTTTGGTGGCCGAGCGTGGTGAAGGATGCGGAAAACTTTGTGCAAAGGTGCAGTTTATGTCAGCGCAATAAAGCACTATCCGGTAGGGGCCAGGGTTTGTTACAACCTCTACCTATACCAGATGCACCTTGGGAAAGTGTTTCTATGGACTTCGTAGTCGCGCTGCCCAAAACTGAGGGGGGATACGACTCGGTGTTCGTAATGGTCGATCGTTTGACCAAGATGGTTCACTTAGCCCCTTGCACCTCGTCTTGCACCACTGAGCAAACAGCACGATTATTTTTCAATAACGTGGTCCGATTGCATGGCATTCCTAAAAACATGATATCTGATCGCGGCGGTCAATTCACGTCTAAGTTTTGGGAAGCGCTATGTGAACTCGTTGGTATGTGCATTCATTTGAGCACAGCATATCATCCACAATCCGATGGGCAAACCGAACGCACAAACCGCACGCTGGGTGATATGTTAAGGAATTTCGCGGGACGCACACCCTCCATTTGGGATACGTTTCTAACTTCGGCTTAATAACACTGTTAACCGCTCGACAGGTCAAAGCCCCTTCTTCCTGAATTATGGATTCCATCCTGCGCTACCCATGTGGCGAGAGTTGGGAGTAAATCTTCCGGCGGCTAAAACCTTTGCCAAGTCATTCCTATCCCGCATGACAGACGCGAAGGCATGTTTGGACGCGGCACAACAACGGACAATGGACTACTATAATAAATCCAAACGAGATGTAACATTTTCGGTGGGACAGATGGTATTATTGAGCACTAAGAATTTGCGTTCGCTCGCGGACGGTTCCCGAAAATTGCTACTTGCTGGATTGGCCCATATCCCGTTGTTCGCATGGTAGGGAATGTGGCTGTAGAGCTATCCCTACCTCCTGATATGAATATCCACCCCACGTTTCATGTTTCACTCATCCGTCCTTATCACGGCACAGCGCCCGTCACAAATGACACCGATGCCCCTGCAGTAATGGACCCCGGTCCCGAGACCTGGATCGCAGGCAAGCAAAAGGTGTATGATGTGGAGCGAATACTGGATTATCGGATTCGCCAAATAGGTCGACAACGATGAAAGCGGAAAGTGCACGAATATCTGGTCAAGTGGACTGGCTATTCTAGCGAGCACAACTCTTGGGAGCGGACGCGTAATTTCTCGCCAGAAATGAAGCCCCTTTTGGAGGAAGCTCGTCTACATGCCACGCAGACCCAATGATCTCTGCAGTTGATGCTGTTCGATGCAGTGAGGACGCTGCATACGGGAGGGGGGATAGTTGTTGTACGCGGGTTCGATCACCGTTCACACCAAAGTGGATCGCAACCCATTTGAGCAACATGAAGCATGATATGATTATATTAGCATGATATACTCGAGTATATCTAGCTAATCAGGCATGTCGCATTATCATCTGCAATATCACGCTGTCAGTCAACATGTTTGACTCGAGGCTGATAATTAATGCGCGATCTATCCGTTGGCATAATATTCCGCGTAATAATACTTTGAATGTTATTACCTCATCTGTGTCATAAACCATACGCGTATGCGAGAAGGCGACGATCGCGATGGTTGGGTCGGCAACCGAATATCGATATTCGGACCTTCGCATATTACATATGTTGCATCCATTAATATCACGGATGACACGATATTTAGAACAGTGCTACAAAGGTACTCACACTTGAGATCGAAATCCAGTGAGACCTGTACTGCACATCGGTATGGCAACATGATAGGTGCGAGGACGGCCGCCTAGAGACCGAAGTCAGCTCGACGCTACTTTGGATTAAGTACTTGCGTACTTAATATAATCTAATTTGTATACATACGTTATATGCATATATATTCGGCCTGAGCTATTCCAGCATGGCATCTTCAGCCGTATGATGAACATTGCCTGCGGGGTCTGACTACCCATTTGTAACGAAGACTACTGTAAGTTGGATCTTTCCTTATTGTTGAGTCTTCCGCTGACACTTTCCTTGCATTGAACCGCCTTGCTGTTTGTTGTGCTACGGTTTGTTTCCCGCCGATGTGTAGGTCAATGCGACGCTACGAGGGGAAGTGCTATTTTGATGAACTCATGAACGATCAATGCATATGAATGAACTTGCAGGATATAAATGTATTCGTTTACATTTATATATGCATTTGGCATGTCACCATTATCCATCGCAACATCGCATCATGGCAAATCTGCCTAGCATGCATGAAATCCCGAACGATCGAGAAGTGCTTTATGCTCGTGCTACGAAACGATAAGTAATATTATTTGATATAATATTACTTCATTACAGCACACGTTGAGAGCATCGCACCCGTCACGATACATGCCTTGCAACCGAATATCGTTATTCGGACCCTTGCATCATGCGAATGCCGGAGAGGCTTATCGGTTGTTATACGTGAACATCGCCTATACGCAGTAGGGTTGTCACACTCAGGATCGGCCTCCTAGAGTGAGTCGTACGGCATTGCGATGTTGCGAGTATAACAGATGCGAGGACGGCTAAGTAAGATAAGACATTCGATACCGGAGAACACTTGTGTGTTCCACACTATTATTGCTATACGCTCTTCTACTTAGCCCAAGCTAAGCCTGAACTTGCTGAATTTGCTAAATCTCCTCAAGAGTACTGTCGGTAGGGTCAATGAATCGTTTTGTACTCTTGCTTTGCTTTTGCGATAGAAGTCGTCTTCTTTTACGCAAATCTAGGGTATTGCTTCGTGTTCCATGTCTGTGGAACGCGACGATACACCGCTCACTAGCTTAGCTAGCCAACCCGAATTTGTTGTGGCTGCTAGAGCTCCGGATAGAGGTCTTGAGACTGTTGGCACGCGAGCCACTCAAGAGCCCCTTGTCCTTCAGACCCCTGCCCACTTTATTGTGCCGCATTCAGCAGTTAATATGAATATGGACAACACTGCTGGACCACGGGTTCTGCCATTACCTCAATCGCAAGGGCACGCTGCCATTCATGAGGTGATGAGATTGACAATTCCCATTCCTAGGCTTACAATCTCGCTGAGTGAAAAGACACCAGGCCCAAGCATAGCCGATGCAACTCGTGCGTACGTGCGTGATGCTAAAAAGTATCTCCAGGCTGTTCATGGTGGCGACAATGATGGTATCAGGTGTCTCTTCGTTGGCAATACCCTCGAGGGTGCAGCGAAGAACTGGTATCATGAATGGACCACCGCCCAGATTGACTACACGTTTGACGAGTTGATTTCCGCTCTGCACGCACGTGATGTTGAGTCTCGCAAGGTTTTGGCGGCCGGTAGCTACCACATGCGTTGGGGTGAAAATGTACCTGCGTACCAGTCACGCTTCAAAGCACTAGTGACCCCCATCGCTAATCTCACCGAGAACGAGCGTGTCTTTTGGTTTAACCGAGGCCTGACGAAACTTTTGGCTAAATGGTGCGCTACTGACCTGTCTGGGGTGCCGTTCAAGTCGTACGACGCCTTGGTCACATTTGCTAGGGGAATGGAGGTACGAATCCTTGCCGGTGAAGAAGAAGTCAAGTCTGCCCCTCGCGCAAATGCCGTGCAAGTGCAGGATCCGCTTGGGGAAGCTGTGGCTCTGGACCAGGAACTTGGAGCTACCCGCCCCGCGCCTACTGCCACGGTGCGACGCAGCAACCGGCAACCCAAGGCACGCGGGGGCGCTAGCTCAGGTGTCCACGGGTCAGGAGGAGCAGGTCCGAGCTCGGACCCAGCTAAGAGCAGGAAGCGTGGTGGTGCGCCGTCGAGGGCAGCCGCACAGCACTCTGACCCCAATTCAAAGCGGACTCACGCGGATGACCCGTTAATGCCAAAATGGAATTGCAACCGATCCGAGTTTGAGCGTCGGAAAGCGGCCAATGTTTGCCTACGGTGCGTGGAGAGCCATCCTACCAAGGATTGCCCTTTACTGCCACCGTTTGTCCCTAAGCCGAAATAGGGGCTTGCCCGGGTTCCTGCGGAGGGGGCACCACCCGGGATTCCTGAACTAACACGTGGTCGGTGGTCATCCTTACGGCCAGCCATGAAGGCATTGTTGCCTTGCGCACTTGGACACATCGAGCGAGTCATTGCACGACGTATCACGCTTGACGGACGCACGGGACTTCTCTGCTTCGATCCGCTGTGTAATCTGTTTACACCACGCCGTCCCCTGTCGTGTATCGATCTGTCTAACCACGTGGTTTTGTTCATCCCCTCGTCTCTGTGTGAGATGTCGGAACAGTTGGCCGTATACAGGAGATGTAGGCGTCAATATCCGGGCATCGCTGCATGTGTATTACTCCCTGCTTTCTGTCGGCGCAAGGCAGAGGCATTGTTAAGGGGTATGCGGTGTGTCCACCAGTTCGAGCCGGGCACCGTTTTGTTTAACGGTGTGGATCGGGAGGGTATGCTGGCTCCATGGCCAGGGACATCCTACTCGGTTGACGTTTGGTACGAAGCTCCTGATGAGGGTGCCGTAAGTTCAGAACCCGCCCTAAGTGCACTGACGTTATCTGCTGGGCAGTCGCTCGTAGATAACCATGTCCCGGTGATTCAGATCGGTTTGAATGGCCGTACTCTGAAGGCACTCGTTGACACCGGTGCCAGCGACGACTTCATTTCTGCCGCAGAGGTGAATGCGCTGGGGTTGACCCCAGAGTCGTCTGATTGTCCACAGGTTACCCTTGCTGACGGGGGTAAGCATCCCATCGTGGGCAGGATCACCCTTAGCCTATCGTTAGGCCCTTTGCGTGTTATGACCCGGCCGTACGTGCTGCAGGGCTTAGCAGAGACTGCACCGTACATAATGGGGTCTGCGACATTACGACAGTACCGCGCGCACATTGACATGGAGGCCGCAACCCTGCATATGTGCAAGGGTACTCTGTCGATTAAGGTACCTTTCCTGTCGTTCAAACATGTCACACCAGAGGGGGGCAAAGCTGAGGCGGTGCCTATGGTTAATTTTGCCGTGACCGCAATGGCCGCGCGAATCGAACCAGAGCTAGTCGGGCGTAAGGAAGCTGTCCGTTTGTTACGGAAGGGTGCCCACGGACTGCTTTTGAGGCCACGGGTGGGCTGCAGTGCCACCACCGCGCAGACTTCTGTGGATCCTGAGGTTGAGGCCCTACTGTCGCAGTATGAGGACGTCTTCAAAGATATCCCTGGGCTGCCACCTATGCGTCCTGTTGATCACACAATCCCTCTCATGCCTGGAGCGCAGCCTATGGCCCGGCCAATGTACAGGTTGAGTCCATTGGAGCCTGCTAACGCCTCTGCAGTGATTGAACCAGTTCCCGAGACCTGGATCGCTGGTAAACAGAAGTTTTACGATGTGGAGCGGGTGTTAGATTATCGCGCCCGTCATGTGGGCCGACACCGATGTAAGCGGACAGTACACGAGTACTTGGTCAAGTGGACAGGGTATACCAGCGAGCACAACTCATGGGAACCGGCACGCAACTTCTCGCAGGACATGAAGCTGTTGTATCCTTCCTTCTTCAATCATGCATTAGATCTGCACGTCTGGGTGTTAACTGAGTGCATACCAAGCTTACGAACAGCAAGGCAATCCAATGCGAATAATGGACAGAGGAAGACTCAACAATAAGGAAAGATTCAACTTACAGTATTCTTCAATTGCAAATGAGAAGTCTGCCGTCAGACCCCCGCGGGCAATATTCATCACTCGGCTGCAGATGAGATGCTAGAATAGCTCAGGCCGAATATAAATGAGTACAACGTATGTATGCAGATTAGATAGAGTTAAGTACACGGGTACTTAGTCCAAAGTAGCACGAGCCGACTTCGGTCTCTAGGCGGCCGTCCTCGCACCTATCACGTCGTGATACCGATGTGCAGTACAGGTCTCACTGGATTCCGATCTCAAGTGTGAGTACCTTCGTAGTACTGTTCTAAATATCGTGTCATCCGTGATATTAATGGATGCAATGCATGCAATATGCAAAGGTCCAAATATCGATATTCAGTCGCCGACCCAACCATCGCGATCGTCACCTTCTCACATACGCGTATGGTTTATGACGTAAATGAGGTAATAATATTTAAAGTATTATTACGTGATATAAAATGCCAATGGATAGATCGCGCATTAATTATCAGCCTCGAGTCAAACATGTTTGACCGACAGCGAGATGTCGTAGATGATAATGCGACATGCCTGATTAGCTAGATATACTCGAATATATCATGCTAATATGATTGTATCATGCTTTATAATACTCGAATGCATTGCAGCCTACTTCGGTGCAAACGGTGATCGAACCGGCGTACAACAGAAGCCTCTGCTCAAAGAAGCCCGCAAACGTGCCACGCAAGCCCAAGGACCCCTGCAGTCGATGCTGTATGAAGCAGCGAGGACGCTGCATACGGGCGGGGGGATAATTGTTGTGCTACGGTTCGTTTCCCGCCGATGTGTATGTCGATGCGACGCTACGAGGCAAAGTGCTGTTTTGATGAACTCATGAACGATCCATGCATATGAATAAACTTGCAGGATATAAATGTATTTGTATACATTTATATATGCATTTGGCATGTCACCATTATCTATCGTGACATCACATCATGGCAAATCCGCCTAGCATGCATGAAATCCCGAATCATTGAAGTGCGCATTATGCTCGTGCTATGAAACGATAAGTAATATTATTTGATATAATATTACTTCATTACAGCACACGTTGAGAGTGTCGCACCCGTCACGATACATGCCTTGCAACCGAATATCGTTATTCGGACCCTTGCATCATGCGAATGCCGGAGAGGCTTATCGGTTGTTATACGTGAACATCGCCTATACGCAGTAGGGTTGTCACACTTAGGATCGGCCTCCTAGAGTGAGTCGTACGGCATTGCGATGTTGCGAGTATAACAGATGCAAGGATGGCTAAGTAAGATAAGACATTCGATACCAGAGAACACTTGTGTGTTCCACACTATTATTGCTATATGCTCTTCTACTTAGCCCGAGCTAAGCCTGAACTTCGCTTATCACCGCCACGTGATGATTGCTTGCTTCCGGCGCTGACGGCGATTTCGTCCATTGCATCATTCCGATCTGTAAGACTGTAAGTTATATCTCTCTTCGTCTTGAAGTCTTCCGCTGTCTCTGTTTGCTCTCGCTTGCCTTGCTGTACTTGCAAGTGCTCGCGCATCGGTGTCGATAGTCTCCAGACGTGCAGATACTTATGAGCAAACGCGAACGAGAGGTACAACACTGTTCGTAAGCTCGGCGCACACCTAGCTAACATCCAGACGTGCAGATTCAGTGCATGATTGAAGAAGGAAGGATACAACAAATTTGGTATCGAGACAGGTTTGTTGCCTGACTGCCTAATGATGCTCGATCGGAAGTAAGTTCTTTCTAGGACGACTGTCGACGATGGGCGAAGTAGCCCACTAGACATTATCGCCGAAGAACTTGTCCACGCTGAATTAGATACTGTTGCTTCCAAATTGTGATTGCTTTTATACCTTTGTAGTTTGCTGCAATTGTGGTGTGAGCCTTCTGTTGTGCCACGGTTCGTTTCCCACCGATGTGTAGGTCGATGCAACGCTACGAGGCAAAGTGCTGTTTTGATGAACTCATGAACGATCAATGCATATGAATAAACTTGCAGGATATAAATGTATTTGTATACATTTATATATGCATTTGGCATGTCACCATTATCTATCGTGACATCACATCATGGCAAATCCGCCTAGCATGCATGAAATCCCGAATCATTTAAGTGCGCATTATGCTCGTGCTACGAAACGATAAGTAATATTATTTGATATAATATTACTTCATTACAGCACACGTTGAGAGCGCCGCACCCGTCGGGATACATGCCTTGCAACCGAATATCGTTATTTGGACCCTTGCATCATGCGAATGCCAGAAAGGCTTATACGTTGTTATACGTAGACATCGCCTATACGCAGTAGGGTTGTCACACTTAGGATCAGCCTCCTAGTGTGAACCGTACGACATCGTGATGCTACGAGTAGAACAGATGCGAGGACGGCTAAGTAAGGCAAGACATTCGATACTGGAGAACACTTGTGTGTTCAACACTATTATTGCTATACGCTCTTCTACTTAGCCCGAGCTAAGCCTGAACTTCACTTATCACCGCCGTGTGATGATTGCTTGCTTCCGGCGCTGACGGTAATTACGTTCATTGCATCGCTTCGATCTGTAAGACTGTAAGCTATATCTCTTCTTGTCCTGAAGTCTTCCGCTGTCTCTGTTTGCTCTCCCTTCCGCGCGATCAAAGCCTCCAGCTGATTAGAACGCAAGTTGTAACCAGGGGCTACCGCAAGCGGTGCCGGACCACTAGTTTCACCTGCAACTCAGAGTGAAGGCTCACACCACAATTGCAGTAAACTACAAAGGTATAAAAGCAATCACAATTTAGAAGCAACAGTATCTAATACAGCGTGGACAAGTTCTTCGGTGATAATGTCTAGTGGGCTACGTCGCCCATCCTCGACAGTCGTCCTAGAAAGAACTTACTTCCGATCGAGCATCATTAGGCAGTCAGGCAACGAACCTGTCTCGATACCAAATTTGTTGTATCCTTCCTTCTTCGATCATGCACTGAATCTGCACGTCTGAGTGTTAGCTACACGTGCATGGTGCTTACGAACAGCAAGACACTTCAGTGCAAGCAACGTGACAGCGGAAGACTTATAGATAAGGAAAGATTCAACTTACAATGATCTTTAGTTGCAAATTAGAAGTGTGCCGTCAGACCCCGCGGGCAGCGTTCATCATCCGGCTGGAAATGATATGCTGGAATAGCTCAGGCCGATAATAAATGAGTAAAACGTATATATGGGAATTAGACTGAGTTAAGTACACGAGTACTTGACCCAAAATAGCGTCAAGCCGACTTCGGTCTCTAGGCGGCCGTCCTCGCACCTATCACGTTCACGATACCGATGTGCAGTACAGGTCTCACTGGATTCCGATCTCAAGTGTGAGTACTATCGTAGCACTGTTGTAAATATCGCGTAATCCGTGATATTAATGGATGCAACGTATGCAATATGCGAAGGTCCGAATATCGATATTCGGTTGCCGACCCAACCATCGCGATCGTCGCGTTCCCGCATACGCGTATGGTTTATGACACGGATGAGGTAATAATATTTGAAATATTATTACGTGATAAATTATGCCAATAGTGAGTTCGCGCATTGATATCAGCCTCGAGTCAAACATGTTGACCGACAGCACGATGTCGTAGATAATATTGCGACGTGCCCGATTAGCTAGATAAACTCGAATATATCATGCTAATATAATTATATCATGCTCAGTAGTGTTCGAATGGATGGCAGCCTACTTTGGCATAAACGGTGATCGAACCGGCGTACAACAAGTTGGCCCCGGTATTGCAGTTTCCGTTGGGCAATCTGCCGCACCTACGGGTGGCCCTTTCCCAGTGGTTTGCGCGGGATACGTCGCGTCTCTGGCCGGTGCGCCAGACAACGCAAGGGGCTGAGCGTTGGTTTGGTCGTGTTTTGTCGCAGTGCGGTTTGGAGCGGCTACGGCCCGTGCATACCCTGTACAGTCTGCGTCGCGGCGGTGCTTCCGCCGCTCGCGCGGCGGGGGTGCCCCTGGATATTATCAAAGCCTTCGGCGGCTGGGCCACAGGATCCTCAGCGTTGCGGGAGCACTACCTCGACTTGGGGGTTCGTGGCTGCCCTTATGCATTCGGGTTTTTTAGCCCTCTCGCGGCCCGGCGCGTCGCACCAGTGGCGGGACAGTTTTTCAACCGCTGAGAGGGGGTTTCTCTTCCTTTGGCAAAGTCTCGTAGCAGGAGCTAATGCGGGCTATGTGTAGCTTAAGCCGGGTTAGCTGCGGTGCAGGACCTTACGTCCCATGAGTGGTACGACTCGAGGAGGGCGATCCATGTCCTCAGGTTCGCTATAAGTAGCACTCGCTAGCTTTATTACTTATCTTGTTTTTGTTGTTCAGCTCGCGCCCTGCCCTCCCACCCTGGAGGTCGCGTCACCCGCCTGTCGCTCTGCTACGTTATTTTCTTTCCTTTGGTTCGGAACGACCTTTCTTTGGTCAGGCCGTTAGAGCACAGCCAATCTGTAACAGAAATGGCAATGGCAAAGTCTCGTAGCAGGAGCTAATTGTCAATGTTCCGTGTTGGGCCTTCCCAATTACGTTATATTGGTGCCTAAGGCCCAGTCAAAGAGGAACGGATAACATTTCTTGAGCAGAAAAAAAAACGGTTGTCACTCCCACGTTCCCCAAAGGCTCTGCAAACCAAACTGACCAAGCACCAGGTCGAACCAACGCTCTGCCCCTTGAGTAGACTGACGGACAGGCCAAAGACGAGACTGGTCCTGAGCTAAACGCTGCAACAAGGCAATTCGTAGAAACGGAAGACCACAAAGAGGAAACTGCAGCACTGGGGCACGTTCAGCAGACACTACCCTACCTTTCCAGTTAAGGGGCTTGTACTGGAAAACCGGGATACCTCCCAACTACACCACACGTGCCCAACAAACCGACAGGAGGCAATCCGGACGCAGGAACAAACAAAACCCCAAAACAACAAATAAAAGCGGCAAGAAAACTGGAGAGCTAACCCAAAACTAACGGTAACGCCTCATACAGCACCCAAGCACTCTCCGCACTGAAGGCTAAGACTAAAGAGGAGGTGGGGGAAAAGGAGACCTGAAGACGCTCCCAACCCTTTCTGAAGGCTACAAGCAAGGCATTGTCTCCCGCACAAGGCTTAGGGTAACCCAGAAGGTCGTGAATTGTGTTAACAGCACTGAAGTATGGCTGTGCAGTACGCGCCTGGACAGTGCCTTTTGCCGCAAGAAACTGACCCCACAACAAGCCTGCATAGAAGGAAGCCGGAAGGAACTCCAGGCCCTCCATCACACAAAAACGCACAAAGGCCGCAAAATGAGAACCATAAGACCGCCAAGTACTAGCACCAACACGAGCCATCACGACCTGCACTAACTGTTGGAGACGGGCCGAATGATCTAACCCTGCAGCTCCCGACTGAAGATGAGAAACCAGCAGGTCCGAAACCACGGGAGGGGCAGCAACCAAACCCAGATAAGGTCATAACTAGGGGCCACCCTAGCAACGGCATTAGCCTCAAGAGAGCGAGCCCACTCTACCACTGCACCCGTACTGCTACGACCTGCCAACTCGGAGGAGGAACGAAGGTGCTCGAACCTCCCATCCCAGGAGCAAACAGCACGGTGTTGGATGGGAGGAAAACCAATGAAAGCCAAACGCATGTCCAACGCATAGCGGGGCATGGGGGTAGCTGCTCCCCGCGCGCCGCGCATGAACGCCCAATCTACCATTGCACTCGTACTGCCACCACCTGCCACTGAGGGGGGGGCAGGTAGCGGCTCGGCCCGCCCTCGCCCGGAGCGAACAGCGCTGTATTGGAAGGCAGGAAGACCAGATCCACCGGTAGCTCCATCAGCAGCTGCCACCATGGTTGTGCCGTAACAGAAATGGCTTTTGTTCCGAGATCACAACTAAAGGCGCATTACGTAGAGGATGGTGGTAGACGATGAATGGTGGTTGGCCGCGTTCATGTACAACTCTGCCTACCTGCTTGAGAAAGGATAAAAATAGTTAAATCCAAAATGATTCTAATGCAATCCACAAACGCAGAGATATTACAACCGCAGCGTCTATGGGAGCCCTCGACCCAGGGCCGACCTGGACCAGAGCAGACCCCTGCTCCGCTCTCGACTTGTGCCGAAACGTAGTGCAGATGAGAATGGACTTTACAGCCCATGAAGTTTTGTTGTCGTTAACCTAATTTCCCAGCTCATGCCAGGATCCTCGAACGGAGCCACAATACCAGTACTTCGGTAGTTTGGTGTCCTGTCCTTGCAATGTGATCGCAGGCATAGGCTGTAAACAGGTAGATAATCGTATGTGTATGGTGTTAATGGCCACTTAGGATACTTGAAACTTGATTTGCATTGAGACAAACCTAACCACCTTCCGTTTGTTCGTTTGCACAAATTGTCTCAATCTATTTTTACCCCAAGGCGAACTTCATTGACGCTGATGACGAATTTAGCGACTGACCGCATCATCTCAGTCGGGAAAAGGCTCCGTTGAAGGTAAGTCCATGACCAATACAGTCACAGGCATGCATGAGGCTGACCTAGCTTCGTTCAGCGAAGCAAGATAGGAACATATTTTAAAAGCGGGCCTCAACTGCAGCTTAATATCACGATTAGCACGTCAGAAAGATTGAGTGCGTCCGCTATCCACGCCACTTGATAGAAACGGACTAGAATTATTAAGAAAATGCAGCATTCAGAGCTGCCATTTTTAAATACCGAAACGTATGTAGTTCATTTCATTTTGCATGCAACACACTCGCAGACTTTCGTTCGACCCCCAATTATGTAACCTGCACTTTTGACCTCCTACCTGAATATCCAGATTCAGGATCCAGAACCCAATCCTGAACGCACCAAAGCCAGCGCGCGCTCTATACCCGTACAGAAGGCCCGGTCCATATACAAGAGCATCCCTATCCCCATTCCTCAATGCGAACTTCCACGATGCAGCATATTTCCCCTCTTGTGGGGGACCGCGGGTCCCCCCAAGGTCCCCGGGTCCTATGCCACGAGCCCTATGCCCCAGCATCGTCCGCTGCTTTCCCTTCTGTTCCCCCAGGGTCCCGCCGTCAGACGCCGCACAGGCCGCAGCGGGATGCCTGGCCGACCTCAAGCGCATGCTTAAAGCTCCGTGTCTCCCCTCTCATGTATCGCTTGCTGCTATCTCAGAAGCCCTTAGGCAGCTGCAGAGGTTTGGCGGCCGCCCTCCCCCTGGACCCAAGGCCCCGTGGTCGCACGACTGCGCTCTTCTGCTCGCCCTCCCGCAATGGCCCCAGACGCGGCACAACGGCTCCCCCCCCAACAGCGAAGAGCGGCGCGAAAGGTGAGCCACCCTCTTGTGCGGGGACTTGGCTCGCGAAGTGGGTGTTTAGTTGAATTAGACGCTGCAGGAAAAGGGGGGGGGCATCCCGAGGGTGAGGGCACGGAGGAGGGAGACCGGGGAGGGTTGTCAGACCATACAATCAAAACACACGGGGAACCCCTGCCGCCCCCCGACCTCCGCCCAATCTCCAACGCCGAATCCTGACGACCTCTCAACTCCCAACAGCAACGTTCTAGTTACGCCGTTACACCTACCTGTACCGCCTGTCGCCGTTGCGCAAAGCTCCATGAAGGGTTTCGGAGCAGCGTTTCCAGGTAACGCCGCGACTGGGGACCCAAAGGATCACCTGCAAGCCGCACCGAAAAATCAAAACCAAATAATGCCGTACATCCAAGTGTAGCTTGTTTAAGGACTTACATGAGGACTGTAGTCGGGAAAAAACATCTTTTTGATTTGTTAATATCCCTACCCTGACACACTCCCTCTCCCCGCGCTCCATCTCCTTCCCTTCTCCCTGGCGCACATCACGTCGCCCCACCGCCCCACCGCCCCACCTATTGGAATGCTCTCCTCGAGCATCTGCTGCAGGTACACCTCGTCGGCCTGAGGCACGATACGACAGGTCACATCAGACAGGCCGTATCGAGGCGATGGTGGAGGCGGTGGTGAAGCAGACGGAAATCTTCGAACGACCCGAAGGGAAGACACGTATTTGCCAGGAGCTAACGAGAGAGCGTGGGGGCGAGATCGGCAGCACGTGAAGGGTGGCGGCGATATGGGGCGGCGGTAACTGGCAAGGTGCGGGAGAGGGGCCGGAAATGCATCCGAATACAGACAGACACACGGACATGTCCTCGGCAGCAAGCCTCTTCCCCGGCCACTTCTGGCAGCGCTGATCGGAACCTCACAGCCAGAAGGGGCGGAGCCAGGCAGTCCGCTCTCCCCGCGAAGGGCCACCCCTATTTCCGACACCAGACCTGTACCTGGTTCTATTTACCACTGCATCTATTACACTGCACACGCGCCGTATTCACCCCCCCCCTCCCCTCCCCCTCCAACCGGCCCCTCCGGTGGACTAACCCGTGGATTAAAGAAGCCGCTCTGCCCCGCCGAGGCCACGCGCTCCTCCCTCTCCGCCCGGCCCGCCTCCCATTCCTGCAGCGCCGCGTCCCGGTACACGCTCCACTCCGTATCCCCCAGCGGGCTTTGGCCCTTCAGCGGTCGGGGGAAAGAACCAAAAGCGTCAAGGAAATTTCGTCGAGATAGGGGTCCTCAAAACAACATATTCAGTGCGGAATGATGTTCGGTTGAACAATGACCAACGAGGGAAGATCGAATAGCATGAGATACTCTCCTGATACTGCAGGCCAATACTGGGACTGCATCATGTCTGGCGATGAGGGAACGCGATACCCCCAAATGCCGCAAACGCTTCCAGAGCCAGTAGGGCCCCCCCCCTCGTGACCTCCCCCTCGAGCAATGCGGTGTCACACCCTCCTGTATGTACACTCCAGTGTGTTTGAGGGAGAGTGGGGGTTATCCCATCATTCCCCCTCACCCCATGGCACTGACCAGTGCCTTCAGGTACGCGTCCAACTGAGGCCGCATGTCTTCAAGGAAGGCTCCCGCACTGCGTCTCAACGCCGGATCCGTCCAGTTGGCGAAGGTGGGTCGGCAAGGGGTGGAGGCAGTCGTGGCGGTGCTCTGCGCCAATCCGCTCACTGGAAGATGCAGCCGCGGGTCGTGGGTCATCTGAGCACAAGTGGGTGGCGCGCAGAGGGGTCAGCAAACGTAACCATGAAGATCGGACGGAGGGACGGGAGTGGTGGGAGTCCTCCAGCCAAGCGCGGAGGGGGATACAGCGTTTGCTGCCTGCGAGGTGCAACGCCGCGGACAACAGCCCTGGGGTTGGGATGGTCGCCGTGTTTTGCGTGGCTGGACAGGTGAGGGCGCTTCTGTCCACCCCTAAGGTAAGGCTCTTCAGTCGCCCTCTACTCCATCACGGTGACTCCATCACGACGGGGAAAATCTAACGCTCCTTCCGGATGGGGTGACAAGCAAGAAGAAGGGCACATACACTCACATACACACACGCACACACACGCACAGGTGAGTCGGTGCCTTTCGCAGTGGCCTGACCGTGAGGTATCGCTCCACGTCCATCTCCATGTGCTGCAGCGCCAACATCTGGTGAGTGCTGGACAGCTTGGGGCTGCTGGTGCTGAGGGCAAGGGCCTGAGGAGTGGCGGGAAGGGGGAAGTTTGGGAAGTCGTTTCCGAGGGCCTTATGATTTAGGTCACAGCGCAGTACGAGCCGGGGACGGGGGCTCGACACGGAAGGCGGGGGGCGGTCCAGACCAACTGGCCAACGTGACGCACGAAGTGTGTGCTCCGGAGCAATGTGGGGCATTGCAGGCGAAACATGTGTCAGCGCACTGGGGCGGCGGGGAAGCAGCGGCCGCCGCCACAGGCCGCCATGCAACCCGGAGCAAGTCGTGACTAACCAGCGGCAATCGTCGTCCCCATCCCATCACTGACGCATCCCATCACCGACCCATTCATTCCATCACAAATTTCGCACCCCGTGCTGCTGCGGACCGGATCCTAGTTTTGCCGTGACTGCTTCCATGCAGCATCCAGCTCCCTCCCCTCCAGCAGCCTTGCAGAGCGAGATGGACACGTTTTAAGAAACGACCGGCCCTCCCTCTACCCGGGCAGACGATGACTCCACTAAGTGTGGAACAGAACAATGGACCCGCCTGCAGCCAGGATGCGAAGTCAACGGCACCAGTGGGGCCCAACAGGGCTGCCAGCGCCGCCGGCACGTGGCCCGCGGCTTCCGATCCTATGCCGCCGCCGCTCAGAGACCACTCCGCAAGCTCACGCGCCGCTATCTCCGCTGAGGCAGCAGTCCCGTCGCCGCCGCCGGCACCTTCCGCCGCCGCCACGGCCCGCCGCTGCTGCTCCGCCACAAGGACAGCCAGCGCTGTGAGCTTATTTCGCTGTGACCTGGCCTCCTCCGGCGTCACCGACACCTTCGCCGCATCAGCAGTGAGGAAGGGCGTGGGGATGAGGGCTGAGATGTTAAGATATGATACGACCCCCGGCAGACGCAGAGAACCCCCTGTATTAACTCCTTGCAACGTCGATAAAAGGGACTTCAAGCTCAAGCAAACTTATAAGTATGTTTGTAATTCGGGAGATGCTTATCCTAAAACCCTAAAACCCTGAGTCAACAACCCATCCCTCCTGGCGAGGGCGGCCCCCACCTTTCAACGCTGGCCAAAGGTGCTCAGGCCAACCATCATTGGCCCCCCTTAACCCAACCATTTCCCCGTTTTTCCCGCTGCTCCGAAACCCACCTGTAAGCGCAGGAAGCGCAGTAGCAGCCCCAGCAATGGTGCCGGTAGTACTAGCAGTCCTTTGCGCGCCTCCGCCAGCCAGGTCTGACGTTACGTGAGGGATCCGAAGATGTAATGTCAGCATATGAATAAGCAACAGTCGCAAACCACATCACGGCTGAGTTGGGAACGGATGACGTGCGTGAGTTTGTGAGGAGGTTTCGGAGCGAAGTCTTTTGGGTTACACGTCATGATGGTGGCTGCGACTAGTCAGCGCGTCCAGGGGGCGGGAGGGGCGGGAGGGGCGGGGGAGAAGTAGCGAGGAAGGAGGATGACGGGAATGCATTGTAAAGACACACACGTGTCAATATCTGTCGGCAACAGCCCTCCCATCTTCCGGACCCCAAGACGACGCAAGACGGCGCCCTGGTCCGTCGTCCCCTCCCCGGCCTACCTGGACATCGCCGACGCCTTGCAGCACGGCGCCCTCCCCTGCCGCCGCCAGTGCGTCCGCCACCCGCCGCCGCTCCTGAACCACCGCGGCGTCGTCGCCACCCTCGGCGCGGAGCACGAAGTAACTGTCGTAAAACAGCCGCGACGGTGGCGGCAGCGCCTGTACGGCTGCGGCGAGCACAGCGTCGGACGGAAGAGGCCGCGGCACCTGTGGAGTTGGCGGAGTCGCCACGTACCTGCCAGGCGCACCACGTGATACACCTCGGGAACCGCCCCGTATCTCCAGCTGACAACTAATCCTTTTACAACAACCTGATTGTGACGTCATGCCTCATTTGTCTCGTCTCAATAGTAAGAGGCCGAATACCTCGTAAACACAGGCTAAGAGAATGCGGGGTTGCAACATCGGCAGCATCTCCGCACCGCGGAAGACAACACGGCTAATGGCTCGCGGACCTCGCTGTCGGGAGCTGCTGTGTACGAGTGTAATGCTCTTATGCTCCACCGCGGTGAAGGGACTCCATGATCCACAGCCCTTGGTTAAGGGACTCGACTACTCATGGTACGAGTACCTCGTAGCCGCCTGTACCTACCTGTCATGCACAAAGTCAAGCTCCGCCGCCACAGCCTCTTCCTGTAATAATGCAGCGGCGGTTGTGGCACCTGCACGGTCGGCAAGCGCCGCCCGCCACGCCTCATTCGCGTCGCCGTACAGTGCTGCTGCTAGCGCCGCTGTTCCACCCTGCATGCGCCCCGTTTCCAGCAGCCGCAGCACCAGCGCCTCACGGAGCTCCGGAACCATTTCCCGCAGACGGGCGAGGCTGCCGTATCCACCAGAAAGCAGCCCCGAAACCAAGGGTGCTCCCACGGCACGTAGCCAAGCCTGGGTCGCCGCCGCCTCCGGTGCCAAAGCGAGTTCACCCGATGATGGTTGCGGAGCGACCAGCGCCAGTGCTCGGCCCGCCGCCGCCAAGCGTTGACGTGCAGCGGCGAGGCGGGACTCTAATGCAGGCGGTACAAGCAGCGCCGCCGTCCCGTCGGACCCCACACCGGCCCCCCCCAGCCTCGCAGAAAGCTGAGATAGCCAGGTTTGCAGGTCCTGCTCCGAAACCTGCATTTCGTCGACGTGGCGGTGGCACAAAACAAGTATGGCATTTTGTACCCATCTCGATGCCTCCACAGGAATACGTCTTCAGGTGAGCCAATGAGGGGGCTTCCGTTTCAGGGGCCTATGTCGCCGTCAAGCTCACGACAGCACCAGCCTGCATTCGATGCCCCATACCTTCAGTTCGTTGAGGGACAACAGCTCCCTCGGCTCCAGGGGCAGACCCAATAAGTGGAGCGCCGCCACTGCTTCACGCCGAACTCCCGACGCGCCGCCGGCGCAGCCGAGGAGCTCCTCCGCATGCCGCAGAAGCGTCGTCGCCGCCAGCCAGTCCGCTGCCGCCACGCGCTGCTCTGCTGATGGCGGTGGCACCGCTGCACCCTCCGCGCGCGGCGTACCCAGTGCCAGCGCCGTCAGGGCCGCGTCCGCGTCCAGCGGCGCATCTCCCCCAGTCCCCGCGAGCCCAGACATCTCCAACGCCTTTGCACGCGCCGCCGCCGCCGCTGACCTCAGGGTTGGCAGCAGCCAAGCATCCTGTGAACCCGACGGCGTCACCACTGGCGCCTTCTGCCGCTGCTTTTCCTTGCCGCCGCCGCTGCTTGGTGAACCCTGGTCCAAAGCTGCAGCTGCTGCTGGCGGCAGCGTCGGTGGGACATCCGCTGCTGGCCTCAACCCCGCCAGCTCCAACGTCGTCGCCAAGGCCGGGTTCCGGGAGGCGGCGATGTCCAGGAGCTGCTGCAGTTGGGGAAGCGCTAGAAGAGCCTCCCAAGTAGGGACGTAGGATGCAGCGGGTGACGCAGCTTGCTGCGACAGCGGCAGCGACGCCGCCGCCGCCGTCACCAACACTTGAGGGCCTGCAGCAAAGGCGCGAAGAAGCTCCAGTTCCGTCCTTACAGCGTTGAGCTGCCCCCCGGTGCCGCCCACTTCGAGCCGAGCCAACTGCGGGAAAGGAGCCAAAGTTGGAGTTCCACTTGCACGAGTATGAAGTACCCACAGGGTGCATATATAACCTGGCATGCCTAAGTTAGTCACTGCGTGGCTTCGGTCACTCCATGTTAGTTAGGTTCTGCTCCGTACCTGGACAGCGCTCTCATACCATGGCTCCGAAACCAACGCGGCTGCGCCTCCCCTTCCTTGCGCCACCTGCTGCTGCTGCTGCTGGGGTACCTGGCTCTGCTGCTGCCCCTGTGTCTGCGGCTGCTGCTGCGCTGCCGCGGCCAGTCGCTCCCGCAGCACTTGCCGCATCTGTGTCACCACCTCTTGCGCCGCCCAGATAAGCACCGCAGGCGGCGGCACGGTGCCTAAAGCGTCGGGTGTTGGGGAGATGGGGTTGGCCTTCTACCGGCAATGTCGGCAGCGCAAAAGCGGTGCGGGTAGAGCCCGGTGGTAGAGCCCAGTGACAGCCCCAACACACCGGGGGTTCATATCATAATTCGCTGAGGCTGCTGACGAGGCAAGTGCTATCTGCACATCTAATCGCCCATCTGGCCAAGACCCGTGTCAAGCTGGGTCACATGGTACTCGCGCAACAAGTCCATACACCATTACTAATGCCCCTGTCGCCACTCACAAGCGGGTCGCCCGATTCGCCCGTCACCCTTCCTTTTCCAAACCCCTCGTCAAGCCCAAGTGCGTCGCTCAGGACACCCCTGTGGTCAAAGTACAGTATTTCTGGTCGCTACATCCCGCTGCCGTACCGCACTTCAGCCCGCAAGATTAGTTTCCATCTGCCTGCTCTGCCGACTCATCCCCACTCCTCAGCCCAGCGCCTCGCACCTGTCGCCATCTGCATGATGGCCGCAGCACGCTGTTGCGGCGCCGGCGCCATTTTCTGCAGGCTGGTCAGGAAGCGGCGGTCCGACGACAGGGGGTCCTTGGCGTAATCCTCTAGCTGCCGTACATCAGCGTGTGTCAATACGGCCATGCTCTACAGACACGTATCCGGGGGTGGAAGGGGGGAGAGACGAAAAAACGAGACCTGAGACGAGACACCCCCAGGGGGTTGGAGAGAGGGGAGAAAGGAAGTAGCGATACGGTAAAAATCGGCCTCAGCAGCAAGTGCCAGAAAGATCACCCCCAGACAAGGTGACAACTTCGTGAGTCAACGCCCATGTGTCATTTCCCGGCTACATACGGAAACAGAGTAGGTGTCAAAAGCTCGCCCATGACTTGTCGCCCAGCAGAATGGACTTTCAACAGGCCAAGCAGCATGTACCCACCTGTAGCGGATTACCCGGCTCGCCCAGCTGAAGAGTCAAACCCTGAAAGTCATCCACCTCCCGGCGCCGTTCGGGGCCAAGTACTGGCTTCGTACTCGGCTTCGGCGGCGCCAGATTACCCGGGGGTGCTGCTGGAGCTGGTCGCTTATCCGGAGCCACGTGCGCAGCTGCCAGTCGGCCTCTTAGGTCTGCCATCGCTGCCGCCGTGGCCGGTGAGGGCTTGCTGGACGCTTTTTGTTGCCCCGCACCTTTGGGTTGCCCTGCTCCGGCCGCGCTGTTTGCTCCAGTACCCGATGCAATTTCGCCGCCCGCTACATTATTAGATGGGCTGGCAAGTGCTGTTAAAGACGACGAAGATGATGGTGGTGCCGGGGGTTCGCGCTCCTGGTTTTCAATGTCAGTGCTCAATCCTAAACGTGAAGCTTGACTAGTCAGGCACGATGGACCTAGGTGCGATGTTCCAGGGCAAAAGGCGGCCTGGATGCACCTTTGCCGGAGCTGCTGCCCCAACATGACAGCCGCTGTTACGAAAACTTATTTTAAATGATTACTTTGCCACCTCTGTATATATTAGAATTTTCTAACATGCATTGATCTCAATTTGCAAGCAGAACGCAGCGAAACGCCGTACATCATGACACACATGTTCAAGAGAGGTTCATCGCAATACATTCAAGGTCAAGGGAACTGCCTTATTCCAGTAATTATGAACGACTGCATGCTTAATGCTCGGATAATTGGTTCGATCTTGTTTGATTCCTGGACTTGCTTTTCCCGTAAGAAGGCATCAAAACAGAAAAATTGTCTGTAATATTCAGCGTTCTAGCTAATAAATGGGCTGGCGTCAGTGTGCCTTCACAACGCTTTCCGGAGACGTCCCGGCTTCCAGGACATCAAGCCCGCTCCAGTGCAAGCCGCTTTTAGTAAAAATCTGGAATTTTCATCTTCTGCCATCATCACATTCTAATAAGGCGCGGCGTTGCGCGTCAAAATGGGCCCTAAAAATGTCGCCTTGTGGCCCGTGGGTCGCGACTAAGCGGACCTGGCCCACCGTCCATCGCAACCGAGCTGCAGCGGGACGGCACAGGTTGTGCTGCCAAGCAATTTCCCTTCCGGAGACTGTGGACGCCACCATCCGAAACATCATCTCTATCTCTGCCGTGATGGGTATCAGCTACGGCGTGCTCCTCGCCGCGGTATCCGAGCCGCCGCAGCCCCCAGTATCGGCCTCACGCACGTTACCTCCAGCAGCTACTCCAGGGACGGGTCGTGTCAAGAATGCCGGGGGCGTCACGGGTGGTGACGATGACAACTTCGTTTGGGGCTTGATGGGCTTCATCAGCATCTTGCCATTGTTTGACTGGCTGGTGAGGCCGGGGGCCGGGCCAGGCCGCGAGCAGGGCTCCGGGGGTTGTGATCCGCGATGACGACCTGCGTCCCTCCTGCCCCGGACAGCACCGCGTACCCTCAGCTCGTCATTTCATTATCCGATATCCCCTGCGATATAAGATAGGGTTTTAGGGTTTGCCGACATAGGGTTTGCAGCCCTGTAGCTGAGCTGTGTGCATGCCAGCTTGCCAGCATATTTTCGGCTCACCCGTGGCCCGTGTTCAAGGTACCCCGTGGCCCGCGCGGTTTTTCCGCTGGATGGCTTTACCTCCTGGCTGCATCTAATTTTCACAACCACAAAAACCCGGCCGCGCATACACACGCACGTTTGACGTTTCCCCAGGCCTGGGTGCTGGCCGCAATTAGCGATGAGGACCGCGCTGCACTGTACGGCATCTACGCGGCGTTGTACGGCTCCCCGCTGTTGCTGCGCGGCCTTAACTGGCAAGACCCCTGGGTGCTGTTCATGGTGGCTCTTTGTGTCGTACACGTACAGGTATGGATCTTAATGTGCACAGCCCGGGTACGACAAAGTTACGTGTGCATCACACCCTTCAACGCGCCGCTCTCTGCCCTCTTGGCTTACGGCCGGCCCTTCAGATGAAGGAACAAGGGACGCAGGGGGGACCTCTTTTATAGCGCTAAGGGGATAAAGATTCTCTCACCGCATTCCACAAGCATTTTACCACCACCACCATTCCCCCATCCCCGCATCCCCCCATCCCCAGGTGGAGCGTATTGCTCAGACAGAACCTGAGACCCTCCGCTCCATCCGACCGGTGGCTGCGGTTGGTGCGGCTCTACGCGGGGCAGTGCGGGGCACTGGCACGTTGCTGTCCGGGATCGGCGGCGTGCTGGCGGAGGACTCCAGGTAGGGCCGAGGGGGAAGGCCGCCCGCAGCTGCATAGAGGCAATCGGTCGAAGGGGTGAAGGTATCTGAGAGCAAGCAAAAGAAAGAAGTGAAAGAAGAAAGACACTGCGGCTATCTTTATGTCCATGTACCTCGTTATCGGCAGTACGGGATGCAGTACAAAGGGTGAGGTAATGTACCGCTACCGTATACACGATGGTGGTATGCTGGTGTACGGCCGGAATCTTTCTGGATGTGTAGAGGCATCTCAGACGTACCATTTTTGTGCCATCGAGCCTTTGGGTGTGGAACTGGTAGGTGTATCTCACCATCACCATCATCACCATCACCATCATCACCACTACCACCATCACCATCACCACTACCACCACATATATACGTCGCAATACGGGATGCGCATCTTGCCAGCGTGTCAAACCCTAGCTGTACACCACCCACCTGGTGGAGCCCTGAGGGGCGTTGCAGGGTGAGGTGGGGTAGGGCAGTGCGGGGAAGTCTCAGTGCAGTGCGGGAGTCACATTACCGGCGCTGGATGACCCGAGATGCACACGCCCTCTGCGTCTCCACTGCGTCTCCACTGCGTCTCCACTAAGACTGAGGCCTCACAGTTCCCTCCTTGTCACACCACGTGATAAGTGAGCGATGGGGAGGTAGGTGTAGACATCGGGCGTGAAGTGCAAATGCGTTCTGCTGCACAGGCGCGCCGTACGGCGTCCCGGTGGCCGTAGCACTGGTGGTATTGCAAGGACGGAGCTCGGTACGGGCGAGGAACGACTGCAGCTGGGACAGGATCCAAATCTGGTGGATTCTGAATCTGGTCGCGTGGTGGACCCGCGGCGAGATCTGTCTCGGGATCCGGAGCTGGAGGACTTTGCGGCGCGGGAGCTGCGCCTGTTTGACGAGCAACTGAAACGAGCGGAGGAGCAGCAGCTTGGGCGGAAGAAACGCGAGGGGAGAGGGAGGGGGGATGCCGCCGGCGCCGAGGCCGGGACTGGCGCACACAGAGAGTAGGCGAAACGTCGGGGGAAACAGCCTTTGACCCACTAGGAACGTAAATACGTAGCTGAGGAGCCTGTGTTGCTCGTGAAGGCTTGAAGGAAAGAAGCGAGTTATGCGGTCGGGAGAGGACGACCCTTGCTTTGAAGACTCAAGTTTTGCAAAAGAACCGCGAAGGGCGGGAGCATTATTCATCAAACGAGAAACATAGTAGGATGCAGGTTATGGCCTAACAGAAAGTTGTCGGTTGCGTTGCACCTGAAGGCATTCTGGCGGAGATCCGACTGCTGGTTGCAATGCCGTGGTTCTCCAGGATGGAAGTCGGTGGTAACGTACAAAGCGATGCCGGATGCACTTTTTATTGTACTGTATTGTACTGTACTGTACTGCACATCGGATTACGATTTACGGCTTTGAGAGTTTCATTTTCGAATCCGAGTACCAAGTGCAGCCATGAGGAGTCACGATGAAAGTTAAGGCAGGTTACATCCACAGACTCTCGGTTTACCCTGCACGCCGTCGCCTTTTTGGGCCACCTCAGACCTCAGGTAGAAAACTATATTGTTTATAGGGCGTTTTAGAATGCGTTGTTATGGGGCTTGCAACGCGGTAATTGATTCAGGACGTTGTATGTATTGCTCAGATGCTCACTTGCTATGCCACCACGTGTAAGTTGCTGTTGTTCATCAAGCCTTCCGCTTTCCGTTTGGCAGTTTATCCTGGCCGTTGCGTTCCGTGGCTAACAATTAGATCATCCAAAGATAAATTCATTAAGCTTCTATTCGATTAAATTTTCTGCAAGTCTTAGCCAATTTTTTGCTTACCTCTCATTTTTATAAGTACAGCCACCTCAGCCTACCAGTCCATCAGCTGGCCAAGTGCAAACAACAATATAAAATAAATGAACTAGATTAATGATGTATTCTAGATATTGTAATCCTTCTCTTGTTTATTCATAATTAGAATACTAGTAGCTTTCGTTCCTTGAGTGTCGGATTGTGCAGGACTACAATCCAAGAAGACGATGACAGATGGTTTTCGTTGCTATAGGAATATTTTTACACCAAAACAGTAGCCCAGACAAAATTTACGGCATAAGGCATAATATAACTAACGGCGTGGATGCTGCAGTTAAAGCATATGATACAGAACTAGCTTAAGGTCTTCCTAGGGTCGTAGCCCTGTAGCTGTTGAGCCCTTGAATATCGAGGCCTACAACCAATCTAAATCTAAGGCCGGACAGACGAGAGCATGTACCCAATATACCCATACAAAATGGGTGTGATCACAGATGTACTTTTTGCATAATATCATATGGCCGAGGAAACAGTAGATCTGTACCAATAGGAGTAATTGCGGTCACCATACTCTGTTCTTTAAAAATTATCGTCCTCGGTTCTATTTTAGAACTACCGACGTTACTGGTGAAATCGAGTTACCAGCAAATTTTACCATTTTATAACTAACAACAGAATTCTAGAAGGATACGTTTTCTAGTAATCTTGATTAATAATACCTAGAATACCTTGAAAGGGTTATGAGAATCCTTAAAAGCAAATTAGCCACGCAAATAGCGCACCTAGTTGTTAACAAGGAAATCATAATGCTTTATTGGCAATCATATCGGTAGGCAGATTCCAGAGCGTCAGAACCAACCGTGTTGCGACCTGCCTGCGCCCACATCGCCCATCCAGTTTTTGAGACGGTTGATGAACTAGGCATTCTTCCCACTGTACAAAGTTGAGGTAATGCAGATTAGCTCTATCTAATCCTTCTTCAGGATCTATCACCCAGCCGTAGATGAAGTTGACAGCGTTGTGCAGTCCAACCTTCCGCAGTAAATGATGCTTGAAGCAAGGTCGTTGAAGTTCGCGAGTTGAAGGGGAGTGCATGGACAAAGCCCGTTGTGCAGGTACTATGACAAAACGAAATGTTTTGCTTTCTTCCTAGGGAATATCGTCCCAGAATCCAAACGTACCAGGGCTTGAACGAAAGACCGACAGGTCACCACGCACCCCAGCCACGGGCCATGACGCCAGCCATACCAAGGGTCACAGCATTCAGTGTCATGCACTCCCCTTCACTTCGCCAGCTTCAATGACCTTGCTTCAAGCATCATTTACTGCGGAAGGATTGGACTGCACAAGGGTGTCAACTTAAAGGGTCCAGCACTGCAAGGTGTGGTCAAAGCGCAAGTGAATATGCTGTGGCACGGCTGGAAGTACTGACGCAGGGACGGGGAGCCTGCATTCCTTTTAAGCGTTCCCTTTAACACACAAGGGGGCCAAATCAATGGGTGTCATCAGCGATGCTGTGACCACCTACCTGGCCAGTGAAGCCGGGCATGCGAAAGACTCCATCCTAAAACAAGCTAGGATGAACGCTGTGTGGCTATCGCTATCGAAGGATTGGGCATAGCGGACTTCGTGAGCATGTCGGTCCGAACAACTGACAGGAAATCCCATAGCCTAGCTGAACAGAGCCTGCCAGAGCGCAAGGGTACAGGTGGGTACTCAGGGTGGGGGGATAGGAGGTGGAAGGTTATACTCGATTCCCATCCATCTTCTAAGCTCTTGGGGGCCTGGTTGCATCGTGGCATCTTGGTAGAAGGTTGTTGTACTGCAACAATTGCCCCATTTCCTGGAAATGTTTTTCTTTCCTTTCGGAATGGCTGGGCTTCTTTTCTAATTTAGCTTTGCGCTTGTCTCATAGTCTACATATCTTGTTCGATCTCGCGGTCCCTTATCGCGGTCCGTTATCGCGGGTAATTTCGCAGTTGCATTTTTGAACCTGAAGACCTAGAGGCCCCTATACACCTTGGCATGCACCTAGCTGTCTTTGGATGGTTTTGTTCGGCATAAGTAATTCGGTGACTACAGATGAACTGCTGAAGCAGGGTAAATCAGAGCGTTGGGAAACCTTGGGTGGGCCACTCCAGGGAGTTATCGTATTTAACGCCGATTACGCAGGCGGCATACCAACTTCCGAATTCTTTGACTGTTTTTAGCAACTTGACATAAAATTTGACATAAATTATAAAATTAACGTGTTAATTGAAATTAGACGAAATGTCGAGCTCAGACGAAACCTTGACGAAGGGTGATTTCCTTGAGTTAATAAGTATCACGCTTGGAGCGGTTTTCAATCCAAAATTGGTCCGGCCTACGCTGGAGAGAATTATGACCGAACTCAACATTCCTGATACCGGTACTGTTTCAGAGACCTTGCTCCCATCTGACAGCTGTGACGCAAGAGCTTTGGGCGGTGCTTTGCCCGAGCAATTAGGCAACGGCAAGGTGACCACGGACAATAAGGAAAAGGGCAAAAGGCTAACCAACTATGTTGTGTTCGTGAGCTGGCTTTCGGACTTCGCAGCGCACTACGGCCGCCACCCTGACATTGTGAAGCAGAAGGCAGATAAACCCGATGCCAGGATGAATCAATTTTATTCGGCTTTTTACAGGACTATTCCGTCGGCAGAGAAGGTATGGCCCAGCACGTCTCAGTAATTCGTATAACCGTCACGACCCCGCTTTTTCAACGATCGACTAACTGTCCCCTCACCCTTCACATCATCATCCCCCACCACCAGAGGGCGCTGATGAAACTCTTGGAAGGATTTCGTGCAGAGTATTCGGCCATCAACGGGGCAGACGGCTCCGCTTCTATACTGGAGGCCTTGAAAAAGTATGAGGCTGCACACCCGGAAGCGCAGATCGGGAAGATCCTCGGTCTAGAGGCTAAGCCCGAGTATATGACTGATCCCGCTCAAATGCGGGCCGAAGGTGAGACCAGTCTTAGAGCGGGAAAGCTGTTCGGCCACTCATGGCGAGTGGGGGCCCAGCCCGCAGCCAGGAGGGAATCGGCGGGTACAAACATGACGGCTTGTCGAAATGCGTATGCCTTGTTAAGGCCTCGCTTAATACCCGATTGGTGGGGCTCTACTTCACTTAATAGGAGTCCAGGGCCCGTTGTAACAAGACGTGACATAACAATGACGTAACTAAATCCGTCGAAATCCCGTTCATGTCACGGAATGCCCTTTCTCTGATCAAAACAACGCATGCAAGCCACCTTGTTTTCTTGGATTTAGTCGCCGCGCTATCTATGCCATCAGATGTCTTGATGATGCGTGACCTTTCTCATTCGACTGTTGTTAGATCCCGCTGTCGCCCATTTCCTCGAATGGTTGTGTGATCCCATCTTCCTGGCAGCTATGGAGGCGCGACGCCTCGCTGAAAGGAAGGCGGCTGCCACGGAGGGTACACCAATGGGGCTGGACGTCGATAAGGGCGACCAGCAGGTCAGCAGGGCGGTGGACATGAAGCGAGCACTAGGACGATACTACTAGATGATGTTACTAGATGTTACCTTAGGAGTGGTTGGGGGGGCGTAAGTGGGAGTTTGGGAAGGGGGGAGGGGATAAGCGGAATGAGAGGTACTGGGATCAGACGACCGGGGCCCCGGAAGCGCCGAACCGACGGAGGTGGGTAACCTGAGATTAATGCACGAGTAGAGGGGGTCAGCCCGGGGAATGGCGGGGGGCCCGAAGCTCATTCGTAGGGATTTTAAAGTCTTGGTGTGATAAGGTTGGATATAGATAGACACACAAGAGCATGGATATTCGGGTTCTTTCTACGTTTGAGCTTCCTTGCCAAGCTCTCCGCCAACGTATTGACAATATTTACCGGAATCGGAATGCCTGACCCCTTTTTTCCTTCCCGGACAAAAAGCAGGAAAAGCGCAAGGCGGCGGCGGTCTCTGAGCCTGCGGGCACGAGCGTGCAGAAGAAGCAAAAGATGGTGGAGGCCGAGGTCAGGCAGGGTGTGGGTTGCTACGCGTGGGTGGGGCATTCTGCGCGGAAAGGACATGCAAGGGGTGTTCGGCCAAAGGGTGGCGAACATGGAAAGGGTGGCTAGGACTTCATGAAGACACCCGGACAGTGTTACCGGAACTTTCAGCAAATTGCACGGTAATTCAGTGCTCGACTCTGAGCCAAGGATGTAATGTAAATTCATTTTTGTGAATGTTTCCGTCAATTGCCTGAGTCCCATCCTCACGCGCGCACGTCCCTTGCCAGAGACTGCGCTCCCTTCCCGAACCTTCTGTTTTGTCCCGACGCGTCATTTCCCCTGGTGCGCCTATCCCCGTCTACGTGTCTGCCAGGGACAGCAGAAGCAGGGCCAGGAGAAGGAAAAACCCAAGGCAGAGGTGGGTCTTCCGGATTTAGCTTTCCTAGCAAAGCAGCGTAGGTGTTTACATTTCACAGCTGTTTCATCTGCGGGAGGATTGCTGGTAGTGCTGTGGACTCGCGGCTGATCCTCATGAGACGGACAGCGAAAGAAGATTTAGCCAACATAAATTATGTTCATATTCCATTGTCACGGATACCCATTCCGTATGCACGGGGTTATGTGTTTAACCCTATGAGGATTACATGAGGAAATTACAAAAGGGGCCTCATGCAACGCATGCCACAGCAGGCCGGGCACGGGTACGATGGGATTGAGAACTTGATGCCTACCGTAGCGGGTGGCCTGAGCTACATGCGTGGGGGCGGGGGGACGGAATAAGCAAGGGAATGAGACTCGAATGTGGTAAGAGTCTGGACTGGGCATGTGGGCGTGCCACATCTTAGTCGGGATGTGCTGTCCAAGCCTCCTTTACTGCCCAGTTACATGGACCGCAATCTCGTATGTCGGAGCAAGGGCATCTTCCCCACTTGCTCTGCGTGACTGCACGGACCCTGCCCCGTTGTTTTATATATTCAGGAGAAGGGTGAGAAGGAGAAGGCGGCGAAGGAAAAAATGACCGACAAGGGGAAGCAGAAGACCAAGGAGGAGGAGGAAAGGAAGGACAAAGGAGTGAAGAAGGCGGTGGAGGAAAATAAGTGCTCGGAGAAGGTGGCAGAGGAGAAGAAGAAAGACAAGGCGGAGAAAAGGAAGGAAAAGGAAGCGCAGAAAAAAGCGGCGGAGGAAAGGAGGGCGGCGGAGGAAAAGAAGGCGGCGGAGGAAAAGAAGGCGGCGGAGGAAAGGAAGGTGAAGGACAAGAAAGAGAAGAAGAAGGACGAGGAGGAGAAGGTGAAGGACGAGGAGGAGAAGGTGAAGGACGAGGAGGAGAAGGTGAAGGATAAAGGGGAAAGGAAGAAGGACAAGGAGGAGAAGAAGAGGAAAAAGGAGGCGAAGGAATCAGTGGCGAAGAAGCTCAAGGAGAAGTCTGAGAAGCCGAAGTGAAGGGGGTGTCAACTCTTCGGCGCTTAGCAGATTCGTTCGCTGGTGGACATCTGGCGGGTTGCTAAGAGGCGGTGGTCTCCAGGTATGGCCGGGCTGTTTGGCACTGGTAGCCACGGAGTGTCATCGCATGCTGTGGCTCCCTGCTTGGCGTCCTGGTTTTTTACCTACAGCTCTAGCTTTGAAAACAGGTACCCGTTGTGTGATATGGCTGTGGCCTTACTGGCCTTACTGCCCGGTAATTGTTGCGGCTGAAGATAATGGCGAAGATAACGAAGATGAAAGGTCAGGCCGGCCAGGCCTCACCTGGTCTTGCCGTCTCCAAAGGGTTGGGGGTTGACGGAAGCATGTGTAGGGGGTATGTGAGTGGATGTAAGATGAGCATGCGGAGCTGGTGGATTACCAAATGAGACAGCCTCACACTATGGACCCAACCGGCATTGCGAAGGATATTTATGTCTCGTATAGACGGGTACTTAGATAGTTGTTAGGTTGGCAAAAAATCATGAAATGGATATTATTACGGCTACATTTCATGAGCTTGGCCGGTGCAATGTGGACGCGAAAGGAACAGTGACGGGCCCCATGATTTTGATTTAGAGGTTTCCTAGGGGCCTTGGTGCAGAGTTGAACATTTCGTTGAACCTCTCTGAGTACCTGTTTTTATGCATCATGACTCTTCGTGTTGGACGTTTTACAATTGTTTTTCTCTGGTCAATCCCAAGGTATTCGTGTACCCAAGAGGGTGACGAATTCGGTCGCCAAAGATCACGAAAGTGTAAAATTCTGGCGTATTTACGGGTAGCAGTTTCTGACATTTCGATTTCGATGCGTTGAGACATGTTCCGATCCGGTCTTGCTCAAAATGAATACAAGGGAGTCGCAACAGCATGTGCCCGCGCCCATGCGTCTGGATGCCAGGCGAGGGCAACTGATCTTTCACGTACTTGTCCTTGAGGTTGCCAACTGGCCTCGTTGCGCATGTTGGGGCCGTACCCCATGCAACCAAATTTTAATCACACATCATTTCAGAGCCCAATCCGCCGGAAGATATTTGTGTAACCAGGAAGCAGCAAATGTATACGGTAGTGAGGCCAACACGAAGGATGCAAGTTGATACCACGAGGACGGCACTTCCTGGCTTCATATAGACGAGGGAGCTATGTTCATACTATATGAGGCTCCAGATACCGTGTTCACATTCCGGCTAGGTGCTCGTACTTATTCGCCACCTTTGTGTAGCTGGCGTTCGATGCACACAGTCGTGCAGTCATAGACCGAACAAAGGAGCATCGAGGGGGGCTGATAGCTGAAGTTGGTTTCGGCTGCTTACTTCCCTGACCTTGGAGACGGTATGCAAGTATACATAGGTGGGTTGGCAGTGCATATGGCAGCAAAAAATACTGCAGGATGTTTTGGCAATGTAATTGACCTTAATCGGCTGCAGTGCGCTAATACTGTACCATTAAGTAAGCACGGGTGACAGAGGCGCTGGGGTTGATGCACGGATTGCGGTCCCATCCTGCTGCCGTATGTTTCTGAAGCTTTCTGTTTCTGTTTCTGTTTCTGTTTCTGTCTCTGAAGCTGAAGTTTCTGAAGCTTTCTGCCAAATAGATTTCTTGGATGGAGCGCAGAAAACTGTGGAATTCAAAATGAAAACATAGTTTGTTATTGACTGTATAAAAGGGCCGATTCTTGCGCACGACGCCAGAATCGTGGTCCCCTCGCTTTAAAACCACAGGACAGACGATCTGCTGCAGAAACCTTTCCCAGGAGCCCATGAACCTTTCCCTGTATGCACAATACAACAGTTGAAACCAAAAACTTATGAGGCAACAATCATCCATATTTTCAACACAGCGGCCAGAAAGCCGTCTGGAGTATGGAAGGGCAAGCGCTTGAGGCCTCAAGCCGTTCCCAAGTGTGGGAAAGAGCCTTAAATTAACGTCATGACCTTTGCCTAATTTTGATACTTGTCACATTAACATATGCCCCATCCTTCTATGTGTACAGGAAAGGTAGTTCTAACGGAGTTCCAACTGCCACCTTAGAAAAGGTACGACACGGTATTCTTCCTCGCCAAAATATGCGTACCTGATATGAGGTTGGAGTTGATATCAGCGCAAATAATTATAATAATAACCGATAATTGTCTTTCATGGTATAGACCTAGATAACGAATTGCTTGAACTGGTGCAAACGGTATTGTGACTGAGAAAATGTTATTAAACCATGATTGGAACATTATTGAATGAAATAACCTGTAAGCAATCAGCTCGTGACATCGTCCTGGTTGATTGGCGATGGCGTCGCACGCCACGGAGATGGACGCAGAGGCGCATGAGTATCGGCATGCGAATCTGCGTCAAATGAACCCAGGTGCTAGGAAGTCTGTCAACTGGGCTCGCAGGCACCCGCCGGCGTCGGATGCCGATGGCTTTCCAGGTAGGATTTATAATAAGGTAAAACGCGACAGGCATGACACACCTTGCTTGAACGTAGAAAAGCAGCGATGGGGTTTCGCCCTTGGGGGTAGGGCGTTGTGTTTATATGATTGTATTTTTAGTCATGCGACACGCTTAGGATCATGCACGTCGTGCTGCAGGGGGCATAGGGCAGATTTCGTATACAAATTAGCGGGCACCATCGCCAAGACCACTCTCTTGAACTTAACATTCCCCTTGCAACGCAACGTTATTGGTGGAACTCAACTTCCGTTACAGTGTATGGCGATAGTGGGAGCGGTGACGGCGAATGGCGAGAGGGCGCCATTTCCCCTTTGGAGGAGTTTGATGGCATCCATTACTCTGCCGCCAGCAGCACGACAGGCGGAGGATATGTCAGTCGATACAGCAGCAGATACGGCGGCCTGTCGCGGAGTGTCAGTGCCACGACGGGAGCCGGTAGCAGCCGGGCTTCGGAGGTCTGGGAGAGCGGCACGGTGCCTTACGAAAGGTACGGTTAGCCAAATCTCCTTGGATGGTTGACGGCCGGGGTTTGTGTGCATCATATGCCACACGCCATGGACTGGACAGAAAAGACTGGATTGGACAGAATTCCTTTTGCAGCTCCTCTCCGTCTCTCGTCCCGTAACTGCACCACCATTACCCAGTCGCCAACGGCAACTGGATGCTACAGGTGCATGTATGTGCATCTCATGGTTGACCCTCTCGGCACTTTCCTATCCGTGTATGACCTACCTTCCATGAAATAGATCGACCTCCATGTTGGGGCGGGCTGCCGTGCGGATCAGCTCAGCTGGTACCAGCGGCGCAGCCAACACAAGCCCCGGATATACCTTCGGCGGCGGCTCACTGCTGCTGCCCGGCGCCGGCGGCCTTACGTCGCGGCCAGGCACGTCAGATCCCTATGGAGGAGCGGGCGGGGGGGGCACTGGCACTCCGCCGATTAGTCCCAGTAAGGTGGGACTATCGGCGCGGCAACGCGCCATGCTGGATGCATCTCAGGTTGGGACCTTCCGCTTCGCCCGGATCAAACGCGCCACAACGCCGCTGTCAGTTGCCAGTGGCGGCGGGGGCGCCAGCATCGCAAACCTGGACACTGAGGACGGCGGTGCCGGCGCGCAGGCGCCGCTAGTGCTTCCCGGCGTCGGCGGCGCTGGCGGAGGCATTTGCCGGACCCCGTCCATGCGCATCTCCAGCAATGCTGCGATAGGCCCGAGCCCGTTCCAGTCCCCGATGGCGCCATACCGGCGTTCCACGGCTCCACTGCCGGCGGCTAACCACCGGCCGTCGCAGGGAGGCAATGCCCGACTGGCGGGCGATGGCAACGGTAACGCCACCGGCGGAATGTCGCCGCCGTCGACTGCGGCTTTGGCTAGTGCCATTATGCAGGAGCTCAATGCACGGCAAAGCGACCATGATGCTGCTCTGGGAGGTTCGGCGACGAATGGACGGCTGGATGACATGTCGCTAGTTGCGGAGTCTGTACCGGTGCTGCCCGCTTCCGCGCAGCGTACTGAGGTGCTTGCGAATTTCGTGCGCCCAGGGCGCGGCGCGTTGGTACAGCCAGGCTTACAGAAGATGCCGCCGCCGTGAGTTGAGGCCCCTGCCTGAAACCCTAGTCGCTTCGCACTTCACAGCGGGAATAGAAAAGTACTGAAAGCAGGATCTATCGGCATTGTCTGGAAATTTTCGATCTCGTGCTGACATAAGATAGTGTGCGGGATAGGAGCATTGGAAGCAACTGTGCGCCCAGGCCTGCCATCCTGTAACTCACCCGTCCCCGGTCATCCATTAGGTCCTGCACTCTATTGCTCTGCACTCTGCATAGTGTCTACTTCCACGTCGTGGCCAGTCAAGCAGCCAGTAGTGTCGGGCTGGGAGCCACTGAAGCCGTGAGTGGAGAGCAGCGGGATGCGATGGTGATCTTTTCGGGGGTTCCAGCCTCTGCCCTAGCCCCTGCACCAGCCCCTGCACCAGCCCCTATTAGCCTGCTCCGCACCACCGCCTTGCTGCAGAGGCTTTTCTTCCGGATCTTACCGGTGTATCGTGACCTTTACCCCGGAGATTATATATGGGATTGTTCCACCAGCAAAGCACCGTCCCCGCGTGATGCTGCAGCCCCGAGAACGAGGTAAGCGAGGCGGAGGCGCTGCTGGGCTCCGCCGCTGGCGGCACTGCTGGTGGCGGCGGTGGCGGCGCCGGCAGTGGGGCGGACGCGTTCGACCCCGCCGCCGCCTCCTCTGCCCTGCTTGATGCGGAGCTGGCCCCCTTACTCCGGGAGGTTGCGGAAATAAACGTGCGGCCGGCGGTGCGGGCGGCACTCAGCAAGCTGGACGACCGTGCCATCAAGCAACTGTGAGTTGCGACTAGGGGATATGGAGCTGACGCTGAGATGTTTGAGCTTTAGACATTTTGGCTTTTAGGCGTTTGGGGGAACTAATGCGGTGCAGTGCAGTGTTGAGTGGTGCTATCGTGTGGGTTCGTTGACTCCTGTGTTTGGTTCTCCTAGGAAGGAAGGCCTTAACGACGGGGTATTGCTTGGAGCTCGCTGGAGATCTCTCTCTTTTTCTTCCCAACTACCTCAATCGCTGCTTCCACTGAGGAGTGAGAAGTACGACCACCTTCCGCGGTCTGGCCCCAGTTGAGGGCACCTGAGAGGTGGTTTGGCGGGAGAGGATTTTACGGGGAAGGGACTTACAATAGGGGCCCTGCCTCGCAGGCTCGCTGAACTTGGCATGTCATCATATGGCTTTCCATCACGACACGGCGCCGGTGGCGCACTGCCGCGACTGCAGCGGGGTCTGTCTGCGTGCGACTGCCCATGCTGGTGCCATCGTTCAGACCACAGCTCCTGCTAATTGTTAGCATCCCTTTCCACCGCCGCTGTGGGCGCTGAGAGACTGCTTGTCTAATCTCTGCACCCTCACACACACACGCAGCTTTGCCGCTACTTCTCGCCGCGTGGAACACCTGCCCTGTACCCCCGTGTCGTTGTCTAGCGGGGGCGGGCTCCTGCTGCCGCTGCCGGGACCCAAAGGCGTGGCGGGTTACAGAGTAAGTGTGGGGATCTGGTATCAAGGTTCGGGACCTGAGCGTGGCAGGGTGAGCAGCTTGGGAAGGGTGCTAGTGCAAAGGGAGTGCACGGACCTGTACCAAGCGATAATATGGAGTGAGCATGAAACGCCGGTGATAGTGGTGATGGTGGTGATGGTGATGGTGGTGGTGGTGTGGTGGTGGTGGTGCTAGCGAGTGCAATACGGCCTCAGTCGTCCCGTCGGTGGTCGCAATCCTGTTGCCCTGCTGCGCTCGTCACAGAACCCCTGGGCATCCCTCGGACTGTCCCCGCTCCTGCACCGCAGGTGAACATGAAGGGCCAGGTGCACCCGACCAAGAATACCGGAAGACACTTCTCCCGCGACGCCGGTGGCCGCGGCACCGGCACCTCCGCCTCCGATGCCACCGCCGCCGATGCGATGCTGCTGCAGCAGCTTCTGGAACAGTAAGTGATGGGGAGGGGAAGGTAAGGGAGGGAAAAGGCAGTGAGGGAAAGGGAGGGGGAGGGAGAGTAAGTTATTTCAGGTAATAAGTTAGTTAACGTATTTCGCTCCTCTTCACAGCCTTTTCACAGGCTGGTTGATTCTCCCTTTCGTCTATCGTTCCCCGGTACCTCCCGTTCCTTGCTTTCTCAGAGTCCTTTTCGGGTCATCAATTTCTGTCATCTTCGGGTCTCTGGTTCTATGTTAGTTTATCACGTGACTGCACCCTTCTTCTCTCTCTCTCTCTCTCTCTCTCTCTCCCCTTCACCACATCGTAACTCACACCTACAGCGATCTGGAGACGCTACCCCCGAAGATCCGAGCACTGCTCCTGGCGCACGCGCCCGCGGAGACCCTCGACATCCTGGAGGAGATCGAGCGCAGCGCCTCACCGCATGGCAGTGGTGGCGGCAGCCCAACCCCGGGCCTCGCCCCCGGCAGCGTTAGCCGCCGCGGCCCGCGCCTCAGCATCAGCCCACGTCGCCGCAGCGCCAATGGCGAGCTGCCTTTGCACGGCCACACCCATGTACACCGTGGTGGACTCCATGGCAGCCCCACCCATTCCTCCCACGGCTCCCTCTCTCAACAGCACCCTCCGCAGCTGCACCCCCAGTCTACATCACATTCTCGCTCAGGCGGTCCCGCACATCCCGGTGTCGGGGCCAGCAGTAGCAACCACCATTCGCAACATCCCGGATCTGAATCCCGTTCAAATCAGCACCACATCCACCACGAGCTGCAGCACCGACAGCATCATCCCTCCACGATGGGGACAGCGGCAGCGGCTGGCGCACCGTATCCCGACCCAAGAACCCCCGCGTTATCGCATTTGGGCACAGGACAGCACTCGCAGCGGTATCCTGCTGGGACGAGGTCGACACCCGAAGAGGGACTCTTATCCCCGTCGCCGGTCCCGGACCGGGTCAGCGGTGACTTGGCGGCGGTGGCGCCCGACCGGGCGTCGCCGCGGCAGGATTTGCGCGTTAAGCTGCCACGGCAAACGGACAACCCCGTCGGTGCTGGCGCTCCTGGGGAATTGCTATCACCGTATGCATCGGCCGCAGCAGGCGGCGGAGGCGGAGGCGGAGGCGGAGGTGGAGGCGGAGGCGGCGCCAGCGGTTGTGCCTCGGCCATCCGCAGCGCCAGCAACACGGCAGCGGGATGCAGTCGGGATGACGAGGTTGAAGATCCACTGGAGGACCGGCGATGGCGTTTGGGCCAACTGATGGCGGAAGTTGAGATGCAACAGGTGAACGATGGATAGGGGGCTGCCGGGCTGCCGTAGGGTGGTGTTTGTCCAAAACATTGGTCGTTCAGTGCGGGCATGTAATGCCTGTGATGCAGCCTCACGCAAACACTTAAGTTCATTAGCACAGTCCCCCACCAAGCGGGAGAAATCTTAAGCGTCCGCCAATCTCTCATGCACCTTGACTGGAAGTAAAGGCGCCATACTCCCAGTTGTTGTCCTTTACTAACCCGAACTGTTTCTTCGGATGGTGCAGATTCCGGACGCGATGCTCCGCAACAGCTTTGTTTACCATCAAGCCGGTACGGCAACGGATGGAGCTGCCGCGCTGGCGCCGTACACGGACTCAATGATTGGGGGGACGGCGCAGGCGCTGCTAGCTTCCCTTGACCATCGGGTAGCCCCTGCGGACAGCACCACCACCTTCCGCCAGGTTGTCACCGCCGCCATCGCCAAATCCGGGCCGCTGCCCGCCATTGCCCACGGCGCCACGAATACTACTATCAATGGCATTGCGGGAGCTACTGCCGGCGTGCAGGACGCAGCAGTGGCGCGTTCTGACACTGACATGTCAATGGGAGGATCTGCAGTTACGGAGGCGGCGGCGGTGGCGTCAGCGAAGCGCAAGATTGATATTTCCTCTTGGGCGGGCCCTATGGGTGGCGCTGAGGACAGCGAGGAGGAGGCTGAGGACGAGGAGGACCGTATGGTGACGGATCAGGAGCTGGGGCTGGTGGGTTTGGCTTGGAGATGGAATGCGAGATTGGGGACGATATTGGGCGTGACGTCCTAGAGTGGGCGGGAATAAGGGCATATGAGAGTATTAGGTTGATAGTATATCGGATATTAGGCCGAGTTCGAGCTGTGGCGTTAAGTGGCTTTGTACTTTATTCTGTTTCTGGTGCCCGCCTTTCCCTATGCTTGTCCTTCCAGTTCGCCCGCTATCCCTCCCCTTTTCTGCTCCCCCCTGTACCCGGCCTCCTTCCCGCGCAGCTGACGCTGGATCAGACCCTAGCTCAGCTTCCCACGAGCGCCTCTCCAGCACTGCAGACTTCCGATGCGCTGGTGGCCAGACTAGAGTACACGGTGAAGCGAAGGGCAGCGTTGGCAGAACGAAGGGCCTTGCGAGAGGTGCGCCGCCACCACCACAACCGCCATCTTTCGTTGCCGTTCTCTCTTACGAGCCACGCCGTGGCTTGCGAGGCGTCATGCCTCCTGACACATGTTTTCATTCGATCTACGAAGTCCTAGGTTTTGCCACGAGTAGGTTTTGCTATTGCGCTCGCACAACGTTATCATCTGAATGTGGGAGTGAACGGTTCCGTTCTTGCGTAAAGTATGCCTTTTAAAGCCGCCCGTCATAGTTCAGCATACGTTCAGCCTGCAGACTCATTACCGCCTTCTCCAAGATCTGAATTCTCATCCAGTCCACATTCCCTTTCATCCTTCCACACATCACTCTCGCTGCTCCGTAAGGGCGCTTCAATTGCACCTTTTCCAGATGCTGGTCTCTGACTTGTGTTATATGTTATGCCTGTGGCCGTTGCATAGGAGGAGGCGAGACGACGAGCGGAGGAGGAAGGTAATTACAGTATAGGGTTGTGGTTAGGGAGTCCCGCTGGCGAAGGGGACGGAATGGACTGCCTTGAACTGCATCGATGTACTCCCCGTCAGGGACAACCGCAAGGCCTTAGGCCCCTAGTGACTATAGGCTGCTGGACTGCTTCTGTCTGTACCGATGCAGCTGGTCCATCTTTTACCTAACGCTGGTTTTCAGATTTTTCCCGTGGATGCATTCCGCGTCTGCAGCTCGTAACCCCCAACACACCCTTCAGCATCATCTGCTGCCCTCCGCGGGTGACTCCCTGGGTATGTAGCAAACTTTATTCATGTCGCCCTATGCCGTGACTTCTTGCACAGCGGCACGGTACATCGAGGTTCCCCTGGGCACTGAGGACCCTAACGACGATCTGGTGGGGCCGCTGAGGTCGGGTCTGCGGGGGGCCGTGTTGCGCATGCGGCGGCATGGAGAGACAGGCAGGGAGAACATGCTGAAGCAGGTAAGCTGAGGGTAGGGACATGGGAATATGCGGAAGAGGTAGCGTTGTTCTGTTCCCAGGATAACGAGGCCTTTCCCAGGCGCCGCCGTAAGGCCAAATCGTAAGTTTCCCCTAGCATGTCGACCCCTGCCGTTTTCTGTGTCCCGTTTCTCCGCCTCTCCGTCCCTCCCCCTCCTTTCTTCCCCCAACCACTCTTCCGACATTTGTTTCTATTCTCATCGGATTGTACATCCGCGTCTCCCTGCCTAACTACTGCTCACCTTTCCGGCACCCTCTCAAACACAACAGACGACGCAGGGCAAACCGCCACGTACCCCCGTTTGCTGTTCGCAGCTCGTTTCCTGACCCCATCCCTCCCATCCCTCCCATCCCTACGCCGCCCCAGTCGGGATTCTTCTGTTGGCCCTCCTCTCGCCTCCGCCAAGACCAGCAGAGCGCTCCAACGCAGGGAGCCCCGGTTCGCGAAATGGCTCCCGTCCCGACGGAGCCCTCTACCGATCCAGCGTCCCGTCACCTGCGCTTCCTGCAGCGCCATGCACTCACCCTGGGTGTCAACGCCCAACCCCGCTTCGGCAGCGGCGCCAGCGCCACCGGAGATGGCACTCCACTATCCACGGCGTCTCCGGCGTCCGCGTACCACTCCATGCCGTATCGCACGGCACCGACTCATTACACCATTCCGTACTACTCCCTCCACCTAACGAATAACCGCCATGGACACTATCTCAACTACCTTCACGAACTGCAGAAGGAGGGGTCGTCCTCCACCAACAGTATGGTGGCCGTTGCGGCGGGGGCAGGGGCGGGGTCTGGTGCAAAGTCTGGATCTGGAACCAGTGTTTGGAATGCATCTGGCAGCCGGAGCATCTCGCCCAACCCGGAGCGGAACCGTGTGGCTTGGAACCTGCAGCCGTCGTCGCCGCATACTACGCAGGGCCGGGAGCTGTCTAACACGGCGTCAGGTGCGGACAAGTCGGCCGCGGCGGCCGCGGCGGCGGCAGCCGCTGCTGCTGCAGCGGTGGACCTGAGGTACAGCAATGACGAACAGCGCCAGAGGCTGGAGCCGGTGCTGGATGCCTGGGAGGTGGTGTCCAGTGGCGATACTGAGGTCGGTCAGGGTTGAGGAGGGCGTGGGCTTTGGACGGGTGATGCGCTGACGCCGGAAAGATTCGCTCCAACCTGATCCTTTTTCCAATGTCTGCTGCTGTGCATCGTGACCCTTTCCAAACTAGTGGAATTAATATTAATATTTTTTATTTTTTATTTTTTTCGTTTTTATTGTATATTGAGTTCTTTGGTATTTTGATTGGGCTTAATCGGAGCCCCTCTGAATATCCTCTCCCGCACTCGCCCCCGCGAATATCCCTGACCTAACTCAACACGACGGCCTGATCCCCCGGCTGCGCAGCTCGCGGCACTGGGCCAATTCAAGGAAGCCCTGCAGCCCGCCAGCTGGCGACCTACTCCAGCCGATATGAAGCCCTTCACCCCGCTGGAAGGGGAGCCCATCCGGATCACCGAGCAGCAGGTGAAGGAGGGGGCCGTGGCGGGTGCAATAGCGGTGGTCATAAGGTCTTGGATGCTTCTGTTTGTGAGGTGTAACTGTTCGGTATTACCATTTTGTGATAATGGGCTGAGGCGCTGTGCGCTGCCAGAACCCATCCCACCTTTCCTTCCTGAACATCCACCGCAATCCACAACAAGCAACAGGGAATAGGAGACAAGGCACCATGCCTGTCTTCCTGACGCAGCCATTCGAATGTCGATTGGGATAGAATCTACCTGGTCAGCCCCAAGACGTAAGGACAGCAAGAGCCACTTCTTAAACAAGCGTTGATTTGGACCCACGCCAATGCCCCCAAACCCTAACCCGCAGGTTTCACGCCGGCTGGTCCAGGCGGCGGAGACGGGATCCAGCATCCTGGATCTTGATTTTGGACCTCGGCTTACGTTGGGTGACTTTGGTGTTGTGTACGCCGCCATCAAGGTAGCTACTCTCTCCCCGCTCCCTTCCCGCTCCTCGCGTTTCCCCAACTTACTTTGGATCTGTAATTCCCTCTTCCCCACCCCCTTAAACTCAAGTTCAACTCATGCCCATGTTGCCCGCCTGCCTCTCTGCAACCTCCTGGCCGTGATTCCCGCAGCCATTGCCCCACGATGCCGTCAAGGGTATCCGTGCGGTGTCTGGGGTCGTGGCTAAAAGTGCAGTGGAGGGCCTGACAGCGCTGGTGCGGGCTCGTCCGAGCATAGAGGAGGTGAGAGGGTTAGCGAGCAGATCGCTTGGGGCCCGAGCGTATTACCTGGCAGAGTTGAACCTGTACCTGGACCAGCTAGCCAAGTACGGCAGTAAGAGATTTGGGGGTCCAGGATGGGAAAAGTAGTGGAGCTAGGGGAGCGAGCCCAAGTGTAAGCCCTGGAAGAGCAGGCGACATAGTATCTGTTTCCGCATAGTGCCAAGAGAGGGGGAGACGTTTCGGGGGGGAGGGGTGTAAAGAGCGTGGGATGGTTACCAGCGACTAGTCGACCCGCTTTTAGTATCCTTTCCATTTTATCTTTGGGCCCGCTACCGCACTCCCGAGAAGATCCTGTGACCGTCTCTTCCGGCGCCCACGTCCTCCTAACTGTGTCCCCTTCTCCTGCCTTTGCCCCCTGCGTCGCGACCCACCCATGCTCAGCTGGAGCTTCGAGGCAACCCTGCCCTCGGCGCCACCGCCATGTCTCGCCTGGCGCCCCTTCTCCACCCCAGCATGCGCTGCCGCCTGCGCCGCCTGGACCTCAGTGGCTGTCCCCTGGGGGATGCAGGCTTCTCCGCCTTGGCGGGAAACCTGGCAGAGAACCGGCATCTACAGGTGGGGAGACAGGGAAGTAGGAACAGACCCTCGCCAGAACAACAGGCATCCCTACAGGCTGAAGGGCGGGCGTTTTGAAGGCTGAATGGAGTGGGACTCAGGATGTGCGCGAATGGGGACCAGGATTGCCGCCGCCTATACTCACCTGCGCCTCATGTACCTCAGAACCCCCCCGGACAATGTGAACCATGATTCTTTTCCCTTCCGTCCTTCCTTTCTTCTGTTCGTCCGTCCGTCCGTCCGTCCGCATCCTATCAATTTACCCGTAAGCTCTTGGAGATATGACAGCTACCCCCGACAGCTGTCCTCGTCTGAGTTTCTCCTTTCTTTCCCCAACTACACGTGCCCTCACCACCCGGCATGCCGCCGCTACGCTCTTGCGGCCCCGCCTTCAGGATCTGCTGCTGTCGGGTTGCGGTCTGGAAGACGCCGCTCTAGCTGTGTTATATCAGAGCCTGGCTCTCAACGGATCCATCAAGCTGCTCGACCTCTCGCAGAACCGCTTCTCGGAAACTGGGATGACAGTGTTGTGCAAGGGTGCGCGCGTGGGCGGGGTGCACCTGTGTGCCATCTGCAGGGGCTCGCAGCACCTGCGGGTGCAGTAAACACATATCAGCGGGGTGCGGCCGCCAGGGCGCTACCAGCTGGAAATGTTGTCAGGGGCGCAAACATTCGATCCAGGGCATCCCTGTGCTTGCGGCACCACGAGGGGCATTCGAGCTCGGTGTCTGACACCTTTTGCTAACGATGTTTATCCCCTGCCTCCCAAATACCCCCAACGCAGACCTGGAGGACAACCGCAGCTTAACCCGCCTGGATCTCTCCCACTGCAGCCTCCCGGATGCAGCCATGCCCCCCCTGTCCCGAGTGCTCGTCCTTCACCCCGCCCTCACCTCCCTGGATCTCTCGCACAACTGCCTGGGTTGGAAGGGCTGTCGCGCGCTGGCAGAAGGCCTGCAGCCCCAGCCCCAGCCACCAGATCCGTTACAGACGACGCATCACCACCATCACGACCAAGATGCTCATTCCCACGGAAACGCACAACACCCGTTCTCATTTTCGTTCCCCCAATCGCGCTCGCCATCGCCACACCACCACCACTATCACTCTAATCTCCAACACCACCACTATCACGGGCCGCCGCGGCCTGTGCTGCATGAGCTAGCTTTGGATGGCAACCCCTTGGGTCAGGGAGGCGTGTTGGCGCTGATGAGGCTGTTACAGGTACGGACTTTACTAGGGAGGAAACGCTGCAGGAGTTGAGCACAAACACGCGCACATATACACAGCAGACAGGCAGGCAGGCAACAGTGTTGCATGCGCCCCATCTTGAGCATGCAACCGTGACCGTTTTGCCCAACCGGCATAACCTCTTCAAATGCCGCAGGTCAACTCCACCATAAAGACGCTCTCGCTGTCCAACGTCACCCTAACCGCCCTTCCCGGGGAGCCCCTCGAGCTGGATCCAAACCACCCCAACGGTCATTACTCTCTGGATCTTGCCGACCCGGAGCAGCGTAAGGTACGCCCCACGCTAGCAGCTCGTGCTTTTGTTGAATCCCCCTTGCATTGCTTGTGACTCATTTTAAGCGACAGGGTCACGCGACTTAGTGCTCACGTGGAAAGTGCCTCACAACTGCGTCCCCTGCACTCTCTCTTGCCCAGGGCCGATGCATCCCTGGGTTATGTATTTCGCCATTTACAGATTCAAAATCTTGAGGCCAGGGGTAGGGGACAACATCTTGTTGTGGCCATCGCTCCATTGTTTAATTGTCCCTGAACCACATCGTCAGTATATCCTTATAAACACTATTGCCCATTTCCTCCTGTGCGCCTGGGTGAAGTCACCTGGTTGCTCCTCTGGCATACCCATTCACCGTTTATTCTCTTTCTTATTTTCTTTGTCCGCGTCTCACGAGTGGATGTGGGAGCCCCGAGAGCATTTACCGCCACACCACTGAGGGGAGGTTGCGATGTGACAGGCAGGGTTTTACTGACGAAGAGGCGCCACCCCCCTCCTGTCCCGGTCTTGATTCCTCCTCTACCCAGGGGGCTACCACGTTGCTATCATTGTGGCACGCCTCCGGTGGCTCCTCTTGGCTATCTGCTAACCTCAACAACGCGCCCGTGCACCTGCCGCGCGCCGCCGCCGGCTGCATTACACCTTCCGGCACCGGCAGCTGGCCAGACTGGGTTCGGCCCCACCTCCGCTGGCCAGAGGCTATGCCTACTGAGGGCACACTGGTGGTGTCGGTGAGAAACAACGCGTCCCTGGAGCCGTCGCTGCTGACGCCACCGCCGCCTCCTGCACCGCCTCCACCTCCGACAGCGGCGGAGCCGCCTCTGGCTGGTGCGGATCCGCCAGCAGCATTGGTGGTCCCGGCCGCACCTGTGGTGGTGCCACCGGTGACTCTGAGCCCCGCGCTGCTCTCAGTGCTGATCCAGGCTATCGACTCCCCGGCAGCCAGCGAGGTGGGGGCACGGCACACAACTATCGGCCATAGGACTTAAAGCTGGTATGAGTTGAAGACCCGTGGGTAATGACGGAAACTAGTGTAACTCTGTCCTGTGCACCGGCACTTCGACAGGGGACCTTCATACGTTAAGTTTGCAAGCCTTCCCACACCCGCTTCACGCCCCGTTCCTCTGCCTCCCCGCGTTGCGGGTGGGGTCGCTGGCGCTCACTCTTCCGATCCGTTCTCCCTCCCCCTGCCGCGCTGCAGGTTTGGAAGACGCAGCTGCTCACGCTGGCCACCAAGGTCGCATATGTGACCAGCGAGCAAGCGGGTCACCTGCTGGGTCACCTGCGTTACCGGGCGGAGAGAGCGGATGCGGCCGCCACGCTGCTGTCCTCCACTCCAGATCTGCACCGAGCCCCGTGGGCCCTGCGTACCTTTGCCAAGTTCGGCCCAGACGACATCGCGGAGCTACTGCAGGTTTGCGCCGGGGATGGATGGGGGACTGGGGTGATGGGGTTGAGATGGTTGGGTGCGTGTGGGCGTGTGGTGGCGGTAGGGCAGGCGCTGGGCAAGAAGCCTTTGGAGCGTATTGGCGGCTTATGTTGAACGTGTGGCTTTCTTTCTGTCCCATACTTTCACGCACCTCTCCCTTTTGTTGTCCGGCTGTTCACCGGCTGACCCGGCTGCGCCTTTCGTGCAGGAGCTCAGTCTGGCCCCGCTGCTGCCGCTGCGGACCCGCGTGGTCAACGGCTGGGACAGCTGCTGCTCAGGACACATCCGCTTGGACCTAGCGCAGCAGGTGGGTGCGTATATGCAAGTATGTGCTGACATACATGCGGACTGGCACCTGGGAACTCGTCGCCCGTGTGTGCGTGTAGGGCTGAGTGGGGGTGAGGGAAATATTGGGTTGAGCAGGAAAGCTGTACATCCTGTTACAGGGGACTATAGCTGTAAGACGTTGGGTGCGTGTGTGTGTTTGTGTGTGTTTGGAGATGAGTTTTCAGTTTTGTCAGAAAATTCGACATTCAAACATCAATTTCATTGGAGAATGCGTATCCTGAGGTGCTGGCTGGAATTTGGCTAGCTGTGTTGACTGTGACGTCTGAGAAGACAGGGGCGTGCGATATCAAACAGCGGTGACTTCCTCGCCGTTTCCGCTTCAGCCATGTCTTTCCGCCGGCTGCCTCCTTGTTTGCTCCACCCCCTTGCGCCTACCCGCAGTCCCACCGGCTGTTAGCGATTTTGTTGGTCCAGATCGCCCAGCGCGACAGCGGCGCACGCGCCTGGGCCACCCCACAGGCGGCCGCTCCTGAGGAGGATCTGTATGGTGCTCTGACGGCGCGGCTGGGAGACGCCACATCGTGCATGCGAGATATAACTTTCTCTGGGGCTCCGCTGGGACACAGCGTGGTGCGTTCCGGTGTGGCGGTAGGGGAGTTATGGGGGGGGGGCGGGTAAGGATACACTTGGGGTTTCAATTGAGACGCAAACTGTACGTGCCGACATATGTAAGCATCTACTCCTCATTGGTGTTGGTGAAGTTCGCTATCAGGTAGGTAGGCTGGCAGTATATTTCACTAGTGGTGCTTGTGATAGTGGTGCTTGAGTTGACGTTGATATCTTACCTTCCATTCAGTCACTTAGCCATTACTTAGTGGCCGCCTTCATGAAAAGTCCACTGACATCATGCGCTATGTCCTGAGACTACAGGTTAGGGCCCCCTTCCCTCTATATAGCTCTATATAGTGTCCGCCTCGACCCGCACCTCCCCTCTGGGTGTCTCCACTCCCCTCTCTGCTCTCCCCTCATCACGCAACACACCTCGCAGATCTACTTGAGCTCCGCCAACATACCCACCCGGGGCGTCATCGACACGCACTTTGTGAACGTCCGGCCCCGCACCCACGTGCAATACCCGGGGCTCGGCATGGGCAAGGAGCGGAGGCAGGTGGGTGGCTTCTGGTTTGATGGAAGATGTGCCTCCCTGGTCATCTGCAGGATATACGCACAGATAAATAATTATCAGTGATAAGGTAGCTAAGTATATAAGCTCACTACACGTGCCAGGGTACTGGCAATCTATTGGGAGGTATGCGGGAGGGTTATTGGAGGGAGGGTTCTTTTGTCGGGGGATTATGGAAATATGCAAGAAGGGCGTGGAGTGGTGCAGACAGGCACTGAGATATTCCGGTATTACTATGCAGGCGCCCAGCATCCTCACTGGAAAATCTGCAGCAGGCATCGGCGCAGTGACGACAAGCAATAGCGGTGGCGCTGCCACACCCTCCGCCGTCATGGCGGCTGCCACTGCCAGCGGCAGCGGCGGGAGCTTTGCATCGCCGGCTAGCGTAGCGACGGCTGCCGCCGCCGCCACCATCGCCACCACTGGCGGTGGAGGCGAAGCTGCCGCCACCGTCACGGCTGCCGTGGACTCGGCCGGCACACGAGGCAGCACCCCATCAACACGTCCCACGCCGACAACGGCGGCGGCGGCGACACAGCCACTGGTGCCTACCGTGAGCGCGGGAGTAGTGATGATGGAGTCCATGCGGATGGCCGCCTCCGCCCTATCCTCTTCTGTAGCGTTGAATGCGGTGGTAACCAAGAAGAACTGGTGGGTACCGTTTTAGGCAGGATTTGGACAGCGCATGTCTCCAGGTGACCATACCAACGGTTCGGTAGTCCATCAGGACCGACGAACAGGGGCACATACAGACGTGGTCATGGACATACAGGCGCCAAAAGATATCCCATCTTGTTTGTCAAGACATCTTGGGCGTGAACTCGTCCCTTACCCCATTCATAACACCCCAGACCCGCGTCCTGCCGTCTCACTTTGACGTGTTTGTGGGAATCCGCTGGTAAAATACTTTCTGGATTTTGGTTTTTTAATTATATTTCCTTGCAGATGAAGCTTACCTAGCGATTGTTCTGATGTCACGAGCCGCCTAGCCACCCTAGGACGCCCTCGCGGTGCTGTCGCTTGGCCTCTTTCTCTTGGAGTCCCAGTTTCCCGGTCACACTGCAACCTTGTTCCCAACCCCCCACCTGATACCCCTCTCCCTGATAATCCGGTGTCCCCAGGTGGCAACCCTGCGTGACCGCTTGGGAAGGTGTGTTTATGGAGGCGCTGCTAAGACTGGGACTGTCCCACAGCCACTCCGCTCTCGTGGGCTGGCGTCATGCGGCCAATATGTGGAAGGTGAGGTGCAGGCCAGTTAGGGAAGAGGACAGCCCTTTTTCATTTTAGCCTCCAGCACCTTTTCGCACATGCTATCTTGGTGAGTAATCTCTACCCCTCTGGCGGCTCCAAATCCAAAGAGCTGTTCGTCGAAAGTGTGGTGAAGTTGCATGTCATGCATACACGTCACCGGCCCTGTATACCCCTCCGCCCTTCCTTGCTCTCCCAGGGCCACTACCGCAATTTCTCCGCCCGACTCCAGTCAGAGGCGCATGTGCGGCATCGGGCCTACGTACCAGCGGCCAGGCGGCGGAGCACCCACGCCGGGGACCCAACAGAGGGCGATGGGGGGGGAAAGGGGAACAAGAAAGGGGGAGGAAAGAAAGGTGTGTTTTGCATAATTAAGACTGTGCCGTTGTGTGTTTGGTGAGGTTGAGGGTCCGGCAAAGGGAATCCATTGCCATCTGCCCGGCCCCGACCTTCACCCTACCCCACATAGTACGTAATTCCCGCCATAGTAAGGACCGATCCAAAACAACTTTAACCGGATTGGGGCCCTGCAAACCCGCCCTACAGATAAGGGTGGAAAGAAGGGGAAGAAGAGTGGCGATGCAGACAATGACGATGCTGGCGGCGGCAAGGCTGGGAAGAAGGGGTGGGTGGGAAAGAAGGGTGGCAAGAAGGGCGGTAAGCGTGGCGACGCTGATGGCGCCGGCGGTGGTCCTTGGGGCCCCGGCCTGGATGCTCCCACGTTGCGTCTGCTGGGCACCCTGGAGATGAGGGCTCGCCAGTTGGCCCCTTTGATGACCAATCTGGCTTGTGGGGTCAGTCTGTCTGTGTATCAGGTGAGGTTGCTTTCATGGAGGTGGTGATAGGTGTGGGGAGGGGTGGTGGGGTGTGGAAAAGGGAGGGGACGGGTGATGAGAGGCGGCCTGCCTTCAGGGTTGCATGTGTGTACGACTCTGTTGTTTGCTGTTATATTGTCTTGTGTGGCGAAATTAATGGAACACTGCAACCCAAATGTGCAGCTCGTGTTCTTAACCCCCGATGTCTTACACTCTCCGCTGCCGGGCCCCATTCCATCCTCGGGCTCTGGGACTTACAGGTCCTCCACCTGCTGCGGCTCCTGCCTGACTTCGAGCTGCGGATCAAGGTGCTGGTGGCGCTGTGGCCCGCGATATGGGTGAGGAGAAGACACTGGGGCATGTGACGACGTGGGCGCGCTATTGATAACTGCACAGTTTGTGAGGGGGAGGGGCTGCTGCTGTGAAGCTTGTCGCCGCTTGGGCACACGGCAGCTTGTGAGGCGCGGAGGCCTCGTGGGGCGTCGAAGCCCGTTTCGTGGGAGTGCATTTCTACTCATGGATGACATATTTTCTGCACAAGCAGTACTTGCACGTCTTTGATACGTCCTGACGCAAACAGCAAACACACCGCCTATCTGTTCAGGACCGTGGGAACGTGGTGGACCTCATTATGGATTTGGATCATCCAGTAGCGCTTCCGCCCGCCCAGCATAAGGTCGGCGGCGAGGGAGGCCCTATGTCGCCGCTTGCCACAACGGCTGGAGCCCAGGGGTCGGGGTCCACGTCAGTGAATAGCCGGGTGAGACAAGGGGCGGCTGGAGGGACCCGTGGAGGGGGGAATGGAAGTTGGGAGGCGGACCGATAGATGAATGCATACTGAGCTTAAATCACAGATCTGGGCTGGGCTGGGCTGGGCTGGGCTGGGCTGGGCTGTTGGTGGGCTGTTGGTGGGCTGTTGGAGGGCTGTTGGAGGGTATTTTTCTATTGCTATTGGTGACTACGAGCTCGTGTTGCCATCTGCGCGACTAATACACGCACGCACCCGCCCACCCACCTTAACACACACACAAACTCACGCCCATCCCGCAACCGGCGCAGCAGCAGCAGCAGCAGCAGCAGCAGCCGGCTGTTGAGACCCGCCGCTCTACTCTGACCGGAGGCGGTGGTGACGTCGTCGGGGCTCATGGCTCGTCGTGTATCGGTTCATCCTCTGGCGCGGTCCCACGTGCCAGCAGCCCCACGGGCCCCTTGGAGTCGCTGCTTGTTAGGCCTAAGAATTTCGTTCCCGGTGAGACAGAGCAAGGCTAGGAGACAGGACACCGCCCTAGGGAGGGGAGACAGCACGTTTACGGAGACATCAATCAATGGACACATTTTGTTCTATTTGTGAATCTGAAATGAATATGGTAAAATAACAAACGTATTTATATTTTATATAATGTATATTGTATTAAAGTAAATTATGTAAAATGTATGATTTGACTTGCGACGTCATAAGCTGCACTGCTCTGTGCACCAAGAACTCCATGGTCTGATGATTGCCTTTGGGCGACAGCGGCTGGCGGGAGGGGATGCGCGCTAAGCAGCATGGGTTTACGGGGTAAAGGCCGCGGTGGAGTGAGGCAGATGAAGGGTTTTGGCAGCTGAGTACCGTCGTTGCTGGATGGGAATGGATACCTCAGTACACTGCCCTCTCCCCTCCTCCTTGTTTCCTCTTCCCCACCTTTCTTGCTTGTTTCAGGGCCCCATACTGGCGACGAGCTGCTACTCAAGGTGGCGGCCGCCTTAGGTTGGCGCACACTGCTGCTGTGTTGGGCCTCCCCGGGGTCGTTGCACGGCCGCACTCTGCACCTTCACATGGGCGCCATCGACCAATTGCAGGTGGGGCCATGGGGAAGGGAGAGATGGCCGGTGGGTGAGCAAGCCGCGTATGGGCCAGAGGCTAATGCTCATCAGATGTGAACTAAATTCTGAAACTTAAACTTCAATGAATACCTCAGCGGCGGGCGATGGGGGATTTTGCTACCCTGGGTGGCCGCATCGCGGGACAGGAGGAGGTTGACTGAGGGGAGTGAGGAGATCCTGGCTCCAGAGATGCGGTGTGGTGTGTTTGCATTCAGGGCCCGACTTGCCGTGGCTTCAAGGCTTCTGCAGTTTTCAGCTGTATTCTGTATAAGGCCCTTCTCGCGATCATTGTTATACCATCATGGCTATGGTATTTCACGTCATCATTGTCATACCACGAACTCCGTGCTGAACCGCACGTTTCCTGTCTTCCCCCCCTCCCCCCCTCCCCCCCCATCATTCGCTTACCTCCCCCGCGCCGTGATGCTTGGCTGATCGCGTTCATTCAGGCCGTCGCCAGCATCTGCCGCTTTGCTGACAGGTGCGTGCAAGTATGCATGTCCATTCCATGTACGAGTGTGCATGCCCGCCTTGCCTCTCTGTTGACCGCCTTGCCACGATCCTGCTTGGTCCCTTCAGCAGTTGTGCGGCTAAGGGGTGACTGCATCTGGTCTGTGGGTGGTTGCATGCCAAAGCTGGCCAAAGCAGCTTCTATGGAACTGCTTGCACGCGCTTCACCGTCCTCATCCCGCGCTCCTGGATGTCGGTTGAGGGTCCGGAAGCCGCAACGGGGTGACGTGAGTGTGTGAAGTTACGGATGGATGGCAGTAGAGCAGTGTGCGTTGTCAGCGGCTGCGATGTGAGCCCATAATGAAGGTTCACCGACTAGTAGGAACTGTTCCATCACTTTTCCCCGTTCCCCATGTCTATGTGCTCCCACCCACCCAGGTGTCACCGTCTCCTCCGGCACCAGGTGGTGACGGGGCTGGCGTGCGACGGTACGGCAGTCGACCTGGAGGAGGCGGCGGAGCTACGCGGGGGCGTGTGGCAGCTGGTGGGATGGGCTGTGTGGGATGGTATTGGTTCGGTAGTGTGGTTGGGATACAGGTGGGTGGGTGGGTAGGGGATGGGGATGAGTGGGTGGCTGGGTCCTGGGTGCAGGTCATGACATCAGCCAGCAGCACTGTATTTGTGACCTCCACACAGCCACTCCCACTCACGGTATCCAGATTCTCATCACCCACATCAGCGTACCTCCTCCCTGCGCCTTGCATCCCACCGCCGTGTTTGTGCAACCCGCTATAGATCCTGAGCCGTACGGTGCTGTGTCTGGATCGCCCTGAGTACGGCACCGTATCTCTGCAGCTGGACGCCATCACACTGGACGCACAGCGGGCTGTTGCCGCAGTGACTATCCAGGTACCTGCCTTGTCAAGGGCTGAGAGTTCTCCAGGAGAGCCCAGCTGGCAGCTGGAACCTATTTGTGGAAATCTCTGCGTATGTTGTGTGTTAACTTTTAGCTTTTGGCTGTGGGCTGTTTGTAAGAAAGGATTGCTTGTCATGTTCTGCAGTGAGTGACACGATAGCGGTGTGTGTATGAGTTTCCATCCTCCCTCCCCCTGCCCCCCTCCTCCTTCTCCCCTCCTTCTTCCCTTCTCCTTCTCCCCTCCTTCTTCCCTTCTCCTTCTCCCCTCCTTCTTCCCTTCTCCTTCTCCCCTCCTTCTTCCCTTCTCCTTCTCCCCTCCTTCTTCCCTTCTCCTTCTCCCCTCCTTCTTCCCTTCTCCTTCTCCCCTCCTTCTTCCCTTCTCCTTCTCCCCTCCTTCTTCCCTTCTCCTTCTCCCCTCCTTCTTCCCTTCTCCTTCTCCCCTCCTTCTTCCCTTCTCCTTCTCCCCTCCTTCTTCCCTTCTCCTTCTCCCCTCCTTCTTCCCTTCTCCTTCTCCCCTCCTTCTTCCCTTCTCCTTCTCCCCTCCTTCTTCCCTTCTCCTTCTCCCCTCCTTCTTCCCTTCTCCTTCTCCCCTCCTTCTTCCCTTCTCCTTCTCCCCTCCTTCTTCCCTTCTCCTTCTCCCCTCCTTCTTCCCTTCTCCTTCTCCCCTCCTTCTTCCCTTCTCCTTCTCCCCTCCTTCTTCCCTTCTCCTTCTCCCCTCCTTCTTCCCTTCTCCTTCTCCCCTCCTTCTTCCCTTCTCCTTCTCCCCTCCTTCTTCCCTTCTCCTTCTCCCCTCCTTCTTCCCTTCTCCTTCTCCCCTCCTTCTTCCCTTCTCCTTCTCCCCTCCTTCTGCCCCCCTCCTCCTTCTCCCCTCCTCCTTCTCCCCTCCTCCCTCTTCCCCCTTCCCAGGCTGTGTGGCGTGGGTATGTGGTACGGAGGACCGCTTACGCCGCAACAGTTGCCTCTGGGAGCTCCAACCGGTGGCTGCGGTGCTGGCGGGTGGTGAAGCACCTACGGCGACTGGCGCTGATGCGAACCCTGGCGGCTGACTTGGACATTAGCAGGGCGCAGAGCGAGATGGAGAGAGGGTACTTAAGAATGTGGGTTAGGGCAGTGGCAGTGGGGGCAGTGGGTTGAAGGGCCTCATTACATGCATATAGACATTCCAGCCTGAACAGTTTCGTTCGTAAATAGTTGGATAGGAGAAGTTGGGCGCGGTGGAGGGTGGGGATTTACATGAGCGGCTTTGGGGGTGACAGGAAGGGGGCATTCGGCTTGCTGCATGGCGCGAAAACAGCACACGCACGGGATGACGTCAAGCTTTCTCTTGAGCTGATCCTGTATGTTGTCCATATACCATGTATTCATGCTCCCCACCCTCCCTGCAGGCTTTACGGCCCCAAAGCCGCTTAAGTACGGATTCCCTCTCGGTCGCCGCCCTTCGCTTAGAAAACTTTCTGCGTCTTCAAAGAGCGGCGCGGCATCGGCATGTCGAATTCCAGCAGCTGGATATGGACTTAATGAGCGCTGTTTGATGAAATGAGTGATGTTATTTGCCAAAGGATTGTTATTCGCAGTTATTAATACCTGGGAATCCAACCTACGCCACTGTCTACCCGACTGCGGTGCGGGCCGCTCCCTGCTAAGGGGGGGATAATTGTATCATGATAATAATCATAATCATGATCATGATATCCTGATTATGAAGTCTAATCCTGACGTTTAGCCGCGAGCTCTTTCTTAGAGCACGTTACAACAAGGACTCAGATGCGAACTGAGGTTCCCATGACTGACGCGGGCCATGCGGGTTGGTTGACTGCCCTAACTTCGCTTACCTAAATTGGCTGGATATTAAAGGTTTTCAGGCAAATGCTTGTGTATGCTAATTTACCAAAAGCAGCGTTTTACGCAGTGGGCAACCCAAAGTAAATGATGTGTGCCTCCTCGCTCGCATCACAGCAAGAAGAGACCCGTGTGACGCTGTGCACCAGGGACTTAACACACAGTAGCATGGCCACAGGATTATCATCCTACGACATGGCATGTATAGCTATGCTGTTACCAAACAACACATGCCAACACACAGCTCAGTGCGTGGCATGCAAAGATAACTGTTGTGCAGGTGGTTAGTAGCAAATAGCAGACATAGCTAATTGGGCAAGCAAAGGCCCCTCTTGTAGTAGTCCTACATGTACGGCACACCAGCAAAATATTTAGGTGCAGAAGCATTGCCATGTCAGCATCTAGAGTGGCCTTTGCGGCTCTCAATTATTACACCTCTCTTTGCACACACACTTCATCCGTGGTGGTGTGCATCTGTGGTGTGCGGGCTTAACGTGCAGGAATAGAGCAGCGTAGAATCCTCGGTCGCATTTTGGCGGGATTGACGTTACGTGTCGTCGAGATAGGACTCAAGATACTTAATATTATGGTGAGTTACAGCATTGAATGATAGTAATTATAGCCGCCGGAAGTGAAGGTTAAGGCCTGCACCCAACTTGACTCCTCAAAGCGGTGCTTTACTGGCGAGTTACCGAATCCATTCTTCAAAACAATCTTAGAGTATTGGAATTCTTACTTCAGCATGAGCTGTAAAGGGGACGCGGACCGAGCCGCATGACGGGCGATGCCAACTCGTCACGTCCGAACGTTGCGGCTCATGCCCTACCTGCAAGATATAACGTTCAGCCACTTGTTACTGAACATAATGCCATCACTCATTAACCTCCGCGGCCTGGGTTAGCGTTTATGTGTGTGCATCGCCGCCCAGCAAGCGACCATCTTTTGTCCTCCGTGTCCCCCGTCCCGATGCACCAAGACCACAATACCGCAACTATAATCCGCAGCGGTCACGTGATGCCGCAAGGTCGCGTCTCCATCTCCAGACTTGGCCAAGCCCAGGCCACCATCCGCGGTGGCATGCAGGATGTAGGCGGCATGTTGGTTGGGGACGACCACCGCCTTTACGGCGCCACATTTCCTTGTTCCCGCCTGGGAGTATCCAGGTAGGCGAAAGTCCGTAGGGTGGGTCCTGACACTGTATGACACGGGAAAGGACAGAAAATGGAACCCGGCATGTTCTAGGCAGAGCCCTTAAGTCTCCAGGCTCCAAGCCTCCAGGCTCAAATGTAGCTAGCTGGCACACCAACAGTTACATCATAAAGTAAAATCTTCCTCTTGTGTTCTCTGTCAGGAGCTGGTGATTATGCCTAGGCAGTCAGAAGGCAGGGATGGAGTGCAACTGCCCCGTCTCTCCTGTTTGTGGCTCTTCAGATTGTAACAGCTAAAACGATTGTTATTCTCACGAAACACTTACAACCATTTTTTCGTTAAGTTGGTGTTTGTAAGGTATAACATGAATGGTCTTTTGTTAAGACATTCAGAACAGTATTCTCTTCCCTAGTTGGTGTCTGCCCTTTTTCCCCATCCTCATCACCCCAAGGATTTGACCTCACTTGGCAACACCAGCCTTCCGACCCCTCAGCAGTAGCATGAGTGGCCACAATCCCCATGCCTCCGTGCATACAACCACAAATAGTACTAATGGCCCACATAACAACCGCTCTAACAACCCCAGCACACAGCTCCATCGGGCCAGCAGCACACCCTGGGACCGTGGATTGCCGGGTGGCAGCAGCTGTGGTGCTGGCGCTGGTGGGGCCACAGTAGCACGAAGCATTTCTGACAGCCGTGCATCTGTAGTCTGCTGCTTACTGCCGGTGGATAACGGATCTGGCCCACCAAGTCCTCCCAGAACAAAGAATCCTACAGGTTGAGATGATGACAAGGAGGTGAGTTATGATAATTCATTCAGACAACAAACAATACAGTATGATACATAATTCAGACAACAAACAATACAGTATGGTTGGTAAATAGCTGAGATCTACTGTCTAGCAATATGTATTTATATCACACTGTCTTATTTCATTCTCAATAAAGCTCGTTAAATGTATGTATTTATTGTATGTGTTGACTCATACATATACATACATATGTTCAGGCACGACTGTAATGGCACGACTAATATGCCCCTGGAGTTCCAGGTTCTACCCCGACTGAGAGCGGGCCAAAGACCCTAATGTTAAGGGCAGGGTGCCCCCATGTCGATGGACGGTGACGACCCCAATTAAAGTGACCTGCGAGCTGACCAGTAGCGGAGTTGACGCCTTAGTTGATTCGGCAGATTCCGCTGGATGCTGGTGGTGGGTGCTGAACCTGGGAAAACCACTGATTTCGGAGAAGTCGGCATGGGAGACTGGATGAGGGTGCCCCAAAACACCGGGGAAGGTAGGGACTGCCAGGTTAGTGGCCACGGGTACATCACCCCCCTATCCTACACACATACATGTTATGACATGGAAAACGTTGTTATGTTATGACAGGGAAAACGTCATCCCTTTGCCAACCAAGGTTGGCTGCAACAAGTCCAACCATTCATGGTTGGTATGGCCTTTGCTGCTGGGCTTGTTCTTGTTCTCTGTATCCAACTGTCAACAGTGGGTGTTGAGTTTGCCAAGGTGGCTTTCCCCGATGATCCATCACGTGGTGTACCTGGGGCAGCAGCAGTATTTGGTCGAGATGCTGCTGCTGTATTTGGTCGAGATGCTGCGTATAAGGCAGCAGACACGTCGGTCATCCTCATGGACAAGGCCAGCAACACAGTGGTGACTGTTATGGACAAGGCCAACAAAGCTTCAATACAGATCATAAGAACCATTGTAGCTGGTATCCTCGTTGCTAAATTCATTGATGTGCTTTGGAAAGGGGGACCCCGCCCACCACCATCTGATGATGCCAATCCTGGTGCTGGTGTGGCATGAGCCATATACAGTTTGCACTGTCATGTTTTCTGCATGGGATGAAAACATGATAAAACCCTAAAACTGAAGGGTTAGGGTTTAGGGGTTTAGTTGTTGCTGTGCTCATGGACTTTGGATGTCTTTAGAGAAGCATGTCATACGCTTGTTCTAATTAAGGCATGCCACATGCTTGGATCTTGTGCAGCAGGTGGGTGCACAGATGCAAGTATGTGCTGATATACATGCAGACTGGCACCTGAAAGCTCATAGCCTGTGTATGTGTGTAGGGCTGGGTGGGGGTGAAGGGGTAAGGACGCAATGAACACCAACCACTCTTGACTTCAATACTCACTCTGTAATAATATTTTGTCTATGTTGTGCCATATCTGGCTAGATCATAACACACACGCTTTTGCATAAATGCAACACACATTCAGTTTGTGGTGGCCTCAGAGTTATGAGCTGTACCTAAATTTGCTCCTCCTGGAGAAGGAGCCATTTGGCGCCCAACCCATAGAAGAAATCCCCCATCCCAGTCACAACTATTGTTATCTTCATGAAACCCTTACAGTTGTTTTGTTCTGCCAAGTTAGTGGATGTTAGGTGTAACCTGAAGGGTGTTGTACGCGGGTCCAATCACCGTTTACAATTATGAAGGCCGCAATGCATTCAGATATCATGAAGCATAATACAATCATATTAGCATGATATACTCAAGTATATCTAGCTAATCAGGCATGTCGCATCATCATTCACGACATCGCGCTGTCGGTCAACATGTTTGACTCGAGGCTGATAATTAATGCGCGATCTATCCATTGGCATATTATATCACGTAATAATACTTTGAATAGTATTACCTCATCTGTGTCATAAACCATACGTGTATGCAAGAATGCGACGATCGCGATGGTTGGGTCGGCAACCGAATATCGATATTCGGACCTTTGCATATTGCATGCGTTGCATCCAATAATATCACGAATGACACGATATTTAGAGCAGTCTTACCAAGGTACTCACACTTGAGATCGTAATCCAGTGAGACCTGTACTGCACATCGGTATCGCGACGTGATAGGTGCGAGGAGGGCCGCCTAGAGACCGAAGTCAGTGCTACGCTAACTTTGGACCAAGTATTCGAGTACTTAACTCTATTCGATATGCATACATACGATATAATCATTTACATTCGGCCTGAGCTATTCTAGCATTCCATCTGCAGCCGAGTGATGAACATTGCCCACGGGGTCTGACGGCAGACTGTAATTCTGTAACTGAAGAACATTGTAAGTTGAATCTTTCCTTGCTATTGAGTCTTCCGCTGTCTACTATTCGCATTGGCTTGCCCTGCTGTTCGTAAGATTGGTACGCACGCAGCTAACACCTAGACGTGCAGAGCTAATACATGATTGAAGAAGGAAGGATACAACAAAGGGGCTTATGTATAGACATCCAAAATGGTATTCTCTTCCCTACTTAATGTCTGCCCCTTTATCCCCATCCTCATAACCCCAAGGATTTGGCCTCACTCGGCAATGCAAGCATTCCGACCCCTCAGCGGCCGCATAAACGGCCACAACCCCACGCCTCCGCACATGCAACTGCCCACAGTACTAACGGCCCACATAACAACTGCTTAAACATCCCCAGCGCACAGCTCCATTGGGCCAGCAGCACACCCTGGGGCTTGGCATGGGCAAGGAGTGGAGGCAGGTGGCTGGCTTCTGGTTCAATGGAACATGGGCCTCCCTGGTCCTCTGCAAGATATACTGTCATGCACCGTTGACGGCGTGACAATTCTGGTAAAAGAGCGGTTAGGAAATGACAGTTCCGACAGCTTGCTGATTCGCGTGAATGACAGTTGGTTGTTGCTGGATCCAAGAGCCATACGTTTCAGTGATCTTTTGCTATTACCTAAGGTGAAGACTTCCTGTTGGAAGCGCTTCGCCTGGTCAATATAGACTGTTCGGAATTGAGCCATTGTAACAATAATATACAGACTCTTACAGTAGTTCACATTCCGCACAACTGCCCAGGCCGCCAATAGATCAGCCTAATAAAGGCACTATCAGGACTGATCACCCTGATTAGCTGCCAATAGAACTCCGCGACAGAGCTTGGAGGAGTAGGTGACTGCGCGGCGCAACGCCCCATCACTGACAGAGCTAGGAACAGGTAGTGCAGTCTCGCCTCAGGGCCGGGCTGTGAGGCCAGTGTCTAGTGTAGTTGCCCGAGCTACAGCTAGCACACTGCTGCGCCAGCCTCACATACACCCGCTACCAGGCGAAGCCAAGCCATCGTGTCCTCACGTGAACGGGCTCGGGCTTCAGGCGTTTGTGTGGAGCTGCAGATCTACACATTCCGCTTCTTTCTTCGGACAGCATCTACACCGCGACGGTAGGAGTGCGCGACGCCTCCGGGTGCTTCCGATATCAAGGTACTTGGCCAGTCTCATCACCGTGACGGCAAGCGTGCCTCTATGGTGTCGCTAACCTTGGGTCATCATCCCGAGGAATTCTTTTCTTCAATACCTAGTAACGAAGTTCCCGGCATATGGACACGAGACCGACATCTGTGCAGACGAGTGAGGACGGTTTCGGCTCCGCATGCATGGAGTGTGAGCCATCACCCACGGACCCACGACAGTGGCGTCTCACACAAGGACATTGGCGCAGCAACGCCCTAGCCGCCGGGGCCCGTCTGGAAGCCGGCCGTTACACTCCCCGCGGGACGGCATTGACCGGCGCCCCAACAGCCTCGGGGGGATCCATCTCTTTTCGGCACCCTGGCTCCGACACGGAGGCCTCGCCCAGCCCACGCCTGGACGGCCTGCCAGCGCACCTTTTCCTCTCGGGGCTGCGGGGAGCTGGCATCCCTGGTAGCCGCGCCCCTTCCTCGGGCAGATCCGTCTCTCCCGTGCTCTCCGAAGGTGGGTGGTGAGGCGTGTCTGCAAGCGCTGGTCGGGATGCTCGCTCTGGGCCCCAGGGGCCACCTTCCCCCCCCAGGGGGGGCGACCGCCGTCACCGCGGGCAGTCATGGCAGCGGTGGCGGTGACGGCACGGAAGCAGTGTGCGGTGGCGTGGCAACTGGCGCCCCAGCAGCCATGGGCCCGCACTTGCCCGCGGCTGCAGACCCCAACACGCCTGCGGCCGCTACACCAGCGGCCACTGCGCCGGCTACGGCACACGAGCATATGCGGCCGTCTCACCCAGGCGGCGGCGATGCCAGGAGCCCACACGGCGCTGACACCCCAAGCTGGGACCCATGGGGCGGTTTCTGGGGTGCTCCCCCTGTGGAGCACCCCGCCTGGGACTAAGATGGACGCCAAGGCCGCCGTTTTGTACCATTGGGCGGTGGAGATGATGGAGTGCTGACGCCCGCCACTGAGTATCACTCCGCGTTGGGGGATGGACCGGGAGGGTCTGGGCCACCAACGCGCTCGCTTAGGCGGGGTGTGCGAACCGAGGGGGGGCCTGAGGAGGTTCTTCCTGGCGGGCCTGTTGCGGCGTCCCACCCACTTTACTCGCCATGGGAAGGGGACGCAGGCCGTCGCCCGCAGGCTGCAGTGCCTCTGTAAGAGAGGGGTCGCCTAGCTGTTAGTTGTAGCTATAACGGCGAGCTCCGAGTCATGGGCACGTGCCGTAGGGCACGTGGTGCAAGGGTGACTCCTTATAGTTTACATTAAAGTAAGTTAATATTGGTAAAGGAAGTGTCTGTCTCAATAATCCAGGCGCCTTAAATAGCGCTGCCTGATACAATAGGGGGCCTTATGTCTATTCGAAACTGGCGCGCATTCTACAACTGACACTGTTGTACGAATGCTTGCATGCAAGTGGTCCCATGCGACTTGTCCAAGTTCTATGCGTTAGATTTGTTATAACTAATCCATTATTACGCAATTAAGTTATTGTCACTAAGGCCAAAATACGACAAGTCAGTTTCGCTCTTTCTGGCGCTTCTGCGCCATTCTCCCTGTTACACCATCTGTTGTATGCCCGTTCGATCACCGTTCACACCGAAGTAGACCGCAATACATTCGAGCATTATGAAGCATGATATAATCATATTAGCATGATATACTCGAGTATATCTAGCTAATCAGGCACATTCCATTATCATCTACGACATCGCGCTGTCGGTCAACATGTTTGACTCAAGGCTGATAATTAATGCGTGATCTATCTGTTGGCATAATATCCCACGTAATAATACTTTAAATATTGTTACCTCATCCGGATCATAAACCATACACATATGCAAGAATGTGACGATCACGATGGTTGGGTCGGCAACCGAATATTGATATTTGGACCTTCGCATATTGCATGCGTTGCATCCATTTATATCACGGATTACGTGATATTCAGAACAGTGCTACGAAGGTACTCACACTTGAGATCGGAATCCAGTGAGACCTGTACTGCACATCGGTATCGCGATGTGATAGGTGCGAGGACGGCCGCCTAGAGACCGAAGTCGGCTCGATGCTACTTTGGATCAAGTACTTGTGTACTTAAAACAATCTAATTCGTATACATACGTTATATGCATTTATATTCGGCCTGAGCTACTCCAGCATATCATCTTCAGCCGGATGATGAACATTGCCCGCGGGGTCTGACGGCTGACTACCAATCTGTAACTGAAGACTATTGTAAGTTGGACCTTTCCTTATTGTTGAGTCTTCCGCTGTCACTTTCCTCGCATTGGATCGCCTTGCTGTTCGTACGCTTGGTGTGCACTTAGCTAACATCCAGACGTGCAGATTCAGTGCATGATTGAAGAAGGAAGGATACAACAAATTTGGTATCGAGACGGGTTAAGTCACGACCGCCTCGTTGTCCCTCATCGGAAGTAGGTTCTCGCGATGGCGAGCGACGACGACAATCACCGCAGCCCTTTAGACACCTTCGCTGAGGATCTTGGCCGCGCCGTCCTGGACGCGGCCGCTTCCGGTTTGTAACCCTAGACGTCTGTTTACATCTAGCTGTTGCATTCTCGTTGCGAGCTTGCACCGTGCGTCGCAGGTGAACGTATGCCGACACTGAACGCAGTGTTGGCTGGACAACACCTAAATACGGAACAAATCAAGGCCTTAATTCAGAGAACTACAGAGATAAAAGACGGCCTTACGGATTACATCGCTTTTCTTCTCGGCTTACTTGGGAGTACTGTCGGTACGCGAGTAGTCGAAAATTCCTCTTGTGCTAATTTGGCTATAAGTCTTTTAGTAAACTCCTGTTCACAAACATAAGTTCATGCTCCATGTCGGGACGCGAAGATAGTTCCTATCTGGGCACCGCCAGTCAGCCTGACGGCGGTCTTGCCGCTAGAACTGCTTTCGTTGATCCCGTTACTGTCGGGACTCATATTATGTCAGATCCCATTGTTCTTTAGACCCCTTCACACTTAATTGTACCACTGTCGGCAGCGGCTACAACGAGTGAAGGAGCTGGAGTGCAACGGGCTCCGGTAACACCTGCGGTTCAAGAACCCGTCGGAATACCGGAGGTAATGAAGTTAACCATCCCCGTGCCTAAGCTTAATATCTCCGCTGACGAAAAGGCAAAGAATTCAGGACATAGTGTCGTGGATAGGACACGGGCCTACGTTCGTGACGCTAGGCAATATCTGCAAGTGGTGCACGGCGGGGGATGCGACTCCATTAAATGCCTGTTCGTTGGGAATACCCTTGAGGGTGCTGCAAAGGATTGGTATGACGAGTGGACAACTGCTAGAGTTAAGTACACGTTCGATAACCTGATCGATGCTCTCCTCGCTCGCTTTGCTACTGAAGTTCACTCGCGTAGTAATGAGGCTCGTAAGACGCTGGCACAAGGCACATACCATATGTGTCCACACGAGACCGTCCCTGCTTATCAGTCATGTCTTGAGGCACTGATGACTCCTATTGTTAACTTCCCTGAGGAGGATCGCATCATTTGGTTTCATCGCGGTCTTACCTAATCCCTTGCACGATGGTGTGCCACTGACCTCAATGGAATTCCGTTCCAATCTTACGATGCCTTAGTAACTTTCGCTAGAGGTGCGGAGGTTCGGAATTTGGCTGGTAAAGACGCTAAACAAATTAATCCTCGCGTCCACACGATGCGAGTGCAGGAACTACTGTTGGAGTCGACACTGAAGGACCAGGGTCCTGATCGCCAATGCCCTGCGGCGGCCACGAATACCGTTCGAAAGGACAGACGGTATGATGCTTGCAGGTGTCAAAACCCAAGTAACCGTGGGTCCGCAGGAGCTGGGCCAAGCTCGGGCCACGTGAAAGGGAAACGAAGGGGGAGCACGCCGACTGTAGCTGCAATGCAGAACGCAGCTCCTAGTATTAAAAAGCCCCGGACAGAGGATCCATATATGCAGAAGTGGGAGTGCCGACGTTCGGAGTTTGACCGTCGGAAGTTCGCTAATCTCTGCCTGAGGTGTGCGGGAGAGCATTCCACTCGCGAGTGTCCTCTGTTACCGCCTTTTGTACCTAAGACGACTTAGGAAGTTGCCCGGGATGCAGAGGAAGGGACTCCTCCTGGGACTGAAGGAAGTGTGCGTGGCCACTGGCCGTTCTTGCTGTTGTACCTCTCGTTCGCGTTTGCTCATGAGTATCTGCACGTCTGGAGACTATCGACACCGATGCGCGAGCACTTGCAAGTACAGCAAGGCAAGCGAGAGCAAACAGAGACAGCGGAAGACTTCAAGACGAAGAGAGATATAACTTACGGTCTTACAGATCGGAATGATGCAATGGACGAAATCGCCGTCAGCGCCGGAAGCAAGCAATCATCACGCGGCGGTGATTAGCGAAGTTCAGGCTTAGCTCGGGCTAAGTAGAGTATCATATAGTAATAGTAATGTAGAACACACAAGTGTCCTCCGGTATCGAATGTCTTGTCTAGCTTAGCCGTCCTCGCATCTGTTATACTCGCAGCATCGCAGTGCCGTACGATTCACATTAGGAGGCCGATCCTAGATGTGACAACCCTACTGCGTCTAGGCGATGTCTACGCATAACAACGTATAAGCCTTTCCGGCATTCGCATGATGCAAGGGTCCGGATAACGATATCCGGTTGCAGGGCATGCATCGCGACGAGTGCGGCGCTCTCAACGTGTGCTGTAATGAAGTAATATTATATCAGATAATATTACTTATTGTTTCATAGCACGAGAATAATGCGCACTTCCATGCTTCGGGCTTTCATGCATGCTAGGCGGATTTGCCATGATGCGATGTCGCGATGGATAATGACAACATGCCAAATGCATATATAAATGTACACGAATACATTTATATCATGCAGATTCATTCATATGCAATGCGTTCATCACAAAAGCACTTCGCCTCGTAGGATCGCGTCGACCTACGCGTCGGCAGGAAATGAACCGTAGCACAACAATTATCCCCCCTCCCGTATGCAGCGTCCTCGCTGCATCATACAGCATCGACTGTAGGGGTCATTGGGCTTGCGTGGCACGTTTACGGGCTTCTTCGAGCAGGGGTTTCATGTCCTGTGAGAAGTTGCGTGCCGGTTCCCATGAGTTGTGCTCGTCGGTATACCCTGTCCACTTAACCAAGTACTCGTGTACTGTTCGCTTACGTCGGTGTCGGCCCACACGACGCGCGCGATAATCTAACACCCGCTCCACATCGTAAAACTTCTGTTTACCAGCGATCCAGGTCTCGGGAACTGGTTCGATCGCTGCGGGGGCGTTAGCAGGCTCAGGGACGGGTTCCGTACTACGATACGGACGAACAAGCGATACGTGAAACGTGGGGTGAATGGTCATATCAGTGGGCAATGCAAGCTCCACAGCCACATTCCCAACCATGCGCACGACAGGATACGGACCAATCCAGCGGGGTAAGAGTTTTCGGGATCCGTCGGCCAAGGAACGCAAGTTCTTGGTGCTTAGCAACACGAGTTGCCCTTCCGAAAACATCACATCCTGCTTAGATTTGTTATAGTATTCCGTCGTTCGTTGCTGCGCCGCGTCCAAACACGACTTCGCGTCTGTGATTCGGGACATAAAAGACTTGGCAAAAAGTTTAGCAGCAGGCACGTTCACTTCCAACTCACGCCACACGGGTAGCGCGGGATGAAATCCGTAGTTAAGAAAGAACGGACTTTTGCTTGTAGAGCGGTTAACAGCATTGTTAAGCGCGAATTCTGCCGCAGTCAAATACGTATCCCAAACGAGTGGTGTGCGACCAGCATAATTGCGCAACATATCACCCAACGTGCGGTTTGTGCGTTCGGTTTGACCATCAGTCTGCGGGTGATACGCCGTGCTCAGGTTGACGCGCATGCCAACTAGTTTGCAGAGCGCTTCCCAAAACTTAGACGTGAACTGCCCACCGCGGTCCGAAATCACATTTTTGGGAATCCCGTGTAACCGAACCACATTATCGAAAAACAAACGTGCGGTTTGCTCAGCCATGCAGGATGATGTGCATGGTGCTAGGTGAACCATCTTAGTCAGACGATCGACCATTACGAACACCGCATCGTATCCCCCCTCAGTTTTGGGCAGCGCGACTACGAAGTCCATGGAAACACTTTCCCAAGGCGCATTCGGGACAGGCAACGGTTGCAACAACCCATGGCCCTTACCGGACAAAGCCTTATTGCGCTGGCACAGACTGCATGTCTGTACGAAGTTCGCCGCATCCTTAGCCAAACGAGGCCACCAAAAGGAACGTTGCACCAAGTCGATCAATCGCTTGCTACCAGGGTGTCCTGCTAATGGGTCCTCGTGGAACCGCGCAAGGATGTCGTAGCGTAGCGCGTCGTCGTTCGGAACGACGATTTGCATAGCTGCACCCTCCGTCCGTAGCCAAAGGCCATTCTGCTTGCGAAGGTTTTCTACATTAGCCGGGTCCGCGAACCAGGCGTCTGCGTTGTAGGCAACCTTCAACCGCTCCGCGAGGTCCGTCGCGATCGGAACCTCCTCGCTACGCGGCTGCACGACGGGCGCTGCCAAAATTGCAGCGTGTAGCGACGGATGTCGACTGAGAGCATCGGCAATATTCAATTTACCAGAAATATACTCCCAGGTGCAGTTGAACCTAGCTAGATATTCCATCCATCTAGCTTGACGGCGGTTCAACGTCGGAACGCTTTGCAAAAACGTTAGGGGCTTGTGGTCGGTCTTTAAAATAAACGGGCGTCCCTCGAGGTAACAGCGCCATTCCTTTAAAGCATGCAGCACGGCCAGAAGCTCCTGTTCCCCGGTGGTGTAGCGAATTTCCGCACCAGAAAACTTTTTACTCGTGAAGGCGATCAGTCGTCCTTCCTGTAACAATACAGCGCCGCTTCCAAATATTGAGGCATCAGACACTACCTCAACACGAAATGGCAACGAGTAATCAGGGAATGCAAGGGTGACATCTTCGGCAATGATTCGTTTGAGCTCTTCGAATGCCCGCTGGCATTGCGACGTCCACGACTCGAGCGAAACGAAAACGCCTTTGCGAGTTAAGTTAGTAAGCGGGGCCGCAATGATGGAATATTTTTCAATGAACTTTCGGAAATAATTGGTCAAGCCAAGGAACTTACGCAGCTCCGTGAGGTTCTGAGGCGCGGGCCAATCGCGAACCACGGCGACCTTCCGCGGGTCCATCTTCACACCGGTGGCCGACACAATGTGGCCCAGATATTCCACCTGAGGCTGCGCCCAAAAGCATTTGGCGCGTTTAGCAAACAATTGCTCCCGCCTCATAACGTCGAGCACGAGCCGCAGATGCTCCAAGTGCTCCTCGCGCGTCTTAGAATATACCAAGATGTCATCCAGGTAGCAAACAACGAACCTGTCGATAAACGGCCTAAACATTCGGTCCATAACCGCCTGAAACGTCGCAGGGGCATTAGTCAAACCAAATGATAGGACCGTATACTCAAAGTGACCGAAGGGCGTCCGAAAAGCGGTTTTCGGAATATCAGAGGCAGCGATGCGAATCTGATTGTAGCCCTGTTGTAAGTCAATTGAGGAAAAATAAGCCGAGCCCTTCAGCTTATCCAACAGGTCGTCAACGCGTGGTAAAGGGTAGCGATTTTTCACCGTATTCGCATTTAACCCCCGGTAATCAATGCACATGCGCAAGGTCCCATCCTTCTTACCGACAAACAAAATCGGTGCAGAATACGGGGATGTGCTGGGGCGTATCATACCCTTCGCGAGCAAATCCGTCACCTGGCGCTTCACCTCATCCAGCTCCAATGGACTCAACCTGTACATTGGCCGGGCTGTAGGCTGCGCTCCAGGCATGAGAGGGATTGTGTGATCAACAGGACGCATAGGTGGTAGGCCAGGGATATCTTTAAAGACGTCCTCATACTGCGACAGTAGGGCCTCAACCTCAGGATCCACAGAAATCTGCGCGATGGTGACACAACAGCTCACCCGCGGCCTTAAAAGCAGTCCGTGGGCACCCTTCCGTAACAAACGGACGGCCTCCTTACGCCCGACTAGCTCTGGTTCGATTCGCGCGGCCATTGCGGTCACAGCGAAATTAACCATAGGCACCGCCTCAGTTTCGCCCTCCTTTGGTGTGACATGTTCGAACGACAGGAAAGGTACCTTAATCGACAGAGTACCCTTGCACATATGCAGGGTTGCGGTCTCCATGTCGATGCGCGCGCGGTACTGTCGTAATGTCGACGACCCCATTATGTACGGTGCAGTCTCTGCTAAGCCCTGCAGCACGTACGGCCGGGTCACAACACGCAAAGGGCCTATCGATAGGCTAAGGGTAATCCTGCCCACGATGGGATGCTTACCCCCGTCAGCAAGGGTAACCTGTGGACAATCAGACGACTCTGGGGACAACCCCAGCGCATTCACCTCTGCGACAGAGATGAAGTCGTCGCTGGCACCGGTGTCAACAAGTGCCTTCAGAGTACGGCCATTCAAACCGATCTGAACCACAGGGACACGGTTATCTACGAGCGACTGCCCAGCAGACAACGTCAGTGCACTTAAGGCGGGTCCGTAACCAACGGCACCCCCATCAGGAGCTTCGTACCAAACGTCAACCGAGTAGGATAGGTGTGGCCACGGAGCCAGCGTACCCTCCCGATCCACACCATTAAACAAAACGGTGCCCGGCTCGAACCGGTGGACATGCCGCATACCCCTTAACAATGCCTCTGCCTTGCGCCGACAGAAGGCAGGGAGTAATACACATGCGGCAGTGCCTGGATATTGACGCCTACATCTCCTGTATATGGCCAACTGTTCCGACATCTCACGCAGAGACGAGGGGATGAACAAAACCACGTGGTTAGACAGATCGATAGACGACAGGGGACGGCGAGGTGTAAACAAATTACACAACGGGTCGAAGCAGAGAAGTCCCGTGCGTCCGTCAAGCGTGATGCGTCGCGCAATGACTCGCTCGATGTGTCCAAGTACACAAGGCAACAATGCCTTAACGGCTGGCCGTAAGGATGACCACCGACCACGCGTTAGTTCAGAAATCCCAGGTGGTGCCCCCTCCGCAGGAACCCGGGCAAACCCCTATTTCGGCTGAGGTACAAACGGCGGCATTAGAGGGCAATCCTTCGTGGAATGATTCTCCGCACACCGTAGACAAACGTTGGCCAATTTTCGACGCTCGAATTCGGAACGATTGCAATTCCATTTTGGCATAAATGTGTCGTCCGTACGAGTACGCTTCGCGTTGGGATCAGAACGCTGTGCGGCTGCCGACGACGGCGCACCACCACGCTTCCTGTTCCTAGCTGGGTCCGAGCTCGGACCTGCTCCTCCTGTACCACGGACACCCGAGCTAGCGCCCCCGCGCGCCTTGCGTTGCCCGTTGCTGCGTCGCGTCGCGGCAGTAGGCGTGGGGCGGGTCGCGCCGAGGTCCTGGTCGAGAGCTACAGCTTCCCCAAGCGGATCCTGCACTTGCACGGCATTTGCACGAGGGGCAGACTTGACTTCTTCCTCGCCGGCAAGGAGTCGTATCTCCGCGCCCTTAGCAAAAGCGACCAACGCGTCGTACGACTTGATCTGCGCTCCAACCAAGTCAGTAGCGCACCATTTAGCCAAAATTTTCGTCAGGCCTCGCCTAAACCAAAAGACACGCTCGGATTCAGTGAGGTCAGCAATGGGAGTCACAAGTGCTTCGAAGCGTGACTGGTACGCAGGTACATTTTCATCCCGACGCATGTGGTAGCTACCGGCTGCCAAAACCTTACGAGCTTCCACATCGCGTGCTTGAACCTCAGTAGCGAATCGTGCGAGCAAAGCGGCGACCAACTCGTCAAAAGTATAGCTGCCTCGGGCGTTGGTCCAATTGCGATACCAGTCCTTCGCTGAGCCCTCGAGGGTGTTACCAACGAAGAGACACCTGATACCGTCATTATCGCCACCATGAACAGCCTGGAGATACTTTTTAGCGTCACGCACGTACGCACGAGTTGCATCGGCTATGCTATGCCCTGGTGTCTTGTCGGTCAGCAAAATATTGAGCCTAGGAACGGGAATCGACAATCTCATCACCTCAGGGATGTCATCATGCCCTCGAGCTTGAGGTAATGGCAGAACCCTTGGTCCAGCAGTGTTGTCCATATTCGTGTTCACTGCTGAATGCGGCACAATTAAGTGAGCAGGGGTCTGAAGGAAAAGGGGCTCTTGAGTGGCTCGCACGCCAACAGTCTCAAGGCCTCTATCCGGTGCTCTAGCAGCCACAACAGAATCGGGTTGGCTAGCTAGGCTAGTGTGCGGCGTATCGTCGTGTTCCGCGGACATGAAGCACTAAACGATACCCTAGATTTGCGTAATAGAAGCCGACTTCTATCGCAAAGGCAAGAGTACAAAGCGATTCGGTGAGCCTACCGACAGTACTCTTGAGAAGATTCAGCAAACTCAGCAAGTAATTGCCCAGCTGAGTCCTGATCTCCGTAGTTTGGGCAATGAGAGTCGCCAACTGGTCCGGACGAACGCCGGTCTCAGTCACCGCGGCAAGCAATGCCGGTGCACTGAGATTACCTGCGACTCAGAGCGTACACTTACACAACAAGTGCAGCAATCTAAGCAAAAGCAATTAAACAATTACAAACCGGAAGCGGCGGCGTCCAAAACGGCACGCCCTAGGTCTTCGGCCAAAGTATCTAGCGGTCCTCGTGGTTCGTCGCTGGAACTTGCCATAGAAAGAACCTACTTCCGATTAGACAAAGAGAGACAGTTAGGCAACGAACCTGTCTCGATACCAAATTGTTGTACCTCTCGTTCGCGTTTGCTCATGAGTATCTGCACGTCTGGAGACTATCGACACCGATGCGCGAGCACTTGCAAGTACAGCAAGGCAAGCGAGAGCAAACAGAGACAGCGGAAGACTTCAAGACGAAGAGAGATATAACTTACGGTCTTACAGATTGGAATGATGCAATGGACGAAATCGCCGTCAGCGCCGGAAGCAAGCAATCATCACGCGGCGGTGATTAGCGAAGTTCAGGCTTAGCTCGGGCTAAGTAGAGTATCATATAGTAATAGTAATGTAGAACACACAAGTGTCCTCCGGTATCGAATGTCTTGTCTAGCTTAGCCGTCCTCGCATCTGTTATACTCGCAGCATCGCAGTGCCGTACGATTCACATTAGGAGGCCGATCCTAGATGTGACAACCCTACTGCGTCTAGGCGATGTCTACGCATAACAACGTATAAGCCTTTCCGGCATTCGCATGATGCAAGGGTCCGGATAACGATATCCGGTTGCAGGGCATGCATCGCGACGAGTGCGGCGCTCTCAACGTGTGCTGTAATGAAGTAATATTATATCAGATAATATTACTTATTGTTTCATAGCACGAGAATAATGCGCACTTCCATGCTTCGGGCTTTCATGCATGCTAGGCGGATTTGCCATGATGCGATGTCGCGATGGATAATGACAACATGCCAAATGCATATATAAATGTACACGAATACATTTATATCATGCAGATTCATTCATATGCAATGCGTTCATCACAAAAGCACTTCGCCTCGTAGGATCGCGTCGACCTACGCGTCGGCGGGAAATGAACCGTAGCACAACACTTGCATCCGGCTGTGAAGGCTCTTTTACCTTCCGTTCTTGGACAAATCGAGCAAGCTATTGTAGTATCCTGGGGTATCTACGGGCAGTGTCAAAGGATCCTGGACCTTAGATGGTCATCCTTCCGATCGGGCCTTTGTTGGCTGACACAACAGAGATACAACAGCTATCAGGCGACGTTTTTCGCTTGACGGTCGCATGGGACCATTTTGACTCGCTGTGTAATTTATTTGCACCGTGCTGTCCTCTTCCTTCCCTCGATTAATCCGGCCACGTTACTTTGTTTATCCCTTCATCTTTCCGTGAGTTGTGCGAGCAGCTCACCAGGTATAAGAGATATTGTCGTCGAAATCCGAACACTGCGGCTTGCATACTAATTCCCTCTTATAGTCAACGCAAAGTTGTGTCACTATTGGAAGGTATGCAATGTGTTCTCCGATTCGAATCGGACGCCGTTTTGTTCAACGGTGTGGATGTAACGGGAAGTCTGACGGTACTACCTAAACTATCTTATGCTGCTGAAGTTTGGTTTGAGGCCCCTCTTTTGGATTCTACCAGGTTCACGCCTGCTCTAGGATCACTTCTACTTTCTGCGGAGTCGACTCCAACAGGAAATCGTGTTCCTGTCATCGAAATCGGCCTCGGTGGTCGACTAATGAAGGCGCCTGTGGATACCGGCGCCAGCGACGACTTCATCTCGGCAAAGGAGGTGAATGCATTGGGGTTGACCCCTCAGTCGTCTGATTGTGCACAGGTTACCCTCGCTGATGGAGGTAAGCATCCCATCGTGGGCAGGATCACCCTGAGCCTATCGATAGGCCCTCTGCGTGTTAGGGCCTAACCATATGTGCTACAAGGTCTCTCGGAGACGGCACAGTACATTCTGGGTGCCGCGACATTACGGCAGTACCGCACACGCATCGATATGGAGTCCACCACACTTAGTTTGTGCAAAGGGAACCTATCGACTAAGGTACCTTTCCTGTCGTACCAAGATGTCACACCAGAGGAGGGCGGAACTGTTGCGGAGCCTGAGGTTAATTTCGCTTTAGCGGCGATCGTCTGCCGAAATCAAGAACCCAAGCTAATTGGACACAAAGAAACTGATCGGATGATACGGAAAGGCGCCCATGTGTTGCTTGTGAGGCCACGGGTGCAATCGAATGCTACCACCGCACAGTCCACCGTGAAGGATCTTGAGGTCGAAGCCCTCCTGCATAAATATGCTGATGTCTTTGGCGACATCCCAGGGCTCCAACCTATGTGACCTGTTGACCATACGATCCCTCTTGTGCCCGGAGCACAACCCGTTTCACAACCTATGTACAGGTTAAGCCCGCTAAAGTTGAGCGGATGAAGCGGCAAGTGAGGGATCTGCTCGCAAAGGGTATTTTTCGGCCCAGCACATCGCCATATTCCGCACCGATATTGTTTGTCGGTAAGAAGGATGGGACGTTGCGCATGTGCATTGATTATCGGGGCTTGAATGCGACCACGATTAAAAATCGCTACCCTTTGCCGCGCGTCGATGACCTGCTCGATAAGCTGAAAGGCTCAGCTTATTTTTCCCCGATTGACCTTCAACAAGGGTATAACCAGATACGCATGGCTGCCTCTGATATTCCGAAAACCGCTTTCCGGACCCCCTTTGGCCACTTCGAGTACACGGTCTTGTCGTTTGGACTCACTAGTGCGCCCTCCACATTTCAAGCAGTGATGGACCGCATGTTCAGACCGTATATCGACAGGTTCGTCGTTTGTTACTTGGACGATATTTTAATATATTCCAAGATGCGCGAGGAGCACCTGAAGCATCTCGAGCTCGTGCTTGAGGTGATGAAGCGGAAGCAATTGTTTGCTAAACTTGCCAAGTGTTTTTGGGCGCAGCCTCAGGTGGAGTATTTGGGCCACATCGTGTCGGCCACTGGAATAAGGATGGATCCACGGAAGGTAGCTGTGGTTCACGAATGTCCCGCACCTCAGAACCTCACTGAACTACGCCAGTTCTTAGGTTTAACCAACTACTTCCGTAAGTTTATTAATAAATACTCCATTATTGCGGCCCCGCTTACAAATCTGACGAAGTGCCCAAGACGACTTAGGAAGTTGCCCGGGATGTGGAGGAAGGGAATTCTCCCGGGGTTAAAGGAAGTGAACGTGGCCGCTGGCCGTCGTTGCGTCCGGCTGTGAAGGCTCTTTTACCTTCTGTTTTTGAACAAATCGAGCGGGCTATCGAACGACATTTTTCGCTCGACGGGCGCATGGGACTAAACCATTTCGACCCGTTGTGTAATTTATTTGTTGGTAAGAAGGATGGGACGTTGCGCATGTGCATTGATTATCGGGGCTTGAATGCGACCACTACTTCCGTAAGTTTATTAAAAATTACTCCATTATTGCGGCCCCGCTTACGAATTTGACGAAGAAAGGAGGTGTCGCTTCCCTCGACGCCTGGACACCCGCGTGTCAGCGGGCATTCAAAGAGCTCAAGCGAATCGTCGCCGACGACGTTACCCTCTCTTTTCCTGATTACTCGTTGCCATTCCGTGTTGAAGTGGTATCGGATGCTTCCTTGCATGAAAGCGGCGCTGTATTGTTGCAGGAAGGACGACCGATCGCCTTCATGAGTAAGAAATTCTCAGGTGCGGAGACCCGATATATGACCGGAGCAAGAGCTGTTGGCGGCTCTACATGCTTTGAAGGAATGGCGCTGTTACCTCGAAGGCCACCCTTTTACACTTAAGACTGATCACAAACCGCTGACATTCTTGCAGAGTGTCCCCACGCTCAACCGACGACAAGCCAGATGGATGGAGTACCTGTCTCGTTTTGACTGTACGTTGGAGTACATTGCCGGCAGAATTAATATTGCCGATGCCCTTAGTCGACATCCATCATTACATGCTGCGATTCTGGCAGCGCAGGTTACTCGTTCGCGCAGTCAGGAGGTTCCAATGGCAACGGATCTCGCGCAACAACTCAAGATGGCGTACCAGGCCGATCCATGGTTTGCTTCACCAAGTAATGTGGAACATTTGCACAAGCGCAACGATTTGTGGCTACAGAAGGATGGCTCGATCACACAAATCGTCATGCCCAACGACGCCACTTTGCGCTACGATATTCTTGCTCGGTTCCACAAGGACCCGCTAGCAGGACATCCTGGAAGCACGTGATTGGCAGAGCTAGTACGACACTCGTTTTGGTGGCCGCGCGTGGTGAAGGATGCGGAAAACTTCGTGCAAAGGTGCAGTTTATGTCAGTGCAACAAAGCACTATCCGGTAAGGGCCAGGGTTTATTACAACCTTTACCTATACCAGATGCCCCTTGGGAAAGTGTTTCTATGGACTTCGTAGTCGCGCTGCCCAAAACTGAGGGGGGATACGACTCGGTGTTCGTTATGGTTGATCGCTTGACCAAGATGGTTCACTTAGCCCCCTGCACCGCTGAGCAAACAGCACGATTATTTTTCGATAACGTGGTCCGATTACACGGCGTTCCTGAAAATGTGATATCCAATCGCGGCGGTCAGTTCACGTCTAAGTTTTGGGAGGCGCTATGTGAACTCGTCGGTATGCGCGTTCATTTGAGCACAGCATATCGGTGCCTTTCCATATCATCCGATCGGTTTCCTTGCACCCAATTAGCTTGGGTTCTTGACATCCGCTGACGATCGCCGCCAAAGCAAAATTAACCTCAGGCTCCGGAACAGTTCCGCCCTCCTCTGGTGTGACATCTTGGTACGACAGGAAAGGTACCTTAGTCGATAGGTTCCCTTTGCACAAACTAAGTGTGGTGGACTCCATATCGATGCGTGCGCGGTACTGTCGTAATGTCGCGGCACCCAAAATGTACTGTGCCGTCTCCGAGAGACCTTGTAGCACATACGGCTGGGCCCTAACACGCAGAGGGCCTATCGACAGGCTCAGGGTGATCCTGCCCACGATGGGATGCTTACCTCCATCAGCGAGGGTGACCTGTGCACAATCAGACGACTGAGGGGTCAACCCCAAAGCATTCACCTCCTTTGCCGAGATGAAGTCGTCGCTGGCGCCGGTATCCACGAGCGCCTTCATCAGTCGACCTGCGAGGCCGATTTCGATAATAGGGACACGATTCCCTGTCGGAGTCGACTCAACGGAAAGTAAAAGGGATCCTATGGCAGGCTCGAACCTGGTAGGATTTAAAAGAGGAGCCTCAAACCAAACTTCAGCAGCGTAAGGTAGTTTAGGCAGCATCGTCGGTTTACCCGCCACATCCACACCGTTAAACAAAGTGGTGCCCGACTCGAATCGGAGGACACATAGCATACCTTCCAACAAAGATGCCACTTTACGTTGGCTAAAAGAGGGAATTAATATACAAGCTGCAGTGTGCGGATTTCGACGGCGATACCTCTTGTATCTGGTGAGCTGCTCGCACAGCTCACGGGAAGATGAAGGGATAAATAGAGTAACGTGGCCAGATAAATCGAGGGAAGAAAGAGGGCAACGCGGTGCAAACAAATTACACAGCGGGTCGAAATGGTTTAGTCCCGTGCACCCGTCGAGCGAAAAACGTCGCTCGATAGCCCGCTCGATTTGTCCAAAAACAGAAGGTAAAAGGGCCCTTACAGCCGGACGCAATGATGGCCAGCGGCCACATTCACTCTCTTCAATCCCGGGAGAAGTCCCTTCCTCCACATCCCGGGCAACTTCCTAAGTCGTCTTGGGTACGAAAGGTGGGAAAAGAGGGCATTCGCGAGTAGGGTGCTCTCCCGCACACCTCAAGCAAAGATTAGCGAACTTCCGACGGTCAAACTCCGAACGTCGGCACTCCCACTTTTGCATATAAGGATCGTCTGTCCGGGGCTTCTTAACACTAGGAGCCGCGTTCTGCATTGCAGCTACAGACGGTGCTCTCTCTCTTCGCTTTCCTTTCGCATGGCCAGAGCTCGGCCCAGCTCCCGCAGACCCACGATTACTTGGGCTTTGGCGTCCTCGATTATCATACCGTCTTTCCTTTTGAACGGCATGCACGGCCGCCGAGGAGCGTTGACGATCGGAACCCTGGTCCTTCGGTGTTGACTCCGAAGGTGGTTCCTGCGCTCGCATCGCGTGAATACGAGGATTGATTTGCTTAGCGTCTTTTCCAGCCAAGTTTCGAACTTCTGCACCTCTAGCACAAGTTACTAAAGCATCATAAATGAGAATGGAATTCCATTGAGATCGGTGGCACACCACCGCGCAAGGGATTCCGTGAGACCACGATGAAACCAGAAGATACGATCCTCCTCAGGAAAGTTAACAATAGGGGTTATCGGGGCCTCAAAACGGGACTGATAAGCAGGGACGGGCTCGTGTGGACGCATATGGTACGTGCCTTGTGCCAGCGTCTTACGAGCCTCGTTACTACGTGAGCGAACTTCCGTAGCAAAGCGGGCGAGGAGAGCATCGATCAGGTTATCAAACGTGTATTTGCCTCTAGCGGTGGTCCATTCGTCATACCAATCCTTTGCAGCACCCTCGAGGGTATTTCCCACAAACAGGCATTTAATGGAGTCACATCCCCCGCCGTGCACCGCTTGCAGATATTGCCTAGCGTCACGAACATAAGCCCTGGTCCTATCCGCGACGCTATGCCCTGAATTCTTTGCCTTTTCGTCAGCGGAAATATTGAGCTTGGGTACGGGGATAGTCAACTTCATTACCTCCGGTATTCTGACGAGTTCTTGCACCACGGGTATTACCGGAGCCTGTTGTGCTCCAACTCCTTCACTTGTTGTGGCCGCTGCCGACAGTGGTACAATTAAATGTGAAGGGGTCTGAAGAACAATGGGGTCAGACATGATATGAGTCCCGACAGTATCGGGATCGGCAAAAACAGGTCTAGCGGCAAGACCGCTATCGGGTTGGCTAGCGGTGCCCAGATAGGAACTATCTTCGCGTCCCGACATAAGGCACGAACTTCTACTGGTGAACAGGAATTTGCTAGAAGATCTGTAGACAGGTAACGCAAGAGGAATTTTTGATTACTCCTGAGTAGCTCGAGAAGAAAAGCGACGTAATCCGTAAGGCCGTCTCTTATCTCGGTGGTCTTCTGAATCAAAGCTTTAATCTGATCCGAGTCTAAGTATTGTCCGGCCAACACAGCGTTTAATGTTGGCGTACGTTCACCTGCGGCTCACAATGCAAGCTTGCAACGAGAATACAGCAAATAGTTACCAACAGATATCTAGGATTACAAACCGGAAGCAGCGGCGTCCAAGACGGCGCGGCCGAGATCCTCAGCGAAGGTGTCTAAAGGGCTACGGCGCGTGTTGTCGTCGCTCGCCATTGTGAGAACCTACTTCCGATGAGGGACAATGAGACAGTCGTGAATTAACCCGTCTTGATACCAATTTGTTGTATCCTTCCTTCTTCAATCATGCACTGAATCTGCACGTCTGAATGTTAGCTAGTGCGCACCGTGCTTACGAACAGCAAGGCGATTCAATGCGAGTAAAGTGACAGCGACTTAAGATTAAGACTCAAGATTAAGGAAAGATTCAACTTACAATAATCCTCGTTTACAAATCAGTAGATCACCGTCAGACCCCGTGGGCAATGTTCATCACTCGGCTGCAGATGGAATGCTAGAATAGCTCAGGCCGAATATATATGGTTATCTCGTATGTATGCGAATAAGATTGAGTTAAGTACGCAGGTACTTGGTCCAAAGTAGCGCAAGCCGACTTAGGTCTCTAGGCGGCCGTCCTCACGCCTATCATGTCATGATACCGATGCGCAGTACAGGTCTCACTGGATTCCGATCTCAAGTGTGAGTACCTTTGTAGCACTGTTCTAAATATCGTGTCATCCGTGATATTAATGGATGCAACATATGTAATATGCGAAGGTCCGAATATCGATATTCGGTTGCCGACCCAACCATCGCGATCGTCGCATTCTCGCATACGCGTATGGTTTATGACGCAGATGAGGTAATAATATTTAAAGTATTATTACGTGAGATATTATGCCAATGGATTGATCGCGCATTAATTATTGATATGGAGTCAAACATGCTGACCGACAGCACGACATCGTAGGTGATAATGCAGCATGCTTGATTAGCTAGATATACTCGAGTATATCATGCTAATATGCTTGTATCATGCTTCACAATGCTTAAATGCGGTCTTCATTGGTGCAAACGGTGATTGAACCGGTGTACAACACAAACACAAAGGAGAGGTACAACAAATTGGTATCGAGACAGGTTCGATTGCCTGACTGTCTCTTTGTGTCAAATCGGAAGTAGGTTCTTTTCATGGCGAGCTCCAGCGACGAACCACGAGGACCGCTAGATACGTTCACCGAAGACCTAGGCCGCGCCGTATTGGACGCCGCTGCTTCCGGTTTGTAATCGTTTTATTGCTTTTGTCTAAATTGCTGCACTTGTTGTGTAAGTGTACGCTCTGAGTCGCAGGTACTCTCAGCGCTCCGGCATTGCTTGCCGCGACGGCTGAGACCGGCCTCCGTCCGGACCAGTTGGCGACTCTCATCGCCCAAACTACGGAGATTAGGACTCAGCTGGGCAAGTACTTGCTGAGTTTACTGAATCTCCTCAAGAGTACTGTCAGTAGGCGCACCGAATCGTTTTGTACTCTTGCTTTGCTTTTGCGATAGAAGTCGTCTTCTTTTACGCAAACCTAGGATATTGCTTCGTGTTCCATGTCTGCGGAACGCGACGATACGCCGCTCACTAGCTTAGCAAGCCAACCCGAATTTGTTGTGGCTGCTAGAGCTCCTGAACGAGGTCTTGAGACTGTTGGCACGCGAGCCACTCAAGAGCCCCTTGTCCTTCAGACCCCTGCCCACTTAATTGTGCCGCATTCAGCAGTTAATACGAATATGGACAACACTGCTGAGCCACGGGTCCTGCCACTACCTCAACCGCAAGGGCATGCTGCCATTCCTGAGGTGATGAGATTGACAATTCCCGTTCCTAGGCTTACAATCTCGCTGAGTGAAAAGACACCAGGCTATAGCATAGCTGATGCAACTCGTGCGTACGTGCGCGACGCTAAGAAGTATCTCCAGGCTGTGCATGGTGGCGATAATGATGGTATCAGGTGTCTCTTCGTTGGCAACACCCTGGAGGGCGCAGCGAAGAACTGGTATCATGAATGGACCACCTCCCGGATTGACTATACTTTTGACGAGTTGATTTCTGCTCTGCTCGCACGGTTCGCTACTGAGGTGCAAGCACATGATGTGGAGGCGCGCAAGGTTTTGGTGGCCGGTACCTATCACATGCGTCGGGGTGAAAATGTACCTGCGTACCAGTCACGCTTCGAAGCACTAGTGACCCCCATTGCTGACCTCACCGAGAACGAGCGTGTCTTTTGGTTTAAGCGAGGCCTGACGAAACTTTTGGCTAAATGGTGCGCTACTGACTTGTCTGGGGTGCCGTTCAAGTCGTACGATGCCTTAGTCACTTTTGCTAGAGGGACGGAGGTACGACTCCTTGCCGGTGAAGAAGAAGTCAAGTCTATCCCTCGTGCAAATGCCGTGCAAGTGCAGGATCCGCTTGGGGAAGCTGTAGCTCTGGACCAGGAACTTGGAGCTACCCACCCCGCGCCTACTGCCACGACGTGACGTAGCAACCGGCAACGCAAGGCACGCGGGGGCGCTAGCTCAGGTGTCCACGGGTCAGGAGGAGCAGGTCCGAGCTCGGACCCAGCTAAGAGCAGGAAGCGTGGGGGCGCGCCGTCGACGGCAGCCGCACAGCGCTCTGACCTCGAAGCAAAGCGGACTCACACGGACGACTCATTGATGCCAAAATAGAATTGCAATTGATCTGAGTTCGAGCGTTGGAAAGCGGCCAATGTTTGCCTACGGTGTGCGGAGAACCATCCAACGAAGGATTGCCCGTTGCTGCCACCGATGGGTCCTAAGCCGAAATAGGGGTTTGCCCGGGTTCCTGTGGAGGGGGCACCACCCGGGATTGTTGAACTAACACGTGGTCGGTGGTCATCCTTACGGCCAGCCATGAAGGCATTGTTGCCTTGCGTACTTGGACACATCAAGCGAGTCATTGCGCAACGCATCACGCTTGACGGACGCACGGGACTTCTCTGCTTCGACCCGCTGTGTAATCTGTTTACACCACGCCGTCCCCTGTCGTCTATCGATCTGCCAAACCACGTGGTTTTGTTCATCCCCTCGTCTCTGCGTGAGATATCGGAACAGTTGGCCGTGTACAGGAGATGTAGGCGTCAATATCCGGGCACCGCCGCATGTGTATTACTCCCTGCTTTCTGTCGACGCAAGGCAGAGGCATCGTTAAGGGGTATGCGGTGTGTCCACCAGTTCGAGCCGGGCACCGTTTTGTTTAACAGTGTGGATCGGGAGGGTATGCTGGCTCCGTGGCCAGGGACATCCTACTCGGTTAACGTTTGGTACGAAGCTCCTGATGAGGGTGCCGTAAGTTACGGACCCGCCCTAAGTGCACTGACGTTATCTGCTGGGCAGTCGCTCATAGATAATCGTGTCCCGGTGATTCAGGTCGGTCTAAATGGTCGTACCCTGAAGGCACTCGTTGACACCGGTGCCAGCGACGACTTCATCTCTGTCGCAGAGGTGAATGCACTGGGGTTGACCCCAGAGTCGTCTGATTGTCCACAGGTTACCCTTGCTGACGGGGGTAAGCATCCCATCGTGGGCAGGATCACCCTTAGCCTATCGTTAGGCCCTTTGCATGTTGTGACCCGGCCATACGTGCTGCAGGGCTTGGCAGAGACTGCACCGTACATAATGGGGTCTGCGACATTACGACAGTACCGCGCGCGCATCGACATGGAGGCCACAACCCTGCATTTGTGCAAGGGTACTCTGTCGATTAAGGTACCTTTCCTGTCGTTCGAACATGTCACACCAGAGGGGGGCAAAGCTGAGGCGGTGCCTATGGTTAATTTCGCCGTGACCACAATGGCCGTGTGAATCAAACCGGAGCTAGTCGGGCGTAAGGAAGCTGTCCGTTTGTTACGGAAGGGTGCCCATGGACTGCTTTTGAGGCCGCGGGTGGGCTGCAGTGCCACCACCGTGCAGATTTCTATGCATCCTGAGGTTGAAGCCCTACTGTCGCAGTATGAGGACGTCTTCAAAGATATCCCTGGGCTGCCACCTATGCGTCCTGTTGATCACACAATCCCTCTCATGCCTGGAGCGCAGCCTATGGCCCGGCCAATGTATAGGTTGAGTCCATTGGAGCTGGATGAGGTGAAGTGCCAGGTGACGGATTTGCTCGCAAAGGGTATGATACGCCCCAGCACATCCCCGTATTCTGCGCCGATTTTGTTTGTCGGTAGGAAGGATGGGACCTTGCGCATGTGCATCGATTATCGGGGGTTGAATGCAAGCACAGTGAAGAATCGCTACCCTTTGCCACGCGTTGACGACCTGTTGGATAAGCTGAAGGGCTCGGCTTATTTTTCCTCGATTGACTTGCAACAGGGCTATAATCAGATTTGCATCGCTGCCTCTGATATTCCGAAAACCGCTTTTCGGACTCCCTTTGGTCACTTCAAGTATACGGTCCTATCGTTTGGCTTGACCAACGCCCCTGCGACGTTTCAGGCGGTTATGGACCGCATGTTTAGGCCGTTTATCGACAGGTTCGTTGTTTGCTATCTGGATGACATCTTGGTTTATTCTAAGACGCGCGAGGAGCACTTGGAGCATCTTCGGCTCGTGCTCGATGTGATGAGGCGGGAGCAATTGTTTGCTAAACGCGCCAAATGCTTTTGGGCGCAGCCTCAGGTGGAATATTTGGGCCACATTGTGTCGGCCACCGGTGTAAAGATGGACTCGCGGAAGGTCACCGTGGTTCACGATTGGCCCGCGCCTCAGAACCTCACGGAGCTGCGTAAGTTCCTTGGCTTGACCAATTATTTCCGAAAGTTCATTGAAAAATATTCCATCATTGTGGCCCCGCTTACTAACTTAACTCGCAAAGGCGTTTTCGTTTCGCTTGAGTCGTGGACGTCGCAATGCCAGCGGGCATTCGAAGAGCTTAAGCGAACCGTTGCCGAAGATGTCACCCTCGCATTCCATGACTACTCGTTGCCATTTCGTGTGGAGGTTGTTTCTGATGCCTCAGTGTATGGAAGTGGCGCTGTATTGTTACAGGAAGGGCGACCGATCGCCTTCACAAGTAAGAAGTTTTCTGGTGCGGAGATTCTCTACACCACCGGGGAACAGGAGCTTCTGGCAGTGCTGCATGCTTTAAAGGAATGGCGCTGTTACCTCGAGGGACGCCCATTTACTTTAAAGACTGACCACAAGCCCCTAACGTTTTTGCAAAGCGTTCCGACGTTGAACCGCCGTCAGGCTAGGTGGATGGAATACCTAGCTAGGTTCAACTGCACCTGGGAGTACATTGCCGGTAAACTTATTTTTGCCGATGCTCTCAGTTGACATCCATCACTACACGCTGCAATTTTGGCAGCGCCCGTCTTGCGACCGTGTAACGAGGAGGTGCCGATCGCGACGGACCTCGCGGAGCGGTTGAAGGTTGCCTACAACGCAGACGCCTGGTTTTCAGAGCCGGCTAATGTGGAATACCTTCGCAAGCAGAATGGCCTTTGGCTACGGACAGAAGGTGCAGCTACACAAATCGTCATTCCGAACGATGACACGCTACGCTACGATATCCTTGCACGGTTCCACGAGGACCCGTTAGCAGGACACCCTGGTAGCAAGCGGTTGGTCGAGTTGGTGCAACGTTCATTCTGGTGGTCTCGCTTGGCTAAAGATGCGGCGAACTTCGTACAGACATGCAATCTGTACCAGCGCAATAAGGCCTTGTCCGGTAAGGGTCATGGGTTGTTGCAACCGTTGCCTGTCCCGGATGCGCCTTGGGAAAGTATTTCCATGGACTTCGTAGTCGCGCTGCCCAAAACTGAGGGGGGATATGATGTGGTGTTTGTGATGGTCGATCGTCTGACTAAGATGGTTCACCTGGCACCATGCACATCGTCCTGCACAGCTGAGCAAACGGCACGTTTGTTTTTCGACAATGTGGTTTGGTTACACGGTGTTCCCAAAAACGTGATCTCGGACCGCGGTGGGCAGTTCACGTCTAAGTTTTGGGAAGCACTCTGCAAGCTAGTTGGCATGCGAGTCAACCTGAGCACAGCGTACCACCCGCAAACTGATGGTCAAACCGAACGCACAAACCGCACGTTGGGTGATATGTTGCGCAATTATGCTGGTCGCACACCCCTCGTTTGGGATACATTTCTGACTGCGGCAGAATTCGCGCTTAACAATGCTGTTAACCGCTCTACAGGCAAAAGCCCGTTCTTTCTTAACTACGGGTTTCATCCCGTGCTACCCGTGTGGCGTGAGTTGGAAGTGAACGTGCCTGCTCCTAAGCTCTTTGCCAAGTCCTTTATGTCCCGTATCACAGACGCGAAGGCGTGTTTGGACGCGGCGCAGCAACGAACGACGGAGTACTACAACAAATCCAAGCAGGATGTGACGTTTTTGGAAAACAGTCCTTCGTTTGTGCATACATCGCATCTCAAACTTCATCATCAAATTTCATCATCAAGTGCTAGGTAAGTTCAAAGTCCCCTATCGATAAACGAGCAGATCTGTAGCCACGCCCTTGATAATCAGTCTTCATCCCCTACGCGGCTAGGTACATACCCAGCCCCACATCGCTCTCGCTTTGATGGCGACCAGCCCGAGTCCCGCCCCCTGCCGTCGTCCCGCGACAATTGCGGCAATGCTGCTGCTGTTCCTGGCTCTTCTGGGCACCAGCTTGGGGGTTTCCAGGGCCTGCATCGACCCCTCAAAGTATGCCTACAAGAAGATCGAATACCGCAACCCTGCCGAGGGTGGCCGCCTGTACGTCCTCTACGATATTGATGGGCCTGATGGCTGCTTGAATGACTTCAAAACGGCGAAGGACATTTGTGCAAGGGATAAACTGGAGCTGGCGCCGCAGGATGACTCCAAATCCCTGGGTATGTATGCATGCATGCAGGTGTCTGAGGAGCATACAGGTGTGTATTTGTTTGGTTGGAGTTTGTGTGCATGGCATGGCATGACATTGCCATGCGGTGCAGTGCGGTGCAGTGCAGTGCGGTGCAGTGCGGTGCGGTGCAGCGCAGTGCAGTGCGGTGCGGTGCAGTGCGGTGCGGTGCAGTGCAGTGCGGTGCGGTGCAGTGCATTCTTGATTGTATGTCAGGGGCCCCGCCGGTGCTTGTCTTTCAGGGCAAGTCGCCCACAGTGCAACACGTCTGTCAAGTATACATGTCTGTTGGTATGCCTTTGCATGCGCACGCAGCCTCTGTCCGCCAGCTGGTCGCTTCCAGGCGTGTCACCTCCTGGCTCGATGGTAAGACGTCTGAGCCTGGGCTGTGCTACCTGATGAGCCAGGAGGGCTTTGTGCACCAGCAGGGCTGCAACCAGCCGGTTCGCTTCGTGTGCCGCGCAGCTGCAGGTGCGTACGTACACGGCTTTGATCAATGGTGGCCGTGCTATATGAAGATCGGGAATATAAGGCTAAACATGCTATAATTGGCGCTGTATGGAGGGCGCGTGTATTGCGCAGTGTATACGGCCTTATTGTTATATCCCATCCTTTGATAACTTTACACTTACACCTGTATATATATGTATATATATATATATATATGTATGTATATATATGTATGATTCAATGATCATAAGTCGACCCTTCGTCCGCTGACATACATTTATACTCGCTCCCTTGCCCCCCTCTTTTTGCTGCGTCATGCATGATGCCCTGACGACAGCACCAGCCTCAGCCCCTCCTAGCCCTCCATCCCAGCTCAGCCAGGCATGCGTTGACCCCTTTACATACACTTACAAGAAGATCGAATACCGCAACCCTGCCGAGCGTGGTCGCCTCTACATCCTGTACGATATCAATGGCCGCGATGGCTGCTTGAATAACTTCAAAACGGCGAAGGACATTTGCGCAAGGAATAAACTGGAACTGGCGCCCCAGGATGACCCCAATTCTCTGGGTACGTACGTGCGTCATCATAGCTATCTATGTAGCTCACATGCAAACCACCATCGATGATATGGATGGGCCCGCCGCCTATCCAATGGACACAAAAGACCATTTATTTGGAGACTGATTCGTTACGTACTTACAGATACAACAGCAGCGGCAAGATGACGAAGGACAGCAGGACGACGGATGACATGCATACATATATACGGCTGCAAACATGGTATATAATACATGCATGTATGCAAGCACTGCACATGTACGTAGTTTATAATTATAGTCCTAGTATTACATATATATTCATGTGTGTGTGTGTGTTTGTGTGTGTGTGTGTGTTTGCTCGACTCCTCCCCGGCCATGACCTTGCTGGCTGACAAGCATTTTGCTTTAGATGTATAGATGTGTTCGTATGCATGCGCACGCAGCCTCTGTCCGTCAGCTGGTCGCTTCCAGGCGTGTCACCTCCTGGCTCGATGGTAAGACGTCTGAGCCTGGGCTGTGCTACCTGATGAGCCAGGAGGGCTTTGTGCACCAGCAGGGCTGCAACCAGCCGGTTCGCTTCGTGTGCCGCGCAGCTGAGGTGCGTGCATGCCTGACAAGCGCATCCACAGCGAATGAGTCTGTCGGAGTCGGGGTCGGAGTCGGAGTCGACGACATGCATGCGTATGCACGACCTATTTCATTTCGCATGCATGTGTATGCACAGGATACGTCTGATAGCATGGACACAGATATATAACAATATATAGATATATAGGTATATAGACATATATGTAAATACACATGATGTACTGCATGCATGCATTTCATGCATTACTATGTCGATCCAGACCGTGTTAGATGCCATTCCCGCACGGCATGCACCGTCCGTGTGCATTGATCGCTCTTGCTTCCTGATGACTTGCGTACAGCCGAGCCCACATGCACAGAGTGCAGTATTATGATATCTGATATACGCCTACTCCATGCTAATATTGTCCCTGTGTTGTTTTCTGGCCATCGCTTCATCACCTGCTGCTTACAGCGTGATCGTGCGTGATCCTACCTGCTGACGTGTGTTGATCGCTTGCTCGGGACCTTCCATCATCATGGCTCAGGTTCTAGTGTTCGGCAACGACCGAGCCTGCAGGTCTAGGGATGCAAGCATGGCATGGACATGCACCGTGCATGTACTGAACGGATGTGCCGGGGCGCGTGCATTAGGCGCCATGATTAGGCCATGCATTCGTCATGACCTGCCCCAGATGGGGGACCTTTCATGGGCTGGTCAGATAGTGTTAAGGTAGAATCCAATTATTTAAAGCCGTACATGCCGTATCCAGCAATGATATCGATGCTTTCCTAGCGATCTGCTCTTGGTTGCCAGGCGGTTGCAAGCGAGGTTGCCAGGCATGCGTAGTGATCATGAGGTACAAACGTTGCCCTACGTCCGCACGACCGCATGCATGGGTAGCTTGATCATTCGAAGTAATGCCCACGCGTAGCATGCGGGGCAGCATCAATGGGCCTTGTGGCTCGTGCGTTGCCTGCAATAAAAACCAGCAGCAGCAGTGAATTACCACCCTGAAGTGCCATTCGCCGTAAGGGAATCCAAAATCAACTGTTGACGTCATGGTATGCCCCTGTAAGCAAATGGCTTGATACATACCCATGCTTTCTATCTGTTGACCTGTACATACAGCGTGTATATAACCCTAAAATCCTAATATATACCCAACAATACCCGCTAAGTGCCTTAAATACCTAAACCCTTGCCCTGAAGACAAATGTAGACATAAGAAACTGTGTCACTTCTTGTCCCTCTAATTTATGGACATGTCCATTCCTTGTTCCTGCTGGCGTATCAAAAGCACTGTAGGATGATGATAATAAAACAACCATCCAAGGAGATTGACCAACATTGGTGTCAGAAAAACGGCGGGGCCACTATTTTTGCAATGTCTGACAACTAATTATATACAAATTAGGCATTGAGGGGTTGACAGCAGGCGCGCACTCGTGCAGGTGCGTACACACATACACGCCCGCGCAAGCGCGTGCGTACTGTTGTGCTACGGTTAGTTTCCCGCCAATCTTATGATGCTTTGGTAACTTTTGCTAGAGGTGCGGAGGTTCGGAATTTGGCTGGTAAAGACGCTAAACAATTTAATCCTCACGTTCACGTGATGCGAGCGCAGGAACTACCTTCGGAGTCGACACCGAAGGACCAGGGTCCTGACCGCCAACGCCCTGTGGTGGCCGCGACTACCGTTCGAAAGGAAAGACGGTATGATGCTCTCGGACGCCAAAGCCCAAGTAACTGTGGGTCCGCAGGAGCTTGGCCAAGCTCGGGCCACGTGAAAGGGAAGCAAAAGGGGAGAACGCAGACTGTAGCTGCAATGCAGAACGCGGCTCCTAGTATTAAAAAGCCCCGAACAGAGGATCCATATATGCAAAAGTGGGAGTGCCGACGTTCGGAGTTTGATCGTCGGAAATTCGCTAATCTCTGCCTGAGGTGTGCGGGAGAGCATCCCACTCACGAGTGTCCTTTGTTACCGCCTTTTGTACCTAAAACGACTTAGGAAGTTGCCCGGGATGCGGAGAAAGGGACTCCTCCCGGGACTGAAGAAAGTGTATGTGGCCGCTGGCCGTCGTTGCGTCCGGCTGTGAAGGCTCTTTTACCTTCCGTTTTTGGACAAATTGAGCACGCTATCGGGCGACGCTTCTCGCTTGACGGTCGCACGGGACTAAATCATTTTGACTCGCTGCGTAACTTGTTTGCACCGCGCTGTCCTCTTTCTTCCTTGGATTTATCTGGCCACGTTACTTTATTTATCCCTTCGTCTTTTCGTGAGCTGTGCGAGCAGCTCACCAGGTATAAGAGATACCGCCGTCAAAATCCGGACACTGCAGCCTGCATACTAATCCCTTCTTATAGTCAATGCAAAGTTGCGTCACTGCTGGAAGGTATGCAATGTGTTCTCCGATTCGAATCGGACGCCGTTTTGTTCAACGGTGTGGATGTAATGGGAAGTCTGACGGTACTACCTAAACTATCTTATGCTGCTGAAGTTTGGTTTGAGGCCCCTCTTTTGGATTCTACCAGGTTCGCACCTGCCATAGGGTCACTTCTACTTTCTGCGGAGTCGACTCCGACAGGAAATCGTGTCCCTATCATCGAAATCGGCCTCGGAGGTTGACTAATGAAGGCGCTCGTGGATACCGGCGCCAGCGACGACTTCATCTCGGCAAAGGAGGTGAATGCATTGGGGTTGACCCCTCAGTCGTCTGATTGTGCACAGGTTACCCTCGCTGATGGAGGTAAGCATCCCATCGTGGGCAGGATCACCCTGAGCCTATCGATAGGCCCTCTGCGTGTTAGGGCCTAACCATATGTGCTACAAGGTCTCTCGGAGACGGCACAGTACATTCTGGGTGCCGCGACATTACGGCAGTACCGCGCACGCATCGATATGGAGTCCACCACACTTAGTTTGTGCAAAGGGAACCTATCGACTAAGGTACCTTTCCTGTCGTACCAAGATGTCACACCAGAGGAGGGCGGAACTGTTGCGGAGCCTGAGGTTAATTTTGCTTTAGTGGCGATCGTCTGCCGAAATCAAGAACCCAAGCTAATTGGACGCAAAGAAACCGATCGGATGATACGGAAAGGCGCCCATGTGCTGCTTGTGAGGCCACGGGTGCAATCGAATGCTACCACCGCACAGTCCACCGTGAAGGATCTTGAGGTCGAAGCCCTCCTGCAAAAATATGCTGATGTCTTTGGTGACATCCCAGGGCTCCCACCTATGCGACCTGTTGACCATACGATCCCTCTTGTGCCTGGAGCACAACCCGTTTCACGACCTATGTACAGGTTAAGCCCGTTGGAGCTGGATGAAGTGAAGCGGCAAGTGGGGGATCTGCTCGCAAAGGGTATGATTCGGCCCAGCACATCGCCATATTCTGCACCGATATTGTTCGTCGGTAAGAAGGATGGGACGTTGCGTATGTGTATTGATTATCGGGGCTTGAATGCGACTACGATTAAAAATCGCTACCCTTTGCCGCGCGTCGATGACCTGCTCGATAAGTTGAAGGGCTCGATTGACCTTCAACAAGGGTATAATCAGATACGCATCGCTGCTTCTGATATTCCGAAAACCGCTTTCCGGACCCCCTTTGGTCACTTTGAGTACACAATCTTGTCATTTGGACTTACTAATGCGCCCGCCACATTTCAAGCAGTGATGGACCGCATGTTCAGACCGTATATTGACAGGTTCATCGTTTGTTATTTGGATGATATTTTAATATATTCCAAGACGCGTGAGGAGCACTTGAAGCATCTTGAGCTCGTGCTTGAGGTGATGAAGCGGGAGCAATTGTTTGCTAAACGCGCCAAATGTTTTTGGGCGCAGCCTCAGGTGGAGTATTTGGGCCACATCGTGTCGGCCACTGGAATAAGGATGGACCCACGGAAGGTAGCTGTGGTTCGCAAATGGCCCGCGCCTCAGAACCTCACTGAACTACGCCAGTTCTTAGGTTTAACCAACTACTTCCGTAAGTTTATTAACAAGTACTCCATTATTGCGGCCCCACTTACTAATCTGACGAGGAAAGGAGGTTTCGCTTCTCTCGAGGCTTGGACACCCGCGTGCCAGCGGGCATTCGAAGAGCTCAAGCGAATCATCGCCGATGATGTTACCCTCTCTTTCCCTGATTACTCATTGCCGTTTCGTGTAGAAGTAATATCGGATGCTTCTCTGCATGGAAGTGGCGCTGTATTGTTGCAGGAAGGACGACCGATCGCCTTCACGAGTAAGAAATTCTCGGGTGTGGAGACCTGATACACGACCGGAGAGCAGGAGCTGTTGGCAGTTCTGCATGCTTTAAAGGAATGGCGCTGTTACCTCGAGGGCCGCCCTTTTACACTGAAGACCGACCACAAACCGCTGACATTCTTACAGAGTGTCCCCACGCTCAACCGACGACAAGCCAGATGGATGGAGTACCTGTCTCATTTCGACTGTACATGGGAGTATATCGCCGGCAGAATTAATATTGCTGACGCCCTCAGTCGACATCCATCATTACACGCTGCAATCCTGGCAGCACCAGTTACCTGTTCACGCAGTCAGGAGGTGCCGATAGCAGCGGACCTTGCGCAACGACTCAAGATGGCGTATGAAGTGGATCCATGGTTCGCTTCGCCAAGTAACGTTGAACATTTGCACAAACGCAACGATTTATGGCTACGGATGGATGGTTCAACCACGCAAATCATCGTGCCGAATGATGACGCTTTGCGCTACGATATTCTTGCTCGGTTCCACGAGGACCCGTTAGCAGGACATCCTGGAAGCACGCGATTGGCAGAGCTAGTGCGACGCTCATCCTGGTGGCGGCGCATGGTGAAGGATGCGGAAAACTTCGTGTGAAGGTGCAGTTTATGCCAGTGCAACAAAGCACTATCCGGTAAGGGCCAGAGTTTATTACAACCCTTACCTATACCAGATGCCCCTTGGGAAAGTGTTTCAATGGACTTCATAGTCACACTGCCCAAAACTGAGGGGGGATACGACTCGGTGTTCGTTATGGTCGATCGATTGACCAAGATGGTTCACTTAGCCCCCTGCACCTCGTCTTGCACCGCTGAGCAAACAGCACGATTATTTTTCGATAATGTGGTGTGATTGCATTGTTCTGCCACGGTTCATTTCCCGCCGATGCATAGGTCAATGTGACGCTACAAAGCGATGTGCTGACTTGATGAATGCATGATGACCATGAATGAACTTGCATGAATATAAATGTATTTGCATACATTTGCATATAATTAGCATGTTAATGCTATGCATCGCGACACATCACATCACCGCTGATATTCCTAACATATGCAATGCTCAGAGAAGCACAGGCGCACGGCATGCTCATGTCATGTACTGTTAAGTAATATTATTTGCTATAATATTACATTGTTGCGGCATGCTTTGCAAGCACCGCACTAGTCGCAATGAATGACTTGCAACCGAATATTGCTATTCGGACCCTTGCATCATGCGAATGCTGTTGTGCTACGGTTCATTTCCCGCCGACGCGTAGGTCGACGCGATCCTACGAGGCGAAGTGCTTTTGTGATGAACGCATTGCATATGAATGAATCTGCATGATATAAATGTATTCGTGTACATTTATATATGCATTTGGCATGTTGTCATTATCCATCGCGACATCGCATCATGGCAAATCCGCCTAGCATGCATGAAAGCCCGAAGCATGGAAGTGTGCATTATGCTCGTGCTACGAAACAATAAGTAATATTATCTGATATAATATTACTTCATTACAGCACACGTTGAGAGCGCCGCACTCGTCGCGATGCATGCCCTGCAACCGGATATCGTTATCCGGACCCTTGCATCATGCGAATGCCGGAAAGGCTTATACGTTGTTATGCGTAGACATCGCCTAGACGCAGTAGGGTTGTCACATCTAGGATCGGCCTCCTAATGTGAATCGTACGGCATTGCGATGCTGCGAGTATAACAGATGCGAGGACGGCTAAGCTAGACAAGACATTCGATACCGTAGAACACTCGTGTGTTCTATATTACTATTTCTATACACTATTCTACTTAGCCCGAGCTAAGCCTGAACTTCGCTAATCACCGCCGCGTGATGATTGCTTGCTTCCGGCGCTGACGGCGATTTCGTCCATTGCATCATTCCGACCTGTAAGACCGTAAGTTATATCTCTCTTCGTCTTGAAGTCTTCCGCTGTCTCTGTTTGCTCTCGCTTGCCTTGCTGTACTTGCAAGTGCTCGCGCATCGGTGTCGATAGTCTCCAGACGTGCAGATACTCATGAGCAAACGTGAACGAGAGGTACAACAATTTGGTATCGAGACAGGTTCGTTGCCTAACTGTCTCTCTCTGTCTAATCGGAAGTAGGTTCTTTCTATGGCGAGTTCCAGCGTCGAACCACGAGGACCGCTAGATACTTTTGCCGAAGACTTAGGCCGCGCCGTTTTGGACGCCGCCGCTTCCGGTTTGTAATTGTTTAATTGCTTTTGCTTAGATTGCTGCACTTGTTGTGTAAGTGTACGCTCTGAGTCGCAGGTAATCTCAGTGCACCGGCATTGCTTGCCGCGGCGACTGAGACCGGCGTTCGTCCGGACCAGTTGGCGACTCTCATTGCCCAAACTACGGAGATCAGGACTCAGCTGGGCAATTACTTGCTGAGTTTGCTGAATCTTCTCAAGAGTACTGTCGGTAGGCTCACCGAATCGCTTTGTACTCTTGCCTTTGCGATAGAAGTCGGCTTCTATTACGCAAACTTAGGGTATCGTTTCGTGCTTCATGTCCGCGGAACACGACGATACGCCGCACACTAGCCTAGCTAGCCAACCCGATTTTGTTGTGGCTGCTAGAGCACCGGATAGAGGTCTTGAGACTGTTGGCGTGCGAGCCACTCAAGAGCCCCTTTTCCTTCAGACCCCTGCTCACTTAATTGTGCCGCATTCAGCAGTGAACACGAATATGGACAACACTGCTGGACCAAGGGTTCTGCCATTACCTCAAGCTCGAGGGCATGATGACATCCCTGAGGTGATGAGATTGTCGATTCCCGTTCCTAGGCTCAATATTTCGCTGACCGACAAGACACCAGGGCATAGCATAGCCGATGCAACTCGTGCGTACGTGCGTGACGCTAAAAAGTACCTCCAAGCTGTTCATGGTGGCGATAATGACGGTATCAGGTGTCTCTTCGTTGGTAACACCCTCGAGGGCTCAGCGAAGGACTGGTATCGCAATTGGACCAACGCCCGGGGCAGCTATACTTTTGACGAGTTAGTCGCCGCTTTGCTCGCACGATTCGCTACTGAGGTTCAAGCACGCGATGTGGAAGCTCGTAACGTTTTGGCAGCCGGTAGCTACCACATGCGTCGGGATGAAAATGTACCTGCGTACCAGTCACGCTTCGAAGCACTTGTGACTCCCATTGCTGACCTCACCGAATCTGAGCGTGTCTTTTGGTTTAGGCGAGGCCTAACGAAACTTTTGGCTAAATGGTGCGCCACTGACTTGGTTGGAGCGCAGATCAAGTCGTATGACGCGTTGGTCGCTTTTGCTAAGGGCGCGGAGATACGACTTCTTGCCGGTGAGGAAGAAGTCAAGTCTGCCCCTCGTGCAAATGCCGTGCAAGTGCAGGATCCGCTTGGGGAAGCTGTAGCTCTCGACCAGGACCTCGGCGCGACCCGCCCCACGCCTACTGCCGCGACGCGACGCAGCAACGGGCAACGCAAGGCGCGCGGGGGCGCTAGCTCGGGTGTCCGTGGTACAGGAGGAGCAGGTCCGAGCTCGGACCCAGCTAGGAACAGGAAGCGTGGTGGTGCGCCGTCGTCGGCAGCCGCACAGCGTTCCGACCCCAACGCGAAGCGTACTCGTACGGATGACACATTTATGCCAAAATGGAATTGCAATCGTTCCGAATTCGAGCGTCGAAAATTGGCCAACGTTTGTCTACGGTGTGCGGAGAGCCATTCTACGAAGGATTGCCCTCTAATGCCGCCGTTTGTACCTCAGCCGAAATAGGGGCTTGCCCGGGTTCCTGTGGAGGGGGCACCACCCGGGATTTCTGAACTAACGCGTGGTCGGTGGTCATCCTTACGGCCAGCCGTTAAGGCATTGTTGCCTTGTGTACTTGGACACATCGAGCGAGTCATTGCGCGACGCATCACGCTTGACGGACGCACGGGACTTATCTGCTTCGACCCGTTGTGTAATTTGTTTACACCTCGCCGTCCCCTGTCGTCTATCGATCTGTCTAACCACGTGGTTTTGTTCATCCCCTCGTCTCTGCGTGAGATGTCGGAACAGTTGGCCATATACAGGAGATGTAGGCGTCAATATCCAGGCACTGCCGCATGTGTATTACTCCCTGCTTTCTGTCGGCGCAAGGCAGAGGCATTGTTAAGGGGTATGCGGCATGTCCACCGGTTCGAGCCGGGCACCGTTTTGTTTAATGGTGTGGATCGGGAGGGTACGCTGGCTCCGTGGCCACACCTATCCTACTCGGTTGACGTTTGGTACGAAGCTCCTGATGGGGGTGCCGTTGGTTACGGACCCGCCTTAAGTGCACTGACGTTGTCTGCTGGGCAGTCGCTCGTAGATAACCGTGTCCCTGTGGTTCAGATCGGTTTGAATGGCCGTACTCTGAAGGCACTTGTTGACACCGGTGCCAGCGACGACTTCATCTCTGTCGCAGAGGTGAATGCGCTGGGGTTGTCCCCAGAGTCGTCTGATTGTCCACAGGTTACCCTTGCTGACGGGGGTAAGCATCCCATCGTGGGCAGGATTACCCTTAGCCTATCGTTAGGCCCTTTGCGTGTTGTGACCCGGCCGTACGTGCTGCAGGGCTTAGCAGAGACTGCACCGTACATAATGGGGTCATCGACATTACGACAGTACCGCGCGCGCATCGACATGGAGACCGCAACCCTGCATATGTGCAAGGGTACTCTGTCGATTAAGGTACCTTTCCTGTCGTTCGAACATGTCACACCAAAGGAGGGCGAAACTGAGGCGGTGCCTATGGTTAATTTCGCTGTGACCGCAATGGCCGCGCGAATCGAACCAGAGCTAGTCGGGCGTAAGGAGGCCGTCCGTTTGTTACGGAAGGGTGCCCACGGACTGCTTTTAAGGCCGCGGGTGAGCTGTTGTGTCACCACCGCGCAGATTTCTGCGCATCCTGAGGTTGAGGCCCTACTGTCGCAGTATGAGGACGTCTTTAAAGATATCCCTGGCCTACCACCTATGCGTCCTGTTGATCACACAATCCCTCTCATGCCTGGAGCGCAGCCTACGGCCCGGCCAATGTACAGGTTGAGTCCATTGGAGCTGGACGAGGTGAAGCGCCAGGTGACGGATTTGCTCGCGAAGGGTATGATACGCCCCAGCACATCCCCGTTTTCTGCACCGATTTTGTTTGTCGGTAAGAAGGATGGGACCTTGCGCATGTGCATTGATTACCGGGGGTTAAATGTGAATACGGTGAAAAATCGCTACCCTTTGCCACGCGTTGACGACCTGTTGGATAAGCTGAAGGGCTCGGCTTATTTTTCCTCAATTGACTTACAACAGGGCTACAATCAGATTCGCATCGCTGCCTCTGATATCCCGAAAACCGCTTTTCGGACGCCCTTCGGTCACTTTGAGTATACGGTCCTATCATTTGGTTTGACTAATGCCCCTGCGACGTTTCAGGCGGTTATGGACCGAATGTTTAGGCCGTTTATCGACAGGTTCGTTGTTTGCTACCTGGATGACATCTTGGTATATTCTAAGACGCGCGAGGAGCACTTGGAGCATCTTCGGCTCGTGCTCGACGTTATGAGGCGGGAGCAATTGTTTGCTAAACGCGCCAAATGCTTTTGGGCGCAGCCTCAGGTGGAATATTTGGGCCACATTGTGTCGGCCACCGGTGTGAAGATGGACCCGCGGAAGGTCGCCGTGGTTCGCGATTGGCCCGCGCCTCAGAACCTCACGGAGCTGCGTAAGTTCCTTGGCTTGACCAATTATTTCCGAAAGTTCATTGAAAAATATTCCATCATTGCGGCCCCGCTTACTAACTTAACTTGCAAAGGCGTTTTCGTTTCGCTCGAGTCGTGGACGTCGCAATGCCAGCGGGCATTCGAAGAGCTCAAACGAATCATTGCCGAAGATGTCACCCTTGCATTCCCTGATTACTCGTTGCCATTTCGTGTTGAGGTAGTGTCTGATGCCTCAATATTTGGAAGCGGCGCTGTATTGTTACAGGAAGGGCGACCGATCGCCTTCACGAGTAAGAAGTTTTCTGGTGCGGAGATTCGCTACACCACCGGGGAACAGGAGCTTCTGGCCGTGCTGCATGCTTTAAAGGAATGGCGCTGTTACCTCGAGGGACGCCCGTTTACTTTAAAGACTGACCATAAGCCCCTAACGTTTTTGCAAAGCGTTCCGACGTTGAACCGCCGTCAAGCTAGGTGGATGGAATATCTAGCTAGGTTCAACTGCACCTGGGAGTATATTTCTGGTAAATTGAATATTGCCGATGCTCTCAGTCGACATCCGTCGCTACACGCTGCAATTTTGGCAGCGCCCGTCGTGCGGCCGCATAGCGAGGAGGTTCCGATCGCGACGGACCTCGCGGAGCGGTTGAAGGCTGCTTACAGCGCAGACGCCTGGTTCGCGGACCCGGCTAATGTAGAAAACCTTCGCAAGCAGAATGGCCTTTGGCTACGGACGGAGGGTGCAGCTACGCAAATCGTCGTTCCGAACGACGACGCGCTACGCTACGACATCCTTGCGCGGTTCCACGAGGACCCGTTAGCAGGACACCCTGGTAGCAAGCGATTGATCGACTTGGTGCAACGTTCCTTTTGGTGGCCTCGTTTGGCTAAGGATGCGGCGAACTTCGTCCAGACATGCAGTCTGTGCCAGCGCAATAAGGCTTTGTCCGGTAAGGGCCATGGGTTGTTGCAACCGTTGCCTGTCCCGGATGCGCCTTGGGAAAGTGTTTCCATGGACTTCGTAGTCGCGCTGCCCAAAACTGAGGGGGGATATGATGCGGTGTTCGTAATGGTCGATCGTCTGACTAAGATGGTTCACCTAGCACCATGCACATCATCCTGCACGGCTGAGCAAACCGCACGTTTGTTTTTCGATAATGTGGTTCGGTTACACGGGATTCCCAAAAATGTGATCTCGGACCGCGGTGGACAGTTCACGTCTAAGTTTTGGGAAGCGCTCTGCAAACTAGTTGGCATGCGCGTCAACCTGAGCACGGCGTATCACCCGCAGACTGATGGTCAAACCGAACGCACAAACCGCACGTTGGGTGATATGTTGCGCAATTATGCTGGTCGCACACCACTCGTTTGGGATACGTATTTGACTGCGGCAGAATTTGCGCTTAACAATGCTGTTAACCGCTCTACAGGCAAAAGTCCGTTCTTTCTTAACTACGGATTTCATCCCGCGCTACCCGTGTGGCGTGAGTTGGAAGTGAACGTGCCTGCTGCTAAACTTTTTGCCAAGTCTTTTATGTCCCGAATCACAGACGCGAAGTCGTGTTTGGACGCGGCGCAGCAACGAACGACGGAATACTATAACAAATCTAAGCAGGATGTGACGTTTTCGGAAGGGCAACTCGTGTTGCTAAGCACCAAGAACTTGCGTTCCTTGGCCGACGGATCCCGAAAACTCTTACCCCGCTGGATTGGTCCGTATCCTGTCGTGCGCATGGTTGGGAATGTGGCTGTGGAGCTTGCATTGCCCACTGATATGACCATTCACCCCACGTTTCACGTATCGCTTGTTCGTCCGTATCGTAGTACGGAACCCGTCCCTGAGCCTGCTAACTGTTGTACCTCTCGTTCGCGTTTGCTCATGAGTATCTGCACGTCTGGAGACTATCGACACCGATGCGCGAGCACTTGCAAGTACAGCAAGGCAAGCGAGAGCAAACAAAGACAGCGGAAGACTTCAAGACGAAGAGAGATATAACTTACGGTCTTACAGGTCGGAATGATGCAATGAACGAAATCGCCGTCAGCGCCGGAAGCAAGCAATCATCACGCGGCGGTGATTAGCGAAGTTAAGGCTTAGCTCGGGCTAAGTAGAATAGTGTATAGAAATAGTAATTTAGAACACACGAGTGTTCTCCGGTATCGGATATCTTGCTAGCTTAGCCGTCCTCGCATCTGTTATACTCGCAGCATCGCAATGCCGTACGATTCACATTAGGAGGCCGATCCTAGATGTGACAACCCTACTGCGTCTAGGTGATGTCTACGCATAACAACGTATAAGCCTTTCCGGCATTCGCATGATGCAAGGGTCCGGATAACAATATCCGGTTGCAGGGCATGCATCGCGACGAGTGCGGCGCTCTCAACGTGTGCTTTAATGAAGTAATATTATATCAGATAATATTACTTATCGTTACGTGGCACGAGCATAATGCGCACTTCAATGATTAGGTCATTCATGCATGCTAGGCGAATTTGCCATGATGCGATGTCGCGATGGATAATGACAACATGCCAGATGCATATATAAATGTATGCGAATACATTTATATCATGCAGATTCATTCATATGTAATGCGTTCATCACAAAAGCACTTCGACTCATAGGATCGCGTCGACCTACACGTCGACGGGAAATGAATCGTAGCACAACAATTATCCCCCCTCCCGTATGCAGCGTCCTCGCTGCATCATACAGCATCGACTGCAGGGGTCATTGGGCTTGTGTGGCACGTTTGCGGGCTTCTTCGAGCAGGGGTTTCATGTCCTGTGAGAAGTTGCGTGCCGGTTCCCATGAGTTGTGCTCGTCGGTATACCCTGTCCACTTAACCAAGTACTCGTGTACTGTTCGTTTACGTCGGTGTCGGCCCACACGACGCGCGCGATAATCTAACACCCGCTCCACATTGTAAAACTTCTGTTTACCAGCGATCCAGGTCTCGGGAACTGGTTCGATCGCTGCGGGGGCGTTAGCAGGCTCAGGGACGGGTTCCGTACCACGATACGGACGAACAAGCGATACGTGAAACGTGGGGTGAATGGGCATATCAGCGGGCAATGCAAGCTCCACAGCCACATTCCCAACCATGCGCACGACAGGATACGGACCAATCCAGCGGGGTAAGAGTTTTCGGGATCCGTCGGCCAAGGAACGCAAGTTCTTGGTGCTTAGCAACACGAGTTGCCCTTCCGAAAACGTCACATCCTGCTTGGATTTGTTGTAGTATTCTGTCGTTCGTTGCTGCGCCGCGTCCAAACACGACTTCGCGTCTGTGATTCGGGACATAAAAGACTTGGCAAAAAGTTTAGCAGCAGGCACGTTCACTTCCAACTCACGCCACACGGGTAGCGCGGGATGAAACCCGTAGTTAAGAAAGAACGGACTTTTGCCTGTAGAGCGGTTAACAGCGTTGTTAAGCGCGAATTCTGCCGCAGTCAAATATGTATCCCAAACAAGTGGTGTGCGACCAGCATAATTGCGCAACATATCACCCAACGTGCGGTTTGTGCGTTCGGTTTGACCATCAGTCTGCGGGTGATACGCCGTGCTCAGGTTGACGCGCATGCCAACTAGTTTGCAGAGCGCTTCCCAAAACTTAGACGTGAACTGTCCACCGCGGTCCGAGATCACATTTTTGGGAATCCCGTGTAACCGAACCACATTATCGAAAAACAAACGTGCGGTTTGCTCAGCCGTGCAGGATGATGTGCATGGTGCTAGGTGAACCATCTTAGTCAGACGATCGACCATTACGAACACCGCATCGTATCCCCCCTCAGTTTTGGGCAGCGCGACTACGAAGTCCATGGAAACACTTTCCCAAGGCGCATCCGGGACAGGCAACGGTTGCAAAAACCCATGGCCCTTACCGGACAAAGCCTTATTGCGCTGGCACAGACTGCATGTCTGGACGAAGTTCGCCGCATCCTTAGCCAAACGAGGCCACCAAAAGGAACGTTGCACCAAGTCGATCAATCGCTTGCTACCAGGGTGTCCTGCTAACGGGTCCTCGTGGAACCGCGCAAGGATGTCGTAGCGTAGCGCGTCGTCGTTCGGAACGACGATTTGCGTAGCTGCACCCTCCGTCCGTAGCCAAAGGCCATTCTGCTTGCGAAGGTTTTCTACATTAGCCGGGTCCGCGAACCAGGCGTCTGCGCTGTAGGCAACCTTCAACCGCTCCGCGAGGTCCGTCGCGATCGGTACCCCCTCGCTACGCGGCCGCACGACGGGCGCTGCCAAAATTGCAGCGTGTAGCGACGGATGTCGACTGAGAGCATCGGCAATATTCAATTTACCAGAAATATACTCCCAGGTGCAGTTGAACCTAGCTAGATATTCCATCCACCTAGCTTGACGGCGGTTCAACGTCGGAACGCTTTGCAAAAACGTTAGGGGCTTATGGTCAGTCTTTAAAGTAAACGGGCGTCCCTCGAGGTAACAGCGCCATTCCTTTAAAGCATGCAGCACGGCCAGAAGCTCCTGTTCCCCGGTGGTGTAGCGAATCTCCGCACCAGAAAACTTCTTACTCGTGAAGGCGATCGGTCGCCCTTCCTGTAGCAATACAGCGCCGCTTCCAAATATTGAGGCATCAGACACTACCTCAACACGAAATGGCAACGAGTAATCAGGGAATGCAAGGGTGACATCTTCGGCAATAATTCGTTTGAGCTCTTCGAATGCCCGCTGGCATTGCGGCGTCCACGACTCGAGCGAAACGAAAACGCCTTTGCGAGTTAAGTTAGTAAGCGGGGCCGCAATGATGGAATATTTTTCAATGAACTTTCGGAAATAATTGGTCAAGCCAAGGAACTTACGCAGCTCCGTGAGGTTCTGAGGCGCGGGCCAATCGCGAACCACGGTGACCTTCCGCGGGTCCATCTTCACACCGGTGGCCGACACAATGTGGCCCAAATATTCCACCTGAGGCTGCGCCCAAAAGCATTTGGCGCGTTTAGCAAACAATTGCCCCCGCCTCATAACGTCGAGCACGAGCCGAAGATGCTCCAAGTGCTCCTCGCGCGTTTTAGAATATACCAAGATGTCATCCAGGTAGCAAACAACGAACCTGTCGATAAACGGCCTAAACATTCGGTCCATAACCGCCTGAAACGTCGCAGGGGCATTAGTCAAACCAAACGATAGGACCGTATACTCAAAGTGACCGAAGGGCGTCCGAAAAGCGGTTTTCGGGATATCAGAGGCAGCGATGCGAATCTGATTGTAGCCCTGTTGTAAGTCAATTGAGGAAAAATAAGCCGAGCCCTTCAGCTTATCCAACAGGTCGTCCACGCGTGGCAAAGGGTAGCGATTTTTCACCGTATTCGCATTTAACCCCCGGTAATCGATGCACATGCGCAAGGTCCCATCCTTCTTACCGACAAACAAAATCGGTGCAGAATACGGGGATGTGCTGGGGCGTATCATACCCTTCGCGAGCAAATCCGTCACCTGGCGCTTCACCTCATCCAGCTCCAATGGACTCAACCTGTACATTGGCCGGGCCGTAGGCTGCGCTCCAGGCATGAGAGGGATTGTATGATCAACAGGACGCATAGGTGGTAGGCCAGGGATATCTTTAAAGACGTCCTCATACTGCGACAGTAGGGCCTCAACCTCAGGATCCACAGAAATCTGCGCGGTGGTGACACAACAGCTCACCCGCGGCCTTAAAAGCAGTCCGTGGGCACCCTTCCGTAACAAACGGACGGCCTCCTTACGCCCGACTAGCTCTGGTTCGATTCGCGCGGCCATTGCGGTCACAGCGAAATTAACCATAGGCACCGCCTCAGTTTCGCCCCCCTTTGGTGTGACATGTTCGAACGACAGGAAAGGTACCTTAATCGACAGAGTACCCTTGCACATATGCAGGGTTGCGGTCTCCATGTCGATGCGCGCGCGGTACTGTCGTAATGTCGACGACCCCATTATGTACGGTGCAGTCTCTGCTAAGCCCTGCAGCACGTACGGCCGGGTCACAACACGCAAAGGGCCTAACGATAGGCTAAGGGTAATCCTGCCCACGATGGGATGCTTACCCCCGTCAGCAAGGGTAACCTGTGTACAATCAGACGACTCTGGGGACAACCCCAGCGCATTCACCTCTGCGACAGAGATGAAGTCGTCACTGGCACCGGTGTCAACAAGTGCCTTCAGAGTACGGCCATTCAAACCGATCTGAACCACAGGGACACGGTTATCTACGAGCGACTGCCCAGCAGACAACGTCAGTGCACTTAGGGCGGGTCCGTAACCAACGGCACCCCCGTCAGGAGCTTCGTACCAAACGTCAACCGAGTAGGATAGGTGTGGCCACGGAGCCAGCGTACCCTCCCGATCCACACCATTAAACAAAACGGTGCCCGGCTCGAACCGGTGGACATGCCGCATACCCCTTAACAATGCCTCTGCCTTGCGCCGACAGAAAGCAGGGAGTAATACACATGCGGCAGTGCCTGGATATTGACGCCTACATCTCCTGTATATGGCCAACTGTTCCGACATCTCACGCAGAGACGAGGGGATGAACAAAACCACGTGGTTAGACAGATCGATAGACGACAGGGGACGGCGAGGTGTAAACAAATTACACAACGGGTCGAAGCAGAGAAGTCCCGTGCGTCCGTCAAGCGTGATGCGTCGCGCAATGACTCGCTCGATGTGTCCAAGTACACAAGGCAACAATGCCTTAACGGCTGGCCGTAAGGATGACCACCGACCACGCGTTAGTTCAGAAATCCCAGGTGGTGCCCCCTCCGCAGGAACCCGGGCAAGCCCCTATTTCGGCTGAGGTACAAACGGCGGCATTAGAGGGCAATCCTTCGTAGAATGGCTCTCCGCACACCGTAGACAAACGTTGGCCAATTTTCGACGCTCGAATTCGGAACGATTGCAATTCCATTTTGGCATAAATGTGTCGTCCGTACGAGTACGCTTCGCGTTGGGGTCGGAACGCTGTGCGGCTGCCGACGACGGCGCACCACCACGCTTCCTGTTCCTAGCTGGGTCCGAGCTCGGACCTGCCCCTCCTGTACCACGGACACCCGAGCTAGCGCCCCCGCGCGCCTTGCGTTGCCCGTTGCTGCGTCGCGTCGCGGCAGTAGGCGTGGGGCGGGTCGCGCCGAGGTCCTGGTCGAGAGCCACAGCTTCCCCAAGCGGATCCTGCACTTGCACGGCATTTGCACGAGGGGCAGACTTGACTTCTTCCTCGCCGGCAAGAAGTCGTATCTCCGCGCCCTTAGCAAAAGCGACCAACGCGTCATACGACTTGATCTGCGCTCCAACCAAGTCAGTGGCGCACCATTTAGCCAAAAGTTTCGTTAGGCCTCGCCTAAACCAAAAGACACGCTCAGATTCGGTGAGGTCAGCAATGGGAGTCACAAGTGCTTCAAAGCGTGACTGGTACGCAGGTACATTTTCATCCCGACGCATGTGGTAGCTACCCGCTGCCAAAACGTTACGAGCTTCCACATCGCGTGCTTGAACCTCAGTAGCGAATCGTGCGAGCAAAGCGGCGACTAACTCGTCAAAAGTATAGCTGCCCCGGGCGTTGGTCCAATTGCGATACCAGTCCTTCGCTGCGCCCTCGAGGGTGTTACCAACGAAGAGACACCTGATACCGTCATTATCGCCACCATGAACAGCTTGGAGGTACTTTTTAGCGTCACGCACGTACGCACGAGTTGCATCGGCTATGCTATGCCCTGGTGTCTTGTCGGTCAGCGAAATATTGAGCCTAGGAACGGGAATCGACAATCTCATCACCTCAGGGATGTCATCATGCCCTCGAGCTTGAGGTAATGGCAGAACCCTTGGTCCAGCAGTGTTGTCCATATTCGTGTTCACTGCTGAATGCGGCACAATTAAGTGAGCAGGGGTCTGAAGGAAAAGGGGCTCTTGAGTGGCTCGCGCGCCAACAGTCTCAAGACCTCTATCCGGCGCTCTAGCAGCTACAACGAAATCGGGTTGGCTAGCTAGGCTAGTGTGCGGCGTATCGTCGTGTTCCGCGGACATGGAGCACGAAACGATACCCTAGTTTTGCGTAATAGAAGCCGACTTCTATCGCAAAGGCAAGAGTACAAAGTGATTCGGTGAGCCTACCGACAGTACTCTTGAGAAGATTCAGCAAACTCAGCAAGTAATTGCCCAGCTGAGTCCTGATCTCCGTAGTTTGGGCAATGAGAGTCGCCAACTGGTCCGGACGAACGCCGGTCTCAGTCGCCGCGGCAAGCAATGCCGGTGCACTGAGATTACCTGCGACTCAGAGCGTACACTTACACAACAAGTGCAGCAATCTAAGCAAAAGCAATTAAACAATTACAAACCGGAAGCGGCGGCGTCCAAAACGGCGCGGCCTAAGTCTTCGGCAAAAGTATCTAGCGGTCCTCGTGGTTCGTCGCTGGAACTCGCCATAGAAAGAACCTACTTCCGATTAGACAAAGAGAGACAGTTAGGCAACGAACCTGTCTCGATACCAAATTGTTGTACCTCTCGTTCACGTTTGCTCATGAGTATCTGCACGTCTGGAGACTATCGACACCGATGCGCGAGCACTTGCAAGTACAGCAAGGCAAGCGAGAGCAAACAAAGACAGCGGAAGACTTCAAGACGAAGAGAGATATAACTTACGGTCTTACAGGTCGGAATGATGCAATGAACGAAATCGCCGTCAGCGCCGGAAGCAAGCAATCATCACGCGGCGGTGATTAGCGAAGTTAAGGCTTAGCTCGGGCTAAGTAGAATAGTGTATAGAAATAGTAATTTAGAACACACGAGTGTTCTCCGGTATCGGATATCTTGCTAGCTTAGCCGTCCTCGCATCTGTTATACTCGCAGCATCGCAATGCCGTACGATTCACATTAGGAGGCCGATCCTAGATGTGACAACCCTACTGCGTCTAGGCGATGTCTACGCATAACAACGTATAAGCCTTTCCGGCATTCGCATGATGCAAGGGTCCGGATAACAATATCCGGTTGCAGGGCATGCATCGCGACGAGTGCGGCGCTCTCAACGTGTGCTTTAATGAAGTAATATTATATCAGATAATATTACTTATCGTTACGTGGCACGAGCATAATGCGCACTTCAATGATTAGGTCATTCATGCATGCTAGGCGAATTTGCCATGATGCGATGTCGCGATGGATAATGACAACATGCCAGATGCATATATAAATGTATGCGAATACATTTATATCATGCAGATTCATTCATATGTAATGCGTTCATCACAAAAGCACTTCGACTCATAGGATCGCGTCGACCTACACGTCGACGGGAAATGAATCGTAGCACAACACTAACGCCCCCGCAGCGATCGAACCAGTTCCCGAGACCTGGATCGCTGGTAAACAGAAGTTTTACGATGTGGAGCGGGTGTTAGATTATCGCGCGCGTTGTGTGGGCCGACACCGACGTAAGCGAACAGTACACGAGTACTTGGTTAAGTGGACAGGGTATACCGACGAGCACAACTCATGGGAACCGGCACGCAACTTCTCACAGGACATGAAACCCCTGCTCGAAGAAGCCCGCAAACGTGCCACGCAAGCCCAATGACCCCTACAGTCGATGCTGTATGATGCAGCGAGGACGCTGCATACGGGAGGGGGGATAATTGTTGTGCTACGGTTCATTTCCCGCCGACGCGTAGGTCGACGCGATCCTACGAGGCGAAGTGCTTTTGTGATGAACGCATTGCATATGAATGAATCTGCATGATATAAATGTATTCGTGTACATTTATATATGCATTTGGCATGTTGTCATTATCCATCACGACATCGCATCATGGCAAATCCGCCTAGCATGCATGAAAGCCCGAAGCATGGAAGTGCGCATTATGCTCGTGCTACGAAACAATAAGTAATATTATCTGATATAATATTACTTCATTACAGCACACGTTGAGAGCGCCGCACTCGTCGCGATGCATGCCCTGCAACCGGATATCGTTATCCGGACCCTTGCATCATGCGAATGCCGGAAAGGCTTATACGTTGTTATGCGTAGACATCGCCTAGACGCAGTAGGGTTGTCACATCTAGGATCGGCCTCCTAATGTGAATCGTACGGCATTGCGATGCTGCGAGTATAACAGATGCGAGGACGGCTAAGCTAGACAAGACATTCGATACCGGAGAACACTCGTGTGTTCTATATTACTATTTCTATACACTATTCTACTTAGCCCGAGCTAAGCCTGAACTTCGCTAATCACCGCCGCGTGATGATTGCTTGCTTCCGGCGCTGACGGCGATTTCGTCCATTGCATCATTCCGACCTGTAAGACCGTAAGTTATATCTCTCTTCGTCTTGAAGTCTTCCGCTGTCTCTGTTTGCTCTCGCTTGCCTTGCTGTACTTGCAAGTGCTCGCGCATCGGTGTCGATAGTCTCCAGACGTGCAGATACTCATGAGCAAACGCGAACGAGAGGTACAACAAATGCCGGAAAGGCTTATCAGTTGTTATACGTGGATATCGCAGATATGCAGTAGGGTTTGCCGCACTTAGGGTTGGCCTCCTAGTGTGGATTGTACGGTGTAGAGATATCACGAGTATAACAGATGTGAGGACGGCTAAGTAGAGCGGACAAAACATTCTTATGCCCATGGAACACTCGTGTGTTCAACTAAACTATTGCTAGTTGCTCTATTATCTTAGCCTGAGCTAAGCCTGAACTTCGCTAATCAACACCGCGTGATGAACGCTTGCTTCCGGCGCTGACGGCGATCGCGTCCCTGCATTGTTTCGTTGATATATGATTGTAAGTTATATCTCTCCTTGCTCTGAAGTCTTCCGCTGTCTCTGTTTGCTCTCGATTGCCTTGCTGTACTTGCAAGTGCTTGTGCATCAGTATCGAAAGTCCGCAGACGTGCAGATACCTATGAGCAAACTCGGAGAGGTACAACATGCATGGCGTTCCTAAAAATGTGATATCCGATCGCGGCGGTCAATTCACGTCTAAGTTTTGGGAAGCGCTATGTGAACTCGTTGGTATGCGCGTTCATTTGAGCACAGCATATCATCCACAATCCGAGCCAAAATCAGGCAATACAGATAATTATTAATAGGTAGCTGTTGGTGTCATATATTAACTTATAACATAAAAGCGTCCAATAACAACAAGGCGAGCTGCTGAAATTTGAAAATGGTAAGTCAGCGAAAGGTGAGGCGAAAGTCCGCAATCTGTCGCGTTCTGCTATGCCTAACACTCTGCAAGCTGATAACAGCGTTCTGTGACAGCCTGGCTCTGGAAGCGGTGGAACCCGTGGTTTCCTGTCACCCCCCCTCGTCAATCGAAGAACGGGATCGTACGTGCAGGAACGTGCCACATAAGGGACACGCTTACCGGAGGGGTCACGAAAAGAACGCAGCAAACAATCGAATTTTAACAGCAGCGATAAGTCCCGAGCGGACACTGCCAATGATCCAAATCGGGGAAGCCCAGGCTTCATCATCAACTGAGACCAAGCAAAAGGCCGTAAATGCGTATTCCTACTTCTCAGAGTCAGCTCGTGAAGACCAGGATATGGGTCTGAAGGGAGACCATCGAGCACAGGACCTCAGCCAGAGCAACTCTTGCCCAGCAGATGACGACTTCTGTGAAAAAGCATTCCACAGACATGATAATTCTCTAAGATACGTTACAAACAGAACCTGTGGAAGGACGCCTGGAACAGACTACTCTTCTCGAGGAGCAGCTTCTGACTATATACACCTAACAGAAAAATACATCGTTTCAATCACAAATTGCAACACTAGAATGGTCTCTGGAAAATGCTGCAACCGCGAAGGCAAGGCCTTGGAAGACCCAAGAAACTTGCGAGCGAATGACCTAGTAACCAACAAAGCCCACGATAAGCCACGAATAGGATTATGGGAACATCTAAGAAGATCCATTAAACAACCACCCAACATCAAGGTTACAGCCCAAGGAGGTGTGAACGTTGCTGGGCGAATGCTGGACAACCTTGGCCGTACAGTGAATGCCCCACAACTGCACCACACACGCCAGAACTTGCCACCTTCGACTGCAGGGACGATGCTTGGATCAGCTAGCCCACGGATCTCATCACACGGCATCCAGAAAGCCTTTCTGCCTTATGCTATGCGGGGAAGAAGCACACCGACCGGTGTGCACCTGCCAGGGGATGTCATGCGCGCAGGTGGGCACCTAATAACCCATACCATCAAAGCGCTGCTGCACGATCTCAAAATTACGATCCTCACTGGGTACAGTATCGTTGCCGGCCTTGGGGTAACGTATGCACTCTACAAAGTCAACAGAGCAGCAAGACAGTGGAATCGAAGCAAAGGGAGATCCCTGCAACAGACAGGCAACGTGATCCTACTTGCGGCTATGCTGTCAGCGCCCCTTGCCTGTGCGGTAGCACTGAGACCACTGGACTTAGCCATCCGTTTAACGTTACTAACAGTTGGACTGATTTGGAGTTTACGACACTTCACTAAACGAATAGCAGCCAGCGCCGTACCCATAGCAATAGACCTGGCTCTCGCCTGCGCAATCTATGTTGCTGAAACAATCAAGTGGGCAGGTCAGCACCCATTGGCGACTAGGCAGATAATGGTGTCAGCAGCCACACTGGTCACACTATGTGTACAGCTGTTGTATATGGTACCCACGAAGGGTGGCATCAAAAGATACCGGTTGTTGTGCCAGAGCCCGATTAAGTAGAGCCGCCGACTAGGTCGTACTTGAGAGACCATAAGGCCTCGAACCGGGCGTGACCTTCAGAAGTCACCACTACAACCGGAGATTCAGTGAACCAGGAACCAGATGTTCCACCATTTACCATTCAGGCGGTAAATGGCCCATTCCATACAGGTTATGGAGTAACCGACAGGTTCGGATGTTTCAGGAAGTCGGTTAGTATTGGTCGTCGACAGCCGAGACCAAATCCACAAATCGAATGCCAGATGGAAACATGAAACAGTTAATATGATAATTAAATATATTATATTATAAAATAATAAACAGATAATTATTATATCTTAATGAATTACCGAAATGCATTAAGGATACAACAATTGTTCCCCCTCTAGATGCAGCGTCCCGATGCATAAGAAGAGAGCAGACAGGTTGAAGTAGGACAGCGTCAGAGAGGTCCGTCCTTAGACTGTGCCCGCAGCCTAGCTTCATCAAGCAGGGGTTTCATGTCAGGGGTGAAGTTACGTGCCGGTTCCCAGCTATTGTGCTCAGATGAATACCCAGACCATTTAACCAGGTACTCATGCACATTGCGCTTACGCCTGCCCTTGCCAACGCGTCGTGCACGGTAATCTAGGATACGTTCGACAGCATACAGGGTCTGCTTACCCGATAACCAGGTAGAGGGATTAGCTTCCGTAACAGGAGGGATGCTATCGTTAGCCTCAGGCAGAGTACCCCGATATGGACGTACGAGAGATACATGAAATGTGGGATGAATGCGTAGGTCAGATGGGAGTTGTAACTCTACAGCCACCGACCCTACCATGCGTACGACAGGATAAGGCCCCACAAAGCGCGGTAATAACTTGCGAGACCCATCAGCCAGGGAACGAAGGTTCTTCGTGCTCAACATAACCAGCTGGCCCTTGGTGAACGTGACGTCCTTTTTGGACTTGTTATAATAGTCCATAGCCCGTTGCTGTGCAGCTTCCAGGCAAGCTTTAGCGTCAGTTAGTCGGGACACGAAAGACTTAGCAAACGTTTTTGCAGCTGGAACATTTACGTCCAACTCCCGCCAAACAGGCAAAGCAGGGTTAAAACCGTAATTCAGGAAAAACGGACTATTACCAACGGACCGGTTAGTAGCGTTATTAATGGCAAACTCAGCAGCGGCTAGGTAGGTATCCCATGCAGTAGGGGTGCGTCCTGCAAAGTTACGGAGCATATCACCCAGGGCACGGTTAACACGCTCTGTTTGCCCATCAGATTGGGGGTGGTAGGCGGTGGACAGGTTCACCCGCATTCCTACCAGAGTCCCCAGGGCGCCCCAAAACTTACTTGCAAATTGAGTGCCGCGGTCAGATACCACGGACTTGGGGACCCCATGCAAACGTACCACATTGTCGAAAAATAGACGGGCCGTTTGCTCAGCTGTGCAGGATGATGTCGTGGGGGCCAGGTGGACCATCTTGGTGAAACGGTCGACCAGGACCAGCACGGCATCGTATCCTCCCTCAGTTTTGGGCAGCGCAACAATAAAGTCCATAGAGACGCTTTCCCACGGAGCGTCAGGAATAGGAAGAGGTTGGAGATGCCCATGTGCTTTACCAGACTGGGCCTTATTGCGCTGGCACAGGTCGCAACAGAGGACATAATTTTCGGTGTCCTTAGCCATGCGGGGCCACCAGAATTGACGCCGCAAAAGCTCTAGTAACCGCGTGCAGCCAGGATGCCCAGCAAGAGGGCCGTCATGAAAACGTGAGAGAAGTTCACGACGTAATGAATCGTCGTTAGGTACGACAATCTGACGGTGGGATCCTTCCGATCGGATCCATAAGCCATGCTCCTGTACCAAGTGCCCCGTGTTGTTGTGAATTGTGAACCACGGGTCGGCTGCATAAGCCTGTTTCAAGCGCTTGGTAAAATCGGAGGGCACGAAGTTAGGTTTTGCCTGAGACCTACTCCGTGTGCTTACCGCCAGAATGGCTGCATGCAGTGAGGGGTGCCTACTGAGAGCATCAGCTATGTTAAGTGAGCCGCTCAGGTACTCCCAATCAAAGTTAAACCGTGCCAGGTATTCCATCCAGCGGGCCTGGCGTCGGTTAAGGGAGGGCACACCTTGCAGAAACGTAAGGGGTTTGTGATCAGTCTTGAGGGCAAAAGGCCGGCCCTCAAGGTAACATCGCCATTCCTTCAAGGCATGTAGGACCGCCAGAAATTCCTGTTCCCCAGTGGTATAACGGGTTTCAGCCCCCGAAAACTTCTTACTCGTATATGCAATGGGGCGTCCCTGCTGCAACAGAACTGCCCCCGTCCCATGTATAGATGCATCAGTTATGACCTCTACACGGAACGGCAATGAGTAGTCAGGGAAGTGCAGGATAATATCATCAGAGATAGCACGCTTCAAAGCATCAAAAGCTTCTTGGCATGCGGGGGTCCAGGCCTCAGGTGAAGAGAAGGCTCCCTTACGTGTGAGGTTTGTTAGCGGTGCAGCAATGACTGAGTAGCGCTCTATGAACTTACGAAAGTAGTTGGTCAGGCCCAAAAACTTACGCAGTTCCTGAAGGTTGGAGGGCACTGGCCAATCCCGAACAACAGCAGTTTTCCTGGGGTCCATCCGTATGCCACCCTGAGACACTATATGCCCCAGATACTCCACCTGTGGTTGTGCCCAGTGGCACTTAGAACGCTTAGCATACAGCTGCTCACGCCGCAGAACCTCAAAGACCAGGCGGAGGTGTTGTATGTGCTCCTCACGGGTCTTTGAAAACACCAGGATATCGTCCAGATAACAGATGACGAATTTGTCGATGTATGGCCTGAAGATGCGGTCCATGACGGCTTGGAACGTTGCAGGGGCGTTCGTCAGTCCGAAACTAAGGACGGTATATTCAAAATGGCCAAACGGCGTACGGAAAGCCGTTTTAGGGATGTCAGATTCTGCTATACGAATCTGATTATACCCCTGCTGGAGGTCAATAGAGCTAAAGAATGCAGAATCTTTTAGCTTATCCAGCAGATCATCGACACGTGGGAGGGGGTAACGGTTCTTAACTGTTGCGGCATTTAACCCCCTATAGTCAATGCACATTCGCAGAGTCCCATCCTTCTTTCCCACAAACAGAATAGGGGCGGAGTATGGGGATGTGCTTGGCCGTATCATACCTTTTTTCAGCAGCTCAGTAACCTGTCGTTTGACCTCGTCCAGCTCCAAGGGGCTTAGCCGATACATGGGGCGGGAAACGGGTACTGCACCAGGCACCAAAGGTATGGTGTGATCCACAGGCCGCATTGGAGGCTTACCAGGGACCTCCTGGAATATATCTGCATATTCCTGTAACAGGGCCTCAAGCTCAGGGTCAGTGGCATCAGCTGGGATAGAAGTTGCATTCAGGTGCAACTTGGGCCGTACTAGTAAAGCATGGGCCCCCTTGCGAATCATGCGAACTGCTGCTTTTCTGCCAACAACTTCAGGTTCAGTGTGCTGACAGATAGCAGTGGTTGCATAATTAAAGCAAGGCGCAGGTGTCATCTGATCTGGTGGCTGTCCGGCAGTAGTAAAGGGTACCTTGCAGACTAGATTCCCCTTGCGCAGGCGCAAAGATTTAGCCTCATAGTCAAGGACAGCCCCATACTGTGCTAGCGTGGAAGAACCCAAGATATACGTGGCAGCGTCAGTTAGCTCAGGCAACACGTATGGGCGGACATTTAACCTTAAAGGACCTGCAGATAGACGAAGATTAACCTGCCCCAAGATAGCCTGCTTACCCCCATCAGCAAGGGTAACTTCTGACCAGGAGCATGGGCTAGGTTTCAGGCCAAGCTGCGTAACCACTGAAGCCGAAATGAAATCATCACTGGCTCCAGAGTCGGCTAGGGCGGTGAACGTACGACCTGCCGTACTTACGGTGATCAGAGGTACGCCAGCACCTATCAGGGCAGCAGCTTTAGGCAAGCAGAGAACTGAAATACAGGGTTCAGTCTCAGGCAAGCCCTCCTGAACCGATTTAGGAGCAGCAAACCAGACGTCAACAGAGTATGGGCTTCCAGGGAGTTGAACAACCTCACCTGCCATATCAAGGCTATGGAAAAGAGCCGTCCCTGGATTAAACCTTAAGACCCGTTGCATTCCCGACAGAAAAGAAGGGTTGCGTCGGGACACATACTCAGGCAGCAAGATGCATGCTGAGGTATCAGGGTGTTGACGTTTGCATGCCCTAAAGAGAGCTAATTGCTTCTGTAGCTCGCAGAGTGAAGAGGGAGTGAACAAGATAGTATGCCCACCCAAGTTAGCGGAGGATAGGGGGCGACCTTGAGGCTCAAACAGATTACAAAAGCCATCAAAGCCGGCACGGACAGTTCGTGCATCAAAAGAAAAACGTCTCCCTATCACCTGCTCCACTTGGTTTAAAACAGAGGGCAAAAGAGCCCGTACTGCACGGCACTTTGCTACCATCTGGCCCACAGCAAAGACCCCAGGTGGTGATCCCTCTATACCAGCCTGGGCAAGTTCCTAGTGGTCCTTACCCTTATTTTTCTCCGCCCCCAGCATTGGGCAGGAGTCAACCCTATGTTGGTCGGAACCGCAACGGAGGCACATCCCATGTTGTTTACGGAAATGGAACTCCCGTCTAGTACATTTGAATGTGGTTAAATATTCCGCTAGGTTCTGCTTGGGCCCCTTCTTCTGCACGTGGCCCCCTTTTGGGGCCAAGTGCCTCCCCTGCTGTCCGCCGCCCCTCTTAGACTTACCGGCGCCCTTAACCTGCCGCGGCTGATCCTCGTGCCCGGTGATGCCTGGACGAACGGATGCAGCCCGCGGTTTTTTGGTCGGGGGCGCCGGGGTCTCCTCGTCAGGGTCGTCGCAGGCCATGTCCTGTACCGACAGCATGTTCATTTTGGGACGGGCCAGTTTGTCAGATTCCCGTCGGGCCAGTAACCTAAGTTCAGCTCCCAGGGAGAACTGAACCAAGTCTGTATATGACTTAAAGGTTTTACCCGACAGGTCAGTTGCACAGTCCCCACTAAGGTCGGATGAGAGGCCCTGCTGAAACCAAAACACACGCTCACTATCAGACAGGTCCGCAATGGGCGTGACAAGAGCCTCAAAGCGGCTCTGATAGGCAGAGACAGTTTCTCCAGGGCGCATGCGATATTTGCCAGCATTTAATTTCAGGCGTGCCTCAGTGTCACGTGACTGGACCTGGGGTGCAAAACGGACAAGCAGTGCTTCTAGCAGTTCCTCAGATGTATAGGAATCCCTTGCGTTAGTCCATTGATCGTGCCATAATCTTGCCGCGCCTTCAAAGGCAGTGGCCAAGAAAAGACGGCGCGTAGAGTCCTGTTGACCCCCACGGGCTGTGGCAAAGTAGTTCCTAACATTACGGACAAAGGCCCGTGTTAGAGGCGCAGCAACTCGTCCTAAATCAGAAAGCTTAACATCCATAGGGATATTCAGCTTAGGCACTGCGATCGCTATTTTTATCACCTCGTCCTCATGTCCAGTATGAGGAGGCCCAGGTGGCCTGGAAGAGGTGCCCGCAACAGCAGCACAAGTTGTTGCGGCAGCAGCGGGAGCCATCCCAGGAATATCCACGGCACCAGGTGTCAAATGGTTTGACACTACAGCAGGGCCATGAACATAAAAAGGGGATGGGGCATAAATAGGTGATGTAGGTGCCTCAGGGGATGCTGTGCCGCCTTGCCTGGGAATAGGTGAAGGCTGGTTCGGAAGGTCGATACCGCCTGCCACAGCAGCATTTGGTGGCTGTGTCAACCTAGAGAGCCATTCCCACCTATTCGCTTGGCTAGCATTAGCAGCAATCCGGCCAACAAACTGAAAGGTGTTGGCAGCAAGAGCCGAGACAGCATTCGCTAAGTTCGAGGCTTGCATATTGTATGCCTGAAAGCCTAACAGATCGAACTGCGAGTGACTGTTCTGGCGAAAGGCAAAGCAAAGGCAAGGACCAGGGCCTACCCAACGCTTGGATGCCTTCGATGAACTTCAAAAATTTTGAAGTCCGCGCGTGAAGTTGATTTGCGATGGATCGGAGTGACTGGGCAGAGGTGCCGCTCCGAAGGGTCTGAGGTGTTGACACGGTGGTAGCCGCAGCGAAAATGGCGGCGCTCAGCTCCTCAGGCAATGTCTCCATGTCCAGAGGGATGTCGGCAGGAGGAAGATCGTGGTCGATGTCCATTTATAAAAGGGCAGCTTGAGTGGCTTGAGCGCGTTGCGCGGTTAGAGTGGCTTGAGCAGTTACCACAGAAAGACTTGAGAAGGCTTGAACGATTTCAGCGGAAGACTTGACGAGACGTCCCAGGGAGGAACGGTCTCGCTACCAGCTTGTTGTATATGGTACCCACGAAGGGTGGCATCAAAAGATACCGGTTGTTGTGCCAGAGCCCGATTAAGTAGAGCCGCCGACTAGGTCGTACTTGAGAGACCATAAGGCCTCGAACCGGGCGTGACCTTCAGAAGTCACCACTACAACCGGAGATTCAGTGAACCAGGAACCAGATGTTCCACCATTTACCATTCAGGCGGTAAATGGCCCATTCCATACAGGTTATGGAGTAACCGACAGGTTCGGATGTTTCAGGAAGTCGGTTAGTATTGGTCGTCGACAGCCGAGACCAAATCCACAAATCGAATGCCAGATGGAAACATGAAACAGTTAATATGATAATTAAATATATTATATTATAAAATAATAAACAGATAATTATTATATCTTAATGAATTACCGAAATGCATTAAGGATACAACAACAGCTGGCCACAGCAGCCCCAACGGTCCCCATTCTGTCGATCAGTATCCCCGCAATTGGTAAAGGCCTGAAGTACACACCAGGGCTAAAGGGACATGCAAGCTGGCTGATACACATCTGTCTGATAGTCGGCTTGGTGATACCGCAGAACACGATGTTTGGTACCACAATAACCCTCATCGTTACACTGATAACGACTGCCAGTTGGGATAGAGACCCCGCTCCAGGGACAGAGGGACACCCTGAAGGAACGGAAAGCACCCAATGTGCGGGCCCACAAGATGAAATCACGCGAACCGAGCGACCCCATACCCTTACCAACACACGAGCGTGGCTGCTAACAGGACCCGGGGCCCCATCAAAACAAGTCACATGGCCGATAATGACAAACCCGCACAACCCAGATGACACCCTTTACCACGAGCAACAGCAGAAAGACCTCTGCATGATCCACGCCATAAACAACCTACTAGGGGGACCGTACATTGACCCACAGCACGTACTGCAATACTGTCGTACAATGCTGCAACACATGGCTGACCGGGAACTCCACAATGCAGCCGCCACATGGCGACTAACCCACAACCAAAACACAGGCAACTTCTCAACGTTGGCAATTAACCCATACCTACGCTACAACGTGCCGGTGCGAACCACACAGCAAAGAAATGACTCCGCACACCCGCATATTGCCTCCATAGGGAGCGGACAGGAAATAAAAACCAACGTGACGTTAAGCAGCGTACTACACCAACTGCCAGAACATGCACGCAATTGGGGCTTCCTCGTACACCTCACAGGCCACGCAATCGCAGTACGAAAACACAAGGACCGGTGGTACATCCACGACTCTCTGCAACCGCAACCTGTGGAACTCGGCGACGAGAAAGCCAAGTGGCCGCGTGAATCTGGCGCAATATACACCCTAAATCTTCGACATCACACAGAACCCACGGCAACACATGTGGACCTGCGAGACATAATACCCCCGGACACATGGACGAGCACAGCTCACACCAAGTATATGGAGACCCAAACAACAACCAACGAGACCACATGTACAACAACGAGACCGCCACAAGGCCAAAAATGGTGGAAGATCAAACACCCACGTGCAGCACAACTAGCCCGCCAAACGGGGAGAACACTAACCAAGCCATCAGGAACACGAACACGACCGCAGCCAACCGAGCAGGACAACGACCACCCACCAGCACCCAACCCGACAGCTGTACCTCACCCATTCCTCATAGAGGGCAACCCACGCGAACACCCCCACCAAGAGCAACACCCCGGGCACAACCCGCCGCATACCCAACCCACAGATACGCCATGTAATAGACCCAAACCGCTGATGACCACTGACCATCTCCGACGGCGAGCTGACAAACGCACCAACCCAGCAGGGGCTGAACACCCCCTGGACACGACACACACAACAAGGGAAAGCGGGAACGTCAGTGAACCCAGTGCCCAGCGCCCAAGACTGTCGACCACCCCCGTAAGAAACACCACATTCTCACACTCGGAAAACGCAAACCCCTCAGAAAATCGCAATATAATAAACCACAGGTACATGCACATCGTCACTCACAACGTGCGAGGACTGGGGACGAACTTCCTCAGTACACTATGTAATGTGCGGACTTGGGATGCCGATATCATTGTTCTAACCGAAACTAAAACCAGCAACCACACTGGATGGATGAAAGACGCCCTACACAACGAGCCGCAGGGATACAGACTTTACTGCAGTTCGAAACCATATAACTCTGGCAAGGAACGCCTCACATCAGGTGTCGCAATTGCGATCGGTGCCCGTTACACCCGTGCAGGACAAGTGACACACATACCACTGCCGCTCCCGCTACATGGGCACCTGTGCCAATGCAAGATCTCCACGTCAGCAAGTACCCCCCTACACGTGCTGGGCATCTACTGCCCGGAAGACACCTTAGTCCGAACCAACATATACGCGCACTGCCAGACAGTTCTAAGACAGGCCAAGAATAACGGGGAACATGTAATCCTGGCCGGAGACTTTAATGCCGTCTTGAACCCTGACGACCGTAGTACAGGCCTGCTTGACACAGCAGACCGACTACACCTCAAATTCATCACCGATAACATGCTCACACCCATGCCTGAAAACCGCTCCCCCCGCCACCCGTCCTTCAAACAATGGAGCAAGGAACACTGTACACACCAAAGCCGAATAGATGATATCCTGATGTGCCCCGCTCTACACGCGAGCATAGAAGCCGGGACACCTGCAAACGGGAACACACCACAAGCGTACTGCACTGTTTCTGTCGCCGGAGGAAACTTCGACCATAACCCCGTACATGCCCGCCTGCCCACCGACGCTATCCGCCTGTGGGACGCCAAGAGACCGGCGACCCCAAAGAACCAAGACGGAGACGGGGTCCGAATTAAATGGAAAAACGTGATACTACCGGTCCCGAACACCACAATCCGTGCTGCGCAATCAAAGATGGATGCCATGCTCACGTCGGACATCCTCAGCCTCCAGGAATACCTCCACCCAGCCGTCCATGAGATTGAGGCTGGCATTGTGAAACACACCGAGGACCCCACTGCTATGACAGCCACCCGCTTGATGACACTACTTCGTGACCACGACAGCATCACGGCAGTCAATATAGAGATTGCGGCAGCAATGCTTCAAACAACCCTTAACAAGGGACTAGACATCCTACTAGACCTGTGCCCGCAGAAACCGCCAGATACGGGCAAAATACACACCAAACGCACGGTCAGTAGAGGAATAAAAAAGCTACACAGAGAACACACCCGGCTCAAACACGAATACGAAAGGGAACTACAGATGCAGGCCGCCCCTGGATACCAATAGCCTGATTGCGAGGATAACTCAACAAGCCCTAATGGGCCGGCATTGAACAGCACCCATCCACCTCCCGAAGATGCGGGGGGCCTGCTGGAGCAACTACGTGACACGATCAGATGGGTCGGCAGTCAAATACGACAGGCGCTAACAATAGAACGCCGAAAAAACATAGCTGTAGCGCGACGCCGAACCCAACATCTGATCGCCACACGCCCTCGTCGGGCTCACCAAGGCATCTTCAGCAAAGACGAACTCGAACGCGGCCTACCTGCGGTGAAACACCCAGTCTCGGGAAAAGTGTGCACGGAACCTGAATCCATCCTTGAAGCTGTACACCAGTACTACCAAAAGCAGGCCGCCCCCATTAGCGCCCCAAAGACTGGACGGTACCGCCCCGAGGAAATCCCACGATTGTACCCATTCCTGCAGAACACCGCACCAGACGCCTTCTCCCTAACCAGCCCGAGACAGGCCACGGATAAAGTCTTGCTTAGCAGCGTCGCCGACTCATTTAACTTTAACAAATGTATCCAACACCTAGCCCGTAATAAGACGCCGGGACCAGATGGACTACCTAACGAGTTGCTGAGGGCATTGCCTGCTACCTTACAGACCACCATCCACGACCTCCTGAAAGTTATGTGGGTCCAGGCCCGCACACCAAAGATATGGACTGAATCCGTCACGGTCCTCCTACCGAAAGCAGGGGATGCGCTCCTCTTGAGCAACAAGAGACCCATTGCCCTTGCCAACACCCTTTATAAGCTATGGACTAGCCTCGTCACAGTGTCCATCGGGGACGTCGCTCCCAAACTCGCATTGTTCAGTGAGGCGCAAGAAGGGTTCCTCCGGTACAGAAACACGGAAAGGCAAATCCAAAACCTGCTCCATGTACTTGAGGATGCTGGCCTCGCACGCAAAGATCTCTACTTGCTATACGTTGACTTCTCCTCGGCATTCAATACCATCAACCACGACCTGCTGCTATAGATCATGTACGACTTGGGGCTACCCGAAGACCTCATCTATGTCGTACGGGACCTTTACAGCCAGGCACGGACCACTATACGGACAGAGCACGGCCACACAGCACCAATAATGATTGAACGAGGCACTGTTTAGGGAGACACGCTTTCGCCGGTGCTATTCATCATCTTCCTCGAACCACTCCTCCGATGGCTCCATGCAGGCGGACGAGGGTACAAATACGGCTGCCTCTCTGACAGCTTGAACGCCAGATACCACGGAAGCTCAGCCTCATACGCCGACGACCTCGCTGTGATGACCAACAACCCACAAGACCTACAAGTGCAATGCGACAAAATCAGCTTGTACTCAAAATGGGCGGGCCTGCACGTAAACCACAAAAAAAGCGCAGTGACGGGCATCCTACATCACAGAGCTTGGGCTGACCGAGGCCTGAACGGACCCACATGTGCACGCACACTCAAGTCAGCCCTGGAGGAAAAAATCAAGATAAGCGGCCAGGCAGTGCCGTACCTACCCCCCACGGAGCCCTACAAATACCTTGGAGTACATGTGACGATGACCCTCAACTGGAGTGCACAGATGTCCCATGTCTGCAAGACGGTGAGGGACAAGGGTGACCTACTTCAAGGCTCCCTAGCATCGCCGGACCAATGCATCAGAATCATACAGACTTGTATGCAACCGGTAGTGTCGTACAGCTTCCCCACCATGGCATACACACCTAACGATATCAAACTTTTGGACGCGATGATAGCACGCGTAGCCCGACGCTGCTACGGCTTGCCCACCAGTTTCCCCGTGTTGCTACCAACGGAACAGTATGGACTGGGAGTTGGGTCCCTGCTACCGATCTACGTGCGCATGGCAGTACGCGCGCTGGTCTTATCCCTAAACGATGAAGGCCGGCTAGGCGTCGTGACAAGAGCCATGCTTGAGCTGCAGTGTCGTCTGGCGGCCGACACCAGGATGCACACGTTGAAACGCGAGAGCAGTTTTTATACCACCTTAAAACAGTTGACCCTGGCGCGAGACCACGGTATCACGGTCACAGACAAGGGGATGCCCTACAACACATCCCTAAACACTCTCATGACGGCCGCCTCCGTCATCAACGCACGGCAGGACACAAAGCCCGGAACCCTGCCATTCTGGTGCCTGCTCCCCTTAACAGAGTTGGGCTTAGACATGCACGCGCTCATTGACAAGAACATAACACAACACCTCATCACCACCACCGAACTCCAGAAACTTTTCCCCCGGGGCAAGGTGCAACACCGGCACAAGATTGCCCTGAACCGATTAAGCCTAGCTATAAGTGCCGAATGCCCCCAAGCCCCACACACGAAGGCACATGACCCGCGTTGCTGGTCGTCCGTGCTACCTCTGGAAGACAGACGCCTCCGTGAGATCCCCAGCGACCCGCCGTTCACCGGCCTCCGGCACAAATCAAGTCTCACCAACCCAATACTAGCACCATCCCTCGACCCGCATGTACGCCGTAATACACCTATCGTGTGGTGTACGACCACGCAGAAACCACACCATCCCCACAGCAAGCCAGACGACACGAAGAGCGACCCGCCAGCGCCGCCGAGCTGCCCTGCGGATCCAGCATGCACAGGACGGAAGCGCACAAGATCCGACCATCAGCGGCAACAGAACTTCATCAACAACAATATACGCTGTGACAACAGCAAGGTGAGAACGGATACTGCAGCTATCCACGGCGCGCAACTCCGAGACCCGGCCCCACAATGCACGTCATATATAGAAGCGAGACGCGTCATGGCAGCCCTGCAAAAAGACACCCGCAGGAGTGTACCCAACCTAGGAAACCCCCCCGGGCCTATCGTCCAGGGGCCAAGCCGGCAAACACTAAACAACGGTATGACCCCCGTGCCAGGAGAAACCGGCACCCCAAACCCCGTGCTGGCATACCTCGCTGAAAAGGGACTTGACTGCACGCCGGTAGCGCCACGTCACTCCCGCGCCAGCACAGGCACGGGTGCGACAGGGGCTGGATCGAGCATCACCGCCAAGAAATACGCCGGTAACCCACCTACACCCGAACCGGCCGGAGCGCTACCAGGGACGCCGAAGCCATCAGAACACCTCACCCCACAATGGTGGAGACCTCGATGCAAGGTTACCCGCGATCAAATCCTGGAGGACCAGATACCCTGGAAGCCTGGAAAAGGACAAGCAAAGGACACAACGGAGCAACAACAGATAGTTTACAACCTATACAACGACGCAGAGGACATTGCGGAAATACTCGCGGGCCCAATCACAAAACGCACCGTCCCCTCAAAGGTGAAACCTCCCAAGAAACGGAAAGTTGGGGCGGATACGACCTCAACCCATGAACAATACTACACAGTTCGCTGGAAAGACACTATTACCCCGATGTCTATCGTCGGCGCTTATGCCAGTATGGGATACGTGCCCAAGCAGCTCTTGCCAGTGACAGTTCTCTATGGCACGCGGATTGATCGCCACTTCCGCAGAGTAATATGGGAGCCGTCTGATATCCCCGCAACACAACTCGGAAGGTTGCCCAACGGACCAAAGGCGATGGAGAGATATGAGCAAACGAGGTCACAAAGTACGAACCCCCTCTCGAAATACCCAAAACCCAAGGACAGCAATCTAACAACCCCCCAGCGGCAGGGCCAATGGGACCCGCCCCCCTTGGAGCAGACCCAGCGGGCACGCCTTATTCGAGCGAACACTACCTTTGAGACCGCGCCGTGCAATCCATACACGGACACGCGCCCCACGGGAAAGTACCGAATCCAGATAGGACTGCTAACCAAAGAGGGCAGCTCGACCGAAGAAAACGCGGCCTTTGCCTACGACCCGAGAGGGAAATGTGTGGGCACCCTCACCCTGCAACGCCTAGAGACCCTCAGAATGCGATACCAACACACGATCGAAACCTACCCGGAGGTACACAGAAGCCTATCCCCCCAGGGCGACTTCGCCGAGGACGTCGCGCGCCTTCTTCTGCGGTACAGAAAGGATCCCAATGGGCGAGAGTCGAAAGACCCGCCACGGCCGCAGGCGACCATGAATACACAACTGCGCCGCACGTTGGTTGACGCCCTGCACACTCTAGACGCTGGCCCAGTTGTCGAAAGGTTTTCATCCCCGCTTAACTGCGGCGAAGAGATGCAATACTACTTCAGCGCCCATGCAGAAGACCAACTCTTCGGGGCGAACATAGATGCATTCTCCCAGCCATTCACAGGCCTCTCGATAGCACACCCAAATCCTGACCCCACCAGCGTCAAAAAGGCGGTAATGTGGGCAATCGCAGGCGCGTCACACACAATGACATGCGCATTGCCCACCGCTACACTACTCATTGTCCCGCACAGCCGGACCGGTCCCCACACGCAGCTATACAACACACCGTACGTCTTCCATCTCGCGCGACTGAGCCGTGGTGAAGTGTGCATGCTCACCAGCGGGACAGGAACTGACGGCCAAACCCCGGGCTACATGGGAGGCCTGGACCTCGTCGTGGTGGCCAACGACACGGCGATCCGAGGACTAAACGCCCGCTCCATGAAGGCGCTCCTAACCGAACTCAAAACGATGGACGCTGTCGGCCTCCCCAGAAAACATCTGCGCATGCGGGACACACCCGAGGGTACCCAATGCGTCGACATCCAGCGTCCCTACCCAAGCAAAGCTGCTCAGATCATGCGCAAGATGATGGCCTCAAAGCCGCCTGGACCCAGACCCACTGCCATAGTTCACCAAATGGACGGACAGATGCTCCAGCAGCGCCTGACAGCAGCTTTCCCTGGACAAATACCACTCCGCGTGTACCCACAAGATATCATTTGGACTGACGGTAGCTGCATTAAACCGGCTGAAAACGACGGCCCGAACAAGCTGGGTGCGGCTGCGTATTGTGGGCCCACCGGAAAAACATTGTACATCGACCCAGCAGGCGTCGGATGCACTAATACCATTCAACAGGCAGAGCTGGCGGCAATACGCGTGGCCCTATCAATGCAAAAGGAAGTGAACATCGACCTAACAATTGCCACTGATTCACAATCATCACTGGATCTTATCAAAAGAGCAATAAACGATCCAAGTAAACTGCACATTTCCAAGCACAAAGCCTTACTCATGGATATCGCCGAACTACTGTACGACTACGCCCACCAGAACATAACCGTCCACTTCTTGAAAGTGAAATCACATACCGGCCTTGATGGTAATGACAAAGCTGACAAAGGAGCAACATCTGTCGCACAAGGCGAGATTCCGGCAACTTTTACTGAAAAGGCAGACAGTGTCCCGTTCGATAAAGTGTTCTGGCTAAAACAGCGCGACACTTGCTTTTACATTAGCGACCTGAACAAAGGACTCTATAAGTGTCTCCAGCAGGATACCTTCGCAGGCTGTACAAACGACACAATCCTAACCGAAAAATGGCTTAACACCGCCTTGAAGTTAGACCCCAAAACCAGCAATGCCTTCCTCAGCAACCCAAAGACGCCCCACTGGCTCAAACTCCAAATACTGAAAGCTCGATACGGGCTGCTATACAATGCAAAGCTGCAGAAACTTTACGGACGTGGCGGAGACGGAAACTGCCCTATTTGCCGCAGCTGCGGAACGACCGGCCCCACACCCGACTCAGGAGCCCACATACTCGGCGGGTGCCCCCACCCAACCATGAAAGGCATGTACATCAACCGGCATAACCAAGCGACGCGCACTATTGCCGACTGCGTCCACGGGGGCCGTAACGGTGGTGGCTTCATGATTATGGACGCAGGTAAAGAAGTGGATCTCCCACCGTACTGCAGCTGGACGTGCGTCCCCAAATGGATGCTGCCACACCTAGGAGACGAGGAAATCCGCCGCCTCCACCCAGACATCATGTTCATTCCCAACCTCCCCACGCGCACAACCCAGCGCAAACGATACCAGGGGCCGGAATGCAAGCTCATGCATGATGTGTACATTGTCGAAGTGGGCTACACTAGCGACCTGCAACACACCGACAAACTCGAACAGAAAACTGCACAACACACATGGCTAACAGAGGAACTCACGAAAGCAGGATGGAAGGTGCACTACACTGAGGCGCAAATCGTCACCCTGGGCAGCACAGGGACCCTAACCAAAACGCTAAAACCGCTCCTGTGCAGGCTCGGCTCCTCCGCGGAACATGCCCGGAAGACCTGCCTGCACCTACACCGGCAAACAATCGAAACAGCGGGTGCCATCATACGGGCGCGGCGAGCACTAGAGGGTGCAGCCAAATAACCGGTAAAACCAAAACGGCTACCCACAGTGGTGTGGGCATACAGGGACGGCTATGCTGCCCCTCAGTTCCCCACCCCCTTAACACTACTACTACTACTACTACTATTATTATTATTATTATTATTATTATTATTATTATTATTATTATTATTATTATTATTATTATTATTATTATTATTATTATTATTATTATTATTATTATTATTATTATTATTATTATTATTATTATTATTATTATTATTATTATTATTATTATTATTATTATTATTATTATTATTATTATTATTATTATTATTATTATTATTATTATTATTATTATTATTATTATTATTATTATTATTATTATTATTATTATTATTATTATTATTATTATTATTATTATTATTATTATTATTATTATTATTATTATTATTATTATTATTATTATTATTATTATTATTATTATTATTATTATTATTATTATTATTATTATTATTATTATTATTATTATTATTATTATTATTATTATTATTATTATTATTATTATTATTATTATTATTATTATTATTATTATTATTATTATTATTATTATTATTATTATTATTATTATTATTATTATTATTATTATTATTATTATTATTATTATTATTATTATTATTATTATTATTATTATTATTATTATTATTATTATTATTATTATTATTATTATTATTATTATTATTATTATTATTATTATTATTATTATTATTATTATTATTATTATTATTATTATTATTATTATTATTATTATTATTATTATTATTATTATTATTATTATTATTATTATTATTATTATTATTATTATTATTATTATTATTATTATTATTATTATTATTATTATTATTATTATTATTATTATTATTATTATTATTATTATTATTATTATTATTATTATTATTATTATTATTATTATTATTATTATTATTATTATTATTATTATTATTATTATTATTATTATTATTATTATTATTATTATTATTATTATTATTATTATTATTATTATTATTATTATTATTATTATTATTATTATTATTATTATTATTATTATTATTATTATTATTATTATTATTATTATTATTATTATTATTATTATTATTATTATTATTATTATTATTATTATTATTATTATTATTATTATTATTATTATTATTATTATTATTATTATTATTATTATTATTATTATTATTATTATTATTATTATTATTATTATTATTATTATTATTATTATTATTATTATTATTATTATTATTATTATTATTATTATTATTATTATTATTATTATTATTATTATTATTATTATTATTATTATTATTATTATTATTATTATTATTATTATTATTATTATTATTATTATTATTATTATTATTATTATTATTATTATTATTATTATTATTATTATTATTATTATTATTATTATTATTATTATTATTATTATTATTATTATTATTATTATTATTATTATTATTATTATTATTATTATTATTATTATTATTATTATTATTATTATTATTATTATTATTATTATTATTATTATTATTATTATTATTATTATTATTATTATTATTATTATTATTATTATTATTATTATTATTATTATTATTATTATTATTATTATTATTATTATTATTATTATTATTATTATTATTATTATTATTATTATTATTATTATTATTATTATTATTATTATTATTATTATTATTATTATTATTATTATTATTATTATTATTATTATTATTATTATTATTATTATTATTATTATTATTATTATTATTATTATTATTATTATTATTATTATTATTATTATTATTATTATTATTATTATTATTATTATTATTATTATTATTATTATTATTATTATTATTATTATTATTATTATTATATTATTCCACAATCTGACGGGCAAATCGAACGCACAAATCACACGCTGGGCGATATGTTAAGGAATTTCGCGGGACGCACACCCTCCATTTGGGATACGTTTATAACTTCGGCAGAATTGGGACTTAACAACGCTGTTAACCGCTTGACAGGTCAAAGCCCCTTCTTTCTGAATTATGTATTCTACCCTGCGCTACCCGTGTGGCGAGAGTTGGAGATAAATATTCCAGAGGCTAAAACCTTTGCTTAGTCGTTCCTATCCCACATGACAGACGCGAAGGCATGTTTGGACGCGGCACAACAACGAACGACGGACTACTATAATAAATCCAAACGAGACGTAACATTTTCTGTGGGACAAATGGTATTATTGAGCACTAAGAATCTACGTTCACTCGCCAACGGTTCCCAAAAATTACTACCTCACTGGATCGGTCCTTATCCTGTTGTTCACATGGTAGGGAATGTAGCTGTGGAGCTATCCCTACCCTCTGACATGAATATTCACCCCACGTTTCATATCTCCCTCATTCGTCCTTATCGCGGCACAGCGCCCGTTACAAACAACACCGATACCCCTGCAGTAATGGACCCCGGTCCCGAGACCTGGATCACAGGCAAGCAAAAGGTGTATGATGTGGAGCGGATACTGGATTATTGGGTTCATCGTATAGGTCGACAGCGATGAAAGCGGAAGGTGCACGAATATCTGGTCAAGTGGACTGGCTATTCTAGCGAGCACAACTCTTGGGAGCCGACGCGTAATTTCTCGCCAGAGATGAAGCCCCTATTGGAGGAAGCTCGCCTACGTGCCACGCAGACCCAATGATCTCTGCAGCCGATGCTGTTCGATGCAGCGAGGACACTGCATACGGGAGGGGGGATAGTTGTTGTACGCCGGTTCGATCACCGTTTGCACCGAAATAGACCACAATACATTCGAGCATTATGAAGCAAGATATAATTATATTAGCATGATATATTCGAGTATATCTAGCTAATCAGGCACGTTGCATTATCATTTACGACATTGCACTGTCGGTCAACATGTTTGACTCGAGGCTCATAACAATGCGCGAACTCACTGTTAGCATAATATATCACGTAATAATATTTTAAATATTATTACCTCATCCGTGTCATAAACCATATATCATGCTAATATGATTACATCATGCTGTATACTGTACAAGTGTATTGTGGTCTACTTCGGTCCAAGTGGGGATCGAACCGGCGTACAACAACTGTTCCCCCTCCCGTACGTAGGGTCCTCACTGCATTGGACAGCATCAACTGCAGAGATTGTTGGGTCTGCGTGGCACAAATGTGGGTTTTGTCCAATAAAGAGTTTATATCCGGCGAAAAGTTACGTGCTGGCTCCCATGAGTTAGGCTCGCTTGAATACCCAGTCCACTTGGCTTGGTACTCGTGCATTGTCTGCTTACGCCGGTGTCGGCCCACACGGCAAGTACGATAATCTAACACCCGCTCCACGTTGTAAACCTTCCGTTTACCAGCGATCCAGGTCTCCGGGACTGGTCAAACCGCTGCAGGGGTGTTAGCAAGCTCAGGGGCAGGTTCCGTACCACAGTAAGGCATACGAGGGATACATGGAACGTGGGGTGAAGCATACCCTTAGCAGGCAAATCAGTCGCCTGGCACTGCACTTCGTCCATCGTAGTGGGCTCAACCTGTACATGGATCGTGCAACAGGTTGTGCTTCAGGTACTGTTGTGTCAGCCTACAAAGGCCCAATCGAAAGATGACCATCGGCGGTCCAATCTTTGACACTACCCATAGATACCTCGGGATACTACAGGGACATCATGAAAGATGTTTTGCATGTCCTTGCAGCAAGGCTTCGATCTCAGGATCCACAGAAGTCTGTGCGGTGGTGGCATTGCAAATGCAACCAAGGCCTCACAAGCAGTCCATGGGCACCCTGTCGTGGCATACGAACAGCTCCCTCATGGATGACTGGCTTGGGTTCAGTTTGCGCGCCCATTGCGGTCGCAGCAAAGTTAACCATAGGCACTGCCTCAGCTCTGCCCCCCTCTCGTGTGACATCTGGTACCCTTTGACAGAGTCCCCTTTGCATAAGGGTGGCAGACTGCAATGTCGAAGCGCGCATGGTACTACAGTAATGTCAAAGACCCCAATACGTACGGCGCAGTGTCAGCAAGATTTTCAGCATGTACGGACGGGTCACAACACGCAGAGGACCTAGCAACAGGTTAAGGGTAATCCTGCCCAGCAACGGGTCATTTACTCCCATACATGAGAGTAACCTGTACCCAATCCGACGACTGTGGGGGCATCCCACTGCATTCACCTCGGCCAATTAGGTGAAGTCGTCAATGGCACTGCAAGTGCCTTCAGCGTACGGTCAGCAAGACCGACCTGAATAGCTGGGAGACAATTCAACGACTGTGGGGGCATCCCACGGCATTCACCTCTGCATAATAGGTGAAGTCGTCTATGGCACGGCAAGTGCCTTCAGTGTACGGCCAGCAAGACCGACCTGAATAGCAAGGACAACAGCGGAACTCCCAAGGTGGGCTGTAAACTAGCAAAAGCCCTTAGCAGGAGGTTCATACCAAACACCAGCAGGAAAGGGCAGTCCGGGCAACGGAACTGGCATTCCCTCCATATCCACACCATCAAACGCCACAGTGCCCGGTGCAAACCGGGGGACACGTTACATACCCTTTAGCAGAGCCTCAACCTTGCGCTGGCTATAGGCAGGGAGCAAAACACATGCAGCGGTGTCTGGATATTGACATGTACTCCTGTACAAAGTAAGCTGTACAAACAGCTCACATAGAGATGAGGGGATGAACATAACGGCACTTTTCAAGGACCAGAAGACAACAATGCCTTCATAGCTGGTCATACAAACGACCACCAACTACACGTTTGTTCAGCATTCCGGGTGGAATCAACTCCACATCAATCCGGGCAATCCCCTACCTTGGTCACATGGCCAAAGGTGGCAACAACGGGCAATCCTTCGTGAGGTGGTCCGCCGTACACCTCCAGCACACATTGGCTGTCTTCTGACGCTCCAGCTCGGAGCGCTTGCAATCCCACTTCAGCAAGAAGGGGTCCTCCGTGCGCATCCGCTTTGCACGGGGGTGGGAGTTTTGCACTGCAGCCGCCGACGGCGCACCTCCCCGCTTTTTGCTCTTGTCTGGACCCGTGCTTGGGCCCGCGCCCGCTGATCCACGGGCCCCGGTGCCTGAACCACCACGAGCACCGCGGCGCCGCTCTGTGTGCATGACCGCCGCAGCCGACGTAGGGCGCGCAGCACCAAGGTCATGATCGTTGGTTACAGCTTCATCAGTCGGATCCTGTGCTTGCACAGCATTTGCACGCGGGATAGGTTTAGGATCATCCTGACCAGCGAGGAAACGTACCTCAGTTCCCCGAGCAAATTTTACCAAGGCATCGTACGTCCGGAACGGTTCTCCAGATAAATCAGCAGCACACCATTTTGATAGAGTCTTCGTCAGGCCACGATGAAACCAAAAGATGCGATCATCCTCGGAGAAGTTCGCAATGGGTGTCACTAGTGCTTCGAAGCATGACTGGTACGAAGGTACATTTTCATGTGCACGCATGTAATATGTGCCTTGCGCCAATGCCTTACGGGCCTCAACATTACGTGCATGTACCTCCGTAGCAAATCGTGCAAGCAATGCAGCAATCAATTCATCGAACGTGAAGTCACTCCGTGCAGTGGTCCATTCGTCATACCAGTCTTTCGCCGCGCCCAAGAGGGTGTTGCCGACGAAGAGACATTTAATACCATCATTTCCACCACCATGGACCGCCTGCAGGTACTTGTTAGTATCGCGCACATATGCACGAGTTGCATCAGCAATACTACGTCCGGGGGTCCTAGGCTTCTCATCATATGCAATATGAAGCTTAGGCACAGGGATCGTGAGTTTCATCACCTCAGGAATACTGGCGTGGTCCTGCATTTGAGGCGACAGCAGACCCCGTTGATCCACAGCTCCATCCATAGTCGTAGTGGTGACAGTACTCTTCAGGATTGCGAGCAAGTATAGCGAATACGTGCTAAGCTGGTCCCAATCTTAGTAGTCCGTGCGATCAAAGTCTCCACTGGTCAGAATGTAGATTATAACCAGGAAATATCGCAAGCAGTGCCGGACAACTAGATTCACCTGCAACTCAGAGTGCAAGCTCCCACAACAAATGCAGGCAACTCTAAAAGGACAGCAGTAATCACAAACCGGAAGCAACGGCGTCCAAAATGGCACGTCCAAGTTCTTTGGCAAAGATGTCTAGAGGGCTACGTTGTCCATCATCGACATTCACTATAGCAAGAACTTACTTCCGATTGCGCACCATGAGACAGTCAGGCAACGAACCTGTCTCGATACCAAATTTGTTGTATCCTTCCTTCTTCGATCATGCACTGAATCTGCACGTCTGAGTATTAGCTACACGTGCATGGTGCTTACGAACAGCAAGACACTTCAGTGCAAGCAACGTGACAGCTGAAGACTTATAAATAAGGAAAGATTCAACAATGATCTCCAGTTGCAAATTAGAAGTCTGCCGTCAGACCCCGCGGGCAATGTTCATCATCCGGCTGAAGGTGGTGTGCTAGAATAGCTCAGGCCGATAATAAATGAGTAAAACGTATATATGGGAATTAGATTAAGTTAAGTACGCAAGTACTTGATCCCAAGTAGCATCGAGCCGACTTCGGTCTCTAGGCGGCCGTCCTCGCACCTATCACGTCGCGATACCAATGTGCCGTACAGGTCTCACTGAATTACGATCTCAAGTGTGAGTACCTTCTAGGCACTGCTCTGGATATCGCGTTATCCGTGATATTAATGGATGCAACCCATGCAATATGCAAAGGTCCAAATATCGATATTCGGTTGCCGACCCAACCATCACGATCGTCGCGTTCTCGCATACGCGTATGGTTTATGACACAGATGAGGTAATAATATTTAAAGTATTATTACGTGGGATATTATGCCAATAGATAGGTCGTGCATTAATATCAACCTCGAGTCAAACATGTTGACCGACAGCACGATGTCATAGATGATAGTGCGACATGCCTGATTAGCTAGATATACTCGAAGATATCTTGCTAATATGATTATATCATGCTTCATAATGTATGAATGTATTGTGGTCTACTTCGGTGCAAGTGGGGATCGAACCGGCGTACAACAGTTCCGAGCAGGCCTTTCGCAAACCACAGCTACCTTCCGTGGGTCCATCCTTACCCCAGTGGGCGACACAATGTGCCCGAAATACTCCACCTGAGCCTGCGGCCAAAAGCACTTGGCGCGTTTAGCAAACAATTGCTCCCGCTTCATCACCTCAAGCACGAGCTCAAGATGCTTCAAGTGCTCCTCACGCGTCTTGGAATATATCAAAATATCATCCAATTAACAGACGACGAACCTGTCAATATACGGTCTGAACATGTGGTCCATCACTGCTTGAAATGTGGCGGGCGCATTAGTAAGTCCAAATGACAAGACCGTGTACTCAAAGTGACCAAAGGGGGTCCGGAAAGCGATTTTCGGAATATCAGAAGCAGCAATGCGTATCTGATTATACCCCTGTTGCAGATCAGTCGAGGAAAAATAGGCTGAGCCCTTCAACTTATCGAGCAGGTCATCGACGCGCGGCAAAGGGTAGCGATTTTTAATCATAGTCGCATTCAAGCCCCGATAATCAATGCACATGCGCAACGTCCCATCCTTCTTACCGACAAACAATATCGGTGCAGAATGTGGCGATGTGCTGGGCTGAACCATACCCTTTGCGAGCAGATCCCTTACTTGCCGCTTCATCCGCTCAACTTTAGTGGGCTTAACCTGTACATAGGTTGTGAAACGGGTTGTGCTCGGGCACAAGAGGGATCATATGGTCAGCAGGTAACATAGGTGGGAGCCCCGGGATGACAAATGCATCGGTATAGCTTGGCAATGGGGGGCTGCGACCTCAGAATCGTTCGCAAGATACTGCGAGGCGGTAGCTATCGATTGCACCCAAGGCCTCACAAGCAATTCATGGGTGCCTTCCCTTATCATTTGATAGGCTTCATTTGCACCCTTCAAGCTTGGGTTCTTTATTTCGGCGGACGAACGCCGCTAGAACGAAGTTAACCATAGGCTCCGCAACAGTTCCACCCTCCCCTGGTGTGACATCTTGGTACGACAGACAAGGTACCTTAGGCGATAGGTTCCCTTTTGCACAATGGCCAATTGTGCTGGACTCCATATTGATGCGTGCGCGGTACTGTCGTTATGTCGCGACACCCAATGTCCATGTAGTGCTGTCTCCGAGAGACCTTGTTGCACTCATTGGGCCCTAACACGCAGAGGGCCTATCGATAGGCTTAGGGTGATTCTGCCCACGATGGGATGCTTACCCTCATCAACGAGGGTAACCTGTCACAATCAGACGACTGTGGGGTCGACCCCAACACATTCACCTCCTTTGCCGAGATGAAGTCGTCACTGGCACTAGTATCCTCAAGTGCCTTCATCATTTGACCAGCGAGGCCGACTTCAATAACGGAAACACAATAACCTGTTGGAGTCGACTCCACAGATAACAAAAGTGATTCCAGGGCGGGCTCAAAATTAACAAAACCCGCCACAAGAGCTTCATACCAGACATCAAAGGCATAGGGCAACTCTGGCAACCGAACTATGGATCCCGCCACGTTCACATCATCAATCAATACAGTGCCTGACTTGAATCGGAGGACACGTTGCATACCATTTAACAAAGTGGTAGCCCTACGCTGGCTGTGAAATGGTAGCAACAAACATGTGGCAGTGTCTGGACATTGATGTCTACATCTCATGTACCTGACCAGCTGTTCGAACGGCTCACTTTGAGATGAGGGGATGGACAAAACGATATGTCCTCAAGGACTAAAAGCAACGATGCTTCACAGTTGGACGTACGAATGACCACCGACCATGCATTTGTTCAGCTGTCCCAGATGGAGTCAACTCCGCATCAATCCAGGCATCCCCCTACTTTGACCGTGGGGTCAAAGGCGGAAACAATGGCAATCCATCATGAGATGACCCACCGCACATCTCCAACGGAGAGTGATCTCCTTCCAACGCACAAGCTTGGATTATGTACACTCCCATTTTGTCAGTCATGAGTCCTGTGTTTGCATGGCAGTCACATGAGGCACAAATCTCAAAGCATTCTCTCTAGTGAAAATACGCATCTCAGCTCTTAGGGTAAATGGCATCACAAGAGCCTCAAAACGTAATTGGTAGGCAGTTACAGTTTCATTGGGAAACATGAAAAACGAGCCGAAGGTTATTATACAGCGTGCCTCAATATCACGTGACTTCTGGGGTAAAGCGTACAAGCAGGGCAACAGTCAACTCATCAAACGTGAAGTTTTCCCGTGCAGTGATCCATTGATCATACCATGTCTTTGCTATAACCTCGAGGGTATTCCCAACAAAGAGACACCTCACCTCATGTTCACCGCCACGGACCAACTGCAGGTACTTCCAAATATCACGTAGATGTTGTACGCCGGTTCGATTGCCGTTTGCACCAAAGTAGATCGCAACTCATCCGAGCATTATGAAGCATGATATAATTATATTAGCATGATATACTCGAGTATATCTAGCTGATTAGGCATGTCCCATTATCATCTATGACATCGCGCTGTCGGTCAACATGTTTGACTCAATGCTGATAATTTATGCGCGATCTATCCGTTGGTATAATACCCCACGTAATAATAGTTTAAATGTTATTACCTCATCTGTGTCATAAACCATACGCGTATGTGAGAATGCGACGATCGTGATGGTTGGGTCGGCAACCGAATATCGATATTCGGACCTTCGCATATTGCATGCGTTGCATTCAATAATATCACGGATGACACGATATTTAGAACAGTACTCACACTTGAGATCGGAATCCAGTGAGACCTGTACTGCGCATCGGTATCGCGACGTGATAGGTGCGAGGACGGCTGCCTAGAGACCGAAGTCGGCTCGCGCTACTTTGGACTAAGTACTTGTGTACTTAACTCTATCTAATTGGCATACATACGTTATACTCATTTATATTCGGCCTGAGCTATTCTAGCATCTCATTTGCAGCCGAATGATGAACATTGCCCGCGGGGTCTGACGGCCATCTACTGATTTGTAAACGAAGACTATTGTAAGCTGGATCTTTCTTTATTCTTGAGTCTTCCACTGTCACTTTGCTCGCATTGGATTGCCTTGCTGTTCATAAGCTTGGTGCGCACTAGCTAACATCCAGACGTGCAGATTCAGTACATGATCGAAGAAGGAAGAATACAACAAATTTGGTATCGAGACAGGTTCGTTGCCTGACTGCCTAATGATGCTCGATCGGAAGTAAGTTCTTTCTAGGACGACTGTCGACAATGGGCAACGTAGCCCACTAGACATTATCGCCAAAGAATTTGTCCACGCTGTATTAGATAATGTTGCTTCCACGCTGTATTAGATAATGTTGCTTCCAAATTGTGGTTGCTTTTATACCTTTGTGGTTTACTGCAATTGTGGTGTGAGCCTTTGCTCTGAGTTGCAGGTGAAACTAGTAGTCCGGCACCGCTTGCGATAGCTCCTGGTTACAACTTGCGTTCTAATCAGCTGGAGGCTTTGATCGCGCGGACTACAGGGACCAACTGAATATGTATCTGCCATATCTACTCGAAGTCTGCAAGAGTATTGTTGGTGTGCTGACCAAATTGCTTGTATTCTTGTGCTAGATTCGTGTGAATTGCTTGCACACTTGCTTTAGAATTATGTGCATCATTTATTGTCACGCAATTTGAATATATTGGTCAGTGTTCCATGATGGCGGAACGTGACAACCTGTCGTTTGTAGGTTTGGCATGTCAACCTGAGCTGGGTACCGTTCCTAGAATGTTTGATAGGGATCCTGAGACTATTGACACAATTACTGCTCAAGATCCTCTTGTGTTTCAGGCCCCTATCCATCTTACTACGCCACACTTGGCAGCCCTGACGGTTACAGATGGAATTGCCGATCAACGGGGTTTGCTATCGCCTCAAATGCAAAACCGCGCCGACGGTAATGAGGTGAAGAGGTTTACTATCACAGCACCGAAATTATTTATCTTGCATGATATGAATGTTGGACGTGACATTGTGAATGCAACTCGTTTCTATCTACATGATATTTGGAAGTACCTGCAATTGGTCCGTGACGGTGAACATGATGAGGTGAGGTGTCTCTTTGTTGGGAATACCCTCGAGGGTATAGCAAAGACATGGTATGATCAAGGGATCACTGCATGGGAAAACTTCACGTTTGATGAGTTGACTGTCACCCTGCTTGCACGCTTTACCCCAGAAGCGCAGTCACGTGATATTGAGGCACACTGTATGTTAGCCTTTGGCTCATTTTGCATGTTTCCTAATGAAACTGTAACTGCCTACTAATCACATTTTGAGGCTTTTGTGATACCAATTGTCCTAAGAGCTGAGATGCGTATTCCAGCTAGACAGGATGCTTTGAGATCTGTGCCTCATGTGACTGCTATGCAAGCGCAGGACTCCTGACTGACAAAATGGGAGTGCATGCAATCCAAGCTTGTGCGTTGGAAGGAGATCACTCTCTGTTGGAGATGTGCGGTGGGTCATCTCATGAGGGATTGCCATTGTTGCCGCCTTTGGCCCCACGGTCAAAGTAGGGGGATGCCTGGATTGATGCGGGGTTGACTCCATCCGGGACAGCTGAACAAATGCATGGTCGGTAGTCATTCGTACGTCCAACTGTGAAGCATCCTTGCTTTTAGTCCTTGAGAATGTATCGTTTTATTCATCCCCTCATCTCAAAGTGAGCCGTTCAAACAGTTGGTCAGGTACAGGAGATGTAGACATCAATGTCCGGACCACTATAACAAGGAATTCGTGCGTTAGCTCGCGTTAGGCTCGCGTTAGGGACCCCTAACGCAAGCCTAACGCAAGCTTAATGCGAACTAACGCGAGCTAACGCAAAGCCTAATGCAAATCAAACGCATTGCGTTATTGTTTGCGTATCGCTAACGCAATCCTAACGCACCTAACGCAATCGCAATTAAACTTTTTTGGGAGGGAACGAAAATGTTTGCGTTTATTTTGCGTTAGCTAACGCAACCTAACGCGAACTTACGCAATGTCAAACACACCTGTTGTACCTCTCGTTCGCGTTTGCTCATGAGTATCTGCACGTCTGGAGACTATCGACACCGATGCGCGAGCACTTGCAAGTACAGCAAGGCAAGCGAGAGCAAACAGAGACAGCGGAAGACTTCAAGACGAAGAGAGATATAACTTACGGTCTTACAGATCGGAATGATGCAATGGACGAAATCGCCGTCAGCGCCGGAAGCAAGCAATCATCACGCGGCGGTGATTAGCGAAGTTCAGGCTTAGCTCGGGCTAAGTAGAGTATCGTATAGTAATAGTAATGTAGAACACACAAGTGTTCTCCGGTATCGAATGTCTCTCTTAGCTTAGCCGTCCTCGCATCTGTTATACTCGCAGCATCGCAGTGCCGTACGATTCACATTAGGAGGCCGATCCTAGATGTGACAACCCTACTGCGTCTAGGCGATGTCTACGCATAACAACGTATAAGCCTTTCCGGCATTCGCATGATGCAAGGGTCCGGATAACGATATCCGGTTGCAGGGCATGTATCGCGACGAGTGCGGCGCTCTCAACGTGTGCTTAAATGAAGTAATATTATATCAGATAATATTACTTATTGTTTCGTAGCACGAGCATAATGCGCACTTCCATGCTTCGGGCTTTCATGCATGCTAGGCGGATTTGCCATGATGCGATGTCGCGATGGATAATGACAACATGCCAAATGCATATATAAATGTACACGAATACATTTATATCATGCAGATTCATTCATATGCAATGCGTTCATCACAAAAGCACTTCGCCTCGTAGGATCGCGTCGACCTACGCGTCGGCGGGAAATGAACCGTAGCACAACAATTATCCCCCCTCCCGTATGCAGCGTCCTCGCTGCATCATACAGCATCGACTGTAGGGGTCATTGGGCTTGCGTGGCACGTTTGCGGGCTTCTTCGAGCAGGGGTTTCATGTCCTGTGAGAAGTTGCGTGCCGGTTCCCATGAGTTGTGCTCGTCGGTATACCCTGTCCACTTAACCAAGTACTCGTGTACTGTTCGCTTACGTCGGTGTCGGCCCACACGACGCGCGCGATAATCTAACACCCGCTCCACATCGTAAAACTTCTGTTTACCAGCGATCCAGGTCTCGGGAACTGGTTCGATCGCTGTGGGGGCGTTAGCCGGCTCAGGGACGGGTTCCGTACCACGATACGGACGAACAAGCGATACGTGAAACGTGGGGTGAATGGTCATATCAGTGGGCAATGCAAGCTCCACAGCCACATTCCCAACCATGCGCACGACAGGATACGGACCAATCCAGCGGGGTAAGAGTTTTCGGGATCCGTCGGCCAAGGAACGCAAGTTCTTGGTGCTTAGCAACACGAGTTGCCCTTCCGAAAACGTCACATCCTGCTTAGATTTGTTATAGTATTCCGTTGTTCGTTGCTGCGCCGCGTCCAAACACGACTTCGCGTCTGTGATTCGGGACATAAATGACTTGGCAAAAAGTTTAGCAGCAGGCACGTTCACTTCCAACTCACGCCACACGGGTAGCGCGGGATGAAACCCATAGTTGAGAAAGAACGGACTTTTGCCTGTAGAGCGGTTAACAGCGTTGTTAAGCGCGAATTCTGCCGCAGTCAAATATGTATCCCAGACGAGTGGTGTGCGACCAGCATAATTGCGCAACATATCACCCAACGTGCGGTTTGTGCGTTCGGTTTGACCATCAGTCTGCGGGTGATACGCCGTGCTCAGGTTGACGCGCATGCCAACTAGTTTGCAGAGCGCTTCCCAAAACTTAGACGTGAACTGTCCACCGCGGTCCGAGATCACATTTTTGGGAATCCCGTGTAACCGAACCACATTATCGAAAAACAAACGTGCGGTTTGCTCAGCCGTGCAGGATGATGTGCATGGTGCTAGGTGAACCATCTTAGTCAGACGATCGACCATTACGAACACCGCATCGTATCCCCCCTCAGTTTTGGGCAGCACGACTACGAAGTCCATGGAAACACTTTCCCAAGGCGCATCCGGGACAGGCAACGGTTGCAACAACCCATGGCCCTTACCGGACAAAGCCTTATTGCGCTGGCACAGACTGCATGTCTGGACGAAGTTCGCCGCATCCTTAGCCAAACGAGGCCACCAAAAGGAACGTTGCACCAAGTCGATCAATCGCTTGCTACCAGGGTGTCCTGCTAACGGGTCCTCGTGGAACCGCGCAAGGATGTCGTAGCGTAGCGCGTCGTCGTTCGGAACGACGATTTGCGTAGCTGCACCCTCCGTCCGTAGCCAAAGGCCATTCTGCTTGCGAAGGTTTTCTACATTAGCCGGGTCCGCGAACCAGGCGTCTGCGTTGTAGGCAACCTTCAACCGCTCCGCGAGGTCCGTCGCGATCGGAACCTCCTCGCTACGCGGCCGCACGACGGGCGCTGCCAAAATTGCAGCGTGTAGCGACGGATGTCGACTGAGAGCATCGGCAATATTCAATTTACCAGAAATATACTCCCAGGTGCAGTTGAACCTAGCTAGATATTCCATCCATCTAGCTTGACGGCGGTTCAACGTCGGAACGCTTTGCAAAAACGTTAGGGGCTTGTGGTCGGTCTTTAAAGTAAACGGGCGTCCCTCGAGGTAACAGCGCCATTCCTTTAAAGCATGCAGCACGGCCAGAAGCTCCTGTTCCCCGGTGGTGTAGCGAATTTCCGCACCAGAAAACTTTTTACTCGTGAAGGCGATCGGTCGCCCTTCCTGTAACAATACAGCGCCGCTTCCAAATATTGAGGCATCAGACACTACCTCAACACGAAATGGCAACGAGTAATCAGGGAATGCAAGGGTGACATCTTCGGCAACGATTCGTTTGAGCTCTTCGAATGCCCGCTGGCATTGCGACGTCCACGACTCGAGCGAAACGAAAACGCCTTTGCGAGTTAAGTTAGTAAGCGGGGCCGCAATGATGGAATATTTTTCAATGAACTTTCGGAAATAATTGGTCAAGCCAAGGAACTTACGCAGCTCCGTGAGGTTCTGAGGCGCGGGCCAATCGCGAACCACGGCGACCTTCCGCGGGTCCATCTTCACACCGGTGGCCGACACAATGTGGCCCAAATATTCCACCTGAGGCTGCGCCCAAAAACATTTGGCGCGTTTAGCAAACAATTGCTCCCGCCTCATAACGTCGAGCACGAGCCGCAGATGCTCCAAGTGCTCCTCGCGCGTCTTAGAGTATACCAAGATGTCATCCAGGTAGCAAACAACGAACCTGTCGATAAACGGCCTAAACATTCGGTCCATAACCGCCTGAAACGTCGCAGGGGCATTAGTCCAACCAAACGATAGGACCGTATACTCAAAGTGACCGAAGGGCGTCCGAAAAGCGGTTTTCGGGATATCAGAGGCAGCGATGCGAATCTGATTGTAGCCCTGTTGTAAGTCAATTGAGGAAAAATAAGCCGAGCCCTTCAGCTTATCCAACAGGTCGTCAACGCGTGGCAAAGGGTAGCGATTTTTCACCGTATTCGCATTTAACCCCCGGTAATCAATGCACATGCGCAAGGTCCCATCCTTCTTACCGACAAACAAAATCGGTGCAGAATACGGGGATGTGCTGGGGCGTATCATACCCTTCGCGAGCAAATCCGTCACCTGGCGCTTCACCTCATCCAGCTCCAATGGACTCAACCTGTACATTGGCCGGGCTGTAGGCTGCGCTCCAGGCATGAGAGGGATTGTGTGATCAACAGGACGCATAGGTGGTAGGCCAGGGATATCTTTAAAGACGTCCTCATACTGCGACAGTAGGGCCTCAACCTCAGGATCCGCAGAAATCTGCGCGGTGGTGACACAACAGCTCACCCGCGGCCTTAAAAGCAGTCCGTGGGCACCCTTCCGTAACAAACGGACGGCCTCCTTACGCCCGACTAGCTCTGGTTCGATTCGCGCGGCCATTGCGGTCACAGCGAAATTAACCATAGGCACCGCCTCAGTTTCGCCCTCCTTTGGTGTGACATGTTCGAACGACAGGAAAGGTACCTTAATCGACAGAGTACCCTTGCACATATGCAGGGTTGCGGTCTCCATGTCGATGCGCGCGCGGTACTGTCGTAATGTCAACGACCCCATTATGTACGGTGCAGTCTCTGCTAAGCCCTGCAGCACGTACGGCCGGGTCACAACACGCAAAGGGCCTATCGATAGGCTAAGGGTAATCCTGCCCACGATGGGATGCTTACCCCCGTCAGCAAGGGTAACCTGTGGACAATCAGACGACTCTGGGGACAACCCCAGCGCATTCACCTCTGCGACAGAGATGAAGTCGTCGCTGGCACCGGTGTCAACAAGTGCCTTCAGAGTACGGCCATTCAAACCGATCTGAACCACAGGGACACGGTTATCTACGAGCGACTGCCCAGCAGACAACGTCAGTGCACTTAAGGCGGGTCCGTAACCAACGGCACCCCCATCAGGAGCTTCGTACCAAACGTCAACCGAGTAGGATAGGTGTGGCCACGGAGCCAGCGTACCCTCCCGATCCACACCATTAAACAAAACGGTGCCCGGCTCGAACCGGTGGACATGCCGCATACCCCTTAACGATGCCTCTGCCTTACGCCGACAGAAAGCAGGGAGTAATACACATGCGGCAGTGCCTGGATATTGACGCCTACATCTCCTGTATATGGCCAACTGTTCCGACATCTCACGCAGAGACGAGGGGATGAACAAAACCACGTGGTTGGACAGATCGATAGACGACAGGGGACGGCGAGGTGTAAACAAATTACACAACGGGTCGAAGCAGAGAAGTCCCGTGCGTCCGTCAAGCGTGATGCGTCGCGCAATGACTCGCTCGATGTGTCCAAATACACAAGGCAACAATGCCTTAACGGCTGGCCGTAAGGATGACCACCGACCACGCGTTAGCTCAGAAATCCCGGGTGGTGCCCCCTCCACAGGAACCCGGGCAAGCCCCTATTTCGGCTGAGGTACAAACGGCGGCATTAGAGGGCAATCCTTTGTGGAATGGTTCTCCGCACACCGTAGACAAACGTTGGCCAATTTTCGACGCTCGAATTCGGAACGATTGCAATTCCATTTTGGCATAAATGTGTCGTCCGTACGAGTACGCTTCGCGTTGGGGTCGGAACGCTGTGCGGCTGCCGACAACGGCGCACCACCACGCTTCCTGTTCCTAGCTGGGTCCGAGCTCGGACCTGCTCCTCCTGTACCACGGACACCCGAGCTAGCGCCCCCGCGCGCCTTGCGTTGCCCGTTGCTGCGTCGCGTCGCGGCAGTAGGCGTGGGGCGGGTCGCGCCGAGGTCCTGGTCGAGGGCTACAGCTTCCCCAAGCGGATCCTGCACTTGCACGGCATTTGCACGAGGGGCAGACTTGACTTCTTCCTCGCCGGCAAGGAGTCGTATCTCCGCGCCCTTAGCAAAAACGACCAACACGTCATACGACTTGATCTGCGCTCCAACCAAGTCAGTAGCGCACCATTTAGCCAAAATTTTCGTCAGGCCTCGCCTAAACCAAAAGACACGCTCGGATTCAGTGAGGTCAGCAATGGGAGTCACAAGTGCTTCGAAGCGTGACTGGTACGCAGGTACATTTTCATCCCGACGCATGTGGTAGCTACCGGCTGCCAAAACCTTACGAGCTTCCACATCGCGTGCTTGAACCTCAGTAGCGAATCGTGCGAGCAAAGCGGCGACCAACTCGTCAAAAGTATAGCTGCCTCGGGCGTTGGTCCAATTGCGATACCAGTCCTTCGCTGCGCCCTCGAGGGTGTTACCAACGAAGAGACACCTGATACCGTCATTACCGCCACCATGAACAGCTTGGAGGTACTTTTTAGCGTCACGCACGTACGCACGAGTTGCATCGGCTATGCTATGCCCTGGTGTCTTGTCGGTCAGCGAAATATTGAGCCTAGGAACGGGAATCGACAATCTCATCACCTCAGGGATGTCATCATGCCCTCGAGCTTGAGGTAATGGCAGAACCCTTGGTCCAGCAGTGTTGTCCATATTCGTGTTCACTGCTGAATGCGGCACAATTAAGTGAGCAGGGGTCTGAAGGAAAAGGGGCTCTTGAGTGGCTCGCGCGCCAACAGTCTCAAGACCTCTATCCGGTGCTCTAGCAGCTACAACGAAATCGGGTTGGCTAGCTAGGCTAGTGTGCGGCGTATCGTCGTGTTCCGCGGACATGGAGCACGAAACAATACCCTAGCTTTGCGTAATAGAAGCCGACTTCTATCGCAAAGGCAAGAGTACAAAGCGATTCGGTGAGCCTACCGACAGTACTCTTGAGAAGATTCAGCAAACTCAGCAAGTAATTGCCCAGCTGAGTCCTGATCTCCGTAGTTTGGGCAATGAGAGTCGCCAACTGGTCCGGACGAACGCCGGTCTCAGTCGCCGCGGCAAGCAATGCCGGTGCACTGAGATTACCTGCGACTCAGAGCGTACACTTACACAACAAGTGCAGCAATCTAAGCAAAAGCAATTAAACAATTACAAACCGGAAGCGGCGGCGTCCAAAACGGCGCGGCCTAAGTCTTCGGCAAAAGTATCTAGCGGTCCTCGTGGTTCGACGCTGGAACTCGCCATAGAAAGAACCTACTTCCGATTAGACAGAGAGAGACAGTTAGGCAACGAACCTGTCTCGACACCAAATTGTTGTACCTCTCGTTCGCGTTTGCTCATGAGTATCTGCACGTCTGGAGACTATCGACACCGATGCGCGAGCACTTGCAAGTACAGCAAGGCAAGCGAGAGCAAACAGAGACAGCGGAAGACTTCAAGACGAAGAGAGATATAACTTACGGTCTTACAGATCGGAATGATGCAATGGACGAAATCGCCGTCAGCGCCGGAAGCAAGCAATCATCACGCGGCGGTGATTAGCGAAGTTCAGGCTTAGCTCGGGCTAAGTAGAGTATCGTATAGTAATAGTAATGTAGAACACACAAGTGTTCTCCGGTATCGAATGTCTCTCTTAGCTTAGCCGTCCTCGCATCTGTTATACTCGCAGCATCGCAGTGCCGTACGATTCACATTAGGAGGCCGATCCTAGATGTGACAACCCTACTGCGTCTAGGCGATGTCTACGCATAACAACGTATAAGCCTTTCCGGCATTCGCATGATGCAAGGGTCCGGATAACGATATCCGGTTGCAGGGCATGTATCGCGACGAGTGCGGCGCTCTCAATGTGTGCTTAAATGAAGTAATATTATATCAGATAATATTACTTATTGTTTCGTAGCACGAGCATAATGCGCACTTCCATGCTTCGGGCTTTCATGCATGCTAGGCGGATTTGCCATGATGCGATGTCGCGATGGATAATGACAACATGCCAAATGCATATATAAATGTACACGAATACATTTATATCATGCAGATTCATTCATATGCAATGCGTTCATCACAAAAGCACTTCGCCTCGTAGGATCACGTCGACCTACGCGTCGGCGGGAAATGAACCGTAGCACAACAACACCCACATAGATTCTAAGGTGTGCGTTAGGCCTAACGCAACGCAAGCGTTAGAGACCCATACGCAAGCAAAAATACATAGCGTGCATGGAAGTTAACGCACTTAAAGTTCTCTAACGCACAATATACGCAGGCCTAACACGCATTAACGCATGCTTGCGTATGCTGCGAATAATGCGTACACAGCTAGCAGTTGTGGGTTGTGTAAAAGTTTTATACGCATGTAACTAACATATTCGCACGCTTTCACAAGGTCTTACGCGTGCGATAGCAACATTCGCGCCACTTTCGCTTTGCGTACGAGGCAGCCTCGCATTCTTGCTCACTGCAACTACTTTTGGTTGTTCTGGTTATTTCTTTACTGTTTCAGTTATCGTTCCTGTTATTGTTTGCTGTTTTGCCCACCCGCTGCAGAATTATTTTTGTGTGTACGGAAACCATCCTGTCATAATGTACGTAGCTGTTATGAAGAATATCAATAGGATTTCAGTTTTGATAGATGAAGATATTTCAGGCAATAATTTACAGCTCATTATTCGGAAAGCATCCAGGTAAGCAGCCATTGGTGAGTGACTACCCATTAATTCAATGAAACAATCAAATTTCTACACATCCAATCCTGCCAATCAAATTTTGTTTATGAGTTAAATAATCATTTGTACCATGCACCAATCATTTCAATCATCATTAGGTACATACATCCTAACTTCATCTGCCACCGTACATTTAGCAGCCCGCTCTAACATAAGCTTAGAAACAAACATGATAGATGTTAGTTCTATCTAATAGTCTTCTATTTCACTATCGTCGTTGTCGTCGTCCTCTCGCGCACTGGTGGCATCATCCTGCTCGTCCTCACTCCTCTCGTCCTTGCTCACCTCCTCCTCAAACAACTCCTGAAAAGTTCAGAAAAGGAAAATTATACTTATTTACATGCATATATATAAAGGTAAATTAAGCCGACACGACCCAGCAATCATTTTCGGTTACGATATTTTTAATCATGTCTAGGATGGGCAGTGCTTCTAGGTACTATGTATGTGGACACTTTGTTACCTGTTTCTTCTTACTCCCTGAGCTCCCACGTTGACGTCGTGCCCGTGTACATCGCACATCTTCCGAAGCACTCTTGACCTGTACCAGTCTAAACAACACATATTAGAATTATACATTCATACAAGCAGGAAATTAAGACAACAAGCTGAACTCAGGAAATTTACCTTCTTTCGCTGGTGGTCGTAACTGTCATTATTGTCGTCACCGTCCGTAGACTTGTCTTCCAACGGCACCTGCTGGTCCAAAATACGTGAAGGGACTAGGTAGTGATAGCAAATATAATTAAAAAGTAATTAATGTCGGGCCTCAATATATTGTACCTTTCTTTTGATGCCCGTGCTTGTCCATCTCACTTTCGTGGATGGCCGCACATCGCCGTCGTTTGTTACCTTCAAGGGCCACCGTTAACATACATATATGATTTTAGAAATTATAAGCTTACATTTTCTATTTAAAAAGAGAAAAACAAATCGACGTATACCACATCAAACCACAAAGCACGCAGCAAATTAAAAGAATAGAATGAAACATAAAATTACAACTCACTAAAACAGGAAGACAGGATGAATGGGCTGTACCTTTTTTGCTGCCGCCTTGCTTGAGTTCGTAGCATTCCTGCTGGAGTTCCTTGCCTTAGAGGGCTGTGGACTCTTTGCCTACATGAAAAGGAAGTATGTTTGAGGAAAATAGGAACAATTACATAAAAGACAAAAAGGAGAAAACAGGAAAAGGACATTAATGACCTGCACATCCCTGTACATGCAATCCATAATGTACATCACCCATCCTGCAATAACCTTGCTAAGCGCGCCTGGAAATTTGCACACCCCATCAACCACTCTCTTTACCACTATTCTTTGTACTAACCTGTCGGCGTCTAGCGGCCTTGATCTCCTCCTTCTGATGTATGCGAGCTGCATTGGTAGCCAGCACCATCATCAATGCATCTTCACCATGTGCGGGCTACTTTTGGCGTTTGCTAGTGTGCCCATCCTGAGTTCCTGGCGGCTCGTCATTTCGGCCGCTTTTCTGCGGTTTGGTAGCAATTAAGCATTTTGTAAACAAGGAAATAAAGGCATGAAAACATTGTTATTGTTGTACTAGCTAAAATAAAAAACAAAGGTTATGCATGAACTGTGATGTACTTTCTGCAAACATACTAAGAAGTACGTACTATTATGGTGGCGAAGCAGCAGCAATAATTAAAGTGAACACATGCATAATCACATCTTACCGTAGTGCGCCTTTTGGCAACTCCAGTGCACCAAGGCCTGGTGTATGCTGAGCTGTTCCACCAGCTCCAACCGGCACTGGAGTGGCTGGTACGGCAAAGGATGTCTTACTGCTTTCAATCTGCTTCCGCTGCGCAAGTGCATTAATAAGCTCCTGTTGCCGATCTGTCACATTCAAATCCTCCATCACGATGCGGCGCTCACTGGGACCCGCATCTGGGTTATCTGGCTGAGCGTACTTGAAGCTCCTCCAGGCTGCCCAAGACTCCTTGTTCCACAGCTTCTTCCATGGCTTGTTCTCAAACTCATCTACAACCACCACAAACAAGATAATCACTAGAAGCATAACAGTAGGAAAATAAACATGTACGTACTTTTGCCATTTCTTCTTGAAGCAGTCGACCGTAACTCTTGGCTGTAAGTCAGCCACTTGTGCAAAGCCAGCAGCAAAGCACTTATCCCAAACGGGCTGCAGATGCGGCACACGTTGAATATCCTTCGCAATGAGGACCCGTGGATTCTTCAGGCTGCTGTCGAGGTTGTACGGCACGTTGTCGCGGACGGCTTTGTTGATGGCGGCCTGCTCATATGACCTGTTCCGCTTTGATGGCTCACCACGATCATGATCCTTTCGTATACTGATTCTGCTTACTTCAGGGGATACCAATTGAACAGATGGCTGTTTTAGGGATATATGGATAGTTAGTTTCTTCTGAGCCTGGTTCCAAGCCTTCCCCTTAAAATGTGCATGACGTTTTTTATGCGATGACAAAATAATAACTGTGCTGAAAATTGTGGCGTGAATCCGTTGAAGTATTCATTCCCGTGCAGCGATTGAACTAATCTGCCTTGCAATATGTCTGGATTTGGGAAGCATTGGGGTCATAGAGTACGTCTCACACATGGTCAATTTTCATATGGTGCTTGCCGGAAAAGGCTATATAATTTTGGGGGCCTGCTCGATGTGTAACTGTGGCTCTTGGTGACTTTGTTTGGGTCTCCATCTGGCAACATTGCTGCCTGGCTACTGTGTAAGGTTTGCTGTTGCCAACTTTCCGCGATCCTTACCCACGCTTGCTAACTCCGGCAGCTTGCTGCTCAATAATTAGAAACCCTTCCATAACTAGAAAGGTAGCCATGAACAGACATGTGTGGCACTTAAGAGTTTTATGTTACAAAGTAAGCCACATGTACAGGTTCTAAATCCATATAATGGTAGCGATTTAGCGATGTTAACAAGCGTTCACCAGAGCAATCTCTTGTACAACGACTAGTATTCATAGCGCTATCCTAAATTGAAATTAACTTTGAAGATATTTTATGCACAAAGTCTCCAATGCTACTGCACAATAAGAGCAAGTAAGCAAACTAAATAAATCCGGCGAACCCGTGCTCCGAACATTATTATGTGCTATCTACATAAACTTTGCGTAAACTGCGTTACAGTGCGTTACGTGTGTATGGTAACGCACTGTATGCAAGATATACGCAAGCTGTTTGCTGCGTAAAGTTAACGCGTGCATTAGGTTTGCGATCGCGTGTGTTAGGTTTGCGTTAGGCTTGCGTTAGAACATATGCAAGCCCCCGATTTTTGAGCACCACGAAACGTAATAAAAATTGCAGGGAACTTTTATACTCATTATAAATATTGTTTTCATTTAAACAAACTTGAAAACGACGCACTATAACAGACGTTCTGTCAAGTTTTCTATTTCTTTACGTTAGGCTCGCGTTAGGCTAACACAATCTCTAACGCACAAAACGCAGCCTTACGCACACATACGCGCCCTAACGCAGCCTAACACGAGCCTAACACACGAATCTCTTGTTATAGTGGACACTCCCGCATGTTTTTTGCTATCATTTCACAGCCAGCGTAGGGCTACCGCTTTATTAAACAGTATGCAACATGTCCTCTGATTCAAGTCAGGCACTGTATTGATTGATGATGTAAACGTGGCAGGATCCGCAGTTCTGTTGCCGGAGTTGTCCTATGCCTTTGATGTCTGGTATGAAGCTCCTGTAGCGGGTTTTGTTAATTTTGAGCCCGCCCTGGAATCACTTTTATTACCTGTGGAGTCGACTCCAACAGGTTATTGTGTTTCCGTTATTGAAGTCTGCCTCGCTGGTCGAATGATGAAGGCACTTGAGGATACTAGTGCCAGTGACGACTTCATCTCAGCAAATGAATATCCATTCCACATTTCATATCTCCCTCATCTGCCCTTATTGCGGCATGACGCCCGTTACAAATGACACCGATGCCCCTGCAGTAATGGACCCTGGTCCAGAGACCTGGATTGCAGGCAAGCAAAAAGTGTATGATGTGGAGCGAATATTGGATTATCAGGTTCATCCTATAGGTTGACAATGATGAAAGTGGAAGGTGCACGAATATCTGGTCAAGTGGACTGGCTATCCTAGCGAGCATAATTCGTGGGAGCTGATGCGTAACTTCTCGCCCGAAATGAAGCCCCTATTGGAGGAAGCTTGCCTACGTGCCACGCAGACCCAATGATCTCTGCAGTCGATGCTGTCCAATGCAGCGAGGACGCTGCATACGGGAGGGGGGATAGTTGTTGTACGCCGGTTCGATCACCGTTTGCACCAAAATAGATCGCAACTCATCTGAGCATTATGAAGCATGATATAATTATATTAGCATGATATACTCTAGTATATCTAGCTGATTAGGCATGTCCCATTATCATCTATGACATCGCGCTGTCGGTCAACATGTTTGACTCAATGCTGATAATTTATGCGCGATCTATCCGTTGGTATAATACCCCACGTAATAATACTTTAAATGTTATTACCTCATCTGTATCATAAACCATACGCGTATGCAAGAATGCGACGATCGCAATGGTTGGGTCGGCAACCGAATATCGATATTCGGACCTTCGCATATTGCATGTGTTGCATCCATTAATATCACGGATGACACGATATTTAGAACAGTGCTATGAAGGTACTCACACTTGAGATCGGAATCCAGTGAGACCTGTACTGCGCATCGGTATCACGACGTGATAGGTGCGAGGACGGCCGCCTAGAGACCGAAGTCGGCTCGACGCTACTTTGGACTAAGTACCCGTGTACTTAACTCTGTATAATTCGCATACATACGATATACTCATTTATATTCGGCCTGAGCTATTCTAGCATCTCATTTGCAGCCGAATGATGAAAATTGCCCGCAGGGTCTGACGGCCATCTACTGATTTGTAAATGAAGACTATTGTAAGTTGGATCTCACCTCCTCGCTCACCTCCTCCACAAGCAACTCCTGAAAAGTTCAGAAAAGGAAAATTATACTTATTTACATGCATATGTATAAAGGTAAATTAAGCTGACACGACCCAGCAATTATCATTTTCGGTTATGATATTTTTAATCATGTCAAGAATGGGCAGTGCCTCTAGGTACTATGTACGTGGACACTTTGTTACCTGTTTCTTCTTACTCCCTGAGCTCCCATGTTGACGTCATGCCCGTGTACATCGCACATCTTCCGAAGCACTCTTGACCTGTACCAGTCTAAACAACACATATTAGAGTTATACATTCATACAAGCAGGAAATTAAGACAACAAGCTGAACTCAGGAAATTTACCTTCTTTCGCTGGTGGTCGTAACTGTCATTATTGTCGTCACCGTCCGTAGACTTCCAATGGCACCTGCTGGTCCAAAATACGTGAAGGGACTTGGTAGTGATAAAAAATATTATTATTAAAAATTAAGTAATATCGGGCCTCAATATATTGTACCTTTCTTTTGATGCCCGTGCTTGTCCATCTCACTTTAGTGGATGGCCGCACATTGTCATCGTTCGTTACCTTCAAGGGCCACAGTTAACATACATATATGATTTTAGAAATTATAAGCTTACATTTTCTATTTAAAAAGAGAAAAACAAATGGACATATGCCACATCAAACCACAAAGCACGCAGCAAATTAAAAGAATAGAATGAAACATAAAATTACAACTCACTAAAACGGGAAGACAGGATGAATGGGCTGTACCTTTTTTGCTGCCGCCTTGCTTGAGTTCGTAGCATTCCTGCTGGAGTTCCTTGCCTTAGAGGGCTGTGGACTCTTTGCCTACATGAAAAGGAAGTATGCTTGAGGAGAATAGGAACAATTACATAAAAGACAGAAAGGAGAAAACAGGTTAAAGGACATTGCATGTACATCCCTGTACATGCAATCCGTAATGTACATCACCCATCCTGCAATAACTTTGCTAAGCGCACCTGGTAATTTGCACACCCCATCATCCACTCTCTTTACCACTATTCTTTGTACTAACCTGTCGGCGTCTAGCGGCCTTGATCTCCTTCTCCTTCTGATGTATGCGAGCTGCATTGGCAGCCAGCACCATGGTGCATGGTGGATATATATCCGATCGCGGCGGCAATCATCAATGCATCTTCACCATGTGCGGGCTGCTTTTGGCCTTTGCAAGGGCGCCCGTTCTGAGTTCTAGGCGGCTTGTCATTTCGGCCGCTTTCCTGCGGGTTGATAGCAATACGGAATTTCGTAAACAAGAAAAATAAATGCATGCAAGAAATTGTATTCTTTTACTAGTAAAAATAAAAACAATTGTTATGTGTTGGAATGTGAGCAACACTCATATACGAAAGAATGTCAGAGCAAGAAATACGGCCCACAAGGGGCCAGGCACTTTGCTGACTTCAACATTATGCATGAACTGCGACATATTTCCTGCAAACATAGTAAAAAGTAATAAGTACTATTATGGTGGCGAAACAACAGCAATAATTAAAGTGAAGACATACATAATCACATCTTACCGTAATGCCTTTTGACAACTCCTGTGCACCAAGGCAGCTAAGCAGCTGCACAGGCGCCACCTACTGGGCCACAAGCTTGCCATCCTCATCCTCCGAGTCAAGAAGCTAAATTGAAACTTCACTGATTGATTTTGCGCCGGCTGCATTAGTAAGGAGCTGCTCAAAATCTACTGCTGACTGTTGTATCACCCCAAACTAGTGGTAGTGATAACTACCGGTTGATAGGAAGAGCAGAGCATAGGTACTCTGAGCTCAGTACGGAAAGCCTCCATAAAGAGCCGTAATCTCTAAGGAAGAGAAAACGTGGATATGTATTAAGGAAATACATATGATCAACCAGTGAAACCGAACTCAACTGAGTCTACCAGTGACCGTGTCACAGTTGCACTAGGGCATGCAACCCTTAGCCTCTATATTTGCACATAGGGGGTGTAGCCACTGGCTACTTACTTAGCAAGGAGCTAATGCCGGTACCGTAATACAACACTGACAGATTTATCTCAGCCCCAATACGCCTCTTTTCTTCATTAGGACAACAAACCAGCAGTTTACGGTGAATGTGTCGCCATTCATTATTAGGTTGTACCATTGCAAAGAACTCGCCCCTTGAGCAGGAAACATAAAGCTGCAGACATGAGCAATTGGCCGTACGTACTACTAAAAAGCGAAGAGTAGTGCTTCCGTACTCCGTCCAGGGTTGTGCAGCTGCCAATCAATCTTGGTGGGCCGGATCCGTTTTCCACTGGCAGAAAGTGGCAGACTACAGATGCACGGCTGACAGAAACACTCTGTGCTGCTGCAGCCCTGCCGGCACCAGCACTGTAGGCGGTTGCATGCACGGAGGTGTGGAGGGAGGCATGGAGGTTGTGGCCACTCATGCTCATGCTGCCACAGAGAAGTCGGAAGGCTGATGTTGCCAAGTAAGGTCGAATCCTTGGGGTGATGAGGATGGGGAAAAAGGGGCAGACACCAAGTAGGGAAGGGAATACCATTTTGGATGTCTAATCATAAGCCCATTCATGTTACACCTAACGAACAACATGATGGAAAAAACGGTTGTAAGAGATTTGTGAGGATAACAATAATGTTAGCTGTTACAATCTGATGAGCAACAACCAGGAGAGGCTCAGCGGTTGCGCTCCATCCCTGCTTCCTGACTGCCAAGGCATAATCACCAGCTCCTGACAGAGAACGCAAGAGGAGGATTTTACTTTAGGACGGTAACGAATTCCAACTGCTGGTGCGTCAGTTAGGTACATTTAAGCCTGGAGACTTAAGGGCTCTTCTGTTAAGAGTAAGCAACTCTCACATACGTATGAATGACAGAGCAAGTAATACGGCCCAGGGAGGGGTTGGGCGCTTTGCTGACTTTAACAGGTTATGAACCCCGAGCGCATGTGCGCGGCTGGATGAGAGGTCGCCGGATCGAATCCCGCTGGCTGTTGGCCAGGGTAGGGTGGCCGGGACAAGGCAGCCATGGGGTAAAACGTGAGGACTGACCGAGTGTCGCTCACAGGGGCGTGTTAAGAGTGAGCAACACTCATATACGAATGAATGACAGAGCAAGTAATACGGCCCAGGGAGGGGCCGGGCGCTTTGCTGACTTTGACATCTTCCTAGGACATGCCAGGTTTCATTTTCTGTTCTTTCCTGTGTCATACAGCCTCAGGACCAACACTACGGACTTTCGCCTAACTGGATACCCCCAGGGGGAAACCAGGAAACACGGCGCCGTACAGGCGGTTGTCATCCCCAACCAAGATGCCGCCTACGTCCTGCATGCCACTGCGGCCTGGGCTTGGCCAAGTCGTCGGGAGATGGAGACGCGACCGGGCGGCATCGCGTGACCGCCGCGGATTACAGTTGCGGTACAGGTCATTATGTTCCTGATGCATCGGGACGGGGGGCACGGAGGACAAAACGGTCCCATCGTGATCGCCATGGGTTCATCACGCAGCCAACTATCTAGGTTCCTTTCCTCCACCGTATACTTGACTCTATAGAACCACGTGAAATAGTTGTTAAGACTCACAAGGCCTGCCAGTCTATCCTTGTCAATGCCGTAACCTTACGATCTTGAGTGTAGATCTGAGGCGGTTGTCGTTGCTCTTGCGGTCACAAATAAATCGTCGCGTCTCGTTCCTTGTGACGCAGACCAATCTTAGTCCCAAAACGCTCAGTCCTCGTGGGGGTCTTGATTGTGGCTGCACGCAGTTCATAACCTGTTGCAACGATAGGCGCAACTAATGCTCAACAGTGGTAGATTACAAGCTATTGTTACAGGAACCGTAATGAAAACGGTATCCTATTTATAGTGCGCGCGTGAGAACGGAATCCAGGCGCTTAGGTCATCACGAAGCTCGGCGCGTTCCCGCACCGTCATCGCACCTCCGTCTCGATGGTATCCACGAACGCCTTACCTAATGCGATCTAATTAATAGCGACATTCAAGTATGTCAAGTCGGTACCTTAGCTGTTAGGTCCTAATAAATAGTGACCACGGCCATCCGGGTTCAATTGCTAAAATTGACTTCGGGTTTTAACTTGGAATTATCTAACAGTCTCGGGACATCCGTTACCTGAACTACCGTGTTACCTTCACTTGCGGAGCATCTCGTAGATATTCTGTGTTTACAGGAGCTCAAATTAGAACAACATGCATTTCCTCTCGCCGAATTTGAACCAATTGGTTACCAGGCTGCCTGGTATGGCCAATATAGCTATAATGGGGTTGCTATTTTGGCGAAATCTCCGTTCACGCTTTGCGATGTGGTTAGAGGAATTTCTGGGTATCTTGACCCACAATGTCGAATCATTGCGGCTACCGTGAATGGTATACGTGTTATGTATGGCTACTTTGTCATTGGTGAGTCGATATCTTCGCCAAAATACTTATATAAACTAGAGTGGCTACAGTATCTCGAGGCTTATGTCGTAGCTGCTTTGCAGGATTACCTTGCGCTTGCGCTCCTTGGCGATTTCAATATCGCGACAGAAGGCCGTGACGTCTACGACCCCGAAGCGGACCGGCACCCGACATCCAGGAGCGCGGGATGAGGACGGTGAAGCGCGTGCAAGCAGTTCCATAGAAGCTGCTTTGGCCAGCTTTGGCATGCAACCACCCACAGACGAGATGCAGTCACCCCTTAGCCGCACAACTGCTGAAGGGACCAAGCAGGATCGTGGCAAGGCGGTCAACAGAGAGGCAAGGCGGGCATGCACACTCGTACATGGAATGGACATGCATACTTGCACGCACCTGTCAGCAAAGCGGCAGATGCTGGCGACGGCCTGAATGAATGCAATCAGCCAAGCATCACGGCGCGGGGGAGGTAAGCGAATGATGGGGGGGAGAGGGGGAGGGGGGGAGGACAGGAAACGTGCGGTTCAGCACGGAGTTCGTGGTATGACAATGATGACGTGAAATAATGGTATTTCACGTCATCATTGTCATAGCCATGATGGTATAACAATGATTGCGAGAAGGGCCTTATACAGAATACAGCTGAAAACTGCAGAAGCCTTGAAGCCACGGCAAGTCGGGCCCTGAATGCAAACACACCACACCGCATCTCTGGAGCCAGGATCTCCTCACTCCCCTCAGTCAACCTCCTCCTGTCCCGCGATGCGGCCACCCAGGGTAGCAAAATCCCCCATCGCCCGCCGCTGAGGTATTCATTGAAGTTTAAGTTTCAGAATTTAGTTCACATCTGATGAGCATTAGCCTCTGGCCCATACGCGGCTTGCTCACCCACCGGCCATCTCTCCCTTCCCCATGGCCCCACCTGCAATTGGTCGATGGCGCCCATGTGAAGGTGCAGAGTGCGGCCGTGCAACGACCCCGGGGAGGCCCAACACAGCAGCAGTGTGCGCCAACCTAAGGCGGCCGCCACCTTGAGTAGCAGCTCGTCGCCAGTATGGGGCCCTGAAACAAGCAAGAAAGGTGGGGAAGAGGAAACAAGGAGGAGGGGAGAGGGCAGTGTACTGAGGTATCCATTCCCATCCAGCAACGACGGTACTCAGCTGCCAAAACCCTTCATCCGCCTCACTCCACCGCGGCCTTTACCCCGTAAACCCATGCTGCTTAGCGCGCATCCCCTCCCGCCAGCCGCTGTCGCCCAAAGGCAATCATCAGACCATGGAGTTCTTGGTGCACAGAGCAGTGCAGCTTATGACGTCGCAAGTCAAATCATATATTTTACATAATCTAATTTAATACAATATACATTATATAAAATATAAATACGTTTGTTATTTTACCATATTCATTTCAGATTCACAAATAGAACAAAATGTGTCCATTGATTGATGTCTCCGTAAATGTGCTGTCTCCCCTCCCTAGGGCGGTGTCCTGTCTTCTAGCCTTGCTCTGTCTCACCGGGAACGAAATTCTTAGGCCTAACAATCAGCGACTCCAAGGGGCCCGTGGGGCTGCTGGCACGTGGGGCCGCGCCAGAGGATGAACCGATACACGACGAGCCATGAGCCCCGACGACGTCACCACCGCCTCCGGTCACAGTAGAGCGGCGGGTCTCAACAGCCGGCTGCTGCTGCTGCTGCTGCTGCTGCTGCGCCGGTTGCGGGATGGGCGTGAGTTTGTGTGTGTGTGTGTTAAGGTGGGTGGGCGGGTGCGTGGGTGTATTAGTCGCGCAGATGGCAACACGAGCTCGTAGTCACCAATAGCAATAGAAAAATACCCACCAACAGCCCTCCAACAGCCCACCAACAGCCCAGCCCAGCCCAGCCCAGCCCAGATCTGTGATTTAAGCTCAGTATGCATTCATCTATCGGTCCGCCTCCCAACTTCCATTCCCCCCTCCACGGGTCCCTCCAGCCGCCCCTTGTCTCACCCGGCTATTCACTGACGTGGACCCCGACCCCTGGGCTCCAGCCGTTGTGGCAAGCGGCGACATAGGGCCTCCCTCGCCGCCGACCTTATGCTGGGCGGGCAGAAGCGCTACTGGATGATCCAAATCCACAATGAGGTCCACCACGTTCAATTGAATGCATTGCGATGAACCACTCTTGAACATGTGTGTCATGATGCACAGCGTTTCGCTGCGTTCTGCTTGCACATTGAAATCCTTCGGGTCGTTCGAAGATTTTCCGTCTGCTTCACCACCGCCTCCACCACCGCCTCGATACGGCCTGTCTGATGTGACCTGTCGTATCGTGCCTCAAGCCGACGAGGTGTACCTGCAGCAGATGCTCGAGGAGAGCATTCCAATAGGTGGGGCGGTGGGGCGACGTGATGTGCGCCAGGGAGAAGGGGAAGGAGATGGAGCGCGGCGGGAGGGAGTGTGTCAGGGTAGGGATGTTAACAAATCAAAAAGATGTTTTTTTTCCCGACTACAGTCCTCATGTAAGTCTTTAAACAAGCTACACTTGGATGTACGGCATTATTTGGTTTTGATTTTTCGGTGCGGCTTGCAGGTGATCCTTTGGGTCCCCAGTCGCGGCGTTACCTGGAAACGCTGCTCCGAAACCCTTCATGGAGCTTTGCGCAACGGCGACAGGCGGTACAGGTAGGTGTAACGGCGTAACTAGAACGTTGCTGTTGGGAGTTGAGAGGTCGTCAGGATTCGGCGTTGGAGATTGGGCGGAGGTCGGGGGGCGGCAGGGGTTCCCCGTGTGTTTTGATTGTATGGTCTGACAACCCTCCCCGGTCTCCCTCCTCCGTGCCCTCACCCTCGGGATGCCCCCCCCCCCTTTTCCTGCAGCGTCTAATTCAACTAAACACCCACTTCGCGAGCCAAGTCCCCGCACAAGAGGGTGGCTCACCTTTCGCGCCGCTCTTCGCTGTTGGGGGGGGAGCCGTTGTGCCGCGTCTGGGGCCATTGCGGGAGGGCGAGCAGAAGAGCGCAATCGTGCGACCACGGGGCCTTGGGTCCAGGGGGGGGCCGGCCGCCAAACCTCTGCAGCTGCCTAAGGGCTTCTGAGATAGCAGCAAGCGATACATGAGAGGGGAGACACGGAGCTTTAAGCATGCGCTTGAGGTCGGCCACGCATCCCGCTGCGGCCTGTGCGGCGTCTGACGGCGGGACCCTGGGGGAACAGAAGGGAAAGCAGCGGACGATGCTGGGGCATAGGGCTCGTGGCATAGGACCCGGGGACCTTGGGGGGACCCGCGGTTCCCCACAAGAGGGGGAATATGCTGCATTGTGGAAGTTCGCATTGAGGAATGGGGATAGGGATGGTCTTGAATATGGACCGGGCCTTCTGTACGGGTATAGAGCGCGCGCTGGCTTTGGTGCGTTCAGGATTGGGTTCTGGATCCTGAATCAGGATATTCAGGTAGGAGGTCAAAAGTGCAAGTTACATAATTGGGGGTCGAACGAAAGTCTGCGAGTGTGTTGCATGCAAAATGAAATGAACTACATACGTTTCGGTATTTAAAAATGGCAGCTCTGAATGCTGCATTTTCTTAATAATTCTAGTCCGTTTCTATCAAGTGGCGTGGATAGCGGACGCACTCAATCTTTCTGACGTGCTAATCGTGATATTAAGCTGCAGTTGAGGCCCGCTTTTAAAATATGTTCCTATCTTGCTTCGCTGAACGAAGCTAGGTCAGCCTCATGCATGCCTGTGACTGTGTTGGTCATGGACTTACCTTCAACGGAGCCTTTTCCCGACTGAGATGATGCGGTCAGTCGCTAAATTCGTCATCAGCGTCAATGAAGTTCGCCTTGGGGTAAAAATAGATTGAGACAATTTGTGCAAACGAACAAACGGAAGGTGGTTAGATTTGTCTCAATGCAAATCAAGTTTCAAGTATCCTAAGTGGTCATTAACACCATACACATACAATTATCTACCTGTTTACAGCCTATGCCTGCGATCACATTGCAAGGCCAGGACACCGAACGACCGAAGTACTGGTATTGTGGCTCCGTTCGAGGATCCTGGCATGAGCTGGGAAATTATGTTAACGACAACAAAACTTCATGGGCTGTAAAGTCCATTCTCATCTGCACTACGTTTCGGCACAAGTCGAGAGCGGAGCAGGGGTCTGCTCGGGTCCAGGTCGGCCCTGGGTCGAGGGCTCCCATAGACGCTGCGGTTGTAATATCTCTGCGTTTGTGGATTGCATTAGAATCATTTTGGATTTAACTATTTTTATCCTTTCTCAAGCGGTAGGCAGAGTTGTACATGAACGCGGCCAACCACCATTCATCGTCTACCACCATCCTCTACGTAATGCGCGGTGCGATTACGGCCTCCTTGATTTACATTGAAATAAATTCCCAATTAACAATTAATTTTTATTAGAGCCGGTGCGCCTAATGGATTCCCGGTGCGTTCCGAAACGGTACGGAATGACAGCAAATGTCGTAAAGCCAGGGCCGAGCAGCTTGCAGCCGAGCAGGTCTTGAAACTTTGAACGTGGGAGTGACAACCGTTTTTCTGCTCAAGAAATGTTATCCGTTCCTCTTTGACTGGGCCTTAGGCGCCAATATAACGTAATTGGGAAGGCACAACACGAAACATTGACAATTAGAATACATTGCCTTTCTCACTGGGAATCCTGTCGATACCTACAACAAAATATAGCTAGATAATTTTCCCCCTCCTCTTGTGTTGGGGCTCGTCGTTTCTGGGGAAACCAGTCCATGTTGCGTGCGACGCAAGCGAGAGCGGCAAGGCGGGTTGGCGTATGCGAGCAGATCATTTCAGTATCGCTGTTCGTTGTTGGGTTGATATCATACCAGCAGTTTGCCGCGCCTTATTGTGCGGGCCTACCGCACACCTTGCCAGCGGCCTCCCAAGCACTGGCAGGCTATCCATGCGCAAGCAGCGGATTCCAGCGGACAATTTATGTGCTACGTAAAACTCCTTATGTACTTTATGACATCGTTCGTCTCAAGTTTGCTGATCGCTGGGCTACAATTGCAATCCTTGCTCTGGCGGTGCGCATGGTTGCAGCTTTCACTATGCCATCCCACCTATATGGCCAGGTTTGTATGGCCAATGGGCTGGCTCACCACACGCACTCATGCACATGCCCGGCGCGGTTTCCCGTTGTTGGGGATGTGGAGATGATCGTGAGCTGGTCTTAATCTGATTGCCTTCCTTTCTTTTGCGTACAGCACAAATTGTCATAGGTCTTGCTCCCTTCAACGACAGCTTGCATCACAGGTATTTCCAAAAGCCTCTTAACGTGCAGATGTCCCTTGGCCCATACGATATGCTCGTAGCTGGCGGCGCCCTTGACGATGTACGTCGAACGGGCGATCATGCCCACGTTCCACATCTTCCTTGGCCCCAAGCACCACCCGTCAACGACGGCGTTGAAGTGTATGTTCAACACCTACCCCGTCTTTGACGTGGCCTTCTTCACTTCCCTCCTGGGTGTCTGGGTAAGCCTTCGTACAGCCACCGCCCCCTCCGAACCGATTGATCAGCCCCTCCCAGCACACGCACATGCACCCATTCGCATCATTGGCTCCTCGCCTCCCCCGCTCAACCACATCCATCCTCGTCTAGCCATATTTCGCGATAGCAGCCGACCATCCGTCCCTTCCTCACGCCGGGTTTCTCTCCCAGCGCCAAACCCACCCACTGCCCACCATGGACGGAAGCTCAACCTGGCTGAACCCGGCAGCCTGTTTTGCTGCTGCGTTGTAGCCCCCTTTCCTGCCTCTCCCTCCCGTATCTCCCTCCCACCTCACCCTCCCGTATCGCCCTCCCGCCTCACCCTCCCGCCTCACCCTCCCGCCTCACCCTCCCACCTCACCCTCCCGCCTCACCCTCCCGCCTCTCCCTCCCGTATCTCCCTCCCACCTCACCCTCCCGTATCTCCCTCCCGCCTCTGCCTCCCACCTCACCCTCCCACCTCACCCTCCCGCCTCTCCCTCCCGTATCTCCCTCCCACCTCACCCTCCCGCCTCACCCTCCCGCCTCTGCCTCCCGTATCTCCCTCCCGCCTCTCCTTCCCGCCTCACCCTCCCCCACTGTCACTAATCTCACCGCACTTAAACGCTCTTCCGCTGTTCCCTCAATGGCCTCGAATCCTGTGATGAGCTGACACACCTCAAAAATCTGCATGTACGATGAACGAGTTCCGAACCTCAACCAATCAACCAATAACTCCCAACCAACTTCCCCAACGAACCAGGATGTCAGCATTGCGGTAGAGGTAACGCACTGTCTCCTCGCGGCTCTGGCCCACACGGCCGTGTGCTACTGGCACAGAGATGCCGCACCCGGGGGTCCGGCCAACCTGTCGTGGGTGCTGTTTAGGAGGTTCCTGGCCATGCTGACAACCTTGTACCTCGCGGCGGTGCATTCCACCAGCCAGGGCCGCAGGGGACGAGCGAGTCATCTCACGTCTGGGAGACCGGCAACTGACAGCACTGCGGTGGCCACGGGCTCGCACGCATTTGGGGCGCCTCGTGCTGATTCAGCGGCGGAGAAGGCGGATGGAGAGCTGCGGAAACCCACCAGGAAGGAGGTGGAGGAAAAGCAGCAACGCGATGAGCTCCAACAGCAAGGAGCAGCAGGGGGAGGAGTAGAAGGCACCGCAGCCTCATGTCCAGGTAGTATCTCGGCCAACGCATGTTTGGAAGCAGCGGCCGGTCAACAGCACCTGGGGCCCTCCTCGACGGTGGAAGGGGCGGCGCGGAGGGGTAGAGCGCAGGCAGGCGGGGAGGTGGACGAGGGCGCGGTCCTCGTGCCAGCCCCGACAGCCCCGACAGGAGGGGCAGCAGAGGCAGCAGGGGCGACACCGCCTGGGGGCATCGTGAAGTTGAAGTCGTACAGGTCCCCGATTCGGAGGACGATGGTGCGTGTCAAGGTACGACCAAGGTAGTGGATGCGACCTTGTTAGCCGAATGAGCCTGCGATTTGTACGACATCTTCATTCGTACAGATCGAGGCACTGTGATTTGTGCCTCGTAACAATTCTATGTGAGTCGTTGCCAACGGAATACGACAAAGTACCTGTCGCCCAATAGCCACCGTGTTCAGCTAACGCCACTGCTGTCACTTGTTCCGGGGCTGCTGCCACTGCCATGATCACCACCACTACCACCATTATCTCCATGACCCACCACTATCTCCATTACCACCACTACCACCCCATTCAACCACCACCAGCGCTTCTGCCGCAGATTCCATGGGCGGAGCCGGAGCAGCTCACACCTGGCTTTCCGCAGCGGCTGGCTGATCTGGCGGCTCAGCGGGGGTTGGTTCTGAGGGGCGCTTACGTGCGCTCGGGCTGCGTGGAGGTGGTGCTGGTGCTGGAGGCGCTGCTGCATCCGGCACTGCCACCTCCGTCTCCGTCTCCTCACGGGATTCCGAAGAACTGTCGTCAGCCGAACATCCGCATCTCCACCTCCACCTCCATCCCCTTCGACGGCGGGGAAGATCTGGAGATCCCTGCCATAATACGGGCGCTGGGACTGGAGCCGCCGACGCCCACGCAGCACCAGCAGCACAGCAGGGAGGAGGGCCGCACTGGGGGCCATGACGGCAGCGGCGTGACGGCGCAGTCCCGCCGGCTATCTGCGGGCGGAGGCGCGGAGCATTCGCTTGGCGATGATGGCAGCGGCGGCTCCGAGTCATCACTTTGCTGCGCCGTTCTGGTCCGCAGCCTTTTGCCCCGAGTGCTGCCACTGTCATTGCCGTCGCCAATGCTGCCGGGACCTGATGCCTCTGCGACCCACGGGTCAGTGTACGAGACTGTTTCCGCGCCGCCGCCGTCCACCTGCACCTGCACCACAGAGACGGCGCCAGTTGCGGCACTGCTCCAGATTTGCGTGTCAAGCCCACCCCATACCCATCCTCATCTCCATCCCCAGCAGCAGCAGCGGCAGCAGCCGTTACCAGGCTGGCGGGGAACCCTTGGGGCGGCGCCCGCGGAAGAAGAGCCGCAGTCCATTGAGGTGGTGGTGCGCTCATGCGGAAGATATCTGCCTGCCCGAGTTGCCAAGTGCAGCTGGGTGGTGGATAAGGCCCGGGGGGGCGCCCCCTCACAGAGTCTCGTGGACGCTGATGGCTACGATGCAGTTCCTGACCGGCTTGATGTCGGAGAAGGTTGCGGTGTCACTGGCGATCCGGACGGCTCGGGTGGAGTGGTTGGATGTCCCGAGGGTCAGTGCGATGTGGAGCTGTTGGCGGCGCCGCCTGCGCCCGGCCTCGTGCTGGTGAGTGGCGGTGGGTGCATCTCTGCGGGCAAATCAGCAGGGAAGGTCCCTGAGACATACATGGCGGGACAGAATCGGTTTGCGGTCCGCCTCACGGCAGTAATGGTCGGGTCGCACACGCTACAGCGCCCGGAATGCCCCAGCGTGGCTTGATGGAAACTGCAGCGGACTGCCGCCGCCGCTGCTTCTGCTACTTGCCGGTGGCGATGCTGCCCCTGCAACTGCTGCTGACGGGAAACTCGCTGCCCTACGAAATCAATGTTGACTTGTTTCCTGCAGATTGAGGTTCGTAGGCTCAGGAGGGGAGCTGACAACAGCGCCCCGCTGCGCCCCGCCGCACCGGGCTTCCCCGGTATCACCCCCCACGGCGCCAGTGATGTCACGACGCCGCTGAGCGGCCCCTCTCCCCTCCACCCTGATGACATCGACCTGGTGCCTGTTTTGGCAACCGATGACGCGGCCATTGCGGAGGAGCTCAATGGCCTGGTTAGCAGCTGGCCCAGCGGCACGAACCGCGAGCTGGACGAGCTCGTTTACGATTTGGGCACTTGGATGGCGGCTGCCGCTGCCGCCGGTACTCTCTGTACCGGTGATGCTGTGGCCGCTACTCCTCCCGCTACCGCCGCCGCTACTGCTACGCGTACTTCCGCAGCGGGCTCTGACCCCTGGGAGGGGAAGGAGGTTCAGGGGGGCGAGGAAGCGGGAGGGGATGCTGCAATGCTGGCGGTGCTGGGTCCGCATCTGCTTCAGTTTGCGGAGTCCGCGGGGCTGGCGGCGACGGCGGCGAGCATCCGAAAGAGGATGGGGCCGCCGCCGCCGCCGCAACAACAGCCTCGAGGGATCCAGGAGCCGCAGCAGCAGCAGCAGCAGCAGCCGCAGCCAGATGTGGATGAGGAACACCAGTCAACGAACAAGACATCGGGCCCGGCGGCGAAGATGGCTGGAGAGGGTGACGAGTGCAGTGCCAGATGTCTTAGGACGGGTTTCGGAGGAAGGAGTGAGGTTCGGGGCGGTCGTTGGGGTAGGGCTGATGGCGGTTTGCAGCTTGCGCGGCTGGTTTCGGCGCTATTGCAAGTGCTGGGTTTGCATACTATAGCGCCTTCAAGCCCTGCGGCGTACGACACATTCGCGGAAGCGTGGTGCGTGGCGCAGGGACACACTGTGTGAGTGGGGAGGGGACGGAAAGGGGGAGAGGGAGGGAAGAGGAGGGTAGGGAGAGGGGGGGGACAAGAAGGGTAGGAGTGGATCTCGAAAATGAGCCTAAAATTAACAAAATAAAAAGTAGGCCTATGATCTTGTGGATTTGAGCAAGTCAGGGTATATGTTTTAAAATAGAATTTTATTTTGTATTAGATTACACGGTGAAAAAGAAAAGTTTAAGGCCCGGGGGCCTTATTGAGGCCCTGACTCCATGCCACCTGTGAGCAAAGGGGCGTCAAACGAAGCAGCACTCGCCGCTTCATGAAACGATGACCAGGCTTTTAGCCGCCCACTGTGCGCGCTCGTGTGTGTATATATGCGTGTGTATGTCTGTACGTGTGTGTATGTGTGTGTGTGCGTGCGTGTAGCTATAATTTCCTGTCTTTATTCTTACCGGCCCACGCTGATTGCAAATACACACGCACATCCTTTCTGAACAACCTCGCCATCTCCCCTTCCGCCCACCCCGTGGGCTCTGAACCGGTAACCAAAAAACTGCTGACGATCTGCATCCTCCGCAGCCAGCTGGTTGAGTCCCTGGCGCTGATCACCATGCTGCTTCGCGCCGGTCGGTCGGGCCTCCAGCCTATGGGCCCCACCACGATCGTTTGTGTGATGGGATGCGGCATAGGTGCCCTGACGACTCTCGCGCGGCTTGTACTACCGTACCGCAGCTGGGTACGATTGGCGCGCGCCGTCCAAATACCCCGCTACTTGGGCCACACGGGAGCCAAGGTTCTGGTGGCACTGGGCTTCTCCGCCCCGCTCGGTATGGTTACGTACACCACAGGCGCCGGTGCACTGCTGCTGGAAGGCCTTGTACTTCCCGGGGCATCTCTTGTAAGTGATGAGTAGGGTTGGGGGACGGGGGGGGGAGAGAGAGGGGACGAGGGTTGAGTCGGGTTATTGACAAGCATTGCTCCTAGCGGATGGAAAAAGGAAGAAAATTTGATAGGCCGGGGCGAGGGCGGCAGGGGCGGGGTGTGGGTTTCGCGCGTCTGCTCGAGCCTGATCCTGGACAAGTTGAAATCCTGGGGAGCCAGTCGCTGGATTACCCGGGGACTGCGCAGTTAGCGAGGGTGTGTTTAAGAGAGGGTACGACGTGGGCGGGTATTTGGCCCGCGGGGCCATCGTTCGATGACGAGAGGATGACTGTCAGCATCAAGCGGCGCTGACCTCCCCCTGACCTCCCCCTGACCTCCCATTAGCGACCGCCACTGGTTGAGTAGTGAGTCAGCTTCCGGACGCGTAGCTTCCCGACTGATTCCACCTTTCCTTTCGCATCCATCCATTGCAGATATCTTTTCGGTGGGCCCTCATTGTTGCCGCCATCAAGCTGCCGGCCAACGTGGCCATGATGCTCGTCCTGGGGGCTACGCGGACGCCTCTCATTGCCGTACTGCTTGCGGCGCGCATAGAGGCTTTGGCTCTGACCACGACCATTGCTTGTAACGTCTACATGAGGCTTGCGTGCGAGCGCCATATCACCGCCGCTGCCGCTGCCGCTGCCACGGTGGGGGCGGGAGGGGGGGCAGGCGGTGCGGCCCCACTGACCTCGGCGCGGCGCAGCAGCAACTCCCCGGGGGACCTGGAGGAATATGTCGCAACGTTGTCTTCTTCGGGCAGCAAGAAGGTTGTTTGATTACCGCCGCTCTGGGTAAGGGTGTTTGGACCCGCCGCCAGTAAGGGTGTTTTACGATACTACATGGCGGTATGGATGCCACACATCGCCGTCATCACGCGGTTTTTTCTGCAGATCTGCGCTGATGTGCTCAAGAGAGAGAGGGGGGGATTGCCGCCGAGCGCCTTTGCCGGGTTCCACAGGCTGTTTACAGGGGTGTACGAGGTACTTAGAAAAACCAGCCGTACAGTGCCTTTTCAGGGTGTAAAGTTCGTCCCCATTTCGACTCCTCCGCGGGGGCACCTGCTTCGGTCATCATCTGGTCGCTGTGCGGTGGGGCCGAGCAGCAGCAGCAGCAGCAGCAGCAAGGGAGATAACGACAACGTGTGTGGTGAGGGACCCCTCACCGTGCATCCCTTCGGGGTTCCAATCTGTCCGGGAACAACAGCGGGGCTTGCTGCTCGCATAAGGCCTCATAAGGCCTCATGTTTCGACCGTATGCGGATAAACACAAAGACGCTTCGCTGCATTTGTTTTAAAACGGATGGTTAATACGCTGGTAGATCGCGGGGCCCGTTGTTTGTCGGCTCGTTAGTTATTTGGATGGTCATTTGGTCAACTGCTGGAGTTTTGCAATACTGTTATCGTACATGGATTAGTTAGAATGTTAGACACGCACGCGAGGGTTTGGGACACAATCGTGTTTTGCGGCAGGTGAATTGAGCGCCCAGCGGGTGATGACTAACTAGGGCATATTTGGTGGGCTCCTGGGAAAGAGAGAGTGAGAAAGAGGGGGGAGGGATTTTCGCTGCCTTGGTAGTGAGCACGTCATATTAGTTGTGCCGGCATCATGGACCACTGGGTGCAGAATGAATGTCAGGTGAAGAATAGCCGTACGCTTTCTATTCGCAGCTTCCGTCTTGGCGTCTTAGTCGTTGTGTTTAGGTGTGTTGCTTGTTCTGTGTCGTCACGTGCATGCGCGCGCACCTGGAGAACATCTACCGACGCAGCCCGCACAATGTCTGGAAGGCAGATGAGGTGAGGGCATCTGCTGGAAGATGTGTGAGCACGGGCACGGGTACCTGCGGGTCATCGGGTTCTCGGTAAGGTATTGGGCTTTAGGGTCGGAACAGTCCCAGGAGGGGCGAAGGGTGATAACGGTCTGCGCTGTTGACAAAATTTATAGCTGGAGGCAACCCTCCTTTGGAGGCGATGAGGTTCAGCTTCATTGCTATTTTTTTCTCGATCCGCAGGATCAGTTGGTTTGTGGGGCTTTACTTATACCATGTTTGCTGTTGTCGTTCTTCGTACAAATGTTTCCTTGTCTGTTTTGTTTGTTCGAATGTTGACTGGTAGTGGTGGTGGCGGTATGCCTCTCTGCGTGCGCGCGGTGCAGAATCATCCAGGCGGTAGGGCCAGAAGCATGATGCGTGCGTGATGTTTACCGCTGGAGCATGCGGTCTTGATAGTGGCTCCTGAGAGGGTTGGGTTGGTTTTAGTGGTCCGAACAAAGTTGTTGTGTGGTGATGGTAAAGCGGCGATTCAGAGCGGAAGAAAAATGACGATTTTGGTGGTTTTGGTGGTGGTGGTGGTGGTGGTGATTTTCGCATACGGCCAGTCCTGCATTAGCATATGTATAGGGCAGCTGTTACGACACACCTCAAGCAACCGGAAAACGGTAATATCATTGGCTAAAGAGATTTTCCCTTGAGGGAGAGATCCAATCCCGGGCTCCTTGGCCCCGCTGCTGGATGCCAGACTCACGGAATATAAGTGGTGCAGTGCACTGCCTGCTGCAGATGAAGACCGCACTGGCAAGACCGATAAATGGCTCAGTGGTGACTCAACAACAGAACCTGCGCAGCACCCAGGACCCCAGCCCTTTGCGCTGGGAGCTGCCTCAAACAACATCACTCCGCGTGTAGGTGCACCACACCTCCCTCCCGCCCTCTCATGCGTCCAGAAACCCATTCGCAATGCACCACCAACCATAGCGGGAGGTAAAGTCGTGTTCCCACCTGCCATGCAAGGGACGCCTTCACCTCACACCCGGTCTAGTCCTCTCCCCTTCATGCATGGCAATCCCTGGGGAAGGGGTAATGTCCCTATAGACCCTCCAGGTCATGGAACACTTTCGCGTCATCTCCGATACCTGCAAGAGGCTTATCAGCTTGCACTAGTCATCATGAGCGGGGGGTGATGATTTTCCAAGGCATGCCAATACGTGACCTGCAACCGCGCGAAAGGTCCAGCCCCAACAAATTAGGATTGCGTCTCAATGTCAAGTAAATTGCTTGAAGACGGATGAGTTATATCGAAGAGTAAGGATAAGTTTCTGCGGCGGCAGGACAAATGGCATTCCTAGATTCGGGCTGACTCGGCATAACGACCGGTAAACGAACGGAAACTCAGTAAGAGTGGCAAAACGAGCGCGTCAAACATAATTTTATACTCTAAAGCAAAAGGTTTGATTTGCCGTTGAAAATCAACAATTTTAGAAGATAAACTGACCAGCTCCTTGGAAATTCCTTTTCCGTCAACTGGCTGAAAGAAGGCCATCTTTGGCCTTCCACGTTAATCGATACATCAGCTGAAGGGCACTGCTTATTGTTGCATGTAACATTGCGGTTAGCAACGTTTCTTCCAAGCAGCAGCGATGCCCGGTGTAACCGTCCTTCCACGGCAGGCCGACATGACGTCTACACCTAGCGAAAAATTATCTGAAGGTCATATATTAATTTTTATTGTGCCGAGTGGGCAGAGGCATGAGGCGCAGAGGGTCTCACACCCTGCAATGTGTCCCTATCACGATGCAGGCAGGATAAAACTCTTCGAGAGCAGCGATGGGGCCGCTCTGCTGCACCTTGTTCACGCAGGGGTCACATGTGCAGCCGTCCTTGGCCTGAAGCTCTACCGATGCTCTCGGCTGAAAGTTTCCCAAGTTCCCAAGCAGCCTCCAGGTGAGCATCAACTGTGCGAGATGAACCTTGCCCCCTCCCTCAGCTACCTTAGCGCCTGAGGCTCTGTTCCTTTGCCAAGTTATGTACGTAAGTCCACAACCCAAGACCAAAGGTACGGCAGTTCCCTACCGATTGGGAAATTTTCATTGGGGCCAGGAGCATGTTTGACTTTCCCTGTTTAATCTTTTCTTGAATTGTTTGCCTTTAGAAATTCCTAACTGTTTATATCGTTACCTGACGAGCTGCGTTCCGTATTCACCGTAGTCGAAGAGCAGCTAGAGGCCGCGCGTGCGGAGTTGGCGGCCAAGGAAGAGCAATTGAGACAGCTCAGGGAGCAAGTGACGAAGCAGCGCTTCTCGCAGGTACAGGTACAGGGTACTTAAGTGCGACAATTTTCAAGCAAGAAGCTCCGAAGAGCACTGGTGGCGTATTGTGATGAACAGTCTGTTGCAAAATGAACGGGCACAAAAGACGCTATGACGCGTTGGATAGCCGCCCTCCCCTCCTTCACACGTCAATACACACTTACACGTACACCGATTCGGCTGGCCTCTGGACATTACCCCATCCCCAGGACCAAAGTGAAGAACTATTGGAGCTCCGAAACCGGCTCAAGTCAGCTCAAGAGGAGGTTTTGACAGCGGGGCATCGCTGCAGGGACGCCTCGGAACGCATGGCTCGGACTGCGTGAGTCGTGCCGTAATTGGGGGAGTTGGAGACGAACAACAAATAACAACATCAAACCCCAAAATCCAACCTTTCATGTGGGGAGGCCTCTCTCCCTTCCTCGGCAATCCCCTCGGCTTCTTCCCGTCGTGGGCGTCAGTACAAGCTGCCAGTGCTGTCAGTGCTGAGCTTGAGTTGGATGAGAACCAGTAGGGGGCACACCCTCTCGCGCTGGGTAATGGGGTATCAAGTAATGGTGATTAATCCTGCTTCGATTCACGAGCCCAGGCATCGCTGCATTCCGGTGGGGTCAATCCCAACCACAGCCACCCCTCCGGGAACCCCTAGGACCGGGAGACCCATGTGGGCTGATACTACTGAGTAGCAGTGGTAGAGATGATGCCTTGCATGGGCGTCCGGTTGCATGTGAAGCGAGCCCCGTTTCCCGCTTCCGTTCCCACACCGCACACACGCGCGCGTGCGTGCATGTATGTAAATATGTATGCGTGTATTGTCTGCTGCCGTAGATGCGATCTCGCAGTGACGGAGACGGAACTGCGAGCGCACAAGGCCCAATTGCAGAAGGCCGTTACGCAGCTGCAGGATATGCAGGTGAGTCGCGGGGACGTCCGGCCGTGCAGATCAGCACCGCGAGGAGAATACGGCAGAACGCGAAACGCATGTGGTTTGTGATGACGGCACGGCGCAGTGCGCTGCGGCCCTCGCTGCGGGATCCCCGGGGGGGCCATCTTTGGGAATGCGTCCAATGTGGCTTGTGGGCGGCCAATAAGTTGTTGCCAACACTCCAAGTTCTTTCCGCGGACTGAGAGCAACTGAAAGAAAGTAGGCGTATTGATGCATGAGGCGTACTGATTAACTGGTGCGGGTGTTCTGCTACTGCCAATGGTGCTACTGCCAATGGTGCCACTGTCGATGGTGCTACTGCCAATGGTGCTACTGCAGGGCCGTTTGGAGGCGGCGGAGGGCGAGCTGGGCCTTACTCGCAGCCAAAACCTGATGATGCAGCGAGAGGTCACATTATTGCGGCGCCAATTGCGGGATGCTGGTGCACAGCTGGAGGGACATCTGGCCCATCGGGTGGCGAAAGAGCATGGGCTTGAGTACGACTGAGGCGGCTGCTTTTGGCAGAGCTGAGGACATATATCGCGTGTGGGTCGTTGGTCCCCGCCACTGCCACTGCTACTGCTACTGCCCGTTGCGTAAGACCATCATTCTTGTTGCGGCTGTTGTAGTGGCCCGCGAAGTGGCCCCCGAGGAGGGGAAGCCTGGTCCGAATGTGTTGTTGCCCCGCCTCCCGTCTGGTGCATCGCGCGTTGCAGCCCTTGAACCGCAGGGCCTTATTTAGGGGGGAAAGAGTGGTTGGAAGAGGGCCAACTTTTTAATGTGGCGCTTTAGAGGCGCCATTCCCAGGATGGGGGGATGGGGGGACAGCCAGCCGGCATGTTGGAGGTTGAAGCCCTGAGATAGTCGGCCGGGGGAAAACCGGTTGGGTCGTTGGGTCGTTGCTGCGCACAGCTTATTGGACACGTTGGTGTGCAAATTGCAGCGGATGCCGCTCAGATTGGATGCCGGAGGTAAGCCCTGGCTCGCGGGGAGAGCCGTCAGTGTATATCTCACCCCAGTGTGTGCGTATACGTGACTATGTGATTATTCAGAACTGCTCTGTCAGTGGGAACTGCTCTTGCCTAGCGTCGGGAGAGAGTGTGCATCGCATGCATGCATGGGTGTATGTATGTTTTAGCTCTGGTATATGTTACATGTTCACGTTTCCCTAAACCTAATGGAAGTAAGGCAGCTTAAACTGTGTAAACATCGGCCAGAAGGAGTCTTGGGGCAGGGACTTGGAGTCTGCTCAGGCGATTTTGACAGAGCCGAAATGGCTATCTGCTCGCATGCGTGCACCATTATTCTGGGAGATGGGGATGAATGGGCGCAGGGGGCGGCATGGGGGTGGCGCATGTGAATGTGGACGCACATGCTGTACTCGCTCTATGATTCATGTTCTTGGAGGGCGTACTTATCCTTAATATGGATCTTATTCATATATACACCTGAAAATGGTGTGTCAGCGCAGAGAGGATTTGGGACAAGAGTACATTTTACCAGGCCTTGGTTCCAAAGGTTTTTTCCTCCCGGCAGATTTCTGTTGTCTTGTTGCCCGAAACACGGTCGGGGTATATAACGTCAAGTCACGGTGGTGTTTTATTGCTTAAGGGCTGCACTGTTATCAAGTACGTCGCGGCATACGTCCGTGTAATCAGTCAGCACGGCTGATGATATCATCATCAGGCATTCAAAGAAACGAACAGCAGTCCGCCCTGTCGGCACACGCCTTTCTGCGCGCTTGCGGGAAGTAGGCCGCCGCCATGTGAAACAACATCAACAAAGTGTCATGGAAGGTCAGATCAATGCGATTACGAGCAAACATAACTTTCCGTACGGTACGTAATGTACAGCTCGTGTACACAGAATGTACGCTGTCAGCAGTGAGGTGTCGTCAGTACATCCATCCCCCAAATCACCATAACTCCCCAAAATGTAGACAGGGAAACATCACCATCCCTTCCCACTACCATCACCACCGCCAGGACTTTCAAAGCAATTACTTTCAATGCAAAGATCGTATGCATTATCATGATATGAGAGGGCTAAGGATACGCAAAACGGGGCAGTCCCCGTCTCCTCCCCCTTCCCCCATATGTATTGCTAATGTCCTTGCCGTTCATAGAGCGCATGTGTGGTGGTGTTGGTGGTTTGTGGCAACGTTCCTTTGCAAAATAACAGCACCACATCGAACACCACTCGGGCAAATACCCCATGCGAACTCAAAATGGTGACCGCTTACGGATGGGCCCAAATGCACGGTAGGCAGAAACGCAGATCAGGTGCCAGTCGAGCAGAAGGTCATTGCACCGCACTCTACTCCGCATGAAGTGTGTGATGACCCACAGACCTCAGCACCGCGCCATCGACCTTCAGCAGCACCCATTCCCTGCTCTGGCACCAGTGCCGCGCGCACCTCCTCCCACAAGGATGGAGGGATTCGCAAAGACAGCGATAAAACAGTGTTCCAATTTGTGGATACACTTCACGAAAGGATCGATGGAACACCTCCCGGAGTGGAGGTCGCAAGAATTGCTCGAATTGTGTGAACACCTAACCTTCCCACTTCCCCCATTTCACGAACCAACCTCTCGTTCTTTGTTTCATTCACTGCTGTTAATCCATGTCTATCCGCCGGCCCCCGCGAAATCCCCGAGTTACCAGCACACGGGCAGTCTCATCCATTCTGTTATGTGTTGTCGCTTCTCCCCCATACCCCCTTGTCGCCCCGAGGCATCTTCCATCGCGCGACAGCTCGCTCTGGTTCACTCACACCCAAGCAAGCATAAACTCATCGTGCGTAACGACCCGAGCATGTACCAGTCGCGCAGCACGTGTAGGTCCACTTCGTTTCGAAGAAGGTACGAAGCCACGTGCGTATCACACAGCATCCTGCATCCTAACTCAGCCACCCGCCATCGGCTGCGTAAGCCCCAGGAAGATTATTTCCCCTTTCTCCAGGGGGAATAATCCGCTCCTCCCTGCTGTTCCCTTTCCCTCCCTTTCCTGAACTCCTCATTTGTAACCTCCTCCCGCATCAAAAGGGCAGGTCCTTCTGGGTGCAAGACTGAGGTGCCTGGAAGCGATCAAGCCGCTCATCCGTGAAGGCGCGGAGGCCCATACCACCTGCAGAGGTCGGCCGCGCACGGTTAGTGGGGGAGTTAGGGTGAACGGCGCCGCCAGCCGATAACGCTGGCGTTGGCGACGACGCCAGGGTGGCCGTCACGGCAACGGCACTCGCGGGCGACCGCGCGCTGCTCCGCAGCGCGGTGATGCGGGGCCCGCTGGAGCCCGGCCTCGCGCGGATGAGGGCGGAGGGCGAGGCGGTGGAGCGGCGGGTGGAGGAGTCCAGAGAGGCTGTGAGGGGCCGGCCGCTGCTGGTGATGCCCGAGACGAGCCTGTGGGAGCGGAGAGAGGAAAGATGGAAGCAAGTGTGTTACTTAAGCATACGCTGTGCTCAGTCAGATGGTTGGGTTCGGTTAGGCCAATGGATCTGGAATCATCAGGATCTCAGGAAATCGTACATCGTAACTGGGGGAACAGCAGGGGGTAAGGTCGTCAGGAGCTGAAGAAGCTGAGGCCATTTTAAACCAGCAACCTCAGTCCCGCGATGAGATCCCCTGAGCGGGTTCCGGAAGAGGTGGCATACGCCTGACTGTGAAGATAAAGAGCCGAGCGATTGCAGCGAACAGACCAACGCGACCCATGTTTGTGGGTATCTTGAGGGTATCCGCCACAGGATGCGTGATAAAGCTCAGTTAAATCACCACATCTACACGCACGCACAAGAACGCTCGCATATACTCACCTCTGGCGTTTTACGCCCTTCACGTGTCCCTTTTAAGTACGGCGCACATCTGTACCACAGCCCCTTGGCATCCATCAGCTTAGACACACATACCTGCTCGGTGCGGCGCCGCCGACGGAGCCCCCTGTGTTCATTCCCCGAATCCCCGGCGCATGATATGTCACCAGGCCGCCGCCGCCGCCGCCGCCGCTACCGCTGCCGCTGCCACTGCCGCTGCCACTGCCGGCGCTCACTATTGTCACCCGCCTGCTGGTCCCCGACTGCTGTCGTTGTTGTTGCTGCCGGCCATGATTCCACTCTCTCCCGGGTCCTCCCGCATCAGCAGCCTCTCCAAGGCTGCTACTGCCACCCGTGGCTGCCGTGCTGCCAGCCGTGACGCCACCGCCGCCGCCGCCGCCGCCGTTCGCTGTGCTTCTTCTTCCGCCTTCATTCGTCCCGTCAACCCTCAGAGAATACCCGCCATAACTCGAGATCAAACCCAACCCATCCTCGTCTTCGCCATCCCCCTCCCCCTCCCCTAGCCCAAGCTCAAGCGCGTCGGCAACGCCGTCACCCCCAGCAGGGTCCTCGTCGTCGCCATCACCATCGCCGTCGGCAACGGCTGCCTCCGCCGCCAGCTGGTCTCTAAGTCCAAGGAGCGCCCGCTGCTGCTGATCTACTGCAGCAGCGCCGCTCTCCAGCTGTACGGCCAGGGCCTGCATGCGCTGACGTTCCGTCACGAGCAGCTCCGCAAACGCCCGCAGCGGTGCACCGCGGGCGACACCAGTGACGCCGCCACCAGCGGGGCCGCCGTTGCGGTATAGTCCGAATCCCGCCGATGGAGATCGCCTTCCGCCGGCAGTTCCCGGTCGCGTGTGGGCATGCGAATGTCGCTGCGTCCCATTGGCAGCGGCCACGGCCGTCGGTGTACGGCCGCCCTTGCCATCGCCATCGCCCAGCGGTGGTGGCGACGCCGGGCCTGCACCCGACACGGGCCGTGACGGCGGCACGCGGCCCGTCATGCTGACAATTCCACCGCCGGCTGAGCCGCCCCCCTCCACATCGCCCTCCTCTCCGCCGCTGACGCCGCCGCCACCGCCGCCATCGTCTTCGTTTGCCAGGTCGTCGTCCCCGGCCCGACTGGGTTTAAATCCGGCGCGGCGCTCCAGCATGTAGTAGCGATGCTGCATCTCCCTGAGAGCCACAAAGGCTTCATCCACTCGGTCTCGGAGCGCCCTGTTATCCTGCTGGGCAACCTGTGTAAGGTTGAGGGCAGGGGGGCAGATGGAAAAGCGAGAGCAAGTGATGCGTTTTCAGTACGCCCCCCTCAGGAAAGCCGGCGTGTGATAGGACGGATGACTTTGCGCGGGTGTTAGTCCCCTCGTGTGTTTGTTCCATGAGGTCAGTGGCAGGGATGACCGAACGAGAAGCGCCTCTTAGTGCGTTTTGAAGTAATCCAGCACTCCCTGGATGAAACGACGGGATGAGAGATCCCCGGTAATATTCACCTACCGTAGCCAACACACACATAAATACACAAATGAATAAACAAACACAAACTTACGCTCACTCACGCGACAAGTAGGAGGCAGGAGCCCAAACGAGCGAACAAGTCCTCCGAAAGAAGATATGGCTCCCCTGAAAACCCCTTCACATCCGCCCTCCCAGCAGCAGCCGCCGGCCATACCCCTTGTGCTATGGCACCTGCTGTGTGGGACCCCGTGTCCCCGACCCTCCTCGACCCCTTCTGCAATCACCGCAAACCACCTCCTCCCTTCTCTTCCCCGGCCGTGGCCCTCTCCCCTAAAACACACACACACGCGGACACACGCACAGGCACACAAAGACACACAAAAATAATTGCTGGCCGAACCCACCTGCAGCTCCCTTAGCAGCTGGCTGTTTTGGTTCAGGGTAATCCGCTGGGTCGCCCGCTGCGTCCTCGTTTCCTGATCCAGCCGCCACTGCAACAACACGACGCGCGTCTCCGCCGCCGCCGCCGCCGCGATGGCTTCACTCGCCGCGTTGCGGTTCGCACTGACCCGTGGGTCACCCAAGCAGTACTTCCGCACCAGGTCGTCCAGCGCTTTCTGCCGCGCCGACTTCCCGTGTACGGATCGGTCATCCGGCAGCTGCATGGCGGCGTACAGCTCCTGCGCGAAGCACGTGATGGCGGCGTCCTGGTGCTCACAGCGGCGCTTGAATGCGGCCAAACTGGTCTTCGCGGTTCGCAGCGCTGCGTCCTTCTCCGCGACATGGCGACTGAGCACCTGCGTGCGGTTGGCCTGAATGAGCAGCTCCTTGCCGTGCCCCTCGAGCGCCTCCTGAAGCCGAGCGATCTCCTCCCGCTGAGGCTCCATATTCTTCGAGTAGGTCTCCGCCTGGGCATTTTGATGGGCGTGACAGGTAGGTGGGTAGGTGGGTAGGTGGGTAGGTGGGGGGCGCCCCGACCGAGGGTTTCCGGACAGGTGCTGGGAGGTATTGGAATGGCCCTCTAGCCTAGCCTACGAGTCCCTCCTTGCCCCTCCCACACTTTGGGGAAGTATCGGATGTTGCGGGGCGTGGGGGTTGTAAGTACGTGTGCATGGCTGCATGCGGAACATGGGGTGACGGAGGGGACGGGGATGTGGGGTTGGATGGGGGTATTCTTAGGTGGGAGACACACGCGAGGGTTCGTTAGGGAGAGGGAGAAGGCTTAGGCGGATAGGGGCAAGTAGGGGGAGGTGTCTGTGTGTCTGTGTGTCTGTGTGTCTGTGTGTCTGTGTATTAACATCATTGTACCGCTGACGAGTACTCAGGGCACCTTGTAAGACCCTGCCCTCACTTCGGGGCCCTGATGCCGTACCCACCTTGTACGAAAGCACATATTTATGTTTCTCCAGCTCCTGCACCTTGCGGCGCAGTTGTTGAATGGTGACGTAGTTATCGGCATTGACCGCGTCACGCTCTTCGAGCTCCCTCTTCAGCTTGTCGATAGTAAGTCGTAAGTCCTCCGTCTGCTCCCGCAGTGCCGAGTTATCCGTAGCCAACTTATCCATACGCTTCATGTCGATGGTCTTGTCCGCTGTTTAGGGTTCGGCGCGGGAGGGCATCATGTAGCGTGAGTCCAGTAAAGGAGGAGAGGGTTGTAAGCGAATCGACGGGACCTAGTACTTATGGAGTGGAGCTACACGAAGGGGGCGGGGGCGGAAGAAGGATGGCAAATCGGCATCAAATAGAGCGGGACGAAGGGAAGCAGGGACGATGAGCAGGGGGGCTTCACACTGCGGGTGGGGCCCCGCGGACTCTTGAGCAGGTCTTTAGGTGTCCAGTGTGTCACGACCTACCGACCGTCCTGCCAACCCACAACATATGACTGACTCACAAGTGGCCCACCAGCCTGGGCTGCCCTTCCTATTCTTTACGGTTGTGAGGGTCCATCAAACCTTTGTGTTAACTGTCGTACATTGATTGACCCGCATGTTACATACCGCTAAGGAGGGGGGGGTACTTGACGGGTGAGCAATGGAGCATCCGTCCCTTCACCGGGCGCCATCCACTGCGTGAGGGCACCGGGCGGCCCCTTACCCACCCGACCCGCACACATGGGGCGTGAAGACCTCACCCACCCTTGAGCCTCAGGTTGGTTCGTTTGAGAATGTTGTTGTCCGCCTTTAAGCGCTGCTCGCGCACCTCCGCAGCCTCCGTCAGCACGTGGACCTTCTTGTTGATTCGCTCGCTGTGGTCCTCGAAGTCCTCCTCCGCCTGGGGGCGAGGCAGCCGCACAGGGGGGGGCCGCGGGGGACAGCGGAGAGGTGGTCACACCGTGGACCCGAGGAAAGGGTTGTGTATCGGTGTTGCCGAGTCTGTCGGTCTGTCGGTCTGTCGGTCTGTCGGTGGTAAAAGCCTTCTCTTCACCAGATTGAAAGAGACACACTAACCACTAACCACTAGCTGGTAACCACTAACCACTAAGGTGGGGGGAGCCCTGTGCCAGTGCTTCTCCCAGCTGCACGAGCGAGATGCCCTCTACCCGGTTGTTGCCCTTCGAAAGCGGAAAGGGAAGGGCCGCGAGCCAGTCAGAGCCGAAACCCATTAAGGGCTGTCCAGCTTGCATAACCCCACCAAGTTGAAGAAGAATTGAAAATCGGCTTCGTACTCTATTTCACATGGGGTTGTATCTGTCCGGGGTCTGTACGGCAAGAGGGGTCCAGTGGACTCGGTTGGCTGGGAGCACTCTCAGGGTCACTCCATGAGGTCACTTTCAGCGATTTATAAGCTCTTTCGGATCACCAGAAGCGTACGCCCCCTCCTCCCACCTGCTTCACGTACTCGGTGAAGAATCGGTCCTGCTCCGCCCGCTCATCCGAAGCCTCGGACATTTTGGATTGCAGGGAGGCCATCTGGGCCTGGTAGTAGTTTCGGAGCTCCTGCATTGGAGCGGAGAAGAGGAGGAGGAACAAAAAAAGCGCGGGAAGGAGGAGCGGGTGCGCGCGTCAAGCAAGTAGGGGAAAGGGGAGGGAAGGGGGAGCAAAGTATATACCGTTATTCGGTTTATGAATAAGGGTGCTTGCCGAAGGAGACGTTCTTCCGTATACTGCATCGTACAATTTTGTAAACATTGTATAATGCCGTACGTTGCGCATCCGCACCTCCAACTCCTTAGCATGCGCCGCCTTAAGTCGTTTGACCTCCTCCTCCCCTTTGTAGCGGATATCGTCCCGAGAGGCCGCCATAACCTTGACTCGCTCCATTTCTACCTGCGCGGGACCCATGGGTCAGTCGGCAAGTACAATGTACGGAACAAATAAGTGAACAGGAATTGCTGCAATGACCCAGTGTGACTTCGCGAGGGTCCTCAACGTGTTCTGAGATCAGGATAGTCACGTTGGCTTCCTGCCAAAACGTCCTGCCAAAAAACCCTGTCATGCGAGTCCCCACCCCGGTTAGCCCCCATCCCCCGTCCCACGTCCCCCGTCCTCTGCCTTCCTGTTCCCAAACTGAAAAGTTCCGCTCTGCAGTACCACGCTGTACGAAGAAACGCAGTTCACCCCTCCTCCCTACACATAACACACATCCCTTTTTGCCGCCTAGCACGTGCCGCTAAAGTGTAGTGTACCATGTACCTGCAAGCGCTTCTCGTACAGCGCCTCCAGCTCCTCCGCAGCGCTCATATGCGCCCCCTCGAGTTCCTGCGGGGCGGCACCGTTTGGGCCCGGGAGGGAACCGGGACGTGAGAGGGAATACGTACTTCGAAAGCATACACACCGAATGATGGTGGCCATCGTGGTAGTAGTGGTGGTGGAGATGGTGAGAGCCGAATTATGTGATATGGTACGGAAATGGGAACGGCGCGAGGTCTGATCCCCGTCCCTTTTCTTCTCCCCCCCGGTCTCTCTCTATCTCTCTCTCCCTTCCTTTCTCTCTCTCCTTATCCCGGGATCACGCCCCCCTGCGACCCGTACCCTGACTCCACATCGAGATGTGGAATGGTGAAGTGTACGACGACAGTCAGCACCAACCTACCTTCACAACCTGCCGCTCATGTAGCCGACCGGTCTCCTGCATGGGTGGACGGTGGAGAAGGGGGAAGAGGCGGCGGGAGACAAGGGGATCAGGGGGAAAGCAACACGTGTGCGTGTATGTGTGCGTGTTTTAGGTTTACGTTTATCAACCGGGAGACCGCTTGCACGACTGGAGGTGATGTATGCGAGATGCCCCCGAGTGTGTGGGTTATGCGTGTACGGCTGAGTTGGAGCCGAGTCAACCGGTAGGTGTGGGAGGTCAAGGACCGGTATTGACTCCTCCTGGAGCGAGGCAAGGAATGCAGTGGGGAGAAATTTGAGGAGGGTTTCACAGGGTTTGACCTGGCAGCAGCGTTGACTGCCCCGCTCCCACCTCCCAGCCCTGCGCTGTCGTGTATTATTTACGTGTAGGTGTATGAGCACGGTGTGCCGCCGACGCAGAACCGGAGTAAGACACGTAATAGCACAAACAAGCAGCATGCCAGCAGGCAAGGCTCACAGTACGGCGAAGCATGTCATCGGGGCGAAGTACGGCACTGCCAGGCCGGGCTCCGAAACTCCGATCCTGGCACCCCTGCCAGACCAGACCTGCAATTTTGAGATGGCCGCATCCTTCTCCGCCACTGATGCCCTGGCGGTCTCCAGGTCCCCCTCCAGCTTGGTGATGGTATCCCGGAGGACCTGCGCGGCGCGGAACGCCTGCATCGGGACACACGGGCGGGAGAGAGGGGGAATCGCTTGATGCCATGAGGATACTAACCTTGTATACATACACACACATACAAACACGTACACGCGTTTCGGGATGCAGAAGGCGGTCCATGGGGCAATGGGCAGCGTGGCATCCTCGACCAGCCCCACTCTCTCGCCCCTATTCTTTCCCTCTCCCCCCAACCCTCCCCCCAACTCTTTCCCCCCCCCCCCCATTCGCATACTCACACACCTGGTATTCGGCGTCGTTCTTCGCATGCCCCACCAGCTGGGCCACCTCGATCGCCTTCTCTCGCACAGCCAGAAGCCGCTCCTCAGGAATGGTGATGTAGTAAGGCATAGAAGACGGCGTCGCCGAGCCGTCGCCGCCGGAGGTAGCCGCCGCTGCGGCTGCGGCCGCCGTTGGACTGGACGCTGACATGGACGTCGAGCCGACGACTGCGCCAGCGCTGCCTGTCAGAAGGCGCTGCGAAGCGGCGGAGCCAATTTTTGAGGCTGTGGATGAGAGGCGGCCCCGCGGGTACATTCCGAAGGTGGACTCCAGGAGGATGCCGTCGAGGACCAGTGCTACGGTGCTCATCAGGACGGTGCCATCACCGCTGTCCAGGAAAAAGGGGTTGGGGAGGGGAGGGGAGGGAACGGAGGGGGGCAGAAACAACATGGATCTCTGTCACAGGGACTGGCGCGGAATGGGGGATTCAGACAAGGGTTTGGATGCGATGAAGTCGGGACCTCAAGACCGGGAAGTAGGGAGGGAGGATAGAAGAGGTGGAGGGACGGTGAGGGGGATGTGAATGTGCGATAGGATATAAGTAGAGTCCCTGGGCGAGGGACGGGGAGAGTAAGTTTTGACAAACAACATCACATGCGTGTCAAGGCCATGTGTTTGTTGTAAGTTGCACGTTGCCCACAATGCTCGGTACTTGGGTACCCCGACGACCCTCGCAGCCGGGCCACCCGCCGCCCCTCCTCCAGCGGCCCCCCATCCCGAATCCGCTGCTTTCCTCCCTCGCTTTCTCTCTTCTCCACCCCCTTTTTGTTATGTCATGTTACATTCCGTTGTTGCTGCGGGCACCAGACCCCAATCGAAGGAAATGCCTTCTTTATGAGTCCCCAGATTCCCATCAGTTCCATCAGTCCCATCAGTCACACAGCTGTCAGTATTGAAACCCCGAAAGAAACGAAACTCCACTCACTTAGCGGTGAACAGGAGTCCCCTTGACGGCACGAGCACCATGCGGGTGATGCCACCGCCCAGAGCGGAGTGCAGCGGGTAGGGGTGCGGAGGGGGCACCAAGGACGCGAAGCCGGGCCGCGGGGGCAGCTCCGAGGGCCAGGCGTGGGACACCACCCCACCGCAATCATCCGCAGCCAGAAGCACCTGGGAGGGAAGGGGTGGGCCATGAAGTAAGGGATGGGGTTTTGATGTTATGTACACAGGGAAACGAAGGGAAAAGAAGAAGGGAAAAGTAGTGGCGGTGGAGGGCTGTGGGTAGCTGCGAGGCGTGAACCCGTCGGGGCAAGGGAGGGGTAAGGGAGGGGTAGTGGTAGGGGTAGGGGACGGAGAAAGAGCATGTGGGGTAAGAGAGAATTCCGAGAAAGGTTCGGGTGCGGGCATATGGATGCCTGTGCGCGCCAACCTACACTCTAGACCCCCTACAGATGGCAGCGCCACAGCCTCACACCTCCGGCCCGGCCATCCCAGCCCGGATGGCCTGTCCCCATCGTTGCCCTACCTTATCTGCCCCCAGCAGGCAGGACGGCGCCGTAGGGCCTCCCCGGCACATCACCTCGTACTGCACTTTGCCGTTGAAGATCTGTGACGTAACGATTGGGTTGTCGGGGCCCCAACAGAAATGGGGAAAGGTGAAGGGGGGGAGGTGGTGAACAGACGCATACACACACGCATACACACGCGCACACATGCACACGCATACACACACACTGCCGACTCTCATCATGTTCACCCACCTGCTGCGTTCGTCCATCTGAAGCTCGGACCACCGCTGCACCTGCAAGCCGCCGAGCAAGAACATAAGGCCCACGACACGTGTGGAATTCGAAAACGTTTTATGGAAGGCAGACCTCCAGTCGTGCTGGCTGTTGGCCGCACTGCTGTGCCGGCCCGGTGTGCGGGAAAGCAAAAGATAGGGGGGAGAAGTTACCCGCTCCGCAACCTGCCCCCTTACCCGCTACCTCCCCATGGGTTCAAGGCTGCCGACCGGTAATCAGCCGCCGGCCGCTCATCCACGCAGTTCTCAACAGCGGCAAAGAGTTCCGAGCCCCGCGTCATCAACTTGACGTGCACCACGGTGTTCCATTCCCCCACCCTTCCCCAGCATCAGGCAAGACCCGTGCGCGCTAGTCCGTTCGTCCGTTACGCATTTCCCTCTCCCTTGTAATAACAAGCTGAGATCCTCACCCTGGAGCCCCGAACCCTCTCCCTGCCCCATCCTGCCCCATCCTGGTCCGCATTGTCCCCCAGCCAGTCCGGGAAGTCCATCGGCCCTTCCCAGAAACAAAACCTTCCCAGCCATACCCACCCGGGTAGCCAGCCAGTTGTAACACCCACCGGTTTCTGAATTATACACCGCTACTGAGCAGTACAGCGCCTGTTTGTCCACCAGCTCCAGGTCCATCACCCGGCTGTATGTGTTCAGGTCCCACACGTACCTGTGCCGCATACACGTGGGTGTGCATGCGTGTGTGTGTGTGTGTGTGTGTGTGTTGCGATGGGGGACGGGAAGGGGGACAGAGGGGGAGAGATTCATCAATGTCCAGGAGGGCGCTTCACGCTCACGTCGTTAGCCCCGAAACACACACTACGAAAGCAAGCAATCCATGACGTCATGGATACCCTATGGCAGGAGAGCGAAGGCGACTAACGGTGACCCAGCATCAGTTTGTTTATCAATTCAGAAGGCGCTTTGGCAAAACCCGTATTCCGGTTTCCAGGCACAAGGGCGTACCGGCGTAACGGAGTTCCCTTGGCAGCGTATGTGTACGGCGTGTGTATGTATGTATGTCTGTGTGTATGTGTGTATGTATGTATGTGTGTATGTGTCTCTGTCTCTGTCTTTGTCTCTGTGTCTGTGTCTGTCTGTGTCTGTGTCTGTGTCTGTGTCTGTGTATGCGTGTATGTTTTTGCAAAACCCGCAGTCCTCCGCACTCACACTGCACCGCCGCCGCCCACTGACACCAGCATGCGATCGTCCGCGGAGAACCTCAGGTCGGTTACGGTGGAAGCGTGCGCCTTCAGCGTAGCTAGCAGGGGCTGGCCGTGATAGGTGGCGTGCAGGTGCACTGCGTTGGTGCGGCCCACGAAGGCGAACAGCGCCCCACCGGTCGAGAAGCGCACCGCGGTGGGGCGCTTCATCGCCACCTCGAACTGCAGGTCCAGAGCGTCCTTTGGGGGGGAGGAGCGGAGAGGATGGCGGGGTCCCGGGAGAGGGGATATCATCGGCGTGTGGGGATGGAGGAAGAGGCAAAGATCCAGAGCGATTGGGCAAAAGAAAGCGGGAGAGGAAAATGGAGGGCGAGGTCGGAAAACGGGTTGCGCCAGAACGTGTAAGCAAGCTGGGAAGGCGCTACCTCAAACAGGCTGTGGCCTCTGGGTAGCCCGAGGGATTGGGAGGGATGAGGAGTTTCCGGGTATTCGCATCTCAATCTTCACACCCACACACAAAAATATTATTTACACATGCATATATGTAAATATACACAGAGAAAGACAGAGAGAGAGAGAAAGAAAGAGAGAGAGAGAAAGAAAGAGAGAGAGAGAAAGAGAGAGAGAGAAAAAGACAGAGAGAGAGAGAAAGACAGAGAGAGAGAGAAAGACAGAGAGAGAGAGAAAGACAGAGAGAGAGAGAAAGACAGAGAGAGAAAGAAAGAAAGAGAGAGAGAGACAGAGCAGTGTCCCAGCTCCGAAACCCACCAGCAGGAGGCTGTACATCTTGACCTTGTCAGGAAGCGCCAGCAGCAGCAGCTGGCCCCCGGGGTGCAGGTCCAGACCCAGGGGCTCGTCCTCCAGCGTGAGAGCCACCACGCAGCGCCGCGCGTCGTAGTTCCAAACCCGCAGTTGGCGATCATCCGAAGAGGCGGCGGCGATGAGGGGCTGTGCCGCGGCGGCGGCTAGACCCACCACACGGCCAGTGAGGAAACCGCCCAGCAGCCGGACGAAGGGCTCACCCTCCTGTGGGTTGTGGGCATGTGTAACGTCTGTATGTGTGAATCTGTGTGTATATGTGTATGTGCATGTGTATATACACTCTCACACACATATATAATACATGGGGTGGAGGGTTTCGTGGCTAGAGGTACCTGTGTCCAGGCTTCGGGTCCTTAGGGTTTTGGGAGGGGTCAGCGAGAGAGGTCTTTCCTTCTTGTGCAGTGCAGGAGTTTGCGGGGCCAGCTTTGGGTGGGGCCGGAAGGCTTTCTAGGGGGGCGCCAGTTTGGCTTGTCATCCCCCCCTCCACCCCTTGTTGGGTTCTTCCGGCTCGGCTGTGTAAGAGTGTGCTTTCCTGCTGGTGTTTCTCCTCTGAGGGGATCTGTGTGTGTCTGTCAGACTCTTGCCAGGTCAGGTTCGGTTTAGAGGAGAGGGTTCCCCTTCCTCTGAGCAGCTAGGTGTCCCCCGTTTTCCGTTGGGCCCTTCTGTGGTTACTTGGTGCCCCTCAGTGCTCTGTTAGTGGCCAGGCGAGAGCCTCTGAGGTTTCGCTGGCCCGACTGAGAGGGGGAGCACGTGGCAGGACAGACCGACAAAGCCACGTGCTCCTCCCCTGCGCTGTGGCTCGGTCCGGTCAGGACCCCCGGTGCTTGTCTTTGGAGGGCGAGTCGTACACAGTGTAACACCCATAATACATACATATATATATATATATATACACACACATATATACACACATACAATATTAGATATATTAGATATATATATTATAATTATTATAAATAATGAAATAAATACACAATACTCATTTTTGTGTAGGTATGTGTCCATATATGTGTGTATTGCGGGCTCGGCACGCAGTACCTGATATCATGCATCGCTACGGCTTCACGTCACGCAAGCCCGCAGAGATTCTCAAGCGCCGCTCACGTGACAGCTGTTTATGGATTCGAAGGCGCACTAGTGGCGTCCCCATCCGCCTCCGCGCCCGCGTACATGTTCCAGCATCAGCCACCTTGCTGCAACATCGTGATGGATATCAAAAGGGTACACCCAAGTGCGCTAAATTGCTGGAAGCCCATCATTGAGCCACTGAAGGACAGCGTCAAGGACATGGAATCGAAAGGTCGTGGATGTGCTCGTGGAGCCGGGGGAGGTAGAGGAGGATGCGATTTGGCAGAGCAGTTTGGCAGGCAGCCCAAGTGTGAGAGGGAAGAGTGGGCGCGTGGCAGTGACTATGGCTGTGTGTTTTGTGTTATGTGTTTGTGTGTAAGGAGCGGTGGTAGAGGAGTTGATACGTAAACTTGGATGCTCTGAAAGGTTTAGCTTTGAGGTTATGATTTAAGCATGATATGATTTGGGCTATTGGGGCTGGAAAGACAGCAATGGCAAGTCGCACAGGGTAGAGCTCATAATGCACTTCAGGGCTGATGACACCGGGTGGATGTACTGGTGGGGATTGCATGGATCCTTTATTTACCCTGGAGAACAAGGGTTTTTGTGCACGTGCTGTGGGGTGGGTTTTGACAGTGCTGTTGCACCGAGGGAAGCACGAAGCGGTTTCTAATGGCACGCCAGCATCTCGTACCAGTGGCAGGGTTAGAAAGGTTTAAATGGCAGCCACGTGAACATGAATGGAGTCGGTCTGTGACAACTTAATTTTCACCATAACTACTAGCATTAACCTTGCATTATGATGCAGAATCTTTTTACGAGTGCGCTCGGGGTGTGAGGAACTGGTGGTACCCGAAGCAGATCAGTACCTGGATAGCACGGAAATGTCGTACGGGGGTTTTACACCTTTACAGGCTGCAACATTGATGTAGACCTCCTGAATGGACACGAGAGACGTCAGCTGTACAGATGCGAGGGAGATGTTGGGGGTTATCCATGACGGCCAAGCCTAACACTAAGACAGTCTGTCTACTAGCCTCGCATCGTTCTGTGAACGCAACCATGCCCAACAGACTGTCTTAGTTTTAGACTGGCTATCCCCAACAGATGCTAAATCCTGACGTAAGGACATTAAAGTTCCTGGCTCCAAGGATCGGCGCAAGCCGCTGGTAGTGGGCACTATGGACATATCGACGAAGATGGATATGTCAGATCCAGCATTAAGGGGCCCCGAAGGAGTGCAAGAAAGCACAGCAGCTGTACACATCCCAGAAGGGACGCAGCTTGGAGGTTTTCAGAGGCAACGGTGGTCCTGTTCCTGGAGGCCGCTCTAAGGCGGTAGAGTCTTGTTGCTTTTTACCTGGCGAGTCCTCGCGCCCGCTGGTATACCGTGTGTTGGAAGAAATTGGAGAGAAGTCGCTCTCTTCTGTGATGAGCACCGCTGTAATACCCACACAGATCTATTGCAAAAGGATATGATGCGCGCTGTCTGGCCAATATTAATAATAATTCGTTTTCTTAAACGAATAAAGGCGGTCCTACACTTCTGTGGGCGCCTGGAGTTAACCTGGGTGTGCACGCAATTTGCTGCCTTTCTGTGTCCAGAACAGAGCCCTAACAGATTATGCAGCATGACATAACATGGTAATCGAACTGCCGGGGCTCCTAAAGCTGCTACATCTCCGTTGCAGACTCTGGCCTTTTGGACATGTGATTGCTACACACTGGCAGATGAGTATCAGGATATCGATAAACAGGAGAAAGCGAACACATCCAAAATGCAAGGTTCAGAAACCAACAGCCAGACGCACACATCCTCATCATATCCTGCTGCAACAAACCAGCAGCACCCCCGCCCTTTTTCCTCCTCCTCCCCCTCCTCGATACCGAGTCTGACTAACCCTAGGCGTCCGACATCACAAGGAATGGTCACTTTTGCGCCGGTCTTTGGGCAACAAAGTGGAAAACACATCCATCCTTCCCTTCATCGCCACACTTCATTACCACACCGCGTAGATGAGCGACTCGACACCAGGCCGTAGGCTCCCAATCTCCGGGAAAACTGCACCACGTTTGAAGGTGGACCCAATTCCAAAAGCCAGTCCCCATTTTCATCCTGCGCCCCGTTGGCCTCGCCTCCGTGGAGCCACTCACTTTTACATTAACTCTTTCGCAGCAGTCCCCCCGGCCCCAGTGATCACTGTCGCCGAAAAAAAACTCTGATTGAGTTAGCTGTCATGTAACGACTACCAGTATGGGCCCTTCTTCCCTGACTAATTGGACGGACTGTCTCGGCTCAGAGTTCGGTATAATGGCTTGATGCCCAGCAGCTCAAAACACTTTCGCATGACGACAGCGGTCGCTTCACAGAGCAGCAGACGTGAGGCCTCCTCTCGCTGCCCAACCCTTGCAATCCACGTAGAAATGAATTGAGACTTCTCTAGAAGGTCGTACAGGGTAGTCCGTAACTCTGCGGGCGGGTTTCAAGACCCGCGGGTTCCCCAGTGCGGCATCAAGGATGAGTGCGAGGAGCCGGAATGGTGGGAACGGTGACGGTCAAAAGCTGAGGCGGTGCAATGACCAGGGTGAGCAAGAAACAGACGGGATATGGTGGAGTTAACTCCACCCGGTCATCCATCGCCTTCACCACCTTTGCGAAAGTGCACCCCCATAACCCTCTGGTCTCTGCCCTCACCTGTTGGGAGCCAGCTCCTCGATGGCGCCTCTCAGCGCCTCAGAAAATTTGCACAAATGGATGGCCAGCTCAAGCTCCTACTCAGGGGGGCCGGGGGCCGGGGCCCGAGGGAGGATCGTTAAAAAATGCCCCATCCGACAGAAGGAAAAGCCGGACATATTCCTATACCTGTAGGTACAACTGTCTTACCCACCTTGCCCTTTCCTTGCAATTGACACATACACCTAGGCGAATACCCGCAGCATTCCCATTGAAATGCATGCGGACTCAGGGGCCTCTTGCTCGTCAAACCACCCTGCCTAGGCCCGACCACATCCACGTCTCTCCAACTGTCGAGAATCACCTTGGGGTGATCCAGGAGAAAATAGGCGTGTCAGCAGCAAGCCGTACACATCCTTCTCCGCCTTGCGGACAATACCTGCACGAGCCGGGGTTCGGGAGTTAGGCGACAGAGGCAAAGGCCGGTCGTACCAGCAGGTTTGGCGGCGAAAAACGACGACAAAATCCAAATCACAAACCAATCAATAAACAGGCGGCGGGCGGGCATCCGCCTACAACGAATCACTACATCAACGCACACGCATACCACCTACATGCGGGAGCATGGCCACACTGCCCGTGACTACCTCACCGCCCATTTGCCGAATAAGGCCTCTCCCGCCATGCCTCTCCTGCAGACCATGACTTGGGTGTAATTCTGTAACCCCTTACCATTTCCTCACGGGCTGCCTCGCAGGGACCACACCACAACTGCGACTGGGCTACTGGGGCCCCACAATGACCTTCTACGAGACGCACGGCTCAAACCTGACTTCTGTACGGGCCAATCGACATGCGTGTCGTGATTGATTACAGGTGGGGCTCCTCCCGCGCGTCCAAGGAGGTTTCATGGGGGTGATTGGGGCGGGCGGATTGAGAATCTGTAGAAGGGCAATTGATCAGGCACCGGCACGATCGAGGGGACTTTTGGCCTGTGGCAGAAGGCAGTGCGGATATGTGCGCTCCCGAGCGCACAAATCGAGCCAGTCGCAGCGGTCACAATGACCGGTTTATGCCAATTAACGGCGTATTCGGTCTGGATTCGGAGCGCGTGCTCAGCTCTAAAAACACCTGTGGCACACCTTCCCTGGTGAGGTGTTCGGGCTGGTCGACGTCGGTGTTCTTGCATCTTTTCCCACACTGCTTCCATCTATGCATCTATTCGGAAGCGCCCAATGAGACCCGCTCATTCATCCCCCCCCCTCCTCTCACTTCGCACCCCAGACACTCCGCTCGTCAAAACCCGCCACACTTAGATGTGAGGGACTGCTGCTCCTTGTGCAATCGCGTCCCAACATTCACCACCGCTTCTCCTCTTGGCCTGCTTTTTCTTTCCTTTCGTCCACGCCACTCCCTGTCCTTTCATTTGTTAGGTGCTACGTTCCTGACGGCCGCATCGGCCGAAACTATTATCCAGAGATGTGGTCTTGCATGAAAGGCTTTGGCTCGGCACCAGTAACCTGATTCATGCATCGCTACGGCTTCACGTCACGCAAGAAGAGCCGCTAAGATTCTCAAGAGCGCCGCTCACGTGACATGCTGTTTATTGGGATTCGAAGGCGCACTAGTGGCGTCCCCTCCGCGCTCCGCGCCGCGGTACATGTTCCAGCATCAGCCACCTTGCTGCAACATCGTGATGATATCAAAGGTACACCCAAGTGCGCTAATTGCTGGAGAGCCCATCATTGAGCCACTGAAGGACAGCGTCAAGGACATGGAATCGAAGGTCGTGGATGTGCTCGTGGAGCCCGGGGGAGTAGAGGAAGGAGTGCGATTTGGCAGAGCATTGGCAGTGCAGCCCAAGTGTGAGAGGGAAGAGTGGGCGCGTGGCAGTGACTATGGCTGTGGTGTTGTGTGTATGTGTTTGTTGTGTAAAGGAGCTGTGGTAGAGGAGTTGATACGTGAAACGTGGATGCTCTGAAGGTTTAGCATTGAGGTTATGATTTAGCATGATATGATTTGGGCTATTGGGGCTGGAAAGACAGCAATGGCAAGTCGCACAGGGTAGAGCTCATAATGCACTTCAGGCTGATGACACCGGGTGGATGTACTGGTGGGATTGCATGGATCCTTTATTTACCTGGAGAACAGGGTTTATGTGCACGTGCTGTGGGGGTGGTTTTGACAGTGCTGTTGCACCGAGGGAAGCACACGGTTTCTAATGGCAACGCCAGCATCTCGTACCAGTGGCAGGGTTAGAAAGGTTTAAATGGCAGCCACGTGAACATGAATGGAGTCGTCTGTGACAACATTAATTTTCAACCATAGACTACTAGCATTAAACCTTGCATTATGATGCAAATCTTTTTACGAGTGCGCTCGGGGTGTGAGGACTGGTGGTACCCGGAGCAGATCAGTACCTGGATAGCACGGAATGTCGTACGGGGGTTTACACCTTTACAGGGCTGCACATTGATGTAGACCTCCTGAATGACACGAGACGTCAGGCTGTACAGATGCGAGGGAGATGTGGGGTTATCCAGACGGCCAATGCCTAACACTAAGACAGTCTGTCTACTATCTCGCATCGTTCGTGTGAACTCAACATGCCCAACAGACTGTCTTAGTTTTAGACTGGCTATCCCCAACAGATGCTAAATCCTGACGTAAAGGACATTAAAAGTTCCTGCTCCAGGATCGGCGCAAGCCGCTGGTAGTGGGCACATATGTACATATCGACGAAGATGGATATGTCAGTATCCAGCATTAAGGGGGCCCCGAAGGAGTGCAAGAAAGCACAGCAGCTGTACACATCCCCAGAAGGGGACGCAGCTTGGAGGTTTCAGAGGCACGGTGGTCCTGTTCCTGAGGCCGCTCTAAGGCGGTAGAGTCTTGTTGCTTTTTACCTGGCGAGTCCTCGCGCCCGCTGGTATACCGTGTGTTGGAAAGAAATTGGAGAGAAGTCGCTCTCTTCTGTGATGAGCACCGCTGTAATACCCACACAGATCTATTGCAAAAGGATATGATGCGCGCTGTCTGGCCAATATTAATAATAATTCGTTTTCTTAAAACGAATAAATGCGGTCCTACTACACTTCTGTGGGCGCCTGGAGTTAACCTGGGTGTGCACGCAATTTGCTGCCTTTCTGTGTCCAGAACAGAGCCCTAACAGATTATGCAGCATGACATAACATGGTAAATCGAACTGCCGGGCTCCTAAAGCTGCTACATCTCCGTTGCAGACTCTGGCCTTTTGGACATGTTGATTGCTACACACTGGCAGATGAGTATCAGGATAGTCGATAAACAGGAGAAAGCGAACACATCCAAAATGCAAGGTTCAGAAACCCAACAGCCAGACGCACACATCCTCATCATATCCTGCTGCAACAAACCAGCAGCACCCCCGCCCTTTTTCCTCCTCCTCCCCCTCCTCGATACCGAGTCTGACTTAACCCTAGGCGTCCGACATCACAAGGAATGGTCACTTTTGCGCCGGTCCTTTGGGCAACAAAGTGGAAAACACATCCATCCTTCCCTTCATCGCCACACTTCAGTTACCACACCGCGTAGATGAGCGACTCGACACCAGGCCGTAGGCTCCCATCTCCGGGAAAAACTGGCACCACGTTGAAGGTGGACCCAATTCCAAAGCCAGTCCCCATTTTCATCCTGCGCCCCGTTGGCCCTCGCCTCCGTGGAGCCACTCACTTTTACATTAACTCTTTCGCAGCAGTCCCCCGGCCACCAGTGATCACTGTCGCCGAAAAAAAACTCTGATTGAGTTAGCTGTCATGTAACGACTACCAGTATGGGCCCTTCTTCCCTGACTATATTGGACCGGACTGTCTCGGCTCAGATTCGGTATAATGGCTTGATGCCCAGCAGCTCAAAACACTTTCGCATGACGACAGCGGGTCGCCTTCACAGAGCAGCAGACGTGAGGCCTCCTGCTCGCTGCCCAACACCTTGCAATCCACGTAGAATGAATTGAACTTCTCTGAAAGGTCGTACAGGTAGTCCGTAACTCTGCGGGCGGGTTATCAAGACCCGCGGGGTCCCGCAGTGCGGCATCAAGGATGAGTGGCGAAGAGCCGAGAATGGTGGAACGGTGACGGTCAAAGCTGAGGCGGTGCAATGACCAGGGTGAGCAAGAAACAGACGGATATGGTGGAGTTAACTCCACCCGGTCATCATCGCCTTCACCACCTTTGCGAAGTGCACCCCCATAACCCTCTGGTCTCTGCCCTCACCTGTTTGGAGCCAGCTCCTCGATGGCGTCCTCCAGCGCCTCAGAAAATTTGCACAAATGGATGGCCAGCTCAAGCTCCTAGCTCAGGGGGCCGGGGGCCCGGGGCCCGAGGAGGATCGTTAAAAAATGCCCAATCCAGACAGAAGGAAGCCGGACATAATTCCTATACCTGTAGGTACAACTGTCTTACCCACCTTGCCCTTTCCTTGCAATTGACACATACACCTAGGCGACTACCCGCCGCATTCCCATTGAATGCATGCGGACTCAGGCCTCTTGCTCGTCAAACCACCCGCCTAGGCCCGACCACATCCACGTCTCTCCACTGTCGAGAATCACCTTGGGGTGAATCCAGAGAAATAGGCGTGTCAGCAGCAAGCCCGTACACATCCTTCTCCGCCTTGCGGACAATACCTGCACAGCCGGGGTTCGGGAGTTAGGCGACAGAGGCAAAGGCCGGTCGTACCAGCAGGTTTGGCGGCGAAAAACGAAACAAGATCCAAATCACAAACCAAATCAATAGAACAGGCAGGCGGGCGGGCATCCGCCTACAACGAATCACTACATCAAGCGCACAACGCATACCACCATACATGCGGGAGCATGGCCACACGGCCCGTGACTACCTCACCGCCCATTTGCCGAATAGCCTCTCCCGCCATGCCTCTCCTGCAGACCATGACTTGGGTGTAATTCTGTAACCCCTTACCATTTCCTCACGGGCTGCCTCGCAGGGGACCACACACAACTGCGACTGGGCTACTGGGGCCCCACAATGACCTTCTACGAGACGCACGGCTCAAAACCTGACTTCTGTACGGGGCCAATCGACATGCGTGTCGTGATTGATTACAGGTGGGGCTCCTCCCGCGCGTCCAAGGAGGTTTCATGGGGTGATTGGGGCGGGCGGATTGAGAATCTGTAGAAGGGCAATTGATCAGGCACCGGCACGATCGAGGGACTTTTGGCCTGTGGCAGAAGGCAGTGCGGATATGTGCGCTCCCTAGCGCACAAATCGGAGCCAGTCGCAGCGGTCACAATGACCGGTTATGCCAATTAACGGCGTATTCGGTCTGGATTCGGAGCGCGTGCTCAGCTCTAAACACCTGTGGCACACCTTCCCTGGTGAGGTGTTCGGGCTGGTCGACGTCGGTGTTCTTGCATCTTTTCCCACACTGCTTCCATCTATGCATCTATTCGGAAGCGGCCCAATGAGACCCGCTCATTCTCCCCCCCCTCCTCTCACTTCGCACCCCAACACTCCCGCTCGTCAAAACCCGCCACAACTTAGATTGTGAGGACTGCTGCTGCCTTGTGCAATCGCGTCCCAACATTCACCACCCTTCTCCTCTTGGCCTGCTTTGTCTTTCCTTTCGTCCCACGCCACTCCCTGTCCCTTTCTTTGTTAGGTGCTACGTTCCTGACGGCCGCATCGGCCGAAACTATTATCCAGAGATGTGGTCTTGCATGAAGGCTTTGGCTCGGCACGCAGTACCTGATATCATGCATCGCTACGGCTTCACGTCACGCAAGCCGCAGAGATTCTCAAGCGCCGCTCACGTGACATGCTGTTTATGGGATTCGAAGGCGCACTAGTGGCGTCCCCTCCGCGCTCCGCGCCGCGGTACATGTTCCAGCATCAGCCACCTTGCTGCAACATCGTGATGGATATCAAAGGTACACCCAAGTGCGCTAATTGCTGGAAGCCCATCATTGAGCCACTGAAGGACAGCGTCAAGGACATGGAATCGAAGGTCGTGGATGTGCTCGTGGAGCCGGGGGAGTAGAGGAGGATGCGATTTGGCAGAGCAGTTGGCAGGCAGCCCAAGTGTGAGAGGGAAGAGTGGGCGCGTGGCAGTGACTATGGCTGTGGTGTTGTGTGTATGTGTTTGTGTGTAAGGAGCTGTGGTAGAGGAGTTGATACGTGAAACTTGGATGCTCTGAAGGTTTAGCATTGAGGTTATGATTTAAGCATGATATGATTTGGGCTATTGGGGCTGGAAAGACAGCAATGGCAAGTCGCACAGGGTAGAGCTCATAATGCACTTCAGGCTGATGACACCGGGTGGATGTACTGGTGGGGATTGCATGGATCCTTTATTTACCCTGGAGAACAAGGGTTTATGTGCACGTGCTGTGGGGGTGGTTTTGACAGTGCTGTTGCACCGAGGGAAGCACACGGTTTCTAATGGCACGCCAGCATCTCGTACCAGTGGCAGGGTTAGAAAGGTTTAAATGGCAGCCACGTGAACATGAATGGAGTCGTCTGTGACAACTTAATTTTCACCATAACTACTAGCATTAACCTTGCATTATGATGCAAATCTTTTACGAGTGCGCTCGGGGTGTGAGGAACTGGTGGTACCCGGAAGCAGATCAGTACCTGGATAGCACGGAATGTCGTACGGGGGTTTACACCTTTACAGGCTGCACATTGATGTAGACCTCCTGAATGGACACGAGACGTCAGGCTGTACAGATGCGAGGGAGATGTGGGGGTTATCCAGACGGCCAAGCCTAACACTAAGACAGTCTGTCTACTATCTCGCATCGTTCTGTGAACTCAACCATGCCCAACAGACTGTCTTAGTTTAGACTGGCTATCCCCAACAGATGCTAAATCCTGACGTAAGGACATTAAAAGTTCCTGGCTCCAAGGATCGGCGCAAGCCGCTGGTAGTGGGCACATATGGACATATCGACGAAGATGGATATGTCAGATCCAGCATTAAGGGGGCCCCGAAGGAGTGCAAGAAAGCACAGCAGCTGTACACATCCCCAGAAGGGACGCAGCTTGGAGGTTTTCAGAGGCAACGGTGGTCCTGTTCCTGGAGGCCGCTCTAAGGCGGTAGAGTCTTGTTGCTTTTTACCTGGCGAGTCCTCGCGCCCGCTGGTATACCGTGTGTTGGAAGAAATTGGAGAGAAGTCGCTCTCTTCTGTGATGAGCACCGCTGTAATACCCACACAGATCTATTGCAAAAGGATATGATGCGCGCTGTCTGGCCAATATTAATAATAATTCGTTTTCTTAAACGAATAAAGGCGGTCCTACACTTCTGTGGGCGCCTGGAGTTAACCTGGGTGTGCACGCAATTTGCTGCCTTTCTGTGTCCAGAACAGAGCCCTAACAGATTATGCAGCATGACATAACATGGTAATCGAACTGCCGGGGCTCCTAAAGCTGCTACATCTCCGTTGCAGACTCTGGCCTTTTGGACATGTGATTGCTACACACTGGCAGATGAGTATCAGGATATCGATAAACAGGAGAAAGCGAACACATCCAAAAATGCAAGGTTCAGAAACCCAACAGCCAGACGCACACATCCTCATCATATCCTGCTGCAACAAACCAGCAGCACCCCGCCCTTTTTCCTCCTCCTCCCCCTCCTCGATACCGAGTCTGACTTAACCCTAGGCGTCCGACATCACAAGGAATGGTCACTTTTGCGCCGGTCTTTGGGCAACAAAGTGGAAACACATCCATCCTTCCCTTCATCGCCACACTTCAGTTACCACACCGCGTAGATGAGCGACTCGACACCAGGCCGTAGGCTCCCAATCTCCGGGAAAACTGCACCACGTTTGAAGGTGGACCCAATTCCAAAGCCAGTCCCCATTTTCATCCTGCGCCCCGTTGGCCTCGCCTCCGTGGAGCCACTCACTTTTACATTAACTCTTTCGCAGCAGTCCCCCGGCCACCAGTGATCACTGTCGCCGAAAAAAACTCTGATTGAGTTAGCTGTCATGTAACGACTACCAGTATGGGCCCTTCTTCCCTGACTATATTGGACCGGACTGTCTCGGCTCAGATTCGGTATAATGGCTTGATGCCCAGCAGCTCAAAACACTTTCGCATGACGACAGCGGTCGCTTCACAGAGCAGCAGACGTGAGGCCTCCTGCTCGCTGCCCAACACCTTGCAATCCACGTAGAATGAATTGAACTTCTCTGAAAGGTCGTACAGGTAGTCCGTAACTCTGCGGGCGGGTTATCAAGACCGCGGGTCCCGCAGTGCGGCATCAAGGATGAGTGCGAAGAGCCGAGAATGGTGGGAACGGTGACGGTCAAAGCTGAGGCGGTGCAATGACCAGGGTGAGCAAGAAACAGACGGGATATGGTGGAGTTAACTCCACCCGGTCATCATCGCCTTCACCACCTTTGCGAAGTGCACCCCCATAACCCTCTGGTCTCTGCCCTCACCTGTTTGGAGCCAGCTCCTCGATGGCGTCCTCCAGCGCCTCAGAAAATTTGCACAAATGGATGGCCAGCTCAAGCTCCTACTCAGGGCCGGGGGCCGGGGCCCGAGGGAGGATCGTTAAAAATGCCCCATCCAGACAGAAGGAAAGCCGGACATAATTCCTATACCTGTAGGTACAACTGTCTTACCCACCTTGCCCTTTCCTTGCAATTGACACATACACCTAGGCGACTACCCGCCGCATTCCCATTGAATGCATGCGGACTCAGGCCTCTTGCTCGTCAAACCACCCGCCTAGGCCCGACCACATCCACGTCTCTCCAACTGTCGAGAATCACCTTGGGGTGATCCAGAGAAATAGGCGTGTCAGCAGCAAGCCCGTACACATCCTTCTCCGCCTTGCGGACAATACCTGCACAAGCCGGGGTTCGGGAGTTAGGCGACAGAGGCAAAGGCCGGTCGTACCAGCAGGTTTGGCGGCGAAAAACGAAACAAATCCAAATCACAAACCAAATCAATAGAACAGGCAGGCGGGCGGGCATCCGCCTACAACGAATCACTACATCAAACGCACACGCATACCACCTACATGCGGGAGCATGGCCACACTGCCCGTGACTACCTCACCGCCCATTTGCCGAATAAGGCCTCTCCCGCCATGCCTCTCCCTGCAGACCATGACTTGGGTGTAATTCTGTAACCCCTTACCATTTCCTCACGGGCTGCCTCGCAGGGACCACACACAACTGCGACTGGGCTACTGGGGCCCCACAATGACCTTCTACGAGACGCACGGCTCAAAACCTGACTTCTGTACGGGGCCAATCGACATGCGTGTCGTGATTGATTACAGGTGGGGCTCCTCCCGCGCGTCCAAGGAGGTTTCATGGGGTGATTGGGGCGGGCGGATTGAGAATCTGTAGAAGGGCAATTGATCAGGCACCGGCACGATCGAGGGACTTTTGGCCTGTGGCAGAAGGCAGTGCGGATATGTGCGCTCCCTAGCGCACAAATCGGAGCCAGTCGCAGCGGTCACAATGACCGGTTATGCCAATTAACGGCGTATTCGGTCTGGATTCGGAGCGCGTGCTCAGCTCTAAACACCTGTGGCACACCTTCCCTGGTGAGGTGTTCGGGCTGGTCGACGTCGGTGTTCTTGCATCTTTTCCCACACTGCTTCCATCTATGCATCTATTCGGAAGCGGCCCAATGAGACCCGCTCATTCTCCCCCCCCTCCTCTCACTTCGCACCCCAACACTCCCGCTCGTCAAAACCCGCCACAACTTAGATGTGAGGACTGCTGCTCCTTGTGCAATCGCGTCCCAACATTCACCACCCTTCTCCTCTTGGCCTGCTTTGTCTTTCCTTTCGTCCACGCCACTCCCTGTCCCTTTCTTTGTTAGGTGCTACGTTCCTGACGGCCGCATCGGCCGAAACTATTATCCAGAGATGTGGTCTTGCATGAAGGCTTTGGCTCGGCACGCAGTACCTGATATCATGCATCGCTACGGCTTCACGTCACGCAAGCCCGCAGAGATTCTCAAGCGCCGCTCACGTGACATGCTGTTTATGGGATTCGAAGGCGCACTAGTGGCGTCCCCTCCGCGCTCCGCGCCGCGGTACATGTTCCAGCATCAGCCACCTTGCTGCAACATCGTGATGGATATCAAAGGTACACCCAAGTGCGCTAATTGCTGGAAGCCCATCATTGAGCCACTGAAGGACAGCGTCAAGGACATGGAATCGAAGGTCGTGGATGTGCTCGTGGAGCCGGGGGAGTAGAGGAGGATGCGATTTGGCAGAGCAGTTGGCAGGCAGCCCAAGTGTGAGAGGGAAGAGTGGGCGCGTGGCAGTGACTATGGCTGTGGTGTTGTGTGTATGTGTTTGTGTGTAAGGAGCTGTGGTAGAGGAGTTGATACGTGAAACTTGGATGCTCTGAAGGTTTAGCATTGAGGTTATGATTTAAGCATGATATGATTTGGGCTATTGGGGCTGGAAAGACAGCAATGGCAAGTCGCACAGGGTAGAGCTCATAATGCACTTCAGGCTGATGACACCGGGTGGATGTACTGGTGGGGATTGCATGGATCCTTTATTTACCCTGGAGAACAAGGGTTTATGTGCACGTGCTGTGGGGGTGGTTTTGACAGTGCTGTTGCACCGAGGGAAGCACACGGTTTCTAATGGCACGCCAGCATCTCGTACCAGTGGCAGGGTTAGAAAGGTTTAAATGGCAGCCACGTGAACATGAATGGAGTCGTCTGTGACAACTTAATTTTCACCATAACTACTAGCATTAACCTTGCATTATGATGCAAATCTTTTTACGAGTGCGCTCGGGGTGTGAGGAACTGGTGGTACCCGGAAGCAGATCAGTACCTGGATAGCACGGAATGTCGTACGGGGGTTTACACCTTTACAGGCTGCACATTGATGTAGACCTCCTGAATGGACACGAGACGTCAGGCTGTACAGATGCGAGGGAGATGTGGGGGTTATCCAGACGGCCAAGCCTAACACTAAGACAGTCTGTCTACTATCTCGCATCGTTCTGTGAACTCAACCATGCCCAACAGACTGTCTTAGTTTTAGACTGGCTATCCCCAACAGATGCTAAATCCTGACGTAAGGACATTAAAAGTTCCTGGCTCCAAGGATCGGCGCAAGCCGCTGGTAGTGGGCACATATGGACATATCGACGAAGATGGATATGTCAGATCCAGCATTAAGGGGGCCCCGAAGGAGTGCAAGAAAGCACAGCAGCTGTACACATCCCCAGAAGGGACGCAGCTTGGAGGTTTTCAGAGGCAACGGTGGTCCTGTTCCTGGAGGCCGCTCTAAGGCGGTAGAGTCTTGTTGCTTTTTACCTGGCGAGTCCTCGCGCCCGCTGGTATACCGTGTGTTGGAAGAAATTGGAGAGAAGTCGCTCTCTTCTGTGATGAGCACCGCTGTAATACCCACACAGATCTATTGCAAAAGGATATGATGCGCGCTGTCTGGCCAATATTAATAATAATTCGTTTTCTTAAACGAATAAAGGCGGTCCTACACTTCTGTGGGCGCCTGGAGTTAACCTGGGTGTGCACGCAATTTGCTGCCTTTCTGTGTCCAGAACAGAGCCCTAACAGATTATGCAGCATGACATAACATGGTAATCGAACTGCCGGGGCTCCTAAAGCTGCTACATCTCCGTTGCAGACTCTGGCCTTTTGGACATGTGATTGCTACACACTGGCAGATGAGTATCAGGATATCGATAAACAGGAGAAAGCGAACACATCCAAAAATGCAAGGTTCAGAAACCCAACAGCCAGACGCACACATCCTCATCATATCCTGCTGCAACAAACCAGCAGCACCCCCGCCCTTTTTCCTCCTCCTCCCCCTCCTCGATACCGAGTCTGACTTAACCCTAGGCGTCCGACATCACAAGGAATGGTCACTTTTGCGCCGGTCTTTGGGCAACAAAGTGGAAAACACATCCATCCTTCCCTTCATCGCCACACTTCAGTTACCACACCGCGTAGATGAGCGACTCGACACCAGGCCGTAGGCTCCCAATCTCCGGGAAAACTGCACCACGTTTGAAGGTGGACCCAATTCCAAAGCCAGTCCCCATTTTCATCCTGCGCCCCGTTGGCCTCGCCTCCGTGGAGCCACTCACTTTTACATTAACTCTTTCGCAGCAGTCCCCCGGCCACCAGTGATCACTGTCGCCGAAAAAACTCTGATTGAGTTAGCTGTCATGTAACGACTACCAGTATGGGCCCTTCTTCCCTGACTATATTGGACCGGACTGTCTCGGCTCAGATTCGGTATAATGGCTTGATGCCCAGCAGCTCAAAACACTTTCGCATGACGACAGCGGTCGCTTCACAGAGCAGCAGACGTGAGGCCTCCTGCTCGCTGCCCAACACCTTGCAATCCACGTAGAATGAATTGAACTTCTCTGAAAGGTCGTACAGGTAGTCCGTAACTCTGCGGGCGGGTTATCAAGACCCGCGGGGTCCCGCAGTGCGGCATCAAGGATGAGTGCGAAGAGCCGAGAATGGTGGGAACGGTGACGGTCAAAGCTGAGGCGGTGCAATGACCAGGGTGAGCAAGAAACAGACGGGATATGGTGGAGTTAACTCCACCCGGTCATCATCGCCTTCACCACCTTTGCGAAGTGCACCCCCATAACCCTCTGGTCTCTGCCCTCACCTGTTTGGAGCCAGCTCCTCGATGGCGTCCTCCAGCGCCTCAGAAAATTTGCACAAATGGATGGCCAGCTCAAGCTCCTACTCAGGGGCCGGGGGCCGGGGCCCGAGGGAGGATCGTTAAAAATGCCCCAATCCAGACAGAAGGAAAGCCGGACATAATTCCTATACCTGTAGGTACAACTGTCTTACCCACCTTGCCCTTTCCTTGCAATTGACACATACACCTAGGCGACTACCCGCCGCATTCCCATTGAATGCATGCGGACTCAGGCCTCTTGCTCGTCAAACCACCCGCCTAGGCCCGACCACATCCACGTCTCTCCAACTGTCGAGAATCACCTTGGGGTGATCCAGAGAAATAGGCGTGTCAGCAGCAAGCCCGTACACATCCTTCTCCGCCTTGCGGACAATACCTGCACAGCCGGGGTTCGGGAGTTAGGCGACAGAGGCAAAGGCCGGTCGTACCAGCAGGTTTGGCGGCGAAAAACGAAACAAATCCAAATCACAAACCAAATCAATAGAACAGGCAGGCGGGCGGGCATCCGCCTACAACGAATCACTACATCAACGCACACGCATACCACCTACATGCGGGAGCATGGCCACACTGCCCGTGACTACCTCACCGCCCATTTGCCGAATAAGGCCTCTCCCGCCATGCCTCTCCCTGCAGACCATGACTTGGGTGTAATTCTGTAACCCCTTACCATTTCCTCACGGGCTGCCTCGCAGGGACCACACACAACTGCGACTGGGCTACTGGGGCCCCACAATGACCTTCTACGAGACGCACGGCTCAAAACCTGACTTCTGTACGGGGCCAATCGACATGCGTGTCGTGATTGATTACAGGTGGGGCTCCTCCCGCGCGTCCAAGGAGGTTTCATGGGGTGATTGGGGCGGGCGGATTGAGAATCTGTAGAAGGGCAATTGATCAGGCACCGGCACGATCGAGGGACTTTTGGCCTGTGGCAGAAGGCAGTGCGGATATGTGCGCTCCCTAGCGCACAAATCGGAGCCAGTCGCAGCGGTCACAATGACCGGTTATGCCAATTAACGGCGTATTCGGTCTGGATTCGGAGCGCGTGCTCAGCTCTAAACACCTGTGGCACACCTTCCCTGGTGAGGTGTTCGGGCTGGTCGACGTCGGTGTTCTTGCATCTTTTCCCACACTGCTTCCATCTATGCATCTATTCGGAAGCGGCCCAATGAGACCCGCTCATTCTCCCCCCCCTCCTCTCACTTCGCACCCCAACACTCCCGCTCGTCAAAACCCGCCACAACTTAGATGTGAGGACTGCTGCTCCTTGTGCAATCGCGTCCCAACATTCACCACCCTTCTCCTCTTGGCCTGCTTTGTCTTTCCTTTCGTCCCACGCCACTCCCTGTCCCTTTCTTTGTTAGGTGCTACGTTCCTGACGGCCGCATCGGCCGAAACTATTATCCAGAGATGTGGTCTTGCATGAAGGCTTTGGCTCGGCACGCAGTACCTGATATCATGCATCGCTACGGCTTCACGTCACGCAAGCCCGCAGAGATTCTCAAGCGCCGCTCACGTGACATGCTGTTTATGGGATTCGAAGGCGCACTAGTGGCGTCCCCTCCGCGCTCCGCACCGCGGTACATGTTCCAGCATCAGCCACCTTGCTGCAACATCGTGATGGATATCAAAGGTACACCCAAGTGCGCTAATTGCTGGAAGCCCATCATTGAGCCACTGAAGGACAGCGTCAAGGACATGGAATCGAAGGTCGTGGATGTGCTCGTGGAGCCGGGGGAGTAGAGGAGGATGCGATTTGGCAGAGCAGTTGGCAGGCAGCCCAAGTGTGAGAGGGAAGAGTGGGCGCGTGGCAGTGACTATGGCTGTGGTGTTGTGTGTATGTGTTTGTGTGTAAGGAGCTGTGGTAGAGGAGTTGATACGTGAAACTTGGATGCTCTGAAGGTTTAGCATTGAGGTTATGATTTAAGCATGATATGATTTGGGCTATTGGGGCTGGAAAGACAGCAATGGCAAGTCGCACAGGGTAGAGCTCATAATGCACTTCAGGCTGATGACACCGGGTGGATGTACTGGTGGGGATTGCATGGATCCTTTATTTACCCTGGAGAACAAGGGTTTATGTGCACGTGCTGTGGGGGTGGTTTTGACAGTGCTGTTGCACCGAGGGAAGCACACGGTTTCTAATGGCACGCCAGCATCTCGTACCAGTGGCAGGGTTAGAAAGGTTTAAATGGCAGCCACGTGAACATGAATGGAGTCGTCTGTGACAACTTAATTTTCACCATAACTACTAGCATTAACCTTGCATTATGATGCAAATCTTTTTACGAGTGCGCTCGGGGTGTGAGGAACTGGTGGTACCCGGAAGCAGATCAGTACCTGGATAGCACGGAATGTCGTACGGGGGTTTACACCTTTACAGGCTGCACATTGATGTAGACCTCCTGAATGGACACGAGACGTCAGGCTGTACAGATGCGAGGGAGATGTGGGGGTTATCCAGACGGCCAAGCCTAACACTAAGACAGTCTGTCTACTATCTCGCATCGTTCTGTGAACTCAACCATGCCCAACAGACTGTCTTAGTTTTAGACTGGCTATCCCCAACAGATGCTAAATCCTGACGTAAGGACATTAAAAGTTCCTGGCTCCAAGGATCGGCGCAAGCCGCTGGTAGTGGGCACATATGGACATATCGACGAAGATGGATATGTCAGATCCAGCATTAAGGGGGCCCCGAAGGAGTGCAAGAAAGCACAGCAGCTGTACACATCCCCAGAAGGGACGCAGCTTGGAGGTTTTCAGAGGCAACGGTGGTCCTGTTCCTGGAGGCCGCTCTAAGGCGGTAGAGTCTTGTTGCTTTTTACCTGGCGAGTCCTCGCGCCCGCTGGTATACCGTGTGTTGGAAGAAATTGGAGAGAAGTCGCTCTCTTCTGTGATGAGCACCGCTGTAATACCCACACAGATCTATTGCAAAAGGATATGATGCGCGCTGTCTGGCCAATATTAATAATAATTCGTTTTCTTAAACGAATAAAGGCGGTCCTACACTTCTGTGGGCGCCTGGAGTTAACCTGGGTGTGCACGCAATTTGCTGCCTTTCTGTGTCCAGAACAGAGCCCTAACAGATTATGCAGCATGACATAACATGGTAATCGAACTGCCGGGGCTCCTAAAGCTGCTACATCTCCGTTGCAGACTCTGGCCTTTTGGACATGTGATTGCTACACACTGGCAGATGAGTATCAGGATATCGATAAACAGGAGAAAGCGAACACATCCAAAAATGCAAGGTTCAGAAACCCAACAGCCAGACGCACACATCCTCATCATATCCTGCTGCAACAAACCAGCAGCACCCCCGCCCTTTTTCCTCCTCCTCCCCCTCCTCGATACCGAGTCTGACTTAACCCTAGGCGTCCGACATCACAAGGAATGGTCACTTTTGCGCCGGTCTTTGGGCAACAAAGTGGAAAACACATCCATCCTTCCCTTCATCGCCACACTTCAGTTACCACACCGCGTAGATGAGCGACTCGACACCAGGCCGTAGGCTCCCAATCTCCGGGAAAACTGCACCACGTTTGAAGGTGGACCCAATTCCAAAGCCAGTCCCCATTTTCATCCTGCGCCCCGTTGGCCTCGCCTCCGTGGAGCCACTCACTTTTACATTAACTCTTTCGCAGCAGTCCCCCGGCCACCAGTGATCACTGTCGCCGAAAAAAACTCTGATTGAGTTAGCTGTCATGTAACGACTACCAGTATGGGCCCTTCTTCCCTGACTATATTGGACCGGACTGTCTCGGCTCAGATTCGGTATAATGGCTTGATGCCCAGCAGCTCAAAACACTTTCGCATGACGACAGCGGTCGCTTCACAGAGCAGCAGACGTGAGGCCTCCTGCTCGCTGCCCAACACCTTGCAATCCACGTAGAATGAATTGAACTTCTCTGAAAGGTCGTACAGGTAGTCCGTAACTCTGCGGGCGGGTTATCAAGACCCGCGGGGTCCCGCAGTGCGGCATCAAGGATGAGTGCGAAGAGCCGAGAATGGTGGGAACGGTGACGGTCAAAGCTGAGGCGGTGCAATGACCAGGGTGAGCAAGAAACAGACGGGATATGGTGGAGTTAACTCCACCCGGTCATCATCGCCTTCACCACCTTTGCGAAGTGCACCCCCATAACCCTCTGGTCTCTGCCCTCACCTGTTTGGAGCCAGCTCCTCGATGGCGTCCTCCAGCGCCTCAGAAAATTTGCACAAATGGATGGCCAGCTCAAGCTCCTACTCAGGGGCCGGGGGCCGGGGCCCGAGGGAGGATCGTTAAAAATGCCCCAATCCAGACAGAAGGAAAGCCGGACATAATTCCTATACCTGTAGGTACAACTGTCTTACCCACCTTGCCCTTTCCTTGCAATTGACACATACACCTAGGCGACTACCCGCCGCATTCCCATTGAATGCATGCGGACTCAGGCCTCTTGCTCGTCAAACCACCCGCCTAGGCCCGACCACATCCACGTCTCTCCAACTGTCGAGAATCACCTTGGGGTGATCCAGAGAAATAGGCGTGTCAGCAGCAAGCCCGTACACATCCTTCTCCGCCTTGCGGACAATACCTGCACAGCCGGGGTTCGGGAGTTAGGCGACAGAGGCAAAGGCCGGTCGTACCAGCAGGTTTGGCGGCGAAAAACGAAACAAATCCAAATCACAAACCAAATCAATAGAACAGGCAGGCGGGCGGGCATCCGCCTACAACGAATCACTACATCAACGCACACGCATACCACCTACATGCGGGAGCATGGCCACACTGCCCGTGACTACCTCACCGCCCATTTGCCGAATAAGGCCTCTCCCGCCATGCCTCTCCCTGCAGACCATGACTTGGGTGTAATTCTGTAACCCCTTACCATTTCCTCACGGGCTGCCTCGCAGGGACCACACACAACTGCGACTGGGCTACTGGGGCCCCACAATGACCTTCTACGAGACGCACGGCTCAAAACCTGACTTCTGTACGGGGCCAATCGACATGCGTGTCGTGATTGATTACAGGTGGGGCTCCTCCCGCGCGTCCAAGGAGGTTTCATGGGGTGATTGGGGCGGGCGGATTGAGAATCTGTAGAAGGGCAATTGATCAGGCACCGGCACGATCGAGGGACTTTTGGCCTGTGGCAGAAGGCAGTGCGGATATGTGCGCTCCCTAGCGCACAAATCGGAGCCAGTCGCAGCGGTCACAATGACCGGTTATGCCAATTAACGGCGTATTCGGTCTGGATTCGGAGCGCGTGCTCAGCTCTAAACACCTGTGGCACACCTTCCCTGGTGAGGTGTTCGGGCTGGTCGACGTCGGTGTTCTTGCATCTTTTCCCACACTGCTTCCATCTATGCATCTATTCGGAAGCGGCCCAATGAGACCCGCTCATTCTCCCCCCCCTCCTCTCACTTCGCACCCCAACACTCCCGCTCGTCAAAACCCGCCACAACTTAGATGTGAGGACTGCTGCTCCTTGTGCAATCGCGTCCCAACATTCACCACCCTTCTCCTCTTGGCCTGCTTTGTCTTTCCTTTCGTCCCACGCCACTCCCTGTCCCTTTCTTTGTTAGGTGCTACGTTCCTGACGGCCGCATCGGCCGAAACTATTATCCAGAGATGTGGTCTTGCATGAAGGCTTTGGCTCGGCACGCAGTACCTGATATCATGCATCGCTACGGCTTCACGTCACGCAAGCCCGCAGAGATTCTCAAGCGCCGCTCACGTGACATGCTGTTTATGGGATTCGAAGGCGCACTAGTGGCGTCCCCTCCGCGCTCCGCGCCGCGGTACATGTTCCAGCATCAGCCACCTTGCTGCAACATCGTGATGGATATCAAAGGTACACCCAAGTGCGCTAATTGCTGGAAGCCCATCATTGAGCCACTGAAGGACAGCGTCAAGGACATGGAATCGAAGGTCGTGGATGTGCTCGTGGAGCCGGGGGAGTAGAGGAGGATGCGATTTGGCAGAGCAGTTGGCAGGCAGCCCAAGTGTGAGAGGGAAGAGTGGGCGCGTGGCAGTGACTATGGCTGTGGTGTTGTGTGTATGTGTTTGTGTGTAAGGAGCTGTGGTAGAGGAGTTGATACGTGAAACTTGGATGCTCTGAAGGTTTAGCATTGAGGTTATGATTTAAGCATGATATGATTTGGGCTATTGGGGCTGGAAAGACAGCAATGGCAAGTCGCACAGGGTAGAGCTCATAATGCACTTCAGGCTGATGACACCGGGTGGATGTACTGGTGGGGATTGCATGGATCCTTTATTTACCCTGGAGAACAAGGGTTTATGTGCACGTGCTGTGGGGGTGGTTTTGACAGTGCTGTTGCACCGAGGGAAGCACACGGTTTCTAATGGCACGCCAGCATCTCGTACCAGTGGCAGGGTTAGAAAGGTTTAAATGGCAGCCACGTGAACATGAATGGAGTCGTCTGTGACAACTTAATTTTCACCATAACTACTAGCATTAACCTTGCATTATGATGCAAATCTTTTTACGAGTGCGCTCGGGGTGTGAGGAACTGGTGGTACCCGGAAGCAGATCAGTACCTGGATAGCACGGAATGTCGTACGGGGGTTTACACCTTTACAGGCTGCACATTGATGTAGACCTCCTGAATGGACACGAGACGTCAGGCTGTACAGATGCGAGGGAGATGTGGGGGTTATCCAGACGGCCAAGCCTAACACTAAGACAGTCTGTCTACTATCTCGCATCGTTCTGTGAACTCAACCATGCCCAACAGACTGTCTTAGTTTTAGACTGGCTATCCCCAACAGATGCTAAATCCTGACGTAAGGACATTAAAAGTTCCTGGCTCCAAGGATCGGCGCAAGCCGCTGGTAGTGGGCACATATGGACATATCGACGAAGATGGATATGTCAGATCCAGCATTAAGGGGGCCCCGAAGGAGTGCAAGAAAGCACAGCAGCTGTACACATCCCCAGAAGGGACGCAGCTTGGAGGTTTTCAGAGGCAACGGTGGTCCTGTTCCTGGAGGCCGCTCTAAGGCGGTAGAGTCTTGTTGCTTTTTACCTGGCGAGTCCTCGCGCCCGCTGGTATACCGTGTGTTGGAAGAAATTGGAGAGAAGTCGCTCTCTTCTGTGATGAGCACCGCTGTAATACCCACACAGATCTATTGCAAAAGGATATGATGCGCGCTGTCTGGCCAATATTAATAATAATTCGTTTTCTTAAACGAATAAAGGCGGTCCTACACTTCTGTGGGCGCCTGGAGTTAACCTGGGTGTGCACGCAATTTGCTGCCTTTCTGTGTCCAGAACAGAGCCCTAACAGATTATGCAGCATGACATAACATGGTAATCGAACTGCCGGGGCTCCTAAAGCTGCTACATCTCCGTTGCAGACTCTGGCCTTTTGGACATGTGATTGCTACACACTGGCAGATGAGTATCAGGATATCGATAAACAGGAGAAAGCGAACACATCCAAAAATGCAAGGTTCAGAAACCCAACAGCCAGACGCACACATCCTCATCATATCCTGCTGCAACAAACCAGCAGCACCCCCGCCCTTTTTCCTCCTCCTCCCCCTCCTCGATACCGAGTCTGACTTAACCCTAGGCGTCCGACATCACAAGGAATGGTCACTTTTGCGCCGGTCTTTGGGCAACAAAGTGGAAAACACATCCATCCTTCCCTTCATCGCCACACTTCAGTTACCACACCGCGTAGATGAGCGACTCGACACCAGGCCGTAGGCTCCCAATCTCCGGGAAAACTGCACCACGTTTGAAGGTGGACCCAATTCCAAAGCCAGTCCCCATTTTCATCCTGCGCCCCGTTGGCCTCGCCTCCGTGGAGCCACTCACTTTTACATTAACTCTTTCGCAGCAGTCCCCCGGCCACCAGTGATCACTGTCGCCGAAAAAAACTCTGATTGAGTTAGCTGTCATGTAACGACTACCAGTATGGGCCCTTCTTCCCTGACTATATTGGACCGGACTGTCTCGGCTCAGATTCGGTATAATGGCTTGATGCCCAGCAGCTCAAAACACTTTCGCATGACGACAGCGGTCGCTTCACAGAGCAGCAGACGTGAGGCCTCCTGCTCGCTGCCCAACACCTTGCAATCCACGTAGAATGAATTGAACTTCTCTGAAAGGTCGTACAGGTAGTCCGTAACTCTGCGGGCGGGTTATCAAGACCCGCGGGGTCCCGCAGTGCGGCATCAAGGATGAGTGCGAAGAGCCGAGAATGGTGGGAACGGTGACGGTCAAAGCTGAGGCGGTGCAATGACCAGGGTGAGCAAGAAACAGACGGGATATGGTGGAGTTAACTCCACCCGGTCATCATCGCCTTCACCACCTTTGCGAAGTGCACCCCCATAACCCTCTGGTCTCTGCCCTCACCTGTTTGGAGCCAGCTCCTCGATGGCGTCCTCCAGCGCCTCAGAAAATTTGCACAAATGGATGGCCAGCTCAAGCTCCTACTCAGGGGCCGGGGGCCGGGGCCCGAGGGAGGATCGTTAAAAATGCCCCAATCCAGACAGAAGGAAAGCCGGACATAATTCCTATACCTGTAGGTACAACTGTCTTACCCACCTTGCCCTTTCCTTGCAATTGACACATACACCTAGGCGACTACCCGCCGCATTCCCATTGAATGCATGCGGACTCAGGCCTCTTGCTCGTCAAACCACCCGCCTAGGCCCGACCACATCCACGTCTCTCCAACTGTCGAGAATCACCTTGGGGTGATCCAGAGAAATAGGCGTGTCAGCAGCAAGCCCGTACACATCCTTCTCCGCCTTGCGGACAATACCTGCACAGCCGGGGTTCGGGAGTTAGGCGACAGAGGCAAAGGCCGGTCGTACCAGCAGGTTTGGCGGCGAAAAACGAAACAAATCCAAATCACAAACCAAATCAATAGAACAGGCAGGCGGGCGGGCATCCGCCTACAACGAATCACTACATCAACGCACACGCATACCACCTACATGCGGGAGCATGGCCACACTGCCCGTGACTACCTCACCGCCCATTTGCCGAATAAGGCCTCTCCCGCCATGCCTCTCCCTGCAGACCATGACTTGGGTGTAATTCTGTAACCCCTTACCATTTCCTCACGGGCTGCCTCGCAGGGACCACACACAACTGCGACTGGGCTACTGGGGCCCCACAATGACCTTCTACGAGACGCACGGCTCAAAACCTGACTTCTGTACGGGGCCAATCGACATGCGTGTCGTGATTGATTACAGGTGGGGCTCCTCCCGCGCGTCCAAGGAGGTTTCATGGGGTGATTGGGGCGGGCGGATTGAGAATCTGTAGAAGGGCAATTGATCAGGCACCGGCACGATCGAGGGACTTTTGGCCTGTGGCAGAAGGCAGTGCGGATATGTGCGCTCCCTAGCGCACAAATCGGAGCCAGTCGCAGCGGTCACAATGACCGGTTATGCCAATTAACGGCGTATTCGGTCTGGATTCGGAGCGCGTGCTCAGCTCTAAACACCTGTGGCACACCTTCCCTGGTGAGGTGTTCGGGCTGGTCGACGTCGGTGTTCTTGCATCTTTTCCCACACTGCTTCCATCTATGCATCTATTCGGAAGCGGCCCAATGAGACCCGCTCATTCTCCCCCCCCTCCTCTCACTTCGCACCCCAACACTCCCGCTCGTCAAAACCCGCCACAACTTAGATGTGAGGACTGCTGCTCCTTGTGCAATCGCGTCCCAACATTCACCACCCTTCTCCTCTTGGCCTGCTTTGTCTTTCCTTTCGTCCCACGCCACTCCCTGTCCCTTTCTTTGTTAGGTGCTACGTTCCTGACGGCCGCATCGGCCGAAACTATTATCCAGAGATGTGGTCTTGCATGAAGGCTTTGGCTCGGCACGCAGTACCTGATATCATGCATCGCTACGGCTTCACGTCACGCAAGCCCGCAGAGATTCTCAAGCGCCGCTCACGTGACATGCTGTTTATGGGATTCGAAGGCGCACTAGTGGCGTCCCCTCCGCGCTCCGCGCCGCGGTACATGTTCCAGCATCAGCCACCTTGCTGCAACATCGTGATGGATATCAAAGGTACACCCAAGTGCGCTAATTGCTGGAAGCCCATCATTGAGCCACTGAAGGACAGCGTCAAGGACATGGAATCGAAGGTCGTGGATGTGCTCGTGGAGCCGGGGGAGTAGAGGAGGATGCGATTTGGCAGAGCAGTTGGCAGGCAGCCCAAGTGTGAGAGGGAAGAGTGGGCGCGTGGCAGTGACTATGGCTGTGGTGTTGTGTGTATGTGTTTGTGTGTAAGGAGCTGTGGTAGAGGAGTTGATACGTGAAACTTGGATGCTCTGAAGGTTTAGATTTGAGGTTATGATTTAAGCATGATATGATTTGGGCTATTGGGGCTGGAAAGACAGCAATGGCAAGTCGCACAGGGTAGAGCTCATAATGCACTTCAGGCTGATGACACCGGGTGGATGTACTGGTGGGGATTGCATGGATCCTTTATTTACCCTGGAGAACAAGGGTTTATGTGCACGTGCTGTGGGGGTGGTTTTGACAGTGCTGTTGCACCGAGGGAAGCACACGGTTTCTAATGGCACGCCAGCATCTCGTACCAGTGGCAGGGTTAGAAAGGTTTAAATGGCAGCCACGTGAACATGAATGGAGTCGTCTGTGACAACTTAATTTTCACCATAACTACTAGCATTAACCTTGCATTATGATGCAAATCTTTTTACGAGTGCGCTCGGGGTGTGAGGAACTGGTGGTACCCGGAAGCAGATCAGTACCTGGATAGCACGGAATGTCGTACGGGGGTTTACACCTTTACAGGCTGCACATTGATGTAGACCTCCTGAATGGACACGAGACGTCAGGCTGTACAGATGCGAGGGAGATGTGGGGGTTATCCAGACGGCCAAGCCTAACACTAAGACAGTCTGTCTACTATCTCGCATCGTTCTGTGAACTCAACCATGCCCAACAGACTGTCTTAGTTTTAGACTGGCTATCCCCAACAGATGCTAAATCCTGACGTAAGGACATTAAAAGTTCCTGGCTCCAAGGATCGGCGCAAGCCGCTGGTAGTGGGCACATATGGACATATCGACGAAGATGGATATGTCAGATCCAGCATTAAGGGGGCCCCGAAGGAGTGCAAGAAAGCACAGCAGCTGTACACATCCCCAGAAGGGACGCAGCTTGGAGGTTTTCAGAGGCAACGGTGGTCCTGTTCCTGGAGGCCGCTCTAAGGCGGTAGAGTCTTGTTGCTTTTTACCTGGCGAGTCCTCGCGCCCGCTGGTATACCGTGTGTTGGAAGAAATTGGAGAGAAGTCGCTCTCTTCTGTGATGAGCACCGCTGTAATACCCACACAGATCTATTGCAAAAGGATATGATGCGCGCTGTCTGGCCAATATTAATAATAATTCGTTTTCTTAAACGAATAAAGGCGGTCCTACACTTCTGTGGGCGCCTGGAGTTAACCTGGGTGTGCACGCAATTTGCTGCCTTTCTGTGTCCAGAACAGAGCCCTAACAGATTATGCAGCATGACATAACATGGTAATCGAACTGCCGGGGCTCCTAAAGCTGCTACATCTCCGTTGCAGACTCTGGCCTTTTGGACATGTGATTGCTACACACTGGCAGATGAGTATCAGGATATCGATAAACAGGAGAAAGCGAACACATCCAAAAATGCAAGGTTCAGAAACCCAACAGCCAGACGCACACATCCTCATCATATCCTGCTGCAACAAACCAGCAGCACCCCCGCCCTTTTTCCTCCTCCTCCCCCTCCTCGATACCGAGTCTGACTTAACCCTAGGCGTCCGACATCACAAGGAATGGTCACTTTTGCGCCGGTCTTTGGGCAACAAAGTGGAAAACACATCCATCCTTCCCTTCATCGCCACACTTCAGTTACCACACCGCGTAGATGAGCGACTCGACACCAGGCCGTAGGCTCCCAATCTCCGGGAAAACTGCACCACGTTTGAAGGTGGACCCAATTCCAAAGCCAGTCCCCATTTTCATCCTGCGCCCCGTTGGCCTCGCCTCCGTGGAGCCACTCACTTTTACATTAACTCTTTCGCAGCAGTCCCCCGGCCACCAGTGATCACTGTCGCCGAAAAAAACTCTGATTGAGTTAGCTGTCATGTAACGACTACCAGTATGGGCCCTTCTTCCCTGACTATATTGGACCGGACTGTCTCGGCTCAGATTCGGTATAATGGCTTGATGCCCAGCAGCTCAAAACACTTTCGCATGACGACAGCGGTCGCTTCACAGAGCAGCAGACGTGAGGCCTCCTGCTCGCTGCCCAACACCTTGCAATCCACGTAGAATGAATTGAACTTCTCTGAAAGGTCGTACAGGTAGTCCGTAACTCTGCGGGCGGGTTATCAAGACCCGCGGGGTCCCGCAGTGCGGCATCAAGGATGAGTGCGAAGAGCCGAGAATGGTGGGAACGGTGACGGTCAAAGCTGAGGCGGTGCAATGACCAGGGTGAGCAAGAAACAGACGGGATATGGTGGAGTTAACTCCACCCGGTCATCATCGCCTTCACCACCTTTGCGAAGTGCACCCCCATAACCCTCTGGTCTCTGCCCTCACCTGTTTGGAGCCAGCTCCTCGATGGCGTCCTCCAGCGCCTCAGAAAATTTGCACAAATGGATGGCCAGCTCAAGCTCCTACTCAGGGGCCGGGGGCCGGGGCCCGAGGGAGGATCGTTAAAAATGCCCCAATCCAGACAGAAGGAAAGCCGGACATAATTCCTATACCTGTAGGTACAACTGTCTTACCCACCTTGCCCTTTCCTTGCAATTGACACATACACCTAGGCGACTACCCGCCGCATTCCCATTGAATGCATGCGGACTCAGGCCTCTTGCTCGTCAAACCACCCGCCTAGGCCCGACCACATCCACGTCTCTCCAACTGTCGAGAATCACCTTGGGGTGATCCAGAGAAATAGGCGTGTCAGCAGCAAGCCCGTACACATCCTTCTCCGCCTTGCGGACAATACCTGCACAGCCGGGGTTCGGGAGTTAGGCGACAGAGGCAAAGGCCGGTCGTACCAGCAGGTTTGGCGGCGAAAAACGAAACAAATCCAAATCACAAACCAAATCAATAGAACAGGCAGGCGGGCGGGCATCCGCCTACAACGAATCACTACATCAACGCACACGCATACCACCTACATGCGGGAGCATGGCCACACTGCCCGTGACTACCTCACCGCCCATTTGCCGAATAAGGCCTCTCCCGCCATGCCTCTCCCTGCAGACCATGACTTGGGTGTAATTCTGTAACCCCTTACCATTTCCTCACGGGCTGCCTCGCAGGGACCACACACAACTGCGACTGGGCTACTGGGGCCCCACAATGACCTTCTACGAGACGCACGGCTCAAAACCTGACTTCTGTACGGGGCCAATCGACATGCGTGTCGTGATTGATTACAGGTGGGGCTCCTCCCGCGCGTCCAAGGAGGTTTCATGGGGTGATTGGGGCGGGCGGATTGAGAATCTGTAGAAGGGCAATTGATCAGGCACCGGCACGATCGAGGGACTTTTGGCCTGTGGCAGAAGGCAGTGCGGATATGTGCGCTCCCTAGCGCACAAATCGGAGCCAGTCGCAGCGGTCACAATGACCGGTTATGCCAATTAACGGCGTATTCGGTCTGGATTCGGAGCGCGTGCTCAGCTCTAAACACCTGTGGCACACCTTCCCTGGTGAGGTGTTCGGGCTGGTCGACGTCGGTGTTCTTGCATCTTTTCCCACACTGCTTCCATCTATGCATCTATTCGGAAGCGGCCCAATGAGACCCGCTCATTCTCCCCCCCCTCCTCTCACTTCGCACCCCAACACTCCCGCTCGTCAAAACCCGCCACAACTTAGATGTGAGGACTGCTGCTCCTTGTGCAATCGCGTCCCAACATTCACCACCCTTCTCCTCTTGGCCTGCTTTGTCTTTCCTTTCGTCCCACGCCACTCCCTGTCCCTTTCTTTGTTAGGTGCTACGTTCCTGACGGCCGCATCGGCCGAAACTATTATCCAGAGATGTGGTCTTGCATGAAGGCTTTGGCTCGGCACGCAGTACCTGATATCATGCATCGCTACGGCTTCACGTCACGCAAGCCCGCAGAGATTCTCAAGCGCCGCTCACGTGACATGCTGTTTATGGGATTCGAAGGCGCACTAGTGGCGTCCCCTCCGCGCTCCGCGCCGCGGTACATGTTCCAGCATCAGCCACCTTGCTGCAACATCGTGATGGATATCAAAGGTACACCCAAGTGCGCTAATTGCTGGAAGCCCATCATTGAGCCACTGAAGGACAGCGTCAAGGACATGGAATCGAAGGTCGTGGATGTGCTCGTGGAGCCGGGGGAGTAGAGGAGGATGCGATTTGGCAGAGCAGTTGGCAGGCAGCCCAAGTGTGAGAGGGAAGAGTGGGCGCGTGGCAGTGACTATGGCTGTGGTGTTGTGTGTATGTGTTTGTGTGTAAGGAGCTGTGGTAGAGGAGTTGATACGTGAAACTTGGATGCTCTGAAGGTTTAGATTTGAGGTTATGATTTAAGCATGATATGATTTGGGCTATTGGGGCTGGAAAGACAGCAATGGCAAGTCGCACAGGGTAGAGCTCATAATGCACTTCAGGCTGATGACACCGGGTGGATGTACTGGTGGGGATTGCATGGATCCTTTATTTACCCTGGAGAACAAGGGTTTATGTGCACGTGCTGTGGGGGTGGTTTTGACAGTGCTGTTGCACCGAGGGAAGCACACGGTTTCTAATGGCACGCCAGCATCTCGTACCAGTGGCAGGGTTAGAAAGGTTTAAATGGCAGCCACGTGAACATGAATGGAGTCGTCTGTGACAACTTAATTTTCACCATAACTACTAGCATTAACCTTGCATTATGATGCAAATCTTTTTACGAGTGCGCTCGGGGTGTGAGGAACTGGTGGTACCCGGAAGCAGATCAGTACCTGGATAGCACGGAATGTCGTACGGGGGTTTACACCTTTACAGGCTGCACATTGATGTAGACCTCCTGAATGGACACGAGACGTCAGGCTGTACAGATGCGAGGGAGATGTGGGGGTTATCCAGACGGCCAAGCCTAACACTAAGACAGTCTGTCTACTATCTCGCATCGTTCTGTGAACTCAACCATGCCCAACAGACTGTCTTAGTTTTAGACTGGCTATCCCCAACAGATGCTAAATCCTGACGTAAGGACATTAAAAGTTCCTGGCTCCAAGGATCGGCGCAAGCCGCTGGTAGTGGGCACATATGGACATATCGACGAAGATGGATATGTCAGATCCAGCATTAAGGGGGCCCCGAAGGAGTGCAAGAAAGCACAGCAGCTGTACACATCCCCAGAAGGGACGCAGCTTGGAGGTTTTCAGAGGCAACGGTGGTCCTGTTCCTGGAGGCCGCTCTAAAGCGGTAGAGTCTTGTTGCTTTTTACCTGGCGAGTCCTCGCGCCCGCTGGTATACCGTGTGTTGGAAGAAATTGGAGAGAAGTCGCTCTCTTCTGTGATGAGCACCGCTGTAATACCCACACAGATCTATTGCAAAAGGATATGATGCGCGCTGTCTGGCCAATATTAATAATAATTCGTTTTCTTAAACGAATAAAGGCGGTCCTACACTTCTGTGGGCGCCTGGAGTTAACCTGGGTGTGCACGCAATTTGCTGCCTTTCTGTGTCCAGAACAGAGCCCTAACAGATTATGCAGCATGACATAACATGGTAATCGAACTGCCGGGGCTCCTAAAGCTGCTACATCTCCGTTGCAGACTCTGGCCTTTTGGACATGTGATTGCTACACACTGGCAGATGAGTATCAGGATATCGATAAACAGGAGAAAGCGAACACATCCAAAAATGCAAGGTTCAGAAACCCAACAGCCAGACGCACACATCCTCATCATATCCTGCTGCAACAAACCAGCAGCACCCCCGCCCTTTTTCCTCCTCCTCCCCCTCCTCGATACCGAGTCTGACTTAACCCTAGGCGTCCGACATCACAAGGAATGGTCACTTTTGCGCCGGTCTTTGGGCAACAAAGTGGAAAACACATCCATCCTTCCCTTCATCGCCACACTTCAGTTACCACACCGCGTAGATGAGCGACTCGACACCAGGCCGTAGGCTCCCAATCTCCGGGAAAACTGCACCACGTTTGAAGGTGGACCCAATTCCAAAGCCAGTCCCCATTTTCATCCTGCGCCCCGTTGGCCTCGCCTCCGTGGAGCCACTCACTTTTACATTAACTCTTTCGCAGCAGTCCCCCGGCCACCAGTGATCACTGTCGCCGAAAAAAACTCTGATTGAGTTAGCTGTCATGTAACGACTACCAGTATGGGCCCTTCTTCCCTGACTATATTGGACCGGACTGTCTCGGCTCAGATTCGGTATAATGGCTTGATGCCCAGCAGCTCAAAACACTTTCGCATGACGACAGCGGTCGCTTCACAGAGCAGCAGACGTGAGGCCTCCTGCTCGCTGCCCAACACCTTGCAATCCACGTAGAATGAATTGAACTTCTCTGAAAGGTCGTACAGGTAGTCCGTAACTCTGCGGGCGGGTTATCAAGACCCGCGGGGTCCCGCAGTGCGGCATCAAGGATGAGTGCGAAGAGCCGAGAATGGTGGGAACGGTGACGGTCAAAGCTGAGGCGGTGCAATGACCAGGGTGAGCAAGAAACAGACGGGATATGGTGGAGTTAACTCCACCCGGTCATCATCGCCTTCACCACCTTTGCGAAGTGCACCCCCATAACCCTCTGGTCTCTGCCCTCACCTGTTTGGAGCCAGCTCCTCGATGGCGTCCTCCAGCGCCTCAGAAAATTTGCACAAATGGATGGCCAGCTCAAGCTCCTACTCAGGGGCCGGGGGCCGGGGCCCGAGGGAGGATCGTTAAAAATGCCCCAATCCAGACAGAAGGAAAGCCGGACATAATTCCTATACCTGTAGGTACAACTGTCTTACCCACCTTGCCCTTTCCTTGCAATTGACACATACACCTAGGCGACTACCCGCCGCATTCCCATTGAATGCATGCGGACTCAGGCCTCTTGCTCGTCAAACCACCCGCCTAGGCCCGACCACATCCACGTCTCTCCAACTGTCGAGAATCACCTTGGGGTGATCCAGAGAAATAGGCGTGTCAGCAGCAAGCCCGTACACATCCTTCTCCGCCTTGCGGACAATACCTGCACAGCCGGGGTTCGGGAGTTAGGCGACAGAGGCAAAGGCCGGTCGTACCAGCAGGTTTGGCGGCGAAAAACGAAACAAATCCAAATCACAAACCAAATCAATAGAACAGGCAGGCGGGCGGGCATCCGCCTACAACGAATCACTACATCAACGCACACGCATACCACCTACATGCGGGAGCATGGCCACACTGCCCGTGACTACCTCACCGCCCATTTGCCGAATAAGGCCTCTCCCGCCATGCCTCTCCCTGCAGACCATGACTTGGGTGTAATTCTGTAACCCCTTACCATTTCCTCACGGGCTGCCTCGCAGGGACCACACACAACTGCGACTGGGCTACTGGGGCCCCACAATGACCTTCTACGAGACGCACGGCTCAAAACCTGACTTCTGTACGGGGCCAATCGACATGCGTGTCGTGATTGATTACAGGTGGGGCTCCTCCCGCGCGTCCAAGGAGGTTTCATGGGGTGATTGGGGCGGGCGGATTGAGAATCTGTAGAAGGGCAATTGATCAGGCACCGGCACGATCGAGGGACTTTTGGCCTGTGGCAGAAGGCAGTGCGGATATGTGCGCTCCCTAGCGCACAAATCGGAGCCAGTCGCAGCGGTCACAATGACCGGTTATGCCAATTAACGGCGTATTCGGTCTGGATTCGGAGCGCGTGCTCAGCTCTAAACACCTGTGGCACACCTTCCCTGGTGAGGTGTTCGGGCTGGTCGACGTCGGTGTTCTTGCATCTTTTCCCACACTGCTTCCATCTATGCATCTATTCGGAAGCGGCCCAATGAGACCCGCTCATTCTCCCCCCCCTCCTCTCACTTCGCACCCCAACACTCCCGCTCGTCAAAACCCGCCACAACTTAGATGTGAGGACTGCTGCTCCTTGTGCAATCGCGTCCCAACATTCACCACCCTTCTCCTCTTGGCCTGCTTTGTCTTTCCTTTCGTCCCACGCCACTCCCTGTCCCTTTCTTTGTTAGGTGCTACGTTCCTGACGGCCGCATCGGCCGAAACTATTATCCAGAGATGTGGTCTTGCATGAAGGCTTTGGCTCGGCACGCAGTACCTGATATCATGCATCGCTACGGCTTCACGTCACGCAAGCCCGCAGAGATTCTCAAGCGCCGCTCACGTGACATGCTGTTTATGGGATTCGAAGGCGCACTAGTGGCGTCCCCTCCGCGCTCCGCGCCGCGGTACATGTTCCAGCATCAGCCACCTTGCTGCAACATCGTGATGGATATCAAAGGTACACCCAAGTGCGCTAATTGCTGGAAGCCCATCATTGAGCCACTGAAGGACAGCGTCAAGGACATGGAATCGAAGGTCGTGGATGTGCTCGTGGAGCCGGGGGAGTAGAGGAGGATGCGATTTGGCAGAGCAGTTGGCAGGCAGCCCAAGTGTGAGAGGGAAGAGTGGGCGCGTGGCAGTGACTATGGCTGTGGTGTTGTGTGTATGTGTTTGTGTGTAAGGAGCTGTGGTAGAGGAGTTGATACGTGAAACTTGGATGCTCTGAAGGTTTAGCATTGAGGTTATGATTTAAGCATGATATGATTTGGGCTATTGGGGCTGGAAAGACAGCAATGGCAAGTCGCACAGGGTAGAGCTCATAATGCACTTCAGGCTGATGACACCGGGTGGATGTACTGGTGGGGATTGCATGGATCCTTTATTTACCCTGGAGAACAAGGGTTTATGTGCACGTGCTGTGGGGGTGGTTTTGACAGTGCTGTTGCACCGAGGGAAGCACACGGTTTCTAATGGCACGCCAGCATCTCGTACCAGTGGCAGGGTTAGAAAGGTTTAAATGGCAGCCACGTGAACATGAATGGAGTCGTCTGTGACAACTTAATTTTCACCATAACTACTAGCATTAACCTTGCATTATGATGCAAATCTTTTTACGAGTGCGCTCGGGGTGTGAGGAACTGGTGGTACCCGGAAGCAGATCAGTACCTGGATAGCACGGAATGTCGTACGGGGGTTTACACCTTTACAGGCTGCACATTGATGTAGACCTCCTGAATGGACACGAGACGTCAGGCTGTACAGATGCGAGGGAGATGTGGGGGTTATCCAGACGGCCAAGCCTAACACTAAGACAGTCTGTCTACTATCTCGCATCGTTCTGTGAACTCAACCATGCCCAACAGACTGTCTTAGTTTTAGACTGGCTATCCCCAACAGATGCTAAATCCTGACGTAAGGACATTAAAAGTTCCTGGCTCCAAGGATCGGCGCAAGCCGCTGGTAGTGGGCACATATGGACATATCGACGAAGATGGATATGTCAGATCCAGCATTAAGGGGGCCCCGAAGGAGTGCAAGAAAGCACAGCAGCTGTACACATCCCCAGAAGGGACGCAGCTTGGAGGTTTTCAGAGGCAACGGTGGTCCTGTTCCTGGAGGCCGCTCTAAAGCGGTAGAGTCTTGTTGCTTTTTACCTGGCGAGTCCTCGCGCCCGCTGGTATACCGTGTGTTGGAAGAAATTGGAGAGAAGTCGCTCTCTTCTGTGATGAGCACCGCTGTAATACCCACACAGATCTATTGCAAAAGGATATGATGCGCGCTGTCTGGCCAATATTAATAATAATTCGTTTTCTTAAACGAATAAAGGCGGTCCTACACTTCTGTGGGCGCCTGGAGTTAACCTGGGTGTGCACGCAATTTGCTGCCTTTCTGTGTCCAGAACAGAGCCCTAACAGATTATGCAGCATGACATAACATGGTAATCGAACTGCCGGGGCTCCTAAAGCTGCTACATCTCCGTTGCAGACTCTGGCCTTTTGGACATGTGATTGCTACACACTGGCAGATGAGTATCAGGATATCGATAAACAGGAGAAAGCGAACACATCCAAAAATGCAAGGTTCAGAAACCCAACAGCCAGACGCACACATCCTCATCATATCCTGCTGCAACAAACCAGCAGCACCCCCGCCCTTTTTCCTCCTCCTCCCCCTCCTCGATACCGAGTCTGACTTAACCCTAGGCGTCCGACATCACAAGGAATGGTCACTTTTGCGCCGGTCTTTGGGCAACAAAGTGGAAAACACATCCATCCTTCCCTTCATCGCCACACTTCAGTTACCACACCGCGTAGATGAGCGACTCGACACCAGGCCGTAGGCTCCCAATCTCCGGGAAAACTGCACCACGTTTGAAGGTGGACCCAATTCCAAAGCCAGTCCCCATTTTCATCCTGCGCCCCGTTGGCCTCGCCTCCGTGGAGCCACTCACTTTTACATTAACTCTTTCGCAGCAGTCCCCCGGCCACCAGTGATCACTGTCGCCGAAAAAAACTCTGATTGAGTTAGCTGTCATGTAACGACTACCAGTATGGGCCCTTCTTCCCTGACTATATTGGACCGGACTGTCTCGGCTCAGATTCGGTATAATGGCTTGATGCCCAGCAGCTCAAAACACTTTCGCATGACGACAGCGGTCGCTTCACAGAGCAGCAGACGTGAGGCCTCCTGCTCGCTGCCCAACACCTTGCAATCCACGTAGAATGAATTGAACTTCTCTGAAAGGTCGTACAGGTAGTCCGTAACTCTGCGGGCGGGTTATCAAGACCCGCGGGGTCCCGCAGTGCGGCATCAAGGATGAGTGCGAAGAGCCGAGAATGGTGGGAACGGTGACGGTCAAAGCTGAGGCGGTGCAATGACCAGGGTGAGCAAGAAACAGACGGGATATGGTGGAGTTAACTCCACCCGGTCATCATCGCCTTCACCACCTTTGCGAAGTGCACCCCCATAACCCTCTGGTCTCTGCCCTCACCTGTTTGGAGCCAGCTCCTCGATGGCGTCCTCCAGCGCCTCAGAAAATTTGCACAAATGGATGGCCAGCTCAAGCTCCTACTCAGGGGCCGGGGGCCGGGGCCCGAGGGAGGATCGTTAAAAATGCCCCAATCCAGACAGAAGGAAAGCCGGACATAATTCCTATACCTGTAGGTACAACTGTCTTACCCACCTTGCCCTTTCCTTGCAATTGACACATACACCTAGGCGACTACCCGCCGCATTCCCATTGAATGCATGCGGACTCAGGCCTCTTGCTCGTCAAACCACCCGCCTAGGCCCGACCACATCCACGTCTCTCCAACTGTCGAGAATCACCTTGGGGTGATCCAGAGAAATAGGCGTGTCAGCAGCAAGCCCGTACACATCCTTCTCCGCCTTGCGGACAATACCTGCACAGCCGGGGTTCGGGAGTTAGGCGACAGAGGCAAAGGCCGGTCGTACCAGCAGGTTTGGCGGCGAAAAACGAAACAAATCCAAATCACAAACCAAATCAATAGAACAGGCAGGCGGGCGGGCATCCGCCTACAACGAATCACTACATCAACGCACACGCATACCACCTACATGCGGGAGCATGGCCACACTGCCCGTGACTACCTCACCGCCCATTTGCCGAATAAGGCCTCTCCCGCCATGCCTCTCCCTGCAGACCATGACTTGGGTGTAATTCTGTAACCCCTTACCATTTCCTCACGGGCTGCCTCGCAGGGACCACACACAACTGCGACTGGGCTACTGGGGCCCCACAATGACCTTCTACGAGACGCACGGCTCAAAACCTGACTTCTGTACGGGGCCAATCGACATGCGTGTCGTGATTGATTACAGGTGGGGCTCCTCCCGCGCGTCCAAGGAGGTTTCATGGGGTGATTGGGGCGGGCGGATTGAGAATCTGTAGAAGGGCAATTGATCAGGCACCGGCACGATCGAGGGACTTTTGGCCTGTGGCAGAAGGCAGTGCGGATATGTGCGCTCCCTAGCGCACAAATCGGAGCCAGTCGCAGCGGTCACAATGACCGGTTATGCCAATTAACGGCGTATTCGGTCTGGATTCGGAGCGCGTGCTCAGCTCTAAACACCTGTGGCACACCTTCCCTGGTGAGGTGTTCGGGCTGGTCGACGTCGGTGTTCTTGCATCTTTTCCCACACTGCTTCCATCTATGCATCTATTCGGAAGCGGCCCAATGAGACCCGCTCATTCTCCCCCCCCTCCTCTCACTTCGCACCCCAACACTCCCGCTCGTCAAAACCCGCCACAACTTAGATGTGAGGACTGCTGCTCCTTGTGCAATCGCGTCCCAACATTCACCACCCTTCTCCTCTTGGCCTGCTTTGTCTTTCCTTTCGTCCCACGCCACTCCCTGTCCCTTTCTTTGTTAGGTGCTACGTTCCTGACGGCCGCATCGGCCGAAACTATTATCCAGAGATGTGGTCTTGCATGAAGGCTTTGGCTCGGCACGCAGTACCTGATATCATGCATCGCTACGGCTTCACGTCACGCAAGCCCGCAGAGATTCTCAAGCGCCGCTCACGTGACATGCTGTTTATGGGATTCGAAGGCGCACTAGTGGCGTCCCCTCCGCGCTCCGCGCCGCGGTACATGTTCCAGCATCAGCCACCTTGCTGCAACATCGTGATGGATATCAAAGGTACACCCAAGTCCGCTAATTGCTGGAAGCCCATCATTGAGCCACTGAAGGACAGCGTCAAGGACATGGAATCGAAGGTCGTGGATGTGCTCGTGGAGCCGGGGGAGTAGAGGAGGATGCGATTTGGCAGAGCAGTTGGCAGGCAGCCCAAGTGTGAGAGGGAAGAGTGGGCGCGTGGCAGTGACTATGGCTGTGGTGTTGTGTGTATGTGTTTGTGTGTAAGGAGCTGTGGTAGAGGAGTTGATACGTGAAACTTGGATGCTCTGAAGGTTTAGCATTGAGGTTATGATTTAAGCATGATATGATTTGGGCTATTGGGGCTGGAAAGACAGCAATGGCAAGTCGCACAGGGTAGAGCTCATAATGCACTTCAGGCTGATGACACCGGGTGGATGTACTGGTGGGGATTGCATGGATCCTTTATTTACCCTGGAGAACAAGGGTTTATGTGCACGTGCTGTGGGGGTGGTTTTGACAGTGCTGTTGCACCGAGGGAAGCACACGGTTTCTAATGGCACGCCAGCATCTCGTACCAGTGGCAGGGTTAGAAAGGTTTAAATGGCAGCCACGTGAACATGAATGGAGTCGTCTGTGACAACTTAATTTTCACCATAACTACTAGCATTAACCTTGCATTATGATGCAAATCTTTTTACGAGTGCGCTCGGGGTGTGAGGAACTGGTGGTACCCGGAAGCAGATCAGTACCTGGATAGCACGGAATGTCGTACGGGGGTTTACACCTTTACAGGCTGCACATTGATGTAGACCTCCTGAATGGACACGAGACGTCAGGCTGTACAGATGCGAGGGAGATGTGGGGGTTATCCAGACGGCCAAGCCTAACACTAAGACAGTCTGTCTACTATCTCGCATCGTTCTGTGAACTCAACCATGCCCAACAGACTGTCTTAGTTTTAGACTGGCTATCCCCAACAGATGCTAAATCCTGACGTAAGGACATTAAAAGTTCCTGGCTCCAAGGATCGGCGCAAGCCGCTGGTAGTGGGCACATATGGACATATCGACGAAGATGGATATGTCAGATCCAGCATTAAGGGGGCCCCGAAGGAGTGCAAGAAAGCACAGCAGCTGTACACATCCCCAGAAGGGACGCAGCTTGGAGGTTTTCAGAGGCAACGGTGGTCCTGTTCCTGGAGGCCGCTCTAAAGCGGTAGAGTCTTGTTGCTTTTTACCTGGCGAGTCCTCGCGCCCGCTGGTATACCGTGTGTTGGAAGAAATTGGAGAGAAGTCGCTCTCTTCTGTGATGAGCACCGCTGTAATACCCACACAGATCTATTGCAAAAGGATATGATGCGCGCTGTCTGGCCAATATTAATAATAATTCGTTTTCTTAAACGAATAAAGGCGGTCCTACACTTCTGTGGGCGCCTGGAGTTAACCTGGGTGTGCACGCAATTTGCTGCCTTTCTGTGTCCAGAACAGAGCCCTAACAGATTATGCAGCATGACATAACATGGTAATCGAACTGCCGGGGCTCCTAAAGCTGCTACATCTCCGTTGCAGACTCTGGCCTTTTGGACATGTGATTGCTACACACTGGCAGATGAGTATCAGGATATCGATAAACAGGAGAAAGCGAACACATCCAAAAATGCAAGGTTCAGAAACCCAACAGCCAGACGCACACATCCTCATCATATCCTGCTGCAACAAACCAGCAGCACCCCCGCCCTTTTTCCTCCTCCTCCCCCTCCTCGATACCGAGTCTGACTTAACCCTAGGCGTCCGACATCACAAGGAATGGTCACTTTTGCGCCGGTCTTTGGGCAACAAAGTGGAAAACACATCCATCCTTCCCTTCATCGCCACACTTCAGTTACCACACCGCGTAGATGAGCGACTCGACACCAGGCCGTAGGCTCCCAATCTCCGGGAAAACTGCACCACGTTTGAAGGTGGACCCAATTCCAAAGCCAGTCCCCATTTTCATCCTGCGCCCCGTTGGCCTCGCCTCCGTGGAGCCACTCACTTTTACATTAACTCTTTCGCAGCAGTCCCCCGGCCACCAGTGATCACTGTCGCCGAAAAAAACTCTGATTGAGTTAGCTGTCATGTAACGACTACCAGTATGGGCCCTTCTTCCCTGACTATATTGGACCGGACTGTCTCGGCTCAGATTCGGTATAATGGCTTGATGCCCAGCAGCTCAAAACACTTTCGCATGACGACAGCGGTCGCTTCACAGAGCAGCAGACGTGAGGCCTCCTGCTCGCTGCCCAACACCTTGCAATCCACGTAGAATGAATTGAACTTCTCTGAAAGGTCGTACAGGTAGTCCGTAACTCTGCGGGCGGGTTATCAAGACCCGCGGGGTCCCGCAGTGCGGCATCAAGGATGAGTGCGAAGAGCCGAGAATGGTGGGAACGGTGACGGTCAAAGCTGAGGCGGTGCAATGACCAGGGTGAGCAAGAAACAGACGGGATATGGTGGAGTTAACTCCACCCGGTCATCATCGCCTTCACCACCTTTGCGAAGTGCACCCCCATAACCCTCTGGTCTCTGCCCTCACCTGTTTGGAGCCAGCTCCTCGATGGCGTCCTCCAGCGCCTCAGAAAATTTGCACAAATGGATGGCCAGCTCAAGCTCCTACTCAGGGGCCGGGGGCCGGGGCCCGAGGGAGGATCGTTAAAAATGCCCCAATCCAGACAGAAGGAAAGCCGGACATAATTCCTATACCTGTAGGTACAACTGTCTTACCCACCTTGCCCTTTCCTTGCAATTGACACATACACCTAGGCGACTACCCGCCGCATTCCCATTGAATGCATGCGGACTCAGGCCTCTTGCTCGTCAAACCACCCGCCTAGGCCCGACCACATCCACGTCTCTCCAACTGTCGAGAATCACCTTGGGGTGATCCAGAGAAATAGGCGTGTCAGCAGCAAGCCCGTACACATCCTTCTCCGCCTTGCGGACAATACCTGCACAGCCGGGGTTCGGGAGTTAGGCGACAGAGGCAAAGGCCGGTCGTACCAGCAGGTTTGGCGGCGAAAAACGAAACAAATCCAAATCACAAACCAAATCAATAGAACAGGCAGGCGGGCGGGCATCCGCCTACAACGAATCACTACATCAACGCACACGCATACCACCTACATGCGGGAGCATGGCCACACTGCCCGTGACTACCTCACCGCCCATTTGCCGAATAAGGCCTCTCCCGCCATGCCTCTCCCTGCAGACCATGACTTGGGTGTAATTCTGTAACCCCTTACCATTTCCTCACGGGCTGCCTCGCAGGGACCACACACAACTGCGACTGGGCTACTGGGGCCCCACAATGACCTTCTACGAGACGCACGGCTCAAAACCTGACTTCTGTACGGGGCCAATCGACATGCGTGTCGTGATTGATTACAGGTGGGGCTCCTCCCGCGCGTCCAAGGAGGTTTCATGGGGTGATTGGGGCGGGCGGATTGAGAATCTGTAGAAGGGCAATTGATCAGGCACCGGCACGATCGAGGGACTTTTGGCCTGTGGCAGAAGGCAGTGCGGATATGTGCGCTCCCTAGCGCACAAATCGGAGCCAGTCGCAGCGGTCACAATGACCGGTTATGCCAATTAACGGCGTATTCGGTCTGGATTCGGAGCGCGTGCTCAGCTCTAAACACCTGTGGCACACCTTCCCTGGTGAGGTGTTCGGGCTGGTCGACGTCGGTGTTCTTGCATCTTTTCCCACACTGCTTCCATCTATGCATCTATTCGGAAGCGGCCCAATGAGACCCGCTCATTCTCCCCCCCCTCCTCTCACTTCGCACCCCAACACTCCCGCTCGTCAAAACCCGCCACAACTTAGATGTGAGGACTGCTGCTCCTTGTGCAATCGCGTCCCAACATTCACCACCCTTCTCCTCTTGGCCTGCTTTGTCTTTCCTTTCGTCCCACGCCACTCCCTGTCCCTTTCTTTGTTAGGTGCTACGTTCCTGACGGCCGCATCGGCCGAAACTATTATCCAGAGATGTGGTCTTGCATGAAGGCTTTGGCTCGGCACGCAGTACCTGATATCATGCATCGCTACGGCTTCACGTCACGCAAGCCCGCAGAGATTCTCAAGCGCCGCTCACGTGACATGCTGTTTATGGGATTCGAAGGCGCACTAGTGGCGTCCCCTCCGCGCTCCGCGCCGCGGTACATGTTCCAGCATCAGCCACCTTGCTGCAACATCGTGATGGATATCAAAGGTACACCCAAGTCCGCTAATTGCTGGAAGCCCATCATTGAGCCACTGAAGGACAGCGTCAAGGACATGGAATCGAAGGTCGTGGATGTGCTCGTGGAGCCGGGGGAGTAGAGGAGGATGCGATTTGGCAGAGCAGTTGGCAGGCAGCCCAAGTGTGAGAGGGAAGAGTGGGCGCGTGGCAGTGACTATGGCTGTGGTGTTGTGTGTATGTGTTTGTGTGTAAGGAGCTGTGGTAGAGGAGTTGATACGTGAAACTTGGATGCTCTGAAGGTTTAGCATTGAGGTTATGATTTAAGCATGATATGATTTGGGCTATTGGGGCTGGAAAGACAGCAATGGCAAGTCGCACAGGGTAGAGCTCATAATGCACTTCAGGCTGATGACACCGGGTGGATGTACTGGTGGGGATTGCATGGATCCTTTATTTACCCTGGAGAACAAGGGTTTATGTGCACGTGCTGTGGGGGTGGTTTTGACAGTGCTGTTGCACCGAGGGAAGCACACGGTTTCTAATGGCACGCCAGCATCTCGTACCAGTGGCAGGGTTAGAAAGGTTTAAATGGCAGCCACGTGAACATGAATGGAGTCGTCTGTGACAACTTAATTTTCACCATAACTACTAGCATTAACCTTGCATTATGATGCAAATCTTTTTACGAGTGCGCTCGGGGTGTGAGGAACTGGTGGTACCCGGAAGCAGATCAGTACCTGGATAGCACGGAATGTCGTACGGGGGTTTACACCTTTACAGGCTGCACATTGATGTAGACCTCCTGAATGGACACGAGACGTCAGGCTGTACAGATGCGAGGGAGATGTGGCGGTTATCCAGACGGCCAAGCCTAACACTAAGACAGTCTGTCTACTATCTCGCATCGTTCTGTGAACTCAACCATGCCCAACAGACTGTCTTAGTTTTAGACTGGCTATCCCCAACAGATGCTAAATCCTGACGTAAGGACATTAAAAGTTCCTGGCTCCAAGGATCGGCGCAAGCCGCTGGTAGTGGGCACATATGGACATATCGACGAAGATGGATATGTCAGATCCAGCATTAAGGGGGCCCCGAAGGAGTGCAAGAAAGCACAGCAGCTGTACACATCCCCAGAAGGGACGCAGCTTGGAGGTTTTCAGAGGCAACGGTGGTCCTGTTCCTGGAGGCCGCTCTAAAGCGGTAGAGTCTTGTTGCTTTTTACCTGGCGAGTCCTCGCGCCCGCTGGTATACCGTGTGTTGGAAGAAATTGGAGAGAAGTCGCTCTCTTCTGTGATGAGCACCGCTGTAATACCCACACAGATCTATTGCAAAAGGATATGATGCGCGCTGTCTGGCCAATATTAATAATAATTCGTTTTCTTAAACGAATAAAGGCGGTCCTACACTTCTGTGGGCGCCTGGAGTTAACCTGGGTGTGCACGCAATTTGCTGCCTTTCTGTGTCCAGAACAGAGCCCTAACAGATTATGCAGCATGACATAACATGGTAATCGAACTGCCGGGGCTCCTAAAGCTGCTACATCTCCGTTGCAGACTCTGGCCTTTTGGACATGTGATTGCTACACACTGGCAGATGAGTATCAGGATATCGATAAACAGGAGAAAGCGAACACATCCAAAAATGCAAGGTTCAGAAACCCAACAGCCAGACGCACACATCCTCATCATATCCTGCTGCAACAAACCAGCAGCACCCCCGCCCTTTTTCCTCCTCCTCCCCCTCCTCGATACCGAGTCTGACTTAACCCTAGGCGTCCGACATCACAAGGAATGGTCACTTTTGCGCCGGTCTTTGGGCAACAAAGTGGAAAACACATCCATCCTTCCCTTCATCGCCACACTTCAGTTACCACACCGCGTAGATGAGCGACTCGACACCAGGCCGTAGGCTCCCAATCTCCGGGAAAACTGCACCACGTTTGAAGGTGGACCCAATTCCAAAGCCAGTCCCCATTTTCATCCTGCGCCCCGTTGGCCTCGCCTCCGTGGAGCCACTCACTTTTACATTAACTCTTTCGCAGCAGTCCCCCGGCCACCAGTGATCACTGTCGCCGAAAAAAACTCTGATTGAGTTAGCTGTCATGTAACGACTACCAGTATGGGCCCTTCTTCCCTGACTATATTGGACCGGACTGTCTCGGCTCAGATTCGGTATAATGGCTTGATGCCCAGCAGCTCAAAACACTTTCGCATGACGACAGCGGTCGCTTCACAGAGCAGCAGACGTGAGGCCTCCTGCTCGCTGCCCAACACCTTGCAATCCACGTAGAATGAATTGAACTTCTCTGAAAGGTCGTACAGGTAGTCCGTAACTCTGCGGGCGGGTTATCAAGACCCGCGGGGTCCCGCAGTGCGGCATCAAGGATGAGTGCGAAGAGCCGAGAATGGTGGGAACGGTGACGGTCAAAGCTGAGGCGGTGCAATGACCAGGGTGAGCAAGAAACAGACGGGATATGGTGGAGTTAACTCCACCCGGTCATCATCGCCTTCACCACCTTTGCGAAGTGCACCCCCATAACCCTCTGGTCTCTGCCCTCACCTGTTTGGAGCCAGCTCCTCGATGGCGTCCTCCAGCGCCTCAGAAAATTTGCACAAATGGATGGCCAGCTCAAGCTCCTACTCAGGGGCCGGGGGCCGGGGCCCGAGGGAGGATCGTTAAAAATGCCCCAATCCAGACAGAAGGAAAGCCGGACATAATTCCTATACCTGTAGGTACAACTGTCTTACCCACCTTGCCCTTTCCTTGCAATTGACACATACACCTAGGCGACTACCCGCCGCATTCCCATTGAATGCATGCGGACTCAGGCCTCTTGCTCGTCAAACCACCCGCCTAGGCCCGACCACATCCACGTCTCTCCAACTGTCGAGAATCACCTTGGGGTGATCCAGAGAAATAGGCGTGTCAGCAGCAAGCCCGTACACATCCTTCTCCGCCTTGCGGACAATACCTGCACAGCCGGGGTTCGGGAGTTAGGCGACAGAGGCAAAGGCCGGTCGTACCAGCAGGTTTGGCGGCGAAAAACGAAACAAATCCAAATCACAAACCAAATCAATAGAACAGGCAGGCGGGCGGGCATCCGCCTACAACGAATCACTACATCAACGCACACGCATACCACCTACATGCGGGAGCATGGCCACACTGCCCGTGACTACCTCACCGCCCATTTGCCGAATAAGGCCTCTCCCGCCATGCCTCTCCCTGCAGACCATGACTTGGGTGTAATTCTGTAACCCCTTACCATTTCCTCACGGGCTGCCTCGCAGGGACCACACACAACTGCGACTGGGCTACTGGGGCCCCACAATGACCTTCTACGAGACGCACGGCTCAAAACCTGACTTCTGTACGGGGCCAATCGACATGCGTGTCGTGATTGATTACAGGTGGGGCTCCTCCCGCGCGTCCAAGGAGGTTTCATGGGGTGATTGGGGCGGGCGGATTGAGAATCTGTAGAAGGGCAATTGATCAGGCACCGGCACGATCGAGGGACTTTTGGCCTGTGGCAGAAGGCAGTGCGGATATGTGCGCTCCCTAGCGCACAAATCGGAGCCAGTCGCAGCGGTCACAATGACCGGTTATGCCAATTAACGGCGTATTCGGTCTGGATTCGGAGCGCGTGCTCAGCTCTAAACACCTGTGGCACACCTTCCCTGGTGAGGTGTTCGGGCTGGTCGACGTCGGTGTTCTTGCATCTTTTCCCACACTGCTTCCATCTATGCATCTATTCGGAAGCGGCCCAATGAGACCCGCTCATTCTCCCCCCCCTCCTCTCACTTCGCACCCCAACACTCCCGCTCGTCAAAACCCGCCACAACTTAGATGTGAGGACTGCTGCTCCTTGTGCAATCGCGTCCCAACATTCACCACCCTTCTCCTCTTGGCCTGCTTTGTCTTTCCTTTCGTCCCACGCCACTCCCTGTCCCTTTCTTTGTTAGGTGCTACGTTCCTGACGGCCGCATCGGCCGAAACTATTATCCAGAGATGTGGTCTTGCATGAAGGCTTTGGCTCGGCACGCAGTACCTGATATCATGCATCGCTACGGCTTCACGTCACGCAAGCCCGCAGAGATTCTCAAGCGCCGCTCACGTGACATGCTGTTTATGGGATTCGAAGGCGCACTAGTGGCGTCCCCTCCGCGCTCCGCGCCGCGGTACATGTTCCAGCATCAGCCACCTTGCTGCAACATCGTGATGGATATCAAAGGTACACCCAAGTGCGCTAATTGCTGGAAGCCCATCATTGAGCCACTGAAGGACAGCGTCAAGGACATGGAATCGAAGGTCGTGGATGTGCTCGTGGAGCCGGGGGAGTAGAGGAGGATGCGATTTGGCAGAGCAGTTGGCAGGCAGCCCAAGTGTGAGAGGGAAGAGTGGGCGCGTGGCAGTGACTATGGCTGTGGTGTTGTGTGTATGTGTTTGTGTGTAAGGAGCTGTGGTAGAGGAGTTGATACGTGAAACTTGGATGCTCTGAAGGTTTAGCATTGAGGTTATGATTTAAGCATGATATGATTTGGGCTATTGGGGCTGGAAAGACAGCAATGGCAAGTCGCACAGGGTAGAGCTCATAATGCACTTCAGGCTGATGACACCGGGTGGATGTACTGGTGGGGATTGCATGGATCCTTTATTTACCCTGGAGAACAAGGGTTTATGTGCACGTGCTGTGGGGGTGGTTTTGACAGTGCTGTTGCACCGAGGGAAGCACACGGTTTCTAATGGCACGCCAGCATCTCGTACCAGTGGCAGGGTTAGAAAGGTTTAAATGGCAGCCACGTGAACATGAATGGAGTCGTCTGTGACAACTTAATTTTCACCATAACTACTAGCATTAACCTTGCATTATGATGCAAATCTTTTTACGAGTGCGCTCGGGGTGTGAGGAACTGGTGGTACCCGGAAGCAGATCAGTACCTGGATAGCACGGAATGTCGTACGGGGGTTTACACCTTTACAGGCTGCACATTGATGTAGACCTCCTGAATGGACACGAGACGTCAGGCTGTACAGATGCGAGGGAGATGTGGGGGTTATCCAGACGGCCAAGCCTAACACTAAGACAGTCTGTCTACTATCTCGCATCGTTCTGTGAACTCAACCATGCCCAACAGACTGTCTTAGTTTTAGACTGGCTATCCCCAACAGATGCTAAATCCTGACGTAAGGACATTAAAAGTTCCTGGCTCCAAGGATCGGCGCAAGCCGCTGGTAGTGGGCACATATGGACATATCGACGAAGATGGATATGTCAGATCCAGCATTAAGGGGGCCCCGAAGGAGTGCAAGAAAGCACAGCAGCTGTACACATCCCCAGAAGGGACGCAGCTTGGAGGTTTTCAGAGGCAACGGTGGTCCTGTTCCTGGAGGCCGCTCTAAAGCGGTAGAGTCTTGTTGCTTTTTACCTGGCGAGTCCTCGCGCCCGCTGGTATACCGTGTGTTGGAAGAAATTGGAGAGAAGTCGCTCTCTTCTGTGATGAGCACCGCTGTAATACCCACACAGATCTATTGCAAAAGGATATGATGCGCGCTGTCTGGCCAATATTAATAATAATTCGTTTTCTTAAACGAATAAAGGCGGTCCTACACTTCTGTGGGCGCCTGGAGTTAACCTGGGTGTGCACGCAATTTGCTGCCTTTCTGTGTCCAGAACAGAGCCCTAACAGATTATGCAGCATGACATAACATGGTAATCGAACTGCCGGGGCTCCTAAAGCTGCTACATCTCCGTTGCAGACTCTGGCCTTTTGGACATGTGATTGCTACACACTGGCAGATGAGTATCAGGATATCGATAAACAGGAGAAAGCGAACACATCCAAAAATGCAAGGTTCAGAAACCCAACAGCCAGACGCACACATCCTCATCATATCCTGCTGCAACAAACCAGCAGCACCCCCGCCCTTTTTCCTCCTCCTCCCCCTCCTCGATACCGAGTCTGACTTAACCCTAGGCGTCCGACATCACAAGGAATGGTCACTTTTGCGCCGGTCTTTGGGCAACAAAGTGGAAAACACATCCATCCTTCCCTTCATCGCCACACTTCAGTTACCACACCGCGTAGATGAGCGACTCGACACCAGGCCGTAGGCTCCCAATCTCCGGGAAAACTGCACCACGTTTGAAGGTGGACCCAATTCCAAAGCCAGTCCCCATTTTCATCCTGCGCCCCGTTGGCCTCGCCTCCGTGGAGCCACTCACTTTTACATTAACTCTTTCGCAGCAGTCCCCCGGCCACCAGTGATCACTGTCGCCGAAAAAAACTCTGATTGAGTTAGCTGTCATGTAACGACTACCAGTATGGGCCCTTCTTCCCTGACTATATTGGACCGGACTGTCTCGGCTCAGATTCGGTATAATGGCTTGATGCCCAGCAGCTCAAAACACTTTCGCATGACGACAGCGGTCGCTTCACAGAGCAGCAGACGTGAGGCCTCCTGCTCGCTGCCCAACACCTTGCAATCCACGTAGAATGAATTGAACTTCTCTGAAAGGTCGTACAGGTAGTCCGTAACTCTGCGGGCGGGTTATCAAGACCCGCGGGGTCCCGCAGTGCGGCATCAAGGATGAGTGCGAAGAGCCGAGAATGGTGGGAACGGTGACGGTCAAAGCTGAGGCGGTGCAATGACCAGGGTGAGCAAGAAACAGACGGGATATGGTGGAGTTAACTCCACCCGGTCATCATCGCCTTCACCACCTTTGCGAAGTGCACCCCCATAACCCTCTGGTCTCTGCCCTCACCTGTTTGGAGCCAGCTCCTCGATGGCGTCCTCCAGCGCCTCAGAAAATTTGCACAAATGGATGGCCAGCTCAAGCTCCTACTCAGGGGCCGGGGGCCGGGGCCCGAGGGAGGATCGTTAAAAATGCCCCAATCCAGACAGAAGGAAAGCCGGACATAATTCCTATACCTGTAGGTACAACTGTCTTACCCACCTTGCCCTTTCCTTGCAATTGACACATACACCTAGGCGACTACCCGCCGCATTCCCATTGAATGCATGCGGACTCAGGCCTCTTGCTCGTCAAACCACCCGCCTAGGCCCGACCACATCCACGTCTCTCCAACTGTCGAGAATCACCTTGGGGTGATCCAGAGAAATAGGCGTGTCAGCAGCAAGCCCGTACACATCCTTCTCCGCCTTGCGGACAATACCTGCACAGCCGGGGTTCGGGAGTTAGGCGACAGAGGCAAAGGCCGGTCGTACCAGCAGGTTTGGCGGCGAAAAACGAAACAAATCCAAATCACAAACCAAATCAATAGAACAGGCAGGCGGGCGGGCATCCGCCTACAACGAATCACTACATCAACGCACACGCATACCACCTACATGCGGGAGCATGGCCACACTGCCCGTGACTACCTCACCGCCCATTTGCCGAATAAGGCCTCTCCCGCCATGCCTCTCCCTGCAGACCATGACTTGGGTGTAATTCTGTAACCCCTTACCATTTCCTCACGGGCTGCCTCGCAGGGACCACACACAACTGCGACTGGGCTACTGGGGCCCCACAATGACCTTCTACGAGACGCA